>ML663562.1:28421049-28729463 GCA_007570785.1 Antilocapra americana | reverse complement strand
TTGGATGAAATGGACAAATTCCTAGAAAAGTACAACTTTCCAAGACTAAACCAGGAAGAGATAGATAATATTAATAGACCCATCACAAGCACGGAAATTGAAACCGTAATCAGAAATCTTCCAAAAAACAAAAGCCCAGGACCAGATGGCTTCACAGCTGAATTCTACCAAAAATTTAGAGAAGAGCTAACACCTATTCTACTCAAACTCTTCCAGAAAATTGCAGAGGAAGGTAAACTTCCAAACTCATTCTACGAGGCCACTATCACCCTAATTCCAAAACCCGACAAAGATGCCACAAAAAAAGAAAACTACAGGCCAATATCACTGAAGAACATAGATGCAAAAATCCTTAACAAAATTCTAGCAAATAGAATCCAACAACACATTAAAAAGATCATACATCATGATCAAGTAGGCTTTATCCCAGGGATGCAAGGATTCTTCAATATTCGCAAATCAATCAATGTAATACACCACATTAACAAATTGAAAAATAAAAATCACATGATTATCTCAATAGATGCAGAGAAAGCCTTTGACAAAATTCAACATCCATTTATGATAAAAACCCTCCAAAAAGCAGGAATATAAGGAACATACCTCAACATAATAAAAGCTATATATGACAAACCCACAGCAAACATTATCCTCAATGGTGAAAAACTGAAAGCATTCTCCCTGAAGTCAGGAACAAGACAAGGATGCCCACTCTCACCACTACTTTTCAACATAGTTTTGGAAGTCTTGGCCACAGCAATCAGAGCAGATAAAGAAATTAGAGGAATCCAATTTGGAAAAGAAGTAAAACTCTCTCTGTTTGCAGATGACATGATCCTCTATATTGAAAACCCTAAAGACTCTACCAGAAAATTACTAGAGCTAATCAGTGAATATAGTAAAGTTTCAGGATACAAAATCAACACACAGAAATCCCTGGCATTCCTATACACTAACAGTGAGAAATCAGAAAGAGAAATTAAGGAAACAATTCCATTCACCATCGAAACAAAAAGAATAAAATACTTAGGAGTATTTCTACCTAAAGAAACAAAAGACTTGTATATAGAAAACTATAAAACACTGATGAAAGAAATCAAAGAGGACACAAATAGATGGAGAAATGTGCCGTGTTCGTGGATTGGAAGAATCAATATAGTGAAAATGAGTATACTACCCAAAGCAATCTATAGATTCAATGCAATTCCTATCAAGCTACCAGAGGTCTTTTTCAGAGAATTAGAACAAATAATTTCACAATTTGTATGGAAATACAAAAAACCTCGTATAGCCAAAGCAATCTTGAGAAAGAAGAATGGAATGGGCGGAATCAACCTACCTGACTTTAGGCTATACTACAAATCCACAGTCATTAAGACAGTATGGTACTGGCACAAAGACAGAAATATAGATCAATGGAACAAAATGGAAAGCCCAGAGATAAATCCATGCATCTATGGACACCTTATCTTTGACAAAGGAGGCAAGAATATACAATAGAGAAAAGACAACCTCTTTAACAAGTGGTGCTGGGAAAACTGGACTGCCACTTCTAAAAGAATGAAACTAGAACACTTTCTGACACCATACACAAAGATAAACTCAAAATGGATCAAAGATCTAATCATAAGACCAGAAACTGTAAAACTAGAGGATAACATAGGCAAAACCTCTCTGCCATAACCCAAAGGGGGATACTCCATGACCCACCTCCCAGAATATTGGGAATAAAAGCACGAATAAACAAATGGGACCTAATTAAAATTAAAAGCTTCTGCACAACAAAGGAAACTATAAGCAAGGTGAAAAGACAGCCTTCAGAATGGGAGAAAATAATAGCCAATGAAGCAATGGACAAACAATTAATCTCAAAAATATACAAGCAACTCCTGCAGCTCCATTCTAGAAAAATAAACGACCCAATCAAAAAGTGGGCCAAAGAACTTAACAGACATTTCTCCAAAGAAGACATAAAAATGGCTAACAAACACATGAAAAGATGTTCAATATCACTCATTATCAGAGAAATGCAAATCAAAACCACAGTGAGGTACCACTTTACACCAATCAGAATGGCTGCCATCCAAAAATCTACAAGCAATAAATGCTGGAGAGGATGTGGAGAAAAGGGAACTCTCTTACACTGTTGGTGGGAATGCAAACTAGTACAGCCACTATGGAAAACAGTGTGGAGATTCCTTAAAAAACTGCAAATAGACCTGCCATATGACCCAGCAATCCCACTGCTGGGCATACACACGGAGGAAACCAGAATTGAAAGAGCCATGTGTACCCCAATGTTCATTGCTGCATTGTTTACAATAGCCAGGACATGGAAGCAACCTAGATGCCCATCAACTGACGAATGGATAAGAAAGCTGTGGTACATATACACAATGGAATATTACTCAGCATTAAAAAAAAAATTCATTTGAATCAGTTCTACTCAGGTGGACGGAACTGGAGCCTATTATCCAGAGCGAAGTAAGCCAGAAGGAAAAACAACAATACAGTATACTAATGCATATATATGGAATTTAGAAAGATGGTAACGAGAACCCAGCATGTGAGACAGCAAAAGGAACGCAGATGTATAGAACAGACTCGTGGACTCTGTGGATGAGGGCAAGGGTGGGATGATATGGGAGAATGGCATTGAAACATGTTAATTATCATATGTGTTAATCAATCGCCAGCCCAGGATTGATGCTTGGGGCTGGTGCACAGAGATTTCCCGGCGGGAGGGAGAAGGGAGGGAGGAGGGAGGGGGGTTCTGGAGGGGGAGCATATATAAACCCATGGCGATATCACGTCATTGTATGGCAAAACTAATAAAAAAAAAAAAAGAATTTTCCAGTTTGATGTGATCCACACAGTCAAAGGCTTTGGCATAGTCAATAACGCAGAAATAGATGCTTTTCTGGAACTCTCTTGTTTTTTTGATGATCCAACAGATGTCGGCAATTTGATTTCTAGTTCCTCTGTCTTTTCTAAATCCAGCTTGAATATCTGGAAGTTCTCGGTTCACGTACTGTTGAAGCCTGGCTTGGAGAATTTTGAGCATTACTTTACTAGCGTGTGAGATAAGTGCAACTATGTGGTAGTCTGGCATTGCCCATCTGAACTTAACTTTTCTCAAACCTTCGGTTAACCAATGTGTTTTTCTTATGGAAATGTTTGTCTTAAGCTATGTTAATGAACTATGTATTTACCCTAGACTCTGTCTTCAAGCCGTTTCTGCCTAAGACTCAGAACCTAAGACTCAGAACCGGCTTGACAATCCAGTACGTTTTACTCAAGCAAATGTTCTCTTAAACTATGTTAATGAGACTGTATTTGCTTGGAAACCTGCCTTTTTTGTCATGTCAATCATTTTATGTGGCCAGGGGACAACTCACCTTGTGCCAGTTTTATCTCAAAATGCATGTTGTGGGTGAGGGGCCTGGTGCCAGTCTCTGAGTTTTGAGACATTTCCTCTCCTCTAATTAGCAGACTGCTAGTAGCTATATAACATCCAGCTAAAGACTAGCAGGGGAGCACTCTTTCTGCTCTCTTCTGATGTCTATGTCAGAAGCTTTCTCTATCTCTTTTATACTTTATACTTTAATAAAACTTTATTACACAAAAGCTCTTAGCGATCAAGCCTCATCACTGGCCCCAGATTGAATTCTTCTCTAGAAGCCAAGAATCCTGGTGTCTTTAGTGGCTCAGCAACAATCTTTCACTATTTTTACTGTATGCCTTGGGTATGCTATGTAAAACTATGCTTTACTTTCTTCACCTAAAATAGGGTCATAATTGTACCTACCTCATACAATTGTGTTCAGGACCATTTCTGTACATTGTAATAAATAACAATATTGAGGGTTTACTAGTTCTAACACCAAAACATATTATCAGTTAATCTTCCTATAAGGAGGAAGTAATGAAAAAAAAAAAAAATCCAGGAAGGCAATGCTGATACAGCTAGTGCCCCTGTTAAGGGAAGCACACTGACTGAAACCGCCCACCCTGGCCAGACACCATAGTGACCATTTGCATGAGCTGTTTTACAAAAGGAGGTCCTGGTAAGGAACAGGGAACTAATAAGCCACCACCAACCTAAAGAGTTCAGGAAAGATCAAAAGGAGACACCACCTGTCTGACCACCTCCCAGAACTCCCAGAATCCTTCTCTCTGGCATCCATCCTGGCTGAACAAGGCGTGCACCACCAGGAAGGACTCTGAATCAGATGATTGGCTAAAGACAACCCAGAAACTAATCCCATCACCATAAAACCGAGACTGGGAGCCAAGTGACAGAGCAGTCCTCCTGGGTTCCCCTACCCTACTGCCCTCCAGCCGGGTGCCTTTTCCCAATAAAATCTCTTGCTTTGTCAGTACATATGTCTCCTCAGACAATTCGTTTCCAAGTGTTAGACAAGAGCCCAGTTTGGGGCCCTGGAAGGGGTCCCCCTTCCTGCAACACCCCCAGTAAATTTTACTACTTACAAATTTTGCCATGATACAGACATGTCCTCCAAGGCAGATTATTATGCAGTGCTAAGCTTCCATAAGAATCTGCCCTACAGGAAATCGATTTCTAATCTTACCTAATTTTGGACACCTATCAATAACCAGACTCGGGCAAGAACCCACTCCTCAAACGTAATGTCAGATTGCTTACAAATGTACTACATTTGAAACCTAAAAATCCATTAGTATCCCAAAGGACAAACAAATATGAAACTTAAGAAAAAAAAGAACAACATAAGCTGAGGAATACATAAATAGAGTCTTATAAATAAATAGAAAAAGTTAAAAAATATCTGATTGGTAAAACATGCTTATTTTAAAACATGTAACAGAGAAGAATTCTCATTTTAGCTTAGTTTTAAAAAGTTACACCCATTCACTTTTAAACATATGACTCAGTGACCAACCTCATTCATACTTATAAAATGCAAATTAAAAGATGATCAACTTTCTTCTGTGAGACTGGTACAGGTCAAAAAGTTTAAGATAAAGTTTGAGAGTTTGGAATGGACATGTATGCACTGCTATATTTAAAATAGAGAACCAACAAGGACCTACTGTACAGCACATGAAACTCTGCTCAATGTTCTGTGGCAGCCTGGATGACAGGGGAGTCTGGGGGAGAATGGATACATGTACATGTATGGCTAAGTCCCTCAGCTGTCCACCTGAAACTATTACAAAACTGTTAATCAGCTATATTCCAATACAAAATAAAAAGTTTTAAAAAAAAATTTAAAGTTTTAACAACTTGGATAATACTCTGTGGGTAAGAGTATTAATATAAGGAAATAGGCACTCTATTCTACTTTTGGTAAGAACGTAAATGTAAAGGTTTAACTTTTGGGGGGAATTCAGCAATATGTATCAAATGTAAAATGCACATAATTGTCAACTAAAAACTACTTCAAGGAAAGTTACCTTACAAATAAATTTGAACATGAGTTCAAACACATACATATAATGAGGAGTCAACTTCATCATTGTTCATAATCACAAAAGATCTGAGGCACTTTAAATCTCCTTCATTAGGTAACTTGGTAAAAAAACAATGATACATCTTTGCACAGCTGGAGAAATTGGTAAATCTGTGTGTATCTATAAGGAAGCTCCAAGATAAATTAAGAAGAGCAAAGTAAAGGGCAGCATTATAGGGGTGTTTTTTGCTTGTGTTTTTTAGTGAATACACACACATATTAACACGTATGTATGCATCTTCATGCATTTAACTTCAGTTGAAGGAGACAAAAAAAATTATACTACTAAATTCTAAAGAAGAGAATAGGGTAAGGGCATGCAGGAGACTCTTTTGAAATGATTCTAGATTCACATGCAATTATAAAAAATAATATAGAGAGATTCCCATGTACCCTGTATCAAATTTACCCCAATGCTAATATCTCTCAAAACCCTAGGACAATCTCACAACCAGGATAATGACATTGATAGTCAAAATACAGCACATTTCTATCACCATGCCAAGTCCACTTTTCTTCACTTCCAGTCCCTTCTTAGTCCCTGGCAAACACTAATCAGCTCTTCATGTCTATAAAATGTCAACTCAAGAATTTTTATAAATGAATATAGCATGTATAACCTTTTGAGATTTGCTTTTTCCGCTCAGCATAATTCTCTGGAGATTCATCTAGATTGCTGCATGTGTCAATAGTTCATTCCTTTTTGTTGCTGAGTTGTATTCCAACATATGGATTTACCAAAGTTTAACCATTCAGTTACTGAAGGATATCTGGGGTGTATCCAGTTCTTGGCTATTATGAGTAAAGTAGCTGTAAGCATTCACATACACGAGTTATACAAGCATAAGTCCTCACTCTCTGCAATAAATGCCCAGGAATGCAATATCTAGGTTGCAAGACAGTTAATGTCTAGGTTTTTGTTTTGCTTTTAAAGAAGGTGTTACAGGGTTTTCCAGAGTGACTGTATCATTTTAAATTCCCACCGGTAATATATGAGTGATACCATTTCTCTGTATTCTCAATGGCATTTAATACCACTGTTCTTTATTATAACCATTCTGATAGGTACATAGTGATAGCTCATTGTGATTTTCATTTGCATTCTCTAACGGCAAAAGATACTGAATATCTTTTCAAGCTTATTTACAATCCATACACATTCTTCAGTGAAATGCCTTTACGTTTTTTTTGCCAATTTTCTAACTGGGCTGTTTTTGTTTTTATTGTTGAGTTTTTGAGAGTTCTTTATTCTAGTCTTTTGTCAGATATGTGGTTTGCAAATATTTTCTTCCATTTGGTAGCTTGTGTTTTCCTTCCTTTAATGGAGTCATTCACAGAACAAAATTTTTATTTGATGAAGTCCAATTTATCTATTTTTCCTTTTGTGGATCAACCTCTTGGTGTCAAGTCTAGGCATGTTCACCCCTCCACCAATACCACAGTCTTGATTATTGTGGTCATTTTAATAATCTTGGAATCAAGAAGACAGATCCTTTCCACTTCATTTTTATTTTCAAAAAAGAAAATTCTATACTCTGTCCCTTTGCATGTACACTTTAGAATATTATTTATTCTATAAAGAAATCTTCTGGAGATTTTATCTTTAAAAGTTCAGTTATACACTACATCAGTTTGGGGAGAACTGACATCTTTACTATGTCAAACCTTCTAAGCCATGAATACAAGTCTCTCCATTTATTTTGATGTTCCTTGATTCTTTCATTGGTGTTTTGTAGCTCTCAGCATATAAGTCCTGTACACGTTTTGTAAGATTTATATCCAGGTATTTTTTGAGTAAATGTTAATTCTCATTAACCATGAACTGGAACTTGCTGTGGGTCCTTGCCATCTGTAAGGGTTAAATCAGGTGCTGCGCAGCTGCTGACCTCCAAAATCCCCTGAAGGACTTCAGGGTGGAGAGCAGAAATGAAGTACTCTGTGCTCCAGGAAAACTGGTAGGGCAGGTCTTCAGATAGTCAGATATCCTCAGGAGCTGATTTTAGGAGCCCAATTCTTCTATCTCCTCCTATCTAGAAAAACACTAAAATCCTTCATGCGGACGACTGTTTCTCATGACTAGCAGAAGCTTCACAAGACCAGTAGAAACTTTCTACAAAAAAATATATGCATGATTGCAATGTGCACCCCCTTACCAAAATCACATATATACTGTCCTTGCCTCCTGCTTCTCTGGAGCAGTCTCTCAAAGCTATCTAAGGTGCTGTCTCCCAGGCTGTTCATATTGCCTCAAATAAAACTTAACTCACAACTCTTACACTGTGCATTTTTTTCAGTTGACAGTTAATTTTTTAATTTCAACATACTCATTGCTAGAATCTGAATTTCTTTTTTGTACATATTGGGTATCCATGGCCTTACGGACCTCATTTATCATTTCTCAGAGTTTTTGTTTTGATTTTTGTAGATTACTGGGAATTTTCTAGGTAGACCATCATGTCATCTGCAAATAGGAAGTTATATTTCCTCCTTTCCAACCTGTATGTCTTTTATTTCCTTTTCTTAAATTATTGCATTATGCTGAATAAAGGTAATGAGTGAGTACATCCTTGCTTTGAACTTGTTCTTAGGGGAAAAGCATTCAGTATTTCACCATTAAGTACAAGATTGAGGAAGTTCTACTCTATTTCTATTTAAGTTTTTTTTTTTATTGTGAATGCATGTTGAATTTTGTCAACTGCTTTTTCTATATCAGTTGATAGAGTCATGTGATTTTCTTTTTTAGCCCATTTATATGGTGAATTACAGTGATTTTTCAAATCAGGAACAAGACTGTCATCCCTGGAATAAACCTCATTTTCCATGGTGTATAATTCATTTTATATGTTGCTAAATTCTCTTTGCCAATGTTTTGCTAAGGATTTTTTTGTCTACATTTAGGAGAACTATTGGTCTGTGTGTTTTGGGAGATGGGGTTGGGTTTGTTTGTTTGTGTTTTGCATTGTCTTTGGTTTGGTATCTGGGTAATACTAGCTTCTTAAAGTGAATTGGTAAGTGTTCCTTCCTTATCAATTTTCCAGAAAAGCTTGTGTAGAATTAGTGTTTATTCTGCTTTAAACATTTAGTAGAATTTTCGGGTGAAACTATCTGTGTCTGAAGATTTCTTTTTGGGGAGTTTCTAAAAGTATGAATTCAAATTCCTTAGTAAGAGCTATTCAAAATACCCACTTCATTTTGGGTGAAATGTGGTTAACTGTTTTTACACTTTAAGTTGTAAAATTTATGTGTGCAGAGTCATTTATAGCATTTCTTTACTATCCTTTTGATGTTTGCAAAATCTGCAATGACATCCTCTATGTTGTTCTGATACTGGTAATGTCTTCTCTCTTTTTTTTCATTGTCAGTCTGCTATAAATTATCAGTTTTACTGATTTTTTCAAAGAATCAATGTTTGTTTCACTGGTTTTTTTCCTATTGTCTTCCTGCTTTCAATGTCATTGAGTTTTGCTTTTATATGTATTATTTCCTTTCTTCTGCTTGCTTTTGGTATATTCTATTTATTTTTTCTAAGTCTGAGATGGGAGCTTAGATTATCAATTTGAGATTTTTTTTCATTCTGAGGTATACATTCAGTTCTATAAATTTCTCTGGACCACTGCACCTGTGACTCACAAATTTTGATGTTGTACTTTCATTTTCACCCAGTTCAATGTTTTGTTTTGTTTTTTGTTTTTCTTGAGACTTCCTCTTTCACCAACGGATTATCTGAAAGTATGCTATTTCACCTCTGAAGATTTTTGCTGTTGCTGCATTCAAGTTTGATTACACTGTGGTCAAAGAACATACTCTGATTTCAATATTTTGAATTTGTTGAGGTTTCTGTGTGGCTCAGGATATGGACTATCTCTAAATATGATCAGTAAGAGCTTGAACAGAATGGCATTCTGCTGTTTTTTGGGTGGAGTGTTCTATAAATGTCAGTTAGACCTTGTTGATTGGTGCTGTTGTCAAATTCTTCTATATTTCCTACTGATCTACTATCTTAGCTGTTCTATCAATTACTAAGAGACGAGTGTTGAAGTCTCCAACTATAACTGTGGATTTTTCTATTTCTCCTTCTCTTTCTTCTTCTTCTTGGGGGCCTCTAATTATCAGCCGACAAGATGAAATTCCTAGCACTTACCCTTCTCTGATACCATCTTGGCTAAAGTACTATAGCACCTCATTACAGCCTCCTTCACCCCATCCCGGCCCCCAGCTTTACTGAGGTATATCTGACAAACAGAACTGTAATATATTAAAGGGTACAGCAGGATGACTTAAAATACATACACATTATGAAAGGAATTCCACCAAAAAGTTAATTAATATATTCATCACCTTACAGTTACTTTTCCTTTTTTCAGTGAGAATGCTTAAGACCTATTCTCTTAGCAAATATCAAGTATACAATACAGTATTATCAACTACAGTCACCATGCTGTACACTAGATCCTCAGAACATACTTAGCTTATAAGTGAAAGTCTGTACCCTTTTACCAACTTCCCATTCCTTCATTCCCTCAGGCCCTGGCCATCACCATTCTACTCTCAGTTTTTATGACTTTGATTTTTCTTTGATATGAGATACCATGCAGTATTTGTCTTTCTCTATCTTATTTTATTTTATTTTACTTAGCAGAATGCCCCCAGGCGCCCCACTGGGGCTCTGGCTCTGCTGAGGCGGCTGTGGGTGGGCCACAGTTTTCTCTGTAGTGTTTGGCTAGAGTAGAGCAGTTACTGTCTAAAACTTTTCTGTCTTGTTAGGGCGTTCCTCTCCTAGTCCCTCAGCTACAAAGGCCAGACTTATGTTGGCTCTGTCTGCCTTGTTTGCGTATCTCTGCTGCTGGCCTTTTTAGCTCCAAATCTGGGATATATGCGGGCTTCCCTGGTGGCTCAGACAGTAAGGAATCCGCCCGCAATGCAGGTGACCCAGGTTTGATCCCTGGGTCAGGAAGCTCCTCTTGAGAAGGGAATGGCTACCCATTTCAGTATTCTTGCCTGGAGAATTCCATGGACAGAGGAGCCTAGAGGGCTACCATCTGTGGGGTCACAAAAAGTCAAACATGACTTGAGCAACTAACACTTTCACTTTCTGGGATATATGAAGCAAAAGAAAACCTTGGGAACTCATCAATGTTTTGCTCCTTGAGCCCTAAGGGGCCTAGCCAGCCTCTGTCTTCTTTCTGCCTTTCAGAGTCCTCTTATGTGTGTTTTATATAAAGTTTCTGGGATTTGGGGGTACTTAATGGGAAGGAAAAGTGACAGTATATTTACTGCAGCTTCCCAGAAGTAGAATTACATTTATTATTTTTGAAATAAAAAACAGAACCATTACATCAGAGTGCTAGTGCCTTCCTCAGGTCACGGTTATGTTAAAAGAGGAATTTTATCTTTAAGACAAACTCTTAAAACTATAGCTATTCCTTGTAAGGAGGGACAAACGTGATGTCCCTAGCTTTGCAAAATGAGAAACTCATGACAAAAAATTAATCTAACACTGATACCGTCCTCTTACCTTCTCTTTGCACTTTTTAAAACACACTGGTATTTAATCCACAAAACTTCAACACATCATCCCTTTCCTCTCTTATCTCTCTACTTTATACAACAGAAAAACAGTGTTACTCAGAGTTCCAGGGTCAGTGCATAATTCCATCTGAATTCTGAAACATACACAAACTGCCTTAGCAGCATAGTAGTTAAGGAATACCTGAGAGTCATACTATGGTTGATTTCAAAGGAAGATTTTTCAGCATTCCAATAATATCGTTTTCATAAAATACAAGAAGATCTTGGGGTTTTGTAGCCATCAGCTTCCAATAATATTCTAAGTATAAATTTACATAGGAACTACTGGAAAGTCCAAAGGTATTAGCTCAGTTTACTTGTATTTCTTTTAGATGGATGGGCAGCTATTACTAATCCTACGTGATAGATTAAGTCTATAGACAATCTGAGATACATATATAGCATGTTATATAGGGAACAAGATTTATCCACATACAGGGCTCTGTCATTTACTAGCTGTATATTCGTATATTCTTGGGTAAATCACTTACAACTCTGTTCATTTTTAGTAAGGAAAGAAAAAACAAGGAGCTTGGATCAGGTGATTGATTTCTAAGGATTTCCGAATCTGACATTCTATGACTTAAAACTCTTAAATTTGATTATCAAAATTCAGGGATCTTTATAACAGAGGTAGAGTTTAATTTTATTTCATTCATTATATTATCAAGGAATCACCGAACATCTGCTCTGTGTAAGGCATTAGGCTGGTTTTTTTGGTCTGGGCCCTACTTAAATGGGACCAAAAACTACATGGCCTAACTATGATACCCGACCCCATTTACTAGCAAGAAAGGAATGTGGATTAATTTAGATGATTAGTTCTCAAACTTTTACCCATAAGACTCTTTGCAACCCCATGGACTATATAGCTCATGGGATTCTCTAGACCAGAATACTGGAGTGGGTAGCCTTTCCCTTCTCCAGATCTTCCCAACCCAGGGATTGAACTCAGGTCTCCCACAATGCAGACAGATTCTTCACCAGCTGAGCCACAAGGAAAGCCGTTAAGACATGAGGAATGCTTACATAGATTGATTCAGAGGAACTGGAATGGAGCTTGAGAATTTGTGCATCTAACAAGCTCCCAGATGCTGCTGGTTCAAGGAGCACACCTGGAGAACCACTGATTCAAATAAAGTCCCATGTGTCAGGAGTCTCTGCTGTAAAGCTGGTGCTCTTGCCTCTTCACACTCTTTCATCTCCATTCTCCTTGCCACAATATTCATTCCTTCTCTATTGAGAAGGAGTTACATTCCTTTTTTTTGTGTGTAGTTCTGGTAAAATTGCTGATCTGAATGCCCATCTGTTCCAGGGATAGAAATGTAAATTTAACTGGGCTAATCATCACCCACTGACCCTGGGGGTAAGCATGTGACCAAAGACAAGCCAACTACTGAGCTTTGCCCTAGAATTTGCCAACTTACAGAAGGCTAGCCCATTGTTTCCTTCTGTAAAACAAACTAAAAGGATATTACTTCACAACTGTCAGCAGCCACATGCAATAGGAGTGAATGAATGGCTGCAATCCAAAAATCTACAAGCAATAAATGCTGGAGAGGATGTGGAGAAAAGGGAACTCTCTTACACTGTTGGTGGGAATGCAAACTAGTACAGCCACTATGGAAAACAGTGTGGAGGTTCCTTAAAAAACTGTAAATAGACCTGCCCAATCCTACTGCTGGGCATATACACCGAGGAAACCAGAACTGAAAGAGCCACGTGTACCCCAATGTTCATCGCTGCATTGTTTACAATAGCCAGGACATGGAAGCAACCTAGATGCCCATCAACTGACGAATGGATAAGAAAGCTGTGGTACATATACACAATGGAATATTACTCAGCATTACAAAAAAATTCATTTGAATCAGTTCTACTCAGGTGGACGGAACTGGAGCCCATTATCCAGAGCGAAGTAAGCCAGAAGGGAAAACAACAATACAGTATACTAACGCATATATATGGAATTTAGAAAGATGGTAACGAGAACCCAGTATGCGAGACAGCAAAAGGAACGCAGATGTATAGAATAGACTCGTGGACTTTGTGGATGAGGGTAAGGGTGGGATGATATGGGAGAAGGGCACTGAAGCATGTTAATTGTCATGTGTCTAATCAATCGCCAGCCCAGGATTGATGCTCGGGGCTGGTACAGCGAGATTTCCCGGGGGGGAGGGAGGAGGGAGGGGGGTTCCGGAGGGGAAGCATATGTAAACCCATGGTGATATCATGACAATGTATGGCAAAAACAATTAAAAAAATAATAATAATAATAATAATAGAAAGATGGTAACGAGAACCCAGCATGCAAGATAGCAAAAGGAACGCAGATGTATAGAACAGACTCGTGGACTCTGTGGATGAGGGCAAGGGTGGGATGATATGGGAGAATGGCATTGAAACATGTTAATTATCATATGTGTAATCAATCGCCAGCCCAGGATTGATGCTTGGGGCTGGTGCATTGAGATTTCCCAGGGGGAAGGAGGAGGGAGGGAGGAGGGAGGGAGGTTCTGGAAGGGGAGCATATATAAACCCAGGGCGATATCATGTCATTGTATGGCAAAACTAAAAAAAAAGGAGTGAATGAGGGCCACAAACAAAAGTTGAAGTGAAAGACAGAGAGAAGGTAATCATGAATTTAATCATCAATGTAAGCCCCAGATCTACTTATATCTGAGGTAGATATATATGTATCTGAACAGACTCACCGGAAAAGACCCTGATGCTGGGAAAGATTAAAGGCAGGAGAAGAAGGGGACGACAGAGGATGAGATGGCTGGATAGCATCACCGATTCAATGGACATGAGTTTGAGCAAGCTCCAGGAGTTAGTGATGGACAGGGAAGCCTGGTGTGCTGCAGTCCATGGGGTCGCAAAGAGTTGGACATGACGGAGCGACTGAACTGAACTGAACTGATCCAAAGATAAGCTATGTTCCCTATAAACAAGGAGATGGCATAGCACTTGAAAGCATGAGTTTCAGAGTAACAAACTTGGGTTTAATCCATCCACTTACCACTTGTGTGACCTTAAGCAAATCTCTAAACTTCATAAATAAGAATAACATCACCTACCTCAGAGTCTTCCTTATAGGCATCAAATGAGATACCTCATGCAGAGTCCTGACAGGGAACATTCATGCAAAGAATGATACTTGTTAATATTACACCACTTATGCAACATTTGTCTCCCAGGTATATAACTGGTTCTTTATATGCTTTTTTTTTTTTTTTACTAATCTGGGACCAAAAATGAATATAAAGGATGTTCAAGGCATAAGCACAAAGAGGTAGTTTAGACTGGCACAAAAGCTTACTCCTTTGGAAAATCTTGAATACGTAAAAGCAGACATTCTATACTCCTACAGGTCTTTTTGTTACCTCTACAGAATTCCTACAGCACTCACTTTTTACCTCTATAGATACATGAACATACTTGCAACAAGTAGAAAATAATGTTTTTAGAATAGTATTATGCTGTGTGATTAGTCGCTTAGTCGTGTCCAGCTCTTTGTGACGCCATGGACTGGAGCCCACCAGGTTCCTCTGTCCATGGAATTCTCCAGGCAAGAATACTGGCCTAAGTTGTCATTTCCTCCTCCAGGGGCTCTTCCCTACCCAGGGATCAAATCTGTGTCTCCTCTGTCTCCTGCATTAGCAGCCAGATTCTTTATCTACTGAGCCATCCAGGAAGCCCTTACAATAGCATTAAAAAGTATCAAATAACTAGAAATGAACCTAACTAAAAATAAAAGACTTTTGTTCAGAAATTGTAAAACACCAGTGAGGGGAATTAAAGATGACCTAAACAAATGGAGGACTATTATTCCACATACATGGTACAACAGAGTCAGTTCTCCCCCTAATTATCTCTGAATCACAACTGCAACAACTTTTTTTGAAAACTGACATGTTTTTACACTAAAATGGAAATGCAAAGGGAAAGAATAACCAAAGCATTGTCCTGGAAGACTGAGTGAGTGAGTGAAGTCACTCAGTCGTGTCTGACTCTTTGCAACCCCATGGATTGTAGCCTACCAGGCTTCTCCGTCCATGGGATTTTCCAGGCAAGAGTACTGGAGTGAGGTACTATTTCCTTCTCCAGGGGATCTTCCGGACCCAGGGATCGAACCCAGGTCTCCCGCATTGTAAGCAAGACACTGTACCATCTGGGCCACCAGGGAAGTCAAGACGCTTTACCATCTGAGCCACCAGGTAAGTCAGGAGAGAAAAATTCTCTACTAGATAGCAAGACTTATAGAGTAATGATGACAGTGTGGTTTTCATGACAAGAGACACAAATACACCGAAGGAACAGAATTAAGAGCCCAGAAGTAGCCCTACTCATAAATGGACACTTGACTTAGAGCAAATATTTTAGTTATATGATAGTGAGGACACAAATGAAAATCCATGTGGAAACGAAAAATTAGAACCCCTACCTCACACTCTATACAGAATGGATTCCAGGGAGGGAAAGATCGAAGTGTAAAAGACAAAACAATGACATTTTGAGGAAGTATTATATGAGAATATCTTAATTCACAGGATTCTTAAACAGCAGACAAAAAGCATGGACCATAGAAAATTAGGGAAAAGAGGACTGTATAAAAATTAAGAACTTCTGCTCATCAAAACATACCACTGAGAGAGTAAAACAAGCAAGCCACAGAGCAGGGGAAAACATTTGTATTACATGTAACTAAAGGGCTTGGGGCTTCCCTGGTGGCTAGACGGTAAAGAATCTGCCTGCAATGTAGGAGATCTGGGTTTGATCCCTGGGTTGGGAAGATCCCCTGGAGAAGGGGATGGCTACCTACTTCAGTATTCTTGCCTGGAGAGTCCCCAGGGACACAGGAGCCTGGTGGGCTACAGTCCATGAAGTCACAAAGAGTCAGACATGACTGAGCAACTAACACTTCCACTTTTCAATTTCACTAAAGCACTTACATCTATAATATAACAATAACTCCTATAAATTAAAAAAAAAAGACAAACAACTATATACGAAAATGGGCAAAGAAATTTCACCAATGATATACAAATGATCAGCAAATATCATCATAGGAAAATCCCACTTAAAACCTCAATGAGATACCACCCCACATATGCCAGAATTTCTAAAATTAAAATGACTGCTAGGGCATCTCTGATGGCTCAGTGGTAAAGAATCCACCTGACAACGAGGGAGATGTGGGTACAATCCCTGATTTGGGAAGATGGCACATGCCATGGAGCAACAAAGCCTGTGCGTCACAACTACTGAGCCTGTGCTCTAGAGTCTGTTGAGCTGCAGGTACTGAAGCCTGCGCGCCCTAGAGCCTGTGCGCCGCAACAAGAGAAGCCACTGCAGTGAGAAGCCCACATACTACAACTAAAGAGAAGCCCCTACTCACTGCAACTACAGCAAAAGCCAGCCCAGCAACAAACACCAAGAACAGCCAAAAATAAATAAATAAGTAAATTAAAATCATTTTGGGCTTCCCTTGTAGCTCAGTTGGTAAAGAACCTGCCTGCAATGCAAGAGACCCAGGTTCAATTCCTGGGTTGGGAGGATCCCCTGGAGAAGGAAATGGCAACCCACTCCAGTATTCTTGCCTGAAGAATCTCATGGACAGAGGAGCCTGACAGGCTACAGTCCATGGCATTGCAAGAGTCAGACATGACTTAGACTACAGCACAAAATCATTTTAAAAAAGACTGCTGATAACTTGTATAAATAATAATATAGGACAGTGGAACTGCTCATATACAGCTACATTTGTCTGTAAATTGGTACAACCACTTTGGAAAGCCATTTGACAAAACACTACATTTAAATATCTGCATATTCTAAGACCTAGAGATTCCATTTCTACCTATATACCCAAGGAAAGTGCATGTATATGTACACCAAAAGCCTGGAAACACCATTCAGCCCAAAGTCCATCAACAATAGAATGCACTGAAGAGAAGAGTGAAATGGATAAATTGTGATGTATTTATACACTGGATTACAACACAGCAATAAAAATAAATGACCAACAGTTGTCTAAAATTTACATAATGTTGACCCAAAAAACCCAAACATAAAGGTATACTCCATACTTCTACTGCATGAATTTTAAAACGAATTAAGTAAACCCAAACAATGATGTTTAATAATACACACTTACAGGACAAAAAAGTACTGAGAAATATCAGGTTATTGATCAACTTGGATGATGGAGAAAAAAGAAAAGCTTTTGAAAAGGAGCACCAATGAAGACTAATGAAATACAGGTAAGATTCTATTTGTTGACCCAAGTGACTGTTATATGGTTATTTGTGTCATGAAAGTTCACTGAGCTGTATATTTCTGTTTCTTACACTCTACCTATTTTTTTTAAAATTTTCTTTCCTTTATTGTGTTGGTTTTGCCATACAATGACATGAAACAGCCATGGGTCTACATATGCTCCCCCTCCAGAACCCCCCTCCCTCCTCCCTCCTGATTCCCTCCCCCTGGGACATCTTGGTGCACCAGCCCCAAGCATCAACCCTGGGCTGGCGATTGATTTCACATATGATAATTAACATGTTTCAATGCCATTCTCCCATATCATCCCACCCTTGCCCTCTTCCACAGAGTCCACGAGTCTGTTCTATACATCTGCGTTCCTTTTGCTGTCTCACATGCAGGGTTCTCGTTACAATCTTTCTAAACTCCATATATATGCGTTAGTATACTGTATTGTTGTTTTTCCTTCTGGCCTACTTCACTCTGGATAATAGGCATTCTACATATTTTAAACTTCACAATCTAATAAGTTCTGAAAACCTCATCAAATTAAATCTTTCAAAACATTTACATTATACCTTCATGGTTTTTAACACCAAAGTTTAACACTATTAAGTTCTTAGGGCTAGCAGTGTTAAAGTTCATAAAATCATCAAAGCAAGGGCTTCCATGGTGGCTCTGTGATGCCAGTGCAGGAGACAGGGGTTTGATTTCTGATCCAGGAAGATCCCACATGCTGTGGAGCAACTAAGCCTGTGCACCACAACTACTGAGCACATGCTCTGGACAACCCAGGACCCGAAACTACTGAAGCCCTTGCACCCTAGAGTCCATGCTCTGCAACACGAGAAGCTGCTGCAACGAGAAGCCAGTGCACAGCAACAACAGAGGAGCCCCTGCTCTCTGCAACTACAGAAAAGCCCACAGGCAGCAATGCAGATCCAGCACAAGCTGAAAATAAACAAATATGGAAAAAAGTTTATAAATCATAAAAGCAACTTTTCCCAATTATACACACGCTCTTCTCTCAAACAGCAAGAAGTCAGTGGGCATACACCAGAGGAAGGGACAAAATAAGTTATGTAACTATTCTACCTAGCCATCTATACACACTAACATATTTTTTCCTACAGATGTTATCATAATACTTTATATAGCTAACTGTTGAGTGTTTCTTCAGAATAACTGTCACCAAAAAGTCAGAAAAAAAAAGTCAACCCAAAACATTATATTCATTTTAGCAGTTACAATGCTATGGTAATAATTTAAAACAATCATATTTCAAGTGGACAGATAGGTTTGGTCCCCCTTTAGTATTACAAGCTATTCAAAAATTCAATATACTTAACAGTTCTTTTCATATCTTTTTTCCACCTGATGGTATAAAAATTATGTTTCTATTTAGATAAAATGTACATTTTCCATTTAGATAAAAATGTTATGTGTTTAAAAGTGTCTTAGAGTCATAAATGACCTGAGATTTCCTTTAGAGAGCAAACAATGAAAAAGAAAGGCACATGATGATAATATATCTAACACTTTCCTAGAGACAATCTTTTTCTGACTGATGAATGAAAACTGATAGTAACAGAATGCTACCTTTTTACAATGTACTATGTTAGAAAGATAATTATATAACAGGTAATTTTGTAACTTTATATAATACTACATTAAGAACTCCTACAAGTAAATAAGTAATGTACACATTTTAAAATGGATAAAAGAAAGAACAGGATGGCGGAGGAGTAGGTGGACATGGAATGTATCTCTCTCCACAGATACATCAGGAATACACTTTCAGACACAGAAGTTCATGCAGAACACCAGCTGAGAGCAGACAGGAATACCTGACCAGCAG
The DNA here is from genome assembly GCA_007570785.1 of Antilocapra americana. Classification (NCBI taxonomy): domain Eukaryota; kingdom Metazoa; phylum Chordata; class Mammalia; order Artiodactyla; family Antilocapridae; genus Antilocapra; species Antilocapra americana. Next base: position 28,710,281 of record ML663562.1, on the reverse strand, counting down.
AAAAGAATATACAGAACCACGCAAAACTTGGTAGGACAAAGGAACTAGGGGGAAAACAGGAGTGTTAGTTAAGACTGGACCTGACCTCAGTGGGTGGGAGAACTGAAGCAGGAGTCCTATCCGCACATGGGGCAATTGTCTGAGTCAGAGGAGAAACATTTAAGGCTGTGAGTGAAACAGCTGATCTGTGGCAGCCTAAATGGAATGAGAGTCAGACAGTCCTTGCCGCAGCCATACATACCCCGGACAGGGGAACATAGATGCCCTGGAAGGTGCAGTGGCTGGGAGCTGGAGTTTAGGGATTGTGGAGCAATTCCAGGGCGAGGGCTGCTGTTGAGTGTGAAGAGACAGATCAAGAGGATGTGAGGGAGTAGATTTTGGTGGGAAATGCCTGTGGAGGAAAGCCAGGCAGCCAAGGAAGCAAGGCAATACTGCTGAGTCATGCGTAGGGGATGGAGCTTGCCACAGCCTCTCTCTCCCCACATGCCAGCATCAGCAGCTGAACAACAGAGAGGCTGGCCCATCAAACGCCTGCCTGATGCACTGAACTACAGAATAGGATCCTGCCCAGGGTGCCCCTTTAAGTGCCTGACGCGCCGATCTACAGAGTAGGACCTCAGCCACGGGGATGCCCTCTATGTGCCTGATGATCCAAATAACAGAAAAGGACCCCAGGCAAGGGAGCCCTCTAAGTGCCTGAACAGGCGGAGGTACGGAGAAAGACTGGCCAAAGAGGCCTTCTGATCACCAGCTACAAGAGGCTTTAAAACAGACTGATAGGGCCATAACTCCTGTGGCTGAGGCAGTCTGTATCCCTGTACACATGGCGCCACCAGGGTCCCTGCAAACCAAGAAGCCATGCCACCTTCACGCTCAACTCTCACTGGGGCTGAGCTGCCACAGGCAAAAAAAGGTCTTGCATCTATGCACGCAAGGTCACATTGGTAGTGTCCGACTCTTTGCGACCCTGTAGACTATGGCCTGCCAAGCTTCTCTGTCAGAGAGAGTGGTTCTCCAGGCAAGAATACTGGAGCATACTGGCCAATACTGGTTGCCTTACCCTTCTAGAGCACTATATTTCCTGCTGCCCTAGCCGCCAATTCCCCTGAGTATCTGGTGCTGCCAAAACCCCTGCAACCTAAGCTGCACCACCTCCACACCTGGCCCTCACAGGGGCAAACCCAAGTCTTTCAGGGCAGCCTCAGGAGCAAACCCCAGGGGACGACCCACATGCAGAGGTGGAAATAAAACCACAACTGAAACACAGGGGCAGGGTGGCTAAGGAAGACCCAAAACCTTCCCACTAGCTGTACAAGCTATAGATAAATCCAGACAATCAACTAGGCAGACTCTGTGTCTATGGAATATATAAAAGGACATTGAGAGCTGCCACAAAATGCACTAATTCTGACAGTTGTGGATATTGGAGGCAAGAACAGAGTAGGACCAGAATAGAATCTGAGCTGCCCCCACCACAGGTCCAGAAATCAGCATAGTGTTGAGGGCATCCTAGGGTGGTGTGGTGGACTGTGACTCCCAGCAAGGGAAAGGACTCTGACAGCAGTGACTCAAGAAAAACATTTATTAAATTCTTACATTTTGACTTGTTCTGTAGATTCTTTTGGATTTTTTTTTTCCTTTTCCCCCCATCTATTGTATCTGTCAATTTTATTGGCACTATGAAATCTAATTAAACTTTTGAGCTTTTTTTCTTTTTTTTTCCTCAGTCACATTTTGTATTGTTATAAATCTCTGCCTCTACATTGGGCTTTTGCAGTTCTGGGGAGTTTTCCTTTTTTATCCTTTCTCTTTTTTTTATTTTAAATTTTTAAACCTATTATTATTTTTCTACATTTTCTACATTTATTCCTTTGTTTGCTTTTCCTATTGTTCTTTTCCCCTTGTAGTTAATCTTTAATGTATATAAGTCTTCTTTATCTATCTCTATTTAACTTTACTAATCTATTTTTTATTTCTGTTCTTTCCTCTCAACAAATTTGTTAGTTTTATTTTCATTGCTTTATTCCCCAATTGGCATCTGGCTTTAGTTTTGTTTTCCAGTTTCTGCTTTAGTTAGTTTTATTCTGGTAGACATAATTTTTGGTTTTCTTTGTTTGCTGGGTCAATCTATTGTACTTTATTTTTGTTGGACTGTTTTGATTTTGTTTATGGGTGTATATGTATATGTGTATATTTAGTCACACTTTTTGTTGCTATTATAAACCTCTGCCTTTATGTTGGGCTTTGGCAGAAATGTGAAGTTTTCCTTTTTTCTTTTTCTTCCAGAATTTTTTTCTTTCTCTTTTATATAATCTTAATTTTTTAAAACGTATTATATTTTTTCTACATTTATTCCTTTGTTTGCCTTCCCTGCCATTCTTTTCCCCTTGCAGTTCATCTTTAATGTATATAAATCTTCTTCATCTACCTCTATTTAACTTTGCATATCTATTCCTTCTTTTCTTTCTTTCCTTTCCTCTCAACATATTTGTTAGTTTTGTTTCCATTGCTTTATTGGAAAAAAATGCAAGAATCAATTAACAAAGACCTAGAAGAATTTAAGAATAAACATGTAGAGACAACATAATTGCTGAAAATAAAAATACTCTAGAAGAAATCAATAGCAGAATATCTGAAGCAGAAGAATGGATCAGTGAGCTGGAAGATAAAACAGTGGAAATAACTTCTGAAGAGCAGAATAAAGTAAAAAGAATGCAAAGAACTGAGGATAGTCTCAGAGACCTCTGGGACAATATCAAATGCACAAAAATTTGAATTATAAGGGTCCCAGAAGAAGAAGAGAAAAAGAAAGGGTATGAGAAAATTTTTGAAGAGATTATAGTTGAAAATTTCCCCAACATGGAAAAGGAAATAGTCAATCAAGTCCAAGAGACATAAAAAGTCCCATACACGATATACCCAAGGAGAAACACGCCAAGACACATACTAATCAAATTAACAAAGACTAATCTAATTAACAAAGATTAAAACACAAAAACTCCAAAACTTTGGCCACCTGATGCAAAGAGCTGACTCATTTGAAAAGACCCTGATGCTGGGAAAGATTGAGGGCAGGAAGAGAAGGGGATGACAGAAGATGAGATGGTTGGATGGCATCACTGACTCAATAGGCATGGTTGGATGGGCTCCAGAGTTGGTGTTGGACAGGGAGGCCTGGTGTGCTGCAGCTCATGGGGTTGCAAAGAGTCAGATACAACTGAGTGACTGAACTGAACTGAAATACATAGAAAGAATATTAAAAGCAGCAAGGGAAAAACAACAAGTAACATACAAGGGAAACCCCATACACTTAACAGCTGATCTTTCAGCAGAAGCTCTGCAGGCCAGAAGGGAATGGCAGTATACATTTAAAGTACTGAAAGGGAAAAATCTACAACCAAGATTACTGTACCTGGTAAGAATCTCATTCAAAATTAATAGAGAAATGAAAAGCTTTTCAGACAAGCAAAAGTTAAGAGAATTCAGTACCACCAAACCAGCTTTATAACAAATGTTAAAGGGACTTATACAGTCAAGAAATGCAAAAGAAGAAAAAAGATTTACAAAATCAACCCCAAACAATTAAGAAAATGACAATAGGAACATATATATCAATAATTACTTACAATGTAAATGGATTAAATGCTCCAACCAAAAGACACAGACAGGCTGAATGAATACAAAAACAAGATCCATATATATGTTGTCTACAAGAAACCCACTTCAGACCTAAAGACACAAATAGACTGAAAGTGAGAGGATGGAAAAATATTCCATGCAAATGGGAAGCAAAAGAAAGCTGGAGTAGCAATCCTCATATCAGACAAAACAGACCTTAAAATAAAGTAGATTATAAGAGATAAGGAAGGACACCACATAATGATGAAGGGATCAATCCAAGAGGAAGACATAACTGTAAATACCTATGCACCCAACATAGGAGCACCTCAATACATAAGACAAACACTAACAGACATAAAAGGAGAAATTGACAGTAACACAATAACAGTAGGAGACTTTAACACCCCACTCACAACACTGGACAGATCATCAAAACAGAAAATTAACAAGGAAACATAAGTCTTAAATGATACATAGATGAAATGATCTCATTGATATCTTCAAGACATTCCATCCAAGTACAGAAGAATACACCTTCTTCTCAAATGAACATGGAACATTCTCCAGGACAGACCACATCTTGGGTCACAAATCAAACCTCAGTAAATTTAAGAAAATTGAAATCATATCAAGCATCTTCTCTGACCACAATGCTATGAGACTAGATATTAATTACAAGAAAAAAAACTGTAAGAAACACAAATACATGGAGATTAAACAACACATTTCTAAATAACCAAAAGATTACTAAAGAAATCAAATCAGAAGTAAAAAAATTTCTAAAAACAAATGACAATGAAAACATAACAACTCAAAACCTACGGGATGCAGCAAAAGCAGTTCTAAGTGGGAAGTTTACAACAATACAATCCTACTTCAAGAAACAAGAAAAACACAGAATAGACATCCTAACTTTACACCCAAAATAACTGGAAAAATAAGAACAAAACCCCTCCAAAATTAGTAGAAGGAAAGAAATCATAAAGATCTGAGCAGAAATAAATGAAAAAGAAATGAAAGAAATAACAATAAAGATAAATAAAACTAAAAGCTGGTTCTTTGAGAAGATAAACAAAATTGACAAACCCTTAGTCAGACTCATCAAGAAAAAAGAGAGAAAAATCAAATCATCAAAATTAGAAATGAAAAAGGAGAGGTTACAACAGACAATGCAGAAATACAAAGAATTTATAAGAGACTATTATGAACAACTATAAGACAATAAAATGGATAACCTGGAAGAAGTGGGCATATTCTTAGAAAAGTTCAATCTCCCAAGACTGAACCAGGAAGAAAGAGAAATTATGAACAACCCAATTACAAGCACTGAAATTGAGGCTGTGACCAAACATTTCCCAAAAAACAAAAGCCCAGGACCAGATTGCTTCACAGGAGAATTCTATCAAACATTTATTTACGAAGAGCTAATGGCTATCCCTCTAAAACTCTTTCAAAAAACTGAAGAGGAAAAAACACTTCTAAACTCATTCTACGAGGCCACCATCACCCTGATACCAAAACCAGACAAAGACAACACAAAAAAAGAAAACTAAAGGCCAACATCACTGATGAACACAGATGCAAAAATTCTCAACAAAATTTTTGCAAACAGAATTCAGCAACACATCAAAAAACTCATACACCATGATCAAGTTGGGTTTATTCCAGGGATGCAATGATTCTTCAATATATGCAAATCAATCAAAGTGATACACTATATTAACAAATTTAAAGATAAAAACCATATGATAATCTCAATAAATGCAGAAAAAGCCTTGACAAAATTCAGCACCCATTTATGATTAAAACTCTTCAAAAAATTGGCATAGAAGGAATCTATCCCAACACAGTAAAGGCCATATAAGACAAGCCTATAGCAACATTATTCTCAATGGTGAAAAACTGAAAACATTCTCCCCTAAGATCAGGAACAAGACAAGGGTGTCCACTTTCACCATTATTATTCAACACAGTTCTAGAAGTCCTAGCCACAGCAACCAGAGAAGAAAAAGAAATAAAAGGAATCCAGATTGGATAAGAAGAAGTAAAGCTTTCACTGTTTGCAGATGACATGATACTGTACAGAGAAAACTCTAAAGACAGTATCAGAAACTTACTAGAGCTAATCAGTGAATTTAGCAGAGCTGCAGGATACAAAATCAATACACAGAAATCACTTGCATTTCTATATACTAACAATGAAAAATCAGAAAGAAAAATTAAGGAATCAATCTCACTCACCATTGCAACAAAAAAAATTAAATATCTAAGAATAAACTTACCTAAGGAGACAAAAGAACTGTACACAGAAAATTATAAGACACTGATGAAAGAAATTAAAGATGACATAAACAGATGGAGAGATATTCCATGTTCCTGGGTAGGAAGAATCAATATTGTGAAAATGACTATACTACCAAAAGCAATCTATAGATTCAATGTGATCCCTATCAAATTACCAATCGCATTTTTCACAGAACTGGAACAAAAAATTTCACAATTCATATGGAAACACAAAAGATCCCAAATAGCCGAAGAAGTCTTGAGAAAGAAGAATGAAGCTGGAGGAATCAACCTTCCTGACTTCAGATTATACTACAAAGCTACAGTCATCAAGACAGAATGGTACTGGCACAAAAACAGAAATATAGACCAATGGAACAAGACAGAAAGCCCAGAAATAAACCCATGCGCCTACGGCTACCTTATTTTTGACAAAGAAGGCAAGAATATACAATGGGGCAAAGACATCCTCCTTAATAAACAGTGCTTGGAAAACTGGACAGCTACATGTAAAACAATGAAATTAGAACACTTCCTAACACCATACACAAAGATGAACTCAAAATGGATTAAAGACCTAAATGTAAGACCAGAAACTATAAAACTCTTAGAGGGAAACAGGCATAACACTCAATGACATAAATCAAAGCAAGATCCTCTATGATCCACCTCCTAGAGTAATGGAAATAAAAACAAAAGTAAATAACTGGAGCCTGATTAAACTTAAAAGCTTTTTCACAGCAAATGAAACTATAAGCAAGGTGAAAAGACAACTCTTAGAATGGGAGAAAATAATAGCAGATGAAACAACTGACAAAGGATTAATTTCCAAAATATACAAGCAGCTCAAGTCAATGCCAGAAAAACAAACAACCCAATCAAAAAATGGGAAAAGACCTAAACAGACATTTCTCCAAAGAAGACATACAGATGGCTAACAAACCCATGAAAAGATGCTCAACATCACTCATTATTAGAGAAATGCAAATCAAAACCACAATGCGGTATCACCTCACACCGGTCAGAATGGCCCTCATCACAAAGTCTACAAACAATAAATGCTGGAGAGGGTGTGGAGAAAAGGGAACACTCTTGCACTGTTGGTGGGAATGTAAACTGATACAGCCTTATGGAAGATGGTATGGAGATTCCTTAAAAAACAAGGAATAAAACCACCATATGATCCAGCAATCCCACTCCTAGGCATATACCCTGAGGACACCAAAACTGAAAAAGACACATGTATCCCATTGTTCATTGCAGCACTCTCTATGATCGCTAGAACATGGAAGCAACCTAGATGTCCATCAACAGATGAATGGAAAAGAAGTTATGGCACATACACACAATGGAATATTACTCAGCCATAAAAAGAAATGCATTTGAGTCAGTTCCTATGAGGTGAATGAACCTAGAACCTATTATACAGAGTGAAGTGATTCAGAAAAAGAAAGATAAATATCATATTCTAACACACATATGCAGAATCTAGAAAAATGAAGAATTTATTTGCAGGGTAGCAATGGAGAAACAGACATAGAAAAAAGACTTATGGACATAGGGAAAGAGGAGGAGAGGGTGAAACATATGGAAAGAGTAACATGGAACCTTACATTACCATATGTAAAATAGATAGCCAACGGGAATTTGCTGTATGACTCAGGAAACTCAAACAGGGGCTCTGTATCAACCTAGAGGGGTGGGATGGGGAGTGAGATGGGAGGGAGGTTCAAAAGGGAGGGGATATATGTATACCTATGGCTGATTCATGTTGAGGTTTGACAAAAGACAACAAAACTCTGCAAAGCAATTATCCTTCAATAAAATATACATTAAAAAGAAAAAAAAACCTTAAAAAAATGGATAAGATACAAAAAAGTAATTCATATAAGAAACATTCTTAGAAAAGATAAGGAACATTCACAGAAAAGGTAAGAATGGCCAATAAACATATGAAAAGAGGCTAAAACATTAATAGAAATTAATGTTAATTAAAATAGGATAACATTTTCCTATAAACTGGCAAAAATGAAAAAGATTAAGAATATCAAATGTTGATAAGGGTATGAAAAAATAAAAGTATTTACATATTTCTGGAAGGACTACAAACTGGTACAAACTTTTTGAAAGGCAATTTGACAATACCTATAAAATTTTAAACACACACACCTGCTCTAATACCCAACAATTCCATTTTTAAAATCTATCTTATGAAAACATTAGTATAAGTGTATAAAGATAAATTTATAAGGATATTTGTTATAGCACCAGCACAGGAGAATGAATAAGTAAATTTTGGTGTCTATACACACATATATATACACACACACAATGAAAATATCAAGCACTCTTTTTAAAATGCTAAATATCCTTTTTCCTAATTTAGAAACATGTCCAAGATATATTAATAAGCAGTGAAAATAAACTGAGAAAAATATATATGGCATTTAATTTTTATATGCTTGTATATAAGCACAGAAAAATCGTCTGCAAGTATATACAGCAAACTTAACAATGGTAACATCCAGAGGGGAAGAGAGTTTTGATTTGGAGATGAGAAACAGGACTTTTTATCGTTTACTTAATGCTCTGCATTGTTCGAGTTCATTTTAATGAACAAGTATTATTTTTTATTTTTAAAACAGGGACATATTTAAATATATTGAGTTATTCATTTAGCTGATTTACCCTATTTGGGATTGCTTTATATTTAATATTTTATGAAGAATTACTTTATGCAAATCAGACAATTCTCTTAGAATTTCTAAAGGAAAACAAACAAAAGATACCTAGAAAGAACAGATTCTCCACCAGAGTCCGCATCAGTTCATTTTAACTAAGGGATAAATTAAAACTAAATATAATGTCTGAGATTAGTAACTGACTCAAAGCAGTTTAAACAACAAAGCCAGTGAAGTTAAACCAAGATGAAAACCCACCTGGACTATATCCAAAACCATGCCAGCTGAGACTGTTCCAAAGCCAGCTAACAAAAATGGCACAAGTATTTGTAGTGCCATGACACCACTGGATTCCTTTGGTAATTTCTGGCTTGTTTCCACAATGACATCTTCATCACCATCACTAGATACATCATCATCTTGTAACATGGCTGTCGTTTCTGAAGCCTCCCTTCCATCACAGTAATTGTAGTTGGCATAGTCATCATACTTCTGGCTACAGCTTGATGGCGTGTGCCCACTGTTGCCGTGAAAAGACTGCTCCGAGAAATTGTGATATTCCATGTGTTGTTCGGATCTATTACTGAAAGTCTGTGCGGCAGCTGATAACCCATCTTGCCAAATGCTATTTCCTTTTTTGTGCCTGTCTTCCTGGTTTTTCTGATATATTACTGGAACCATACTCAGCAGTAAGTTTAAAAACTTATCAGACTGAATTGTATTTAAACTTAAAGTCCAGTCCACAAAACCTCCTCCACTGCTTCGACCACCACTTGATTTATTAATAATAGATCTTCCTTTACTATTAGTCATATTGTCATTGCAAAAGACCCTGTTTGCCTTAGATCTCAAGCTTCGTGAACCAGAGCAGATGAATCAGAACCACACGAATGCTGGTGTAAATTAAGATGTTGACTTCATTGGGCAGAAAACAGCACTTCCACTAATAGAAGATGTTTAGAAGTTCTGCAGAGGGGCTGGATCTGGAAAAATAAAATAATTTTTAAAAGTCAGAATAACTATCTTGATACTTCATAGTTAAAGGTATAAAATGCACATGTTCTTAAATGAACCCCAAGGTACTGACATTATACCCTATGGGCTTAACACAGAACTGGTTCGTGCCATGCAACTGCTTTGGACGCAGAAATAGAGCATACAGCTTTTTTTGGCAGCCTATTTTGTTTAAAAGTATTTATTTTTGCATACTTTATGTAATTAATACCCATGTAATGTCTTCAAAGTGAAAGTTGTTCAGTCATGTCAGACTCTTTGCAACTCCGTGGACTGCATCATGGAATTCTCCAGCCCAGAATACTGGAGTGAGTAGCCTTTCTGTTCTCCAGGAGATATTCCCAACCCAGGGTTCGAACCCAGGTCTCCCACATTGCAGGAAGCTTCTTTTCCAGCTGAGCCACAATGGAAGCCTAAGAATACTGGAGGGGGTAGCCTATCCCTTCTCCAGTGAATCTTCTCAACCCAGGAATCAAACTAGGGTCTCCTGCATTGTAGGAGGATTCTTTACCAACTGAACTACCAGGGAAGCCCTTTAAATGTCTTCAGTGTCTCTGCAGTTCTACAAAAGACAAATTTATTAAAGTAATGGCTTCCATTACTTACACTGAAGTCTCAGAATTAAACTGCCACCACCCTTTACATATGTCAGCACAACAAAGGTAAAGTATATGACATTATATTTTAAATATATTAAATAATATCTGTTACTTTATCTCCAACTTAATACAGTATATATTTTGCTATTAAAATATGAAGAAGCAATGATAGTGTTTGCCATGAAATTACTTGATAAATATCCTAAATAGTGTAAGTGGTATTTATATCACATGTTAAAACTAGGTTGATGTCATATTTGTAGTCATAATGAAAAAAAATCATTATAGTTGATTTAGGGATATAATAATGTTACCTAAGAAATATCCAAAATGAAAAGCGATTACAAAAAATCACTTAATCCTATTTTGCAAGCCAACCAAAAGAAAGCTTTTAATGCCCTCTTCAAAGTTAGCTTTGACCTTCAATCTCAGAGTAGGCTCCTGATTGGCTAGTCAGTGATGAGATTCTCTCTCTAAAGATCTTAAACTAGAGACACATAGTGTAAGCTTTCAATCATAAAGGAAATCAGTCCTGAATATTCATTGGAAGGACTGATGCTGAAGCTGAAACTCCAATACTTTGGCCACCTGATGCGAAGAGCTGACTCATTGGAAAAGACCCTGATGCTGAGAAAGACCGAAGGCAGGAGGATAAGGGGATGATAGAAGATGAGATGGTTGGATGGCATCAGTGACTCGATGGACATGAGTTTGAGTAAGCTCTGGGAGTTGGTGATGGACAGCGAAGCCTGGCGTGCTGCAGTCCATGGCATCACAAACAGTCAGATGCTGTTGAACAACTGAACTGAACTAAAGTGTAAGCTAGTTTGAGAGTGACAGACACTGAAGTTGTGAGGTCATATATTACCTGTCCAGGGAGAGAGTCTGACTCTTTGGACAGCTGCCACCAAGGTACAGAGGTTTTCAAAGTTATTAGAGTGGGCCTAAGGCTGCAGACGTTTCTCAAGAACACCTAGCCTTATCTTACACTTCCAAGAGTAAGTGTAAGATCAACTAATTAGCCCTGATTTGATAAGGGACAGATGGCCCCACTGCCTAACTGGACTGTTCACCCACCAAACTAGACGAAGAACTGTTGCTGCTATACCACTCACTGCTTTTAATGAAAATCATTCTATTCTTCAATATTTGTTTTCAACTTCTTAGAATGCCAGTCTCCTGTCCTTGGATAGGAAGATCAATGGCAAGAAACAGCAAAGGGAAAAAAGAGAAAGGGCTATGTCAGGGGAAAGTGGATGCTAGGGCCTGGTTCATCTACTTCATCATTCACTCACTTGCTTTCTCTTGTGATTACAGATGGGTCTGGGAATTCCTGCGAGGGAAAAGCCTCAACATGTAGATTCTAAGACTCCAGACCTACTGGCTCAGAATATGTTTGAAGCATAGAAATCTTTTTTTTTTTTTTTACACTCCTCAAGTGATTACAGTACAGACCCTCTGGACTTGCAGAGAATCCACTGAGATGAAGTACTAGCTGCCATTTTTGCCACTGGCATGGCGGATCAGTATGCAAAGTCAGTGTTCACATAATATCATCAGACATAAAAAGAATACATTTGAATCAGTTCTACTGAGGTGGATGAAACTGGAGCCTATTAAACAGAGTGAAGTAAGCCAGAAGGAAAAGTAATCCAGTATACTCACGCATATATATGGAATTTAGAAAGATGGTAACGAGAACCCTGTATGCAAGACAGCAAAAGAGACACAGATGTATAGAACAGTCTTTTGGACTCTATGGAAGAAGCAAGGGTGGGATGATATGGGAGAAGAGCATTGAAACATGTAAATTATCATATGTGAAATGAATCGCCAGCCCAGGTTTGAAGCATGATACAGGGTGCTCAGGGCTGGTGCACCGGGATGACCCAGAGGGATGGAATTGGGAGGGAGGTGGGAGAGGGGTTCTGGAAAGGGAACACATATATACCCATGGTGGATTCATGTCAATGTATGGCAAAACCAACATGATAATGTAAAGAAAAAAAAATCAATTAATTAATTTTATAAAAAAAGAAAGAAAGAAGGACTTTCTTGGCAGTGCAGTGAATAAGAATCTGCCTGCCAGTGCAGTAGATGGAGGTTTGACCCCTGGTCAGGGAAGTCCACATGCCTTAGAGCAACTAAGCCCGTGGGCCACAATTACTGAGCTCACATCTGCAGCTACTGAGGCCCATCTGCCTAGAGCCTGTGCTCCGCAACAAGAGAAGCCACAGCAATGAGAAGCCTCTGCTTCGCAACAAAGAGGGGCCCCTGCTTGCTGCAAGGAGAGAAAGTCCTCGCACAGCAATGAACAACGAATAAATAAATACTAATACGGTAATTAATTTTTTTAAAAAAAAGAAAGAAATAACTTTCCAAAACCTCCAAAAAAAAAAAAGAAAATCAAATAAACAGAAACAATGTCCAGAATGAAGCAAAGAAGAAACCAAGCAATCCAGAGAGGAGGACAGAATGGCTCCTTGATGACGTTCCATGTAAGAAGAGGCTCAGCTGTATGTCTGAAACTTAGGAGACTACCAGCAGCCTTACATGAGTCAGACTGAGCGGGTTTCTGTTCCTTAAACCAATTTGCCTCCTTTTAAATAGTGAGCATTTCACTGCCCCAAAGAGATCTCTAATCAAACAAAAAACAGAACAAACTTTTAAGATAGTCTATTCCACTAAAGGGCCAGTGATGGACATAGGCAATTTCTTCTTCCTCTTGAAGCAGAATTATAAAGCAATCAAACTAGAAATGCAGAGAAATGTAGATGACAGTATGTATATTACCATTCAGTCAGCATTCACTTCAAAATGCATGGTCAGGAAACTTGACCAAGTAACTCTAAATAGAAAAGTGGAGGGAAGATAAAAGGTGGGGGGAAGGGGGTGGATTTTCCAGAAAGTTAGCTCTCTTAGAATACCTGCAGGGCATGGCTAGATCCAGATGCATCCAGCTCACATACTTTTGACCCTGGTATCCTTTCTCCAGGGAAGCTATGAAGAAGGTGAGATGGAGATACAGATATTCAACTGGGCCCTGTGGGCACAGATTGGACAGAACTTTGGGGTAAACAATGGAATATTACTCAGCTATTAAAAAGAATACATTTGAATCAGTTCTACTGAGGTGGACAAAACTGGAGCCTGTTAAACAGAGTGAAATAAGCCAGCAGGGAAAACAACAATACAGTATACTAACGCATATATATGGAATTTAGAAAGATGGTAACGATAACCCTGTATGCGAGACATCAAAAGAGACGCAGATGTATAGAACAGTCTTTCGAACTCTATGGGAGAGGGGAAGGGTGGGATGATATGGGAGAATGGCATTGAAACATGTAAATTATCATATGTGAAATCAATCCCCAGCCCAGGTTTGATGCTTGATACAGGGTGCTCAGGGCTGGTGTACCGGGATGACCCAGAGGGATGGAATCAGGGGGGAGGTGAGAGGGGGGGTTCTGGAAGGGGAACACATGTACACCCATGGCAGATTCATGTCAATGTATGGCAAAACCAACACGATAATGTAAAGAAAAATAAATAAATAATAAATTTTAAAAAATAAAGTAGTCAAAAGAAAAAATAATAAATAAAACAATGCCTCCTGGAAAAAGGAAGCCACAGGTATGGAGTCTCGTGCTGGATTTCAGCCCCACTCCCTGCCCTCAGCCAAGCACTGCAGAATCAGCACAACTTCACACAACACACTGCGCAGTTGAGTGAAACGGCAGACCACGCTTAAAGGGCATAAAAAAACATGTGCTTTTGTTGTTGTTCCTTCAGCATCTTCTCCAAATTTTTCAGCTTATAGTAGCTCCATTTCCCATGTGAAATCACACTTGCTTCGTCTATGAGGCTCTGGTAGGCTGAGTAACAAAACTTCTCTGCCCTCCAGACCACACAATGACAACTGCCTGGGGCAGGCCTGAGTCCTACCCTGGAATTTCACATACCTGTTGCCTTACTATTTGGATGCCAACAAAAGAGGCACTACTCCTTCTTCAAGGATTTTACCTTGTGGTGGAGAGGAAAAACAATCAGGTGAGCAAATAAGTAAAGGAGATAATTTGTAATAAAGGCAATGAAGGAAACAGTTGATAGAGCAAAGAGTGAATGACTTACAGGGCTACTTCAGAGAGGGAGGCCTCTGGAAGAGTGTTTTCTCAGGACCTCCCTGGTGGTCCAGGGACTAAAATTCTGCACTCTCAATGCAGGGGCCTGGGTTCGATCCTTGGTCAGGGAACTAGACCCCACATGTGTCAACCAAAGATCCCACATACGAAACTAAGACCCAGTGCAGCCAAATGAATAAATTAATTCTCTTAAAAAAAGAGTGTTTTCTTACTTTCCTTTTGAATGAGATAATTCTGAGGTTTGTCAATATATATTCATCCTCCAAAAGCTCCCACCACCACCACCACCATTTACACTTGGAGGAAAGCTCATTCATCCACAGAAACAGAGAATCACAGCTAGGAGATGTTGAGAGGGTTCTGATAACACTACATGATTAGACTATCTCATTTATTTAAAGCCCATTCCATCCCGGTTCTTCCTAATTTTATGGACCAATAAATCTCCATTGCTTAAGCTAGGCTAAAGGCGCTTCTGTCCTAACATCTGTTTGTAAAATAATGCAATTTGGAAGTACTAAGAATTATCTTGCTACAAGTGTATACCACAGACCACATACCACAATCTTGCACTGAGGAAAATGTGCTCGTTTTTATTTATCCTTCATTTTACCCACTAATGAGTGATCAGTTAGTCTAATGCTTACATACTGACAAGGTCTATAAAGGTCTATTATCTTCCTTAAAGACTTCTTAAATTTTCTTCCTTTAAAGAAGACACTTAGAAACTCATTGAATAATGACTACAGTCAAATTACTTTGAAGTTGATTTAAAATGGGTAATGTACACATATGGCACTAAATAAAAAAATCAGTTGGGTTGCTCTATATTGCTCTTCATCCATAAATGAGTCAAAATTACTAAAAACTTTAAAAATAAGTAAATAGAATTGGGCAAAATTTCTCTAGTTTTAGGTGCTGTAAGTCAAAGAATATCAATGGAGATATTTATGGGTCACAGGTTCAATCCCTGGGTTGGAAAGATCCCCTGGAGTAGGAAATGGCAACCCACTCCAGGATTCTTGCCCAGAAAACCCCATGAACAAAGGAGCCTGTGGGACTGTAGTCCCCAGTCCCCCATCACTCTTTGTGATGGAATCACAGAGTCAGACACGACAGAGCAACTGAGCACGAGATACAGCAGCATCAGCATCAGCAAGATGGCTATTAGAAATGCAGGATCTCAGTTCCCAAGCATAACCCAACCTACTGAATCACAACCTGTGCTTATGGTATTAATACCATCTCCACGTGCTTTGCTTCCCTGGTAGTTTAGTCGGCAAAGAACCTGCTAACAATTTGGAAGACCCAGGTTCAGTTCCTGGGTTGGGAAGATCCCCTGGAGAAGGGCATGGCAACCCACTCACTCCAGTATTCTTGCCTGGAGAATTCCATGGACAGAGGAGCCTGGCAGGCTACAGTCCATGGGTTCTCAAAGAGTCAGACATGACTGAACCAACTTAAACACATACCATGTGCTTTATGTAAAGATGGAAGTTTAAGAAGCACCTCCCTGAACATCCAAACGAATTTGATTTATACACATTAGACTAAAAATTAGATGTTGTCAGACTTTCAGATGTGAACAAAGACCTGAGTACTGGTAACACATACACCACCACTAGTGGGAGTAGAAACTGTACAACCACTTTGGAAAACAATGTGGTCTGATCTACTAAAATTGAAGGCGTATACGTGCCACATTCCAACAATGCCACCCCAAAGTCCATACCCTGAAGCAACTCTTGCTTTGTACCCAAAAGACACATAAAAGAATATCCTTAGCAACATTTTCACATTAGCAAAAAAAGAAAAGAGAAAACTAGAATTAACACAATAAAAGATAAACTGTGGGATATTCACACAATGGAATCTATGAAGGAGGGGATTATATAAGCAAGCACAAATTTCAAGAGAATGGTTACATTTGTGGAAGTAGTACAAAAACCACACAGGGAGCTCCAAAGGTAGTGGCTACATTTGTGGAAGTAGTACAAAAACCACACAGGGAGCTCCAAAGGTAGTGGCTATATTTTTTAAGCTGGGCAGTAGATGGCTAAATGTTTATTATTGTTCTTTTCAGTCACTCAGTTTTATCTGACTCTTTGCAACCCCATAGACTGGAGCACACCAGGCTTCGCTGCCCATCACCAACTCCCATAGCTTGCTCAAACTCATGTCCATCAAGTCGCTGATGTTATCCAACCATCTCATCCTCTATTGATCCCTTCTCCTGACTTCAAACATTCCCAGCATCAGGGTCTTTTCCAGTGAGTCAGTTTTTTGCATCAGGTGGCCAAAGTACTGGAGTTTCAGCTTTAGCATCAGTCCTTCCAATGAATATTCAGGACTGATTTCCTTAAGGATTGACTGGTTTGATCTCCCTGCCATCCAAGGGACTCTCAAGAGTCTTCTCCAACACTACAGTTCAAAAGCATCGATTCTTCAATGCTCAGCTTTCTTTATAGTCCAACTCTCACATCCATACATGACTATTGGAAAAACCATAGCTTTGACGAGACAGATCTTTGTTGGCAAGAAATGTCTCTACTTCTTAATATGCTGTCTAGGTTGGTCATAGCTTTTCTTCCAAGGAGTAAGTGTCTTAATTTCATCTGGTCCCATCACTTCATGGCAAATAGATGGGGAAATAGTGGAAACAGTGAGAGGCTTAATTTTGTGTGGCTCCAAAATCACTGCAGATGGTGACTGTAGCCATGAAATTAAAAGACATGATCTTAGTTTTCTTAACGTTGAGTTTTAAGTCAACCTTTTCACTGTCCTCTTTCACTTTCAACAAGAGGCTCTTTAGTTCATCTTCACTTTCTGCCATAAGGGTAGTGTCATCTGCATATCTGAAGTTATTGATATTTCTCCCAGCAATCTTGATTCCAGCTTGTGCTTCACCCAGCCTGGCATTTCTCGTGATATACTCTGCATAAGTTAAATAAGCAGGCTGACAATAAACAGCCTTGAGTCCTCCTTTCCCGATTTGGAACCAGTCTGTTGTTCCATGTCTGGTTCTAACTGTTGCTTCTTGACCTGCACACAGATTTCTCATCTCTTTAAGAATTTTCCACAGTTTATTGTGATCCACACAGTCAAAGGCTTTGGCATAGTCAGTGAAGCAGAAGTAGATGTTTTTCTGGAACTCTCTTGCTTTGTCGATGATCCAATAGATGTTGGCAATTTGATCTCTGGTTCCTCTGCCTTTTCTAAATCCAGCTTGAACATCTAGAAGTTCCTGGTTCATGTACTGTTGGAGCCTGCTTGGAGAATGTTGAGCATTACTTTGCTAATGTGTGAGATGGGTGCAATAGTGCAGTAGTTTGAACGTTCTTTGGCATCTCCCTTCTTGGGATTGGAAAGAAAACTGACCTTTTCCAGTCCTGTGGCCACTGCTGAGTTTTCCAAATTTCCTGGTATACTGATTGCAGCAATTTCACAGCATCATCTTTTAGGATTTGAAATAGCTCAACTGGAATTCCATCACCTCCACTAGCTTTCTTCGTAGTGATGCTTCCTAAGGCCCATTTGACTTTGAATTCCAGAATGTCTGGCTCTAGATGGGTGATCACACCATCATGGTTA
Source organism: Antilocapra americana (assembly GCA_007570785.1). NCBI lineage: Eukaryota > Metazoa > Chordata > Mammalia > Artiodactyla > Antilocapridae > Antilocapra > Antilocapra americana. Next base: position 28,692,347 of record ML663562.1, on the reverse strand, counting down.
TCTGGGTCATGAAGATCTTTTTTGTATAGTTCTTCTATGTATTCTTGCCACCTCTTCTTAATATCTTCTGCTTCTATTAGGTCCATACCATTTCTGTCCTTTACTGTGCCCATCTTTGCATGAAATGTTCCCTTGGTATTTCTAATTTTCTTGAAGAGGTCTCTAGTCTTCCCCATTCTATTGTTTTCCTCTATTTCTCTGCATTGATCACTGAGGAAGGCTTTCTCATCTCTCCTTGCTATTCTTTAGAACTCTGCATTCAAATGGAATATTTTCATTATCTGGCATGCATGCTTCAGTCTGAATGATATTGTGACAGATTTTATTACTGCCCATTATTGTTTCCCTCCTGTAAGAGGACTGTCATCTCTGCCTGTTGCCAAATTACCAGCAGGGAGTATGTGAAGATTACACTGCCTCATCTCTACCGACATCAGGTCTGGGCAGACGACTCAGGAAGCAACAACATCTACAAACAGAAGCAGTTCAACTCTGCCTTCTTTTCCCTCCAGCATGGGAACGAAATGTCCTAGGTTCAGACTGGGTCCTGGGACAAAGATAACACCCAGAGCTGCAGGTACTGAAGCTCATCTGCAGCAACCTATGGGCAACATGTAGGAGGAGAGAAAGAAAGCTTTGCTGCTGAAAGCCACCGAGGGTTCAGGATTGTTTACTACCACAGCAAAATTTAGTGAAAACTAAACTCAAAAGCAGGCATCTTAAAAAAGAATCTGACCCACACATCCCCATCTATTTTAGTTTAATAGAGTCTCTCTTATATACTGAGCATGTAAGGATTCCACCTATGGTTAAAGAGCTTTAAAACAGTGTTTCCAAACATTTAGATCTCATTAACCACATTTCCCCCCAAATTTTATCAAGTTAAAAATAATTTTTCCTTTAAAATATAAGTGTACATTTTAACACCAAACAAGTAGAAAGGACAAACTCTTAGACTAAAAGCCTTTCCATTGAATACATTTAGATTTATTAGGAACTCACTCCTTGCTTCCTGTGGAAGCTCTGTCATGGACCAATATTAATCAGGGAGTTGTGTTAGGGAACCACTGACTTAAAGCAAAACACACTAATATCAGACAGTCCTGATTAATTCAATTGCAGTTACAAAAAAAATTATAATAATGTTAAAATTGCTTGTTTTTAAAAGTTAAGAAAAAGAATTGTATGTGTGTTGATTTCCTAAATCAGTATCCTGGAGAAAATCTGCCCATTGTGCTGGAGGAGGCAATCTGTTCCTTTGCAAAAGTTAAATAATACACTTGAAAAACTCATCAGAGCAGTTGAGTTAGCAGACTTATGTCATGCCTCATTACTAAGAAAGGCATTAAATGGAAGTTTAATACTTTATCTTCCCATTAGAACAACAAAAAGATGAAAGCATTTAGTCAAAAATCTCAAAACTTGTCACAGCACTGTCACACACATATATTCACACACTAAGTGACCTAGAAGTCAAGGCAGATTATGGTTATTATGTATTCTTAGTTTTGCCACTTTTCAAGTGTGCATTCTGCTTTTCACTTCCTCTGAACATATGTATTCTACATCTCTGTTTGTTAGAAGATGCAGATAGTCACCAAACAGGATGTATTATGCGGTCAGTTAAGTCAGATTTCAGAGAGAATGAGACCTTAACAGATGCTGTACAAATTATTTTCTTATTTTATAAAAAATTTTGGCACTTTTTTTTTCAATGATACCCAGTAAGTACTGACTTGTTTCACTGGATAGCAGGTTCACAAAGAAGGATTATATCTGTTTATAATAATTTGCTTTTTTGCAGCACCCAAACAGCAGGCTGCCTTTATAGCTGATCCATTTTCTTCCACTATTTCCATTTAAAGAATAAAACCTATGTAAACATAAATCCTCATTGATTTCAATGATTACTATTTCCATTTAAGCAAAAACTATTTTTAAAAGTCTCAATAGTCTTTTCGATACCCAGTTTGGTCACCTTAATTCCTTAACTTCTCCGTTTCTTATACCCAAACTCAGTTTTCCTGAAGAATTGACCATCAAATCACTATTCTCAGCACATATCCCGAACAGTTCTTAACCAATCCCCACTTTGGTTTTCTCATGTTCACTCTGATGCCAGCTTTCTACTGTCCTGCCATAAACTCACTGCCAAACCCTTCTTCCTGAGAACTCATCAGAACCCACAAGGTCACCCTAGTCCCAAGCATGGTGATTACAGCCTTGACTACTAAATCATACTGAAGAGCTCTATTCGCCATTTGAGCTAGTCCAACAGCTACTATTAAAATCATATATCATTAAAAAAATTTTTTTTTTTTTGGCAGCGCTAGCAGCATGCAGGATCTTCTTTCTGGACTAGGGATCAAATTCAGGCCCCCTACATTAGGGGTGTGAAGTCTTAACCACCGGACTGCCAGGAAAGGCCCATCATTTCTCATTTTAAACCCTTTGACTTCACTATTCTCATCCACAGGGCTCCCTACATGATGATTTTGGGTTCCTAATTGTTTCAAATTAATTGTTTCTACTCAATTTCCTAAATCAGCTAAATTATTAGTTCTTATTCTTCTGTAAGTTTCCTCTATTCAACCAAATTTCTTTTATTCAGTTGTCCCTATACGTTCTACCAACTGTTCCTAATGTTCTGGAACTTTGGCCTCATTCAAAAGGTCACCATAAAAATTGACCACCTCAGAGAAATCTACCTAAATTAATGTAGAGTTCAGGGTACAGAGAGGAAAAAAACACAGTCAAAATTAAATGCCCAAAACAATGAGCAATCTTCCTATCATGTACAGTTTTAAAAGAATTTTAAAAAAATAAACGGTATCCATTTGATCTCCCATTGCCAATTCCTACAGGGCAAAGAGAACATCTTTTTCTGATGATACTTGCTATATCACTTGACCCTCAAAAGTTAAAAAATCAATATGGCAATGAAAAAGAAATCTCCAGAACTCCAAATGTACCAATATTACTGCTGCTTGGCAGAGGTATATATAATTCATAGTATCCAGTTGGTTTCTCCAGTAGTCACGTATGGATGTGAGAGTTGGACAATAAAAGAAGGCTGAGCACCAAAGAATCGATACTTTCAAATTGTGGTGTTAGAGAAAATTCTTAAGATTCCCTTGGACAGCAAGATTAAACCAGTCAGTCCTAAAGGAAATCAGCCCTGAATATTCACTGGAAGCTGAAGCTTCAGTACTTTGACCACCTGATGCAAAGAACTGACTCACTGGAAAAGACCCAGATGCTGGGAAAGACTGAAGGCAAGAGGAGAAGGGGATGACAGAAGATGAAATGGTTGGATGACATCACTAACTCATGGGACAAAGTTTGAGCAAACTCTGGGAGACAGTGAAGGACATTGAAGGCTGGCATGTTCCAGTCCATGGGGCTGCAAAAAGTCAGGCACAACCTATGGAGCGACCACACGACTAGGAAAAATGGATCTTTTCTTGCCCATTTCCTGTAGTTAATCAAGGAAAAGGAATAACCCCAAGGCAAGGATTCTAAACAACAAAGGTCCATCCAGTCAGTAACTATCCCACAAACTCCATGTGGTGTAAGTCTCAAACTGGTCCAAACAACAGCAATCCACATCATCTTATCTCACAATTTCTATCAATGTTCAGGGCATTTAAAGTACTTGAAAACTGAAATATAAAACATGGTACGTCACAAATACTGTCCGCCCTGATGAAAAGGCTCACCTCTAAGGTAGAATGAAGTATCTCTCCCCAACTCCTTTTTTGTTTTTGCTTAAACGCACAGAGTTAGCTCCTAAAAAAAAAAGAGTTTTTTATTTAAACTGGAAACTGTCTACCTAAAGTGAATTCAAGCATTCACACAGGTTTCATTTATGTAATAGGTAGTGATGTCAAACTTTATTGATCTGGCGGTCCTGACAGTCTTTAACAAACACAAAAGCTTGAGAAATCATGGGAATGATTCAGCTCCTGCTATCCAAAAGCTAGCTGATTCCATAAAACAGTCATTCTAAGGCTACCCACAGATAGAAAAAAATAACAGCAAGCCTAAAAGACAGCTAAACATTTGGAAAGAATTTGAGTCCAGAGAAATAATCAGTGGGTATAATAAATCCTCAATACACCTCAAATAATTTTTCAAAGGAAACCAGACCCAGACAACTGATTTTGTTTTCAGAATCACAGCCCTCAATCCCACTTTTTTTTTTTTACAAAAGTCACTTTTAAAAGAATGCTTTATTTGGAAGAAGGAAACATCAAAGACAAGCCAATGAATCAACTAAAACAGAATCCACAGTTGAACCATTTCTGCTTATTGAGAAAATGTTGACAGAATAAATAGAGTGTGCATCCAAAGAACAAAGTGTATTGCATAAACAAAACAGTCTATTCTACCAAGCGCCAACAGTTAGATTATATTTAGCCCCTACCAAACCAACTGAAAGGTGAAAAACAAATCATTTTACTAGATATTTTGGTTAGATTAATAACAGTACATAAATATCTTTATAATATGGTGACTGCAGCCATGAAATTAAAAGACACTTGCCTTTTGGAAGAAAAGCTATGACAAACCTAGACAGTGTTTTAAAAAGCAGAAATATCACTTTGCCAACAAATATCCATGTAGTCAAAACTATGGTTTTTCCATTAGTCATGTATTGACGTGAGAGCTGGACCATAAACAAGGCTGAGCATCAAAGAATTGATGCTTTCGAATTATGGTGCTGGAAAAGACTCTTGAGAGTCCCTTGAACAGCAAGGAGATCAAACCAGTCAATCCTAAAGGAAATCAACCCTGAATATTCATTGGAAGAACTGATGCTGAAGCTGAAGCTCTAATTTGAAGAGCCAACTCAATGGAAAAGACCTTGATCCTGGAAAAGATTGAGGGGAGGACGAGAAGAGAACAGCAGAGGATGAGACAGTTGGATGGCATCACTGACTCAATGGACAAGAGTTTGAGCAAACTCTGAGAGATAGTGAAGGACAGGGAAGCCTGGCATGCTGTAGTCCATGGGGGGTCTCAAAGAGTCAGACTTAACAACAATACAGGTAGTAGACAATAATCAGAAACACCAGTACTACTGTTTGAAATAATTCAGTTAATGGTCAAATAACAAAGGAGTTAAAGCACAGAAATCTGTTATGAAGTCGAGAAACTGCTTCTAAGCAACAAAAAATGTATATTTCTCCCACTTTAAAACATTTCTTATATGTATCTTATTTAAAAAAAAAACCTACCAATTAATGATGCTCTTGCAATTGACATTCATTAATTTCCTGCAAACTAATGCTAAGAATAGGCTTCAAAGGTAGCTCAGTGGTAAAGAATTCGCCTGCAAAAGCAGGCAATGCAGGTTCAGTCCCTGGGTAAGAAGATCAACTACAGTAGGAAATGACAACTCACTCCAGTATTCTTGCTTGGAACATGCCATGAACAGAGGAGCTTGGCAGGCTACAGTTCATGGAGTCGCAAAGAGTCAGATACGACTGATTAACTGAGCAGACATTGCTAAGAGCATCACCTTATCAATCACCCCTAGAGAAAAGCACATAAAACTCTACTTAAAAATTATACAGAAAGGCTTGCTACTGAAAACGGGCATTTTTCTTTTTCTTTAATAAAGATTGAGCCATGCTTGAGACTTCTCTGGTGGTCCAGTGGTAAGGACTCCCAGCTTCTACTGCAGGGTGCCCAGGTTCAATCCTTGGTCTCCTGGTTGAAGAACTAGGATCTTACAAGCCACATGGCCAAAAAACAAAACAAAACAAAGATTGAGCCACCCTTTTATTTTACTTCAGCACAAGAAACTTACAGCCACATCTGAAACTCAAATTTATGGTCAATTTATTCACCTTAATGTGACATTCTTAGTTTTATTTTCTCTTGTACTGGCTTCATATTTTTCTAAAACCAATACTTCTTGTAGTTGTTTTTATAAAGTGACTCAACACCTTTGTGTAAAAGGTAGTGTACATGAGAATAAAACATAAATAATACATTTCCTTACTGGTTTTCTCTGGCATTTATAAATCTGAAATACTTAAATATAGATACTAGGTAACATAATAGGATAAGATGAACTCCATTATTTCAAATGAGGAGAAATTATTATTCAGAACTCTCTAGAGTATACTTCCATATTTTAGCCTTAATACATCCTTATACTGTTAGAGAATTCAGTTTGGAAAATCCGAAAACACTTCTGCAGACAACTTAAAAGATATACTTTATTCTTTGCATAATTAAACTGAAAGCTGAATATAACATCTTCCAGAATTGTAAGGTACAGAAAAGATAATCATGTGTCAAAGCAAAAATCTTCTTTCTAAGAAAAGACAAAGGGAAATATGATATGCCATGGGTAAGGTTAACATTTTTCTTTCTTTGAAGACCAAGAGTGCCCCGTCATTTTCACAGTGATTCCATTCCAGTATTTACTCAGAGCACTTCTACTCCTCTAGGGACCCTGGTTTCTTCCCCCAACCGAGGTGAAGTGGCACACTACATCCAGACGAGCAGGCCACACTACATTACTCTACCCTCCACTAGGTGATGGAACAGGACAGCCCCCACATCGAGCCAGGTCTTCCTCAGGTGGGGGTCTAGCATCGCCTTCCCTCACTGGGACACCTTCGCCATGCCATCACCCAGGGAGATGAAGCCAATCTTCCACCCTCCTAAACTGGACTTTCCCTCAATACTGCTCCCTGGTACACGGCGCTGTGAAGTCCACTCAAGCACACAAACTCAGGGCAAGAGACTCTGCGTGGAAAAGGTGAACCATAGGTACACGGTGTTACATTAGTCAACTACTTTGGCATCAACCTCAAAGAATGATCTAACTCTTTCAGGATCTTTACTCTCTGAAATCATGTCTCTACCCTTTGGTCAGGGCTGCATACTTTCTTGTTCAAATACTACTTTAAAAAAGGAGCCCAAAGGCTTTAAGTCCAACTTGAAGTTCAAACTAAAACTATCCTCGGGTAGTTAAAATAACCTGACTACCTTTCTTTCTCAGCTCATTTGAAATGGTGTTTCTGATGTCCACTGGCACACAGTTCTCTTTTACTATTCTGTTTTACACAGGATATGTGTTAAATTCCCAAAAAAGGTGGGGGGGGCGGAGAAGAAGCCCAAAGGACTTCTTCTAAATAATAATAAACAAGATATAATAATAATAAACAAGAACTGTTTATTTTAGAAACTCACTGTCCAGAGATAATCACTGATGATGTAATAGTATATATGATAACTTTGCTATATTTTTTCTATATATACATATATGTTTAAATAAAAAATACACTCATACTGTTTGGCAGCCTGCTTTTGCATTTTGTAAAATATCAAAAGACTTTCTTATCAGTACTTTACAAAGTTATTTTTAATGGCTACTTATAATTTCCTCTTTCTAAAACTCCCAGGGGCTCTAAAATTTATTTTTCCTCCTTTATTCCCCTCCACAGCTTCCCAAGAGGAACACGGCTAAAACGCATCGGTCTTCATTAACACATTCTGAACAGAGTCCAGAAAACTAACATTCTGCTGTATTCACAGAAGTGATTTCATTTACATTTTATATTGTTAGATGACCATGAATACATAACTGCATCTACCCCACCAAGCTCCAAGGCAGGGCCAGGGTGCCACCAAGTCCACGGTGTGTCTCTCCCGTGATCCATCACATATAATTCAAAATGGACTTTCCCTCAATAATTCAAAATGACAATAACTCCAAACAAAGTAAGAGTCATAACAAGGTGTGACTTTTCCTAGAAAGACCATCTCATTGTTTCTTTAAAGACTACAAACCGTTAACAGACGGCCAGCAGGCAACAACATGTTAGAGAGATGCAAATCAAAACCACGACGAAGTATCATCTCACACTGCTCAGAATGGCCACCATCAAAAAGTCTAAAAATAAAAAATGCTGAAGAGGGTGTGCAGAAAAGCGTTTTTTTGTGTGTGGGGGGGAATGTAAATTGGTGCCGTCACCATGGAAAATAACATGGAGGTTCCTTAAAAAGAACTAAAAATAGAGTTACCCTATGATCTAGCGATCTCACTCCTGGGCATAATATCCAGAAAATATGACAATTCTAACTCACCTCAGTGTTCATAGCAGTACTATTTACAATAGCCAAGACATAGAAGCAACCTAAATGTTCACTGACAGATTAATGGATATTATTCAGTGATGAATGTAATAAAAAGAAAGAAATAATGCCATTTGCAGCAACACGGATGGACCTAGAGATTATTATGCTGAGTGAAGTAAGTCAGAGAAAAGCAAACATATGGTATCACTATATGCGGAATCTTAAAAAATAATACAAATAAATCTATAAACAAATCAGAAACAGACTCACAATCATAGAAAACAAGCACATGGTTACCAAAGGGGAAGGGAGGGAGGGGAAGTGATAAATGAGAAGCATGAGATTAACAGATATAAACCACCATACATAAAACAGATAAGCCACAAGGATCTACTGTTTAGCACAGGACTCTATATTCAATATCTTGTAATAACCTATAATGGAAAATAATCTGAGAGATATATATACACGTAAAACTGAAAAAATTATAAAACATTTAAATGTTGTTGTGTCTTTTGGTGCCCCCTCACTCATGCTCACACACATGCCTGTGTGTGTACTTAGCTGCTCAGTCATGTCCAACTCTTTGCGACCCCATGGACTGTAGCCTGCCAGGCTCCTCTGCCCATGGGGATTCTCCAGGCAAGAATACCGGAGTGGACTGCCATGTCCTTCTCCAGGGGATCTTCCTGACCCAGGAATCAAACCCAGGTCTCCCACACTGCAGGCACATTCTTCACTGTCTGAGTCACCAGGGAAGTAGGACTGTCTATTAAGCACTGCCCCCAGAGACTGAGGAAAGAATAGGCTTTTTTTCAAGGAACAGTATGAGTTTAAACTCAGGTGATAAAAATTTATGCATAATCAAAATCTCAGATTTGAGTACATAGATTTCAGTCTAACACATTTTGAAAGGGAGAATATTAACGGCTTGTTCAAAGTTGTATTATTCATGTGCAATCACTGGCAAATGTTTTATGACATGTTTGAAACTGTACAAAGCTTCCTGAGATATTTTCCATGCTTTCATTAAATGATAACATGATTTGCATTGAGCGGTTTTATGGGAAAATTTCAAGTGACTTATCCAGGAAATCTTCACACTTCAATTAAGAGAGATGATTTGCTTGCAAAAAATTAAATGTGAAGAAATGTCAACACACTAAGGATACTGACAGTAGTTAAGAGGTTGTCCTCCAAAGTCAGACTTTGTTGTTGTTGTTTAGTCAGTAAGTGGTGCCTCTTTTTTGACCCCCTGGACTGTAGCCCACTAGGCTCCTCTGTCCATGGGATTTCCCAGGCAAGAATACTGAAGTGGGTTGCCATTCCCTCCTCCAGGGGACCTTCCCAACCCAGGCAGGCATTGAACCCGCGTGTCCTGCATTGCAGAAGGATTCTTTACCACTGAGCCACCAGGGAAACCCTGGTTTGCTTAAATTCTGACTTCACTTCATAAGTCCCTTCAATAGAGGGACTTATGCCTCTATTCCTCAGTTTCTTTAAGAAAAAAATATTTCCTCCACAGGTTACTGTGAAGATTAAGTAACTTAATACATGTAATATGCTTAGAACAGTGTATTGAGTCTTCAATAAATATTAGCTAGTTATCATCATCATTACTCATCATTATTACTCTACACTTTTTATAAAGGGCTCATAACTATAATAAGGAATATACTATACTCCCCATAATAAGGAATATACTAGTTACACATTGCTATATTAAACCCCTGCCTTATAATTTTCAGCAACTGTTTTGTTTCAACTTTCTCTAAAAAGTCAACTGAAGTTTAATATTTACATTTTGTACACTGTCCTCATCCTACTTTTCATTAAATTAAACTGCCAGCATGCTACAAAATATTATATATCTATAATGACTAATATATACAGAGACCAAATGGTACATATTATGGATACTAAACAACACAGGTCTTCAGGAAACCACAATCTCCTAAAAGAAAAAAAGAAAATGAAACCTGGAATAGGAACTAGTTCTAATACTGTTGTTAAATTTAAATATCACATCTAATGTACTTTTTTACTTCTAAAAAGATATCTAAGTAACATTTTTATAATTTACAAATAAAACAAACAACTTTAAACCATCACTAAAGGTCTATTCTAGATTAGAGAACTAAGTCTGCTCAACCAGAGCAAGAAATATTACAAAGAATCCATCGTGAGTTTGCCTGGGGTTATTCTAAAACCCACAATCCAGAAATAACAGACAAGAATTTTCCGACTTTTCTTTTTCCAAGAGTACTAGAATGTTATCATAAAAATTCTTTGTTATGTAAAAGACAGAGGAAAGCGGCACATGAAATGAAGCAGGTAGGCCAGGCTTTGGACTCTGGTACTACCTGTTAATTTTGCTTTCTTGATCATAGATATGACAGTCTGCTTAAAATCCCAAGAGAATACATTGGCTAATAATGAAAAAGATTTATTTCTGCACTAAATACTGGGCGTATTACCTTCCTAAGCTGTTTATTTGTATCTTACCAGGAATATCAATAGCTTATTAAAAAGTCACTCTTGAACTAAAACAAACAAACAAAAAACACTTCTTCAAAGAACTAGAGTCAGGGACTTCTCTGGCGGTTCAGTGGTTAGAACTTCATGCTTCCAGTGCAAGAGGCACAGATTCAACCCCTGGTCTGGGAATTAAGATCCTGAAAGACATATGGCATGGCCAGAAAAAAAAAAAAGAACTAGAGTCTAATCCATATGTCCTACAAAATATTTAAAAACTTAAACCCAAAAGAAAGGAGAATAATCACTCATTCTTTAGAACAGGGATCCCTGACCTCTGGGATCTAATACCTGATAATCTGAGTGGAGCTGATAAAGTAATACTAGAAATAAAATGCATAATAAATGTAATGCACTTAAATCATCCCAAAACCACCCTCCCTGATCTGTGGAAAAATTGTCTTTCACAAAACTGGTCCCTGGTGTCAAAAAGGTTGGGGACTTTCTGCTAAGACAACAAAACCACTGAAAGCAAAAAGAGATTTCGTTGGTATATCTACTTGTGTGATCTTTTCTGAAAACCTAGGAGATAGACATGTTCATCTTCATGTTCATAAAGTAAAATAAAGACACAGTAGGCTTCCCTGGTGGCTCAGTGCTAAAGACTCCATCTGCCAATGCAGGAGACATGGGTTCAATCCCTGATCCAGGACGATTCCACATGCTGAGAAGCAATTAAGCCCATGGGCGGTAACTACTGAGCCTGTGCTCTGGAGATCACATGACACAACTACTGAAACCTGAGAGCCTGTGCTCTGCAAGAGAGAGTATCCTCCGCTCTCTGCAACCAGAGAAAGCCTGCACAGCAATGAAGTCCCAGCATAGCCAAAAATAAATAAATACATAAATATTTTAAAAATAAATACACAGGACTCAAATTCACAACTTTCAAAACAGCTAATGATAAAGAAGAAACGACAGGCGTCCCCCGTACAGCAGTGGGAGTGGTCGGAGATGAGGAATACAGAACCAAGGTCTCCCAGTGCTCCCTCCTAAGTCCACTCATGCCTAGCATTTGAACTGGATTCAAGCTCTCTTTGAACACGATTGATGGCTCAGGAATGGAAACAGCTTCTTCCCCTGTCTCACTTCCTAATTCACAAGTACATTATCTTGTCTTACTCAATAAACGAGCAGTTACTGGAGACCCAGAAATGTAATCATACCATAAACTGACCATTTTATAAGCACCACTGGAGAAGGACATGGCAACCAACTCCAGTATTCTTGCCTGGAGAATTCCATGGACAGAGAAACCTGGTTGGCTACAGTCCATAGGGTCGCAAAGAGTCAGACACTTAAAGTGTCATTTAAGATAGTGTAAAAGAGACTATTTCTATCTTTAATATCTGCCCCTCAAATGCTCTTGCTTTACAGTAATTGCACTTACTTATATGAAGTTCATTTGCCTTTTACTAATCTGTGAGCTCTTGATACAAAATTCTGTATATTCCCCACTCGTTGTTTAGTCGTTAAGTCGTGTCTGACTCTTCTACAACACCATGGACTGTAGCCCGCCAGGCTCTACTGTCCATGGGACTTTTCAGGCAAGAATACTGGAGTGGGTGGCCATTTCCTCCGCCAGGGGATCTTCCCCGACTCAGGGATCAACCTGTGTCGCCTTCATTGGCAGGTAGATTCTTTACCACTGAGCCACCAGGGAAGCCCCATTCAGTATTATGTAGGTGGTGTCCACTAAAAATGTTAAAAGGAGCAAATGAAACGATGATGAGTTGAACCTTAAATAACAAGAGTTAGAGAGATGGGGAAAAAAGAGGGGAAAGTGCATTCTAACAAGGTGGCTGTAACCAGGCAGACAACTCCTGGGGAAATGAACAGGCAGGTCAGAGCAGAAGATCCACATCACCAAGCAGCAAAAACGGTAAACCAAAGACATGGAATTCCTTTCTGGGGGGTTAGGATTTTCTTTTCTGAATTAGGCTGATTTGTTTTTAAACATGTATTTTAATGCAGGAGAATTCTGTGTTTAAATTAAACCCGATGTGAAACCCCACTATATTGACAGAAAACAGGTACTCTGAAGCCCTACTCAGTTCCCACCTTATCTGACTTGAGAAGACTCCAAAGGCCCTCCTTGGACCATAATCTGAAAAAACTTGGGTTAGAAAAATGTCTGGAAGCATAGATGCCAAAGGGCTAAGAGCACTGACCTCTGGGTTGGCCTGGGTTGGGGGAACATGGTAAGGAGGGACTTGAAGTAATATTTTCACTGTTTAAATCTCACATATTTTTATATTATTTGAACTGTTGTTTATATTGAGCACTTTTCACTTTTTAGACTTTAAAAATAAATAAGACACCATTGCTCTAAAAAAAAGTATTTTTAATGGTTCAATTTCAAGTGGATTGCTACATTTTAATGAATCACTTCCTTATAATTGCAGGATACTTTTTTAACTAAATTACATTGCAATGAAAATGAACATCTCTGTGCATAAGACTTTCCCATATTTAGAATGATTTGCTTAGGATAAATTTATACAAGTTAATGGTTTCCATCTAAGTTCTACATGGCTTAAAATAAGACTCTCTAGAACATAAAAAAATATAAAATTCAATGAGTATTTTTTAAAAGCTATTCTACAGTAGCAAGATTTTGATTCCAGCATTCATGCTTAAGATACATAACATCTAATTTATCAAACTAATCAGCAGAGTTTCCACATCTCGAAAAATGTATTAAAGAGAAATCTGAAACAGAACTTGAAAGCGCTCTACCTTTCATGAATTTTTCATAACTTCTCTTGTCACTTATCAAAACCATACACTGAAAGAATCTTTCTTCACAGTTGGGTTTCACAGTCTAATTCTGTGAAGTCACAGTACTGTGACAGTACAATCATTCTCTGGCAACAAACTAACATCATTAAATTCTTATTTGGAAGTTCTATGGGGTATAAGGATGTTCTATCTTTACTTCTAAGATCAAAATCTATTTTGTGTTGCCTCTCCATTAAGCTCCTATGATTGATACATCTTGACCTAATTTATTCTCTTGTTCCCAGCCATCTTTATAAAACTACCTTTTGGTGAGGGCTCAGAGAATGCCTGTCTGTTCAAACAAAATATAAATGGTTGCTGGACTGCCTCTGCCTGTGAACAATCAGTTAATGCTCTGTACTCCTTGGAAGGTGAAACCCCAAAGTTAGAAAGTATGTTGTTCTTTTTCTTATCTCTAGTACGGTTTAAATATAACATGAGAGTACTTTTTGCTAAATTATCTTTTAAATAAGTGAATGGGGTTCCATCACTAAGGTTTCCAACTGGGCAAAAAGAATTTCTAATAAACCCTTTTTCCTTTTTTCCAAAAGCAAGGATTGCTAGACATCAAGGTCATTCCTACTAAAATGTAAAAGTTCTAAAAGCAAGGATGGCTAGAAATATCAAGGTCATTTCTACTACTATGTGACAGTTCTAATATTAAGGGTATTCAGACTCTATCAGCAAAGATTTGCTTAGTCCCTGCTGGGCACAGGGCACTCTGCTTCTGTGTGGACAAGACAGAAGAAAGATTGGCTCTCGTGGGTCTCTCTCTCTTGGTGCAAAGGCATGTTTGTAAACCACAAATCTTTATGAAGTGAGAAGTTCCAATATCAAAAGCAGAAATATGCTTTAGAAGAAAGAGACTGGAACCAGATTTTGGAGTACCTGTCAAGGCCAAGGAAGGTGGAGTTTGTGTCTGAATAAAGGAAACCTATGTATTCAAAGGGATCCTTAGGAAATATTAATCTATTCAGGCGCTGACTAAAACTTTTGGATGGCTTCTCATTTCCTGTAAGAGAAATCCAAAAATCTTTAAAAGAAAATCTTATCTTGCATCATCATCTCCACCTACCCAAGATCTTGGGTTTTGGTCACACTGCACTTCTGATTCCTCTATTGTAGGGATTTTCAAACTTTAATACTGTCATTTAGTAAAGTATCAATATATGACACATTTATTTTTGATTTTATTTCTTTTTAAAAACATGCAGGTCACAACCACTAAACTGATTTTATAATCTCCTAGTCAGTACTACAGTTTGAAAAATACTACTTTAGCATATACCACACTCTCTCTCGAGCTTCCCAGGTGGCACGAGTGGTAAAGAGAACCCACCTGCCAATGCAGGAAATGCAGGAGGAGATGCAGGTTCGATCCCTGGGCCATGAAGATCCCCTGGAGGAGGGCATAGCAACCCATTCCAGTATTCCTGCCTGGAGAATCCCATGGACAGAGTAGCCTGGTGGGGGTTTTATAGTCCATGGGGTCACAAAGAGTCAGACACAAATGAAGTAACATAGCACGCATGCACACACTCTCTCTCACTTCTAGGCCTCTCATGTATTCTTTCTGCCTGAAACATTCTTGCTCATCCTCATTCTTTCCTTTTTTCTGGCTACTTCCTATTCTACTTTGTGACCTGAGCTCGTAAACATCACTTCCCTGACCCTCTTAGATTAGTTCTCTGTCTTCTGTGTTCCTAATATGCTATGCTTTCTAATGTTCATTAAGCTTTACTGTAATTGTACCTGGCCTGTCTTTCTAAGATGTAAATCCCATGAGCATCAGGACCCATTCTTCATTGCTGAATGCTGAAAGTCACACCCAGTGCCTGCTACAGATTAGGCCCTCAATCAATGTTTGAAGAGTAAAACAAGTGAGGAAATGGACTTGAATAATCTATACATTAATATTTAACCACATGATGAAATGAGCACCCACTTAAAAATTGTTAAGAGGTTTAGCTAGTTCCAAGGAAAATACATGCTCAGTTCCAACTGTAATGGAAAAGCTAGCCTGCAAAATACAATTACCCACACACACACTTAACTGATGAGAGGACAGCTGCTTATTTCCCTCTCTGCCAGGACGACAGAACTTTCACTCCTCTAAGTAGGAGAAAACAGGATTAAGGGGACACTTTGCTTTCTCCCTACTTTATCAATTAGTTCCTCCTAGAGCAAAGTGGACTCCCCTGGTGGCTCAAATGGTAAAGAGTCTGCCTACAAAGAGGTAGACCCAGGTTCTATCCCTGGGTCAGGAAGACCCTCTGGAGAAGGAAATGGCAACCCATTCCAGTACTCTTGCCTGGAAAATCCCATGGACAGAGGAGCGTGGTAGGCTACAGTCCATGGGGTCACAGCGTCGGACATGACTGAGCGACTTCACTCTTTAGAGCAAATTGACTTAGCTAATGGCTGAGATGAGATTAGACAGCTAGTAGGAAGCTGCTGTATACCGCTGGGAGCTCAGATCTGTGATAACCTAGAGGGCTGGGACGGGGATAGGGGGAGGAAGATTCAAGAGGGAGGCAATATACATATTCGTATAGCTGATTCACTTTGTTGTACAGCAGAAAATAATACAACAATGTAAAGCAATTATACTCCAATAAAAAAATAATAAATGAGAAAAAAAAAGAATAAAGGTCAATATTCCAGACAAGCCCCACCCCTGAGCTCTCACTGGTTCTTGAATCTGTCTTCAAGAACAGAAAGTTTTCCTTTCCCTTCCAACTCCTATGAGGAAATCTTTCTGAGACAAGGCTTTCTGTACCTTCAGGAGAGACCTGCAGTTTTTTAGGTGCTAGACAATCATCCAGGCAGATAAAGAAAGAAGGAACAGAGTAAATATGAGTCTAACCTAAACTCTCCAAACCAGCTTTGCCAGAAATGAAAAATTAAACTGTATTTTAATAGTACTATAATTCTCATCTGGCTTAATTATTCTGATCTCAATTTGCAAAATCTGGAGACAGAAGAGATGTAATCAGGAATAGTAACAACAGTCACCCCAGTCTGATTTCTGGGTCCCGGGAGAACACTAACATACAGAAGCAAGGTAGGACAAAACAGAAGGGAATGGCATGAAAGGTAAGGTTTCTTCCACTTCTCCTTTCAAATTTTTCTCGGGCAAAAATGTCTAAACAAGTTGACTCTACCTTTGTATACTACAACCTTCCCTTCCAAATTCTCATTCTTGCTTCTCTTTTCTCATCTTTCAAATCCCCTTATGCTGCCCAAAGATGTTCATTTTCAACACCCACACTTCTAGAAATAAGTAAATTTTTCTCAAACCTCCAAAATGTTCCTTGAGCCCATACCACTGACCTCCCCTCTCCCTCCTCACATCAAAACTCCCACTTTCTCACTGCAGCTGACCAGCAGGGAGGCAATCTGACTAAATCCATCCACATTAAGATAAAATAACTGACAGTCCTAGCTTTTAAACTCTCCTAGAAATATACATCTGGGCTTCCCTGGTGGCTTAGCAGTCAAGACTCTGCCTTCAGTGAAGGTTCAATCCCTGGGTCAGGAAGATTTCCTGGAGAAGGGAATGGCAACCCACTCGAATATTCTTGCCTGGGAAATCCCATGGACAGAGGAGCCTGGCAGGCTACAGTCCATGGTGTCACAAGAGTGGGACATGACTTAGTGACTAAACCACAACCACCAGAGATACATATATGTTTTATTTTATACACACATACATTTTTAAGCTATAGAAATGTAATCACAGTAATTTCAGGGAAAAGATGAGGGGTGCCTAAAAATTTCCCCTAAAGGAGTCAGGTCTGCTCTGACCAGCTTTCCCAAAGATCATGTCCCCAAAGATGTTCACATATTTTCCCCAACTTTCAGTCCTTAAGTGACACTAAACACCCAAGAGGATAGAGAAAGCCAACTTGGAAAAGCATCTATAGCTACAGGATACTTATTCGTTGATCGGGTAAGTCAACGACAATCAACATTAGATTGGATAAGTTATACTTTAAGTATATTTGATAATCATTCCGTTAGATAAAACAAAAACATTCACTCAGGTTATATATTGCATTTATTGCCTCATTCTACTAATGAGGTCAATGAGGCATAACAGGGTTAAATAACATTTCCATTGTTTAAAGATCAGTAGTTGAAGAACAGGATGGATGGCTCTTCACAGACTTTGAATCAGTTGTTTATCCATTAATTCCACTTGAAAGTCTTTAATTTTATTTTCCATAATGTTTCTGAAATTTGGTAGTATACTTTAGAACAGTCATACTAGAGTAAAAGAAAAATAACTTGAATTCCTGGGAGGCAAAATCATGCCTTTTTCAGGGGTTTTTGTAAGAAAGACCTAAGCCTGAGATTGAATTTGTGTGCTCTCAGAAAAAAACACACAAAAATAGGCAAAGTAGTATTCATTCAGCTCCAAGTGGTTCTTAACTTCAGCACCATGAAAAATACTTATTTGCCACCCAAATAAGAATAGAGCTATAATAAAGATTACACAAACTTATGATAATAAGCGTTTTCACTTTGCCTGAGAGATACATGGAATTTTAATTGAGGAATTAGTGTTTGCTATTTTTTTATTAGTTTGCTTAGTTAGCCACCAAAATAAATTACTTGAAATTAAAGTGATAACAGGAACTTTTCAAACCGAGCATAGAATATATGAAAATGCTAACTGGGTGTGGTCTCCCTTGCCTTTGGTCATGAACACACTTTTTGCGGCTTTCCTCAAAATTCCAGAAAGGTAAAGGGCCAGTAAGATTCCCAAGAAATGACAGAGTATTCAGAAAGACTTAAATAGCATTTATTTACCTCCCTCAAGTACAAGCATTATGTTGCTTGGTATCAAGTTGTTCGGTTTTTCAGGCATTGTCAGCCCCCCAAACCTAGAATTTTTAACATATAATTCAACAATAAAAAGACAAATAACCCAGTTAAGATATGGGCAAAAGATATGAACAGACATTTCTCCAAAGCAGATATGTAAGTGGCCAATAAGCAAATGAAAAGACACACGAGGTATTTAGCCATAAAAAACACAAATTAATACTACTTTATTCCCAATAGAATGTCTATAATAAAAACTAGTAAATAGTCAATAACAAGTGGTGAGAACATGGAGAAATTGGAACCCTCATACACTGATGAGAATGTAAAATGGTGTAGCTACTCTGGAAAAGTTTAAGGTCTCTTAAAAGTTAAATACACAGACCCGAAACAATGGAAGTCATATGTCCACCTAAAAACTTGTACACAAATGTTCATAGCAGCACTATTTACAATGACCAGAAACTAGAAACTTCTTTAATGTCCATTAACTGAAAACCAGTAAACTGTGATAGTGTGGTACACTCATACAACGGACTATTATCCAGCCATAAAAAAGAGTTAAGCACCGATGCATTCCACATGTGGATAAACCTTGAAAACATTATGCTACGTGAAGGAAGTCAGACACTAAAAGCCACATAAAGTACGATTCCATTTATATGAAATTTCCACAACAGTCAAATCCTTAGAGACAGAAAGATTAGTGGTTGCCAGGGGGTGGTATAAGAGGGAATGAGGAGTGACTAATAGTGGTACATGGTTGCATTCTGGGGTGATGAAAATGTTCTGTACAGTGGTGATAGTTGCAAAACTTGGTGAAAATACTAAAGACCGTGCTTGAAAAGGATGAATTTTACGGTGTGTGAAGTATATCTCAATTAAAAAAAATTGTTCATTTACATAAAGAAATTACGTACACATGTAAAGTACCTACAAGTGTATTACATACATATACGTAATCTCTTTCTAAAAATCAACGTTTGGGGTTTTTTAAATGGAGCTAGCTATATTTGACATATATAAAGAGAGAAATGAAAGAACACGGTGACACGGAGCAACTGTGAGCCCCGCAGCCGTGGATCTGGGGTGTGCCCCAGCCCGCCTCGCAGCGTCTCCATCCTGCTCGCCTTCACCCATCACTCAGCCCCCAGCCGCCGTCTGGTCCAGTGTCAGGGCCGGGGACGACCCACCGCGGCTGCCCGGCTCCGCGCCGGGCGCCCAGGGCCGGCCAGCCGGCGCTCCCGCCCAAGGTGGGGCAGCCGTGGCGGGCCGGGCTCGGGCGCTGCCCGCGGGCCCGGAGGGGAGACGGGGGTGCGGGCCGGCCCCGCCGCTCCCCCCGCCCCGGCCTCCCCGCGGGTCCCGAGCCCGTCGCCGCCGCACCTCCCTCCAGTACCTGGGATACGCGCCCGAACCCGGCGCCGCGGCCAAAGCCGAGCCTTTGCCTCCATATCACCTGCCCGGGAGCGCGGTGCAAGGAGAGGGACCTCGCCTCCTCAGACGCGGCCGAGGCGCCGACAGCAGGGGCACGGAAGGGGAATTCACCTAGTGCCCCCGGGCGGCGGCGGGGGCGGCGGCCCGGCGCCCGCGGCTCCTTCCTCTCGCGCGCCTCCTCGCGCCGTCCCGGCCCGGAGCTGACAGCCCCGGAGCCGGCGCCCGCAGCCCGCTGCCTCCCCGCCGCCCACCCCGCCCCCGCGAGGCCGCCCCGCGCACGCGCAGCGGCGCCCGAGCCCGAGGGGAAGCGAGAACCTGGTGATGTGGCCGCGGGGGTGGCGACCTGCAGCGCCAGCGCCGCCCAGTCCTGGACCCTTGGCTGCACCCTGGCCGATGCGCTCCGGGAGCCTGATCGAGCCGAGCAAAAGGGGAATTTTCATGGGAGCCTACTCAGCAGAGAAGGGCTGTGGCCTTCCTTGTTCGCCAGCCAACTTCATCCCCATCGCCCTACTGCCCCCACCGCCCCACATCCACATCTCTGGCTGCTCCTTGGTCCTATCGCTCAAATTTATGACTCATGACTTCTGTTCTCAACCAGGGAGCCTCTTGGTTGGCTGGCTTCGTGTTTTCTTCTCTCGCGCAGACTGGGATTTAAACTGAGCAGAATGGTCCAAGTTTGATCCTAGGTAGAAGAGAAGGGGATCGGCCCCCAAATGGGATGATGAGATTTAGGGCAGGTCCCAGCAGTGGGAGAGTGGTATTCAAAGCAAAGTGCATGGGCCCAGTGGAGGTGGCTGGTATGCCAGACTTTCAAACTTGTTCATGCTTGTTTTTAAATCTATGTAAAAGAGTAAGCTAGAGTTTGCAAAGTAAAGCCAAGAATTCATTTACTTTATTTAGAGACTATCATTCGAGCATCTTTTGCAGGTAATGGGTGAAGCCCTGGAGGTATTCCAGTGACCAGGACAAAGGTTTCTGACCTCAGGCTCTTCTAAGAGAGAGACTGCCCTTTAAAAAATTACTGAGCAAATGACACTTCCTCAAGTCAAAGCTTCCACCAAATCTTGTCACTCCAATGATTTGGTAACAGTTTTTCAGGTGCTAAGAAAGATGAGAGAATATATTTATCCACTTTTTTCCTTGAGGCACGCTCCATCTTTTTTTTTTTTTTTTAGTTGCAGCATGCAAACTCTTAGTTGCAGTATGTAGGATCTAGTTTACTGACCACGGATCAAAACCTGGGCTCCCTGCATTGGAAGTTTGGAATCTTAGCCACTGTATCACCAGGGAAGTCTCTGCCTTGAGAGTTTTGACCTTCACCTTCAGGATGAAGGGTACTTCTGTATCAGTCTTGGTCATATGAGGTAATGCGTTTTATAATGGCCAATGCAAGTTTAAGGACAGGGAAACCTGGGGTGCTGCAGTCCATGGGATCACAAAGAGTAGGATACTGAACCGAACTGAACATGCAAGTGTTCTTCACCCCAAACATTGGTTAGGAATGAAAGTATAATTGCAAGGAAGTGGAAAAACAGTGTTTCCACTGCATTTTCAAATGGTTTTTGTTCTCAAGGTTTTGAATTGCGTATCACCGGAGGTAATTAACTACTCTTGAAAGATTTTGTCATTGTTGTTGAAAGCTTGCTAGAAGTAAAAGTTCCAAAAAGATACATACCTCTTTTGGGTCCTGTAGTATCAAGATTTCTGCACAAAGCATACATAGGATACACCATCACCCTCTGCCAGTTTAGAAAATTCTACCAACGTTTTTTTCCTGAGAGCTAAGGGTTTCCATTGCCCTGAATTTCACTAGTCAGCATGTAGCAACTTTCTCCTCACACAGTGCCTCTCATTCTGTATGCCACAACATGGAGTGTATATATATCTATATCTGTCTATCTATATATATATAGTATTTTAAGCTTCAAGTTGGAATCCAAATTTAAATCTCAACCCTGAAAATAGCTCAAGGTGGAAGCTGGTGAAAGGATACCCCTTTCTGAAAAGTTAGGTCCCAATGTGTGCAGGCAACAACATCATATTACGACTTCATCTTCTACCTAACAGCTGGCAACTCTAAATATGAAGCAAGTGACTTAGAATTGAGGATATGTAGTAATCACGGTTGTGATGATTGCTAGAAAAAAGCCAGGGACTTATGAAAGTGTGTAACAAAGGGACCTGTCTGTTCTAGAGGCTAAGAAAGAGCCCTTTGAAGAAGTGACATTTAATCTGAGCCTTGAAGAAAAAGGAGTAGGAGGCCTGGCAACAAAGGGAAGGGGATGGGGTGGGGAGTGGAGTCTGGAAACTGCAGGTTTGAAGGCATTTTGGTAGGAAGGGGTGCCACCTGTGGAGGCCTTGAGAAAGGACCACTGTGGCTGGAGTGAGATGGCTAATACTGCAG
The DNA here is from genome assembly GCA_007570785.1 of Antilocapra americana. Taxonomy (NCBI): domain Eukaryota; kingdom Metazoa; phylum Chordata; class Mammalia; order Artiodactyla; family Antilocapridae; genus Antilocapra; species Antilocapra americana. The sequence continues at coordinate 28,670,263 of ML663562.1, read as the reverse complement.
GAGAGGACAGCAGAAGCCTTGAGTGCCATGATGAGGACTTTATTTATTCCAAAAGACAAAAGGAAGTCACTGAAAAGTTGGAAAGAGTCCATCTGGACATGATCAAATTTGTATTTATGGAAGACATTTCTGGCTGCAGTGTGGAGCACGAATAAGAAAGGAGCCACGGAGGAGGTGTGAAGACCAGTTTGTAGGCAATGGGGACTAGGAGGCAGTGGATCAAAGAAATAAATGAGGGTTAGAACTGAAAAGGCTTGATTTTTGACTGTATGTGAAAGGTGAAGGAGAGAAAAGTATCCAAAAGTCACTCCCCATTTTCTGGCTTGAGCTTATCCTTCTCCCTGAGAGGGGGAACCTGAAGGAGGAAGTCTAAAGGAGATCATTTTGAGTTGCTTTGGTTATGATGTGTTTGCTGACTCTATGAGATATCCAAGTGAAGATGCTAAGATATATTTGGAAAATAAATCTGGAACTGAAAGATCTGGACTGGACTCAAAGCTAAACTTTAAGATAACATGGAATATGATTTGTTTGTAAGAATTTAACCTCTAAACTGTAGAGAAAATGAGAGAAGCAAGTGGAATCTAAATTGACTAATTGTGAGACGCTTCACAGAGGTTATTATAGTTAATCCTCACCCCCTATGAGGGATTATAGTTATAATCCCATTTTTCATATGAGGAAATTAAGAGTTAAATCCTCACTCAAAATTAAATTCCCAATTAAATAAGAATCTCTGCGGGTAGCTTTGAGGATCACTGAGGTTCAAGAACTACCCTGTGGATTGCTTGAAAGTGGTCCTGCAGGGACTTCCCTGGTGGTCTAGAGCCTAAGACTCTGCGTCCCTAGTGAGGGAGCCCAGGTTTCAATCTCTGATCAGGGAACTTGATCCCACGTTGCTGCAACTAAGAGGGCCTGCATGCTGCAACTAAGACCTGGAAAAGCCGAATAAATAAATATTTTTTAAAGTGGTCCTGCAAACCATATAAAATATTCATAAAGAAAAAGGATTCGAGAAAACCATGACTCAGAAGGCATGCAGCCCATGTTTCCAGGCATACGTTCCAGTTTCTTCATCCCCATCCCCTGTTATCAACACCCTTCTTGGGAATTTCTGGAACATTCACTTGTTCATTCAGCAAGTATTTATAGTGGACCTAGTAGCGTTAGTCGCTCAGTCGTGTCTGACTCTGTGTGACCGCATGGGCTGTAGCCTGCCAGGCTCTGTCCATGGGATTCTCCCAGAAAGAATACTGGAGTGGAATGCCATTTCCTTCTCCAGGGATATATACACTACCATGTGTAAAATGGATAGTGGGAACCTGCTGTATAGCACAGGGAACTCAGCTCAGTGCTCTTTGGTGACCTAAAGGAGTGGGAAGTGAGTGTGGAGTGGGAGGAAGGTCCAAAAGGGAAAGGATATTTGTATATACAGTTAACTTTGTTGAACAGCAGAAACTAACACATCATTATAAAGCAACTATATCCCCAATTAAAAAAAAATGTTTTAATCAGTTCGGTTCAGTCGCTCAGTCATGTCTAACTCTATGGACTCTAGCATACCAAGCTTCCCTGTCTATCACCAAGTCCTGGAACTAAAGTTTTAATAAATAAAAATAAATTTTAAAAAAAGAGCCATGTCCTGTGTGACTGGAGTGACCTGATCAAGGGGATAGTGGTCATAGATGTGGTCAGGACAGTGGGTAGAGGCAGGTCACAGGATCATAGATCACAGTAAAGTCTTTGGCTTTCACTCTGGGTGACATGGGAGCCACTGAAAGTATCTGAGCAGAGAAATGGTTTAGGGAACAATGGTGTCACCATGGGGGACTGAGTGAGGGGAGCGAGGGTGAAAGCAGGAGGACCAGCAAGGAGGCTTTCACAATAACCCAGATGAGAACGCTGTGGGGCAGGCCAGGAGGGCTGCAGAGAAAGTGGTGAGAAGGGCCTGGACTCTGAATATATTTGTCTGACAGTGGAGCTGAGAGATAGGATTTGCAAATGGATTAAATGAGGAGTATTCGAGAAAAGGGGGCTTCCCAGGTGGCACTAGTGGTAAAGAACTCCCCTGCCAATGCAGGAGACAGAAGAGACGTGGGTTTGATCCCTGGGTTGGGAGGATCCCCTGGAGAAGGGCATGGCAACCCACTCCAGTATTCCTACCTGGAGAATCTTCATGGAAAGAGGAGCCTGGCAGGTCCATGGTGTTGCAAAGAGTCGGACACGACTGAAGCGACTTAGGATGCACGCATCCAGGAGAAAAAGAGAGGTGTTTAGGAGGCCTCCAACGTTTTGGTGTTAATTGATGGAAGAATGTAATTACCATTTGCTGAAAGGGGAAAGACTGCAAGAAGAAATTCAGGAGACAGGTGTGAGGTTACCTGGTGAGGGCTCGCTGTTCTAAACGCCCCATCTAGATGAACTCATCCAGTCTTCATGACAACTCTCTACAGTAAATACTATTGTTATTACCACTTTGTGGATGAGGAACTGAGCCCTGACTGTTCCACAGATGCCACAGCTGTGAAATGCAGAGACGACTCCTGAGTTTACCACTGCACTGTCTGTAAGGGAAGACACACCACTCAATAGATAACACAGCAAGATCTGGAGCTATGCGAGAGGGAGTCTGAGGGGCTGCAGCTGTACAGAGTGAGAGCATCTCCCAAAGTTTCCAGGGAGGGAAGACAGGCAGAAGTCAGAGAAGCCTTACAAGAAGTGATTGTGGGCTGAAGTGTAAAGGATCAGTGGCTAAACTAAAAGGCATTTAAAGAGGTAAGATAGGAAAGGAAGGAGAGAGTCTTCCAGGCAGAGGGAACTACTTGTGCAAAAAGGAGAGGGGATGGGGGCATTTTAAGGAACTAAAGAATTTCAGAGCGGTGCTTCTGCCCCTTTTAGAGCACCTTGTTGATTGATCCCTATAGAGAGTTTTCCTCGACAAACTCAAACTCACAGTAATGGTTCAAGGGTTCCCTTTCCTGCTGTCTTAAGACTGTATCGCTGAGAAAGCAGAGGTCAGCTGTCTTTGATCACTTATCAGGACCCTGTTGTTCCTCAACTGTGCTCACCCGTTCCTGCCTCCCAGCTTCAGGGCTTGCTGTTCTCATTAAGGAGGACACTCCATTCTCCCATAAGCCTTCCCAGGTCTGTACCCACCAGGTGAACTCAGAGTCTTCCCTCTTGGTTTCCATGACAGACAGTGAAGGGCATGACCATAGCACTTAAAAAATACCACGTTGTAATGTGTAATTATCTGTCCATCTTTCCTTTTTTTGTTTTTTGAATCATCCACAGGTGCTTGTTTTAATTACAGACCTTCTGAATCCAAACTTTCCAGGACAAAGGCCTTGGAATCTTTTTTACCAGCACCTGGGTGATTTTTTAAAACTTTTTTGACTGTACCTCACAGCATTTGGGATCTTAATTCTCCAACCAGATCGAACCAGTGCCTCCTGCACTGGAAGGCAGAGTTTTAACCACAAGACCACCAGAGAAGTCCCCTATCTGTCCGTCTTTCTACTAGGCTGTCAGCAGGGCCTTTGTATCTCAGATTATCTCAGATTAGCACACCATTTTTAGCCTTAAACAGATATTCAATAATTTTTACCCTGAAATGAATGAATAAATGCATTTTAATTGAACTTCCTTTGCATTTAGTGGTGCTGCTAAATTTTGATTTTCTGTTCTAGTTCCACTCCCAGCAGAATTATTAACAGATTTTAAAATGTAATTACATATGGCATTGTTCTTGTTCCTTGAACCTGACATTCTGGATGTTGTTGGGAGACAGGCTTTCTCTAACACTGGGATGCTGGTGGCTATTTTTCCAGCCTTTTCCAAGTTCTAGAGGTGAACCACATTCCTTGGCTTGTGGCCCTCTTTCTCTGTCTTCAAAGACAGCAGTGTACACAGCATCTCTGACCCTCTTTCATCCTTACAACTCTATGATTCTTTTTTTCTGCCTCCCTCTTCCACTTTCAAAGGCCCTTGTGAATACATTGGGCCTACTCAGACAATCCAGAATAATCTCTCTATTTTAAAGTTAGCTGATTAGCAACCTTAATTCCCTTTTACCATGTAACATATGATAAATAAATATATTGTGAATAATGAAAGTCAGATTTGCAGTGGTACTCTGCTAAACTGGTTCTCTGGGGAGAGGAGGGGGGAAGGAAGGGTAATAAGAAAACTTGATTTGTAGCATTTGCCAATCACAATGATATAAATGGCCCCATGACTGATTTTCAGGCAACAACCAGCTCACAAAATTACTAATAGCTAGTAATCAGCTCAGAGAAGGCAATGGCACCCCATTCTAGTACTCTTGCCTGGAAAAATCCCATGGATGGAGGAGCCTGGTAGGCTGCAGTCCATGTGGTCCCTAAGAGTCGGACACGACTGAGGGACTTCACTTTCACTTTTCACTTTCAAGCACTGGAGAAGGAAATGGCAACCCACTCCTGTATTCTTGCCTGGAGAATCCCAGGGGCGGGGGAGCCTGGTGGGCTGCCGTTTATGGGGTCGCACAGAGTCGGACACGACTAAAGTGACTTAGCAGCAGCAGCAGCAGCCGCAGCAGTAATCAGCTTTCGTGAGCTGGTTCATACTGGTTCCAGCACACAGTGGCAAGCTTCTCATTCTTGAAGTTTTTAAATATAGATAAATATAGATATATTGTGGATAATGATATGTATGTGTGTGTGTTTCCTTGCCCTCTACAATGGAAAAGCCTAAGAGCTAGGGCACATCAGTAGCAATTAGCGTGTGTGTTCCTGCTCACTCACTCAGTCGTGTCGACTCTGTGATCCCATCGACTGTAGCCTGCCAGGCTCCTCTGTCCGTGGGATTTTTCAGGCAGCAATACTGGAGTGAGTTACCATTTCCTCCTCCAAGGGATCTTCCCAGTCTAGGGATTGAACCTGTGTCTCCTGCATTAGCGGGCAAATTCTTTACCAAGGAGCCACGATTAGCACACCTAGCTAACTAACACATTCAGATCTTACTTTCCAAATACCACTCTCAACACTAAAAGGAAACAGTGCTTGTTGGAGAAAAGGTTACTTTCAGGGCTGGGGACGGGAAAGTACAAAATGAGCCTGCAACAACTTGTACCAGAAATTAATGAAGTGCTCAAAAAAAGATGAGGATATATGAAAAGGAGAGATTTGCAAATAGAAAGATCTCCCTCTGGGACAATTTTAGTATCAAAATAAATTATAATAGTAATGGCTTAAAGCCCTTTAAATAGAAAAAAAATCCATGAGTTAATTAAACATAAATAAGTGAATAAATAAGTAAATGGAAGGACAGAAACCTTTCTCACAATAGAATACCAACTAATACATAGAAAACCCACCTGTAATGCAGGAGATTCCTAGGTCAATTGCCCAGTTTGATTCCCAGGTTTGGAAGATCTGCTGCAGAAGGGATAGGCTACGCACTCCAGTCTTCTTGGGCTTCCCTTGTGGCTCAGCCGGTAAAGAATCTGCCCGCATTTCGGGAGGCCTGGGTTTGATCCCTGGGTTGGGAAGATCCCCTGGAGATCCCCTGGAGAAGGGAAATGCTACCCGCTCCAGTATTCTGGCCTAGAGAATTCCATAGCCCATGGGGTTGCAAAGAGTCAGACACAACTGAGAGACTTTCACTTTCACATAGAAAATCATCAGTAGATGAAAAATTGAGTGAATACAATACACAAATACTCCCCACAAATACTTGTTAATTAAAAAGAAATAACTAGTAATTTGACAGAGCAGAAATTTCACTAATACCACCTTAACCAAGTGATCAAATTTAATATCACCAGTAGTGAGACAAATCTACATCATATACATACATGATGGATTGAAAGGACCTAATATCAGCTCTGTGATTAATTTGCCAGAATATATGATTTGAGTCTAACCACAAGGAAACAGGAGAGAGACCCAAATTGAGGGATATTTTATGAAACATCTCATCTATCCTCTTTAAAAATGCCAGTCATAAATGACAAAAGATGACTGATGACTGAGAAAGTATTTATCACAGATTGATAAAAAGGCTTGAATGCAGTGCGTGACCTTGTGTTGAATAGTGGCCTGGCCAAAAAATAAAAGTCATAAATGACAGTATTAAGACAAAGTTTGAATACAAATAGTGGGTTCCATAGTGGAAATAAATTCATGGTAAACGGTCTGATTTTGTTTAATGTACTCTGGTTATGTAAAAAAAAATATGCTTATCTTATACTTAGGATTTATACACTAAAGTACAAACTAGGAAGTTTACAATTCACTTTCGAATTATTCAAAGAAAAGATTGTGTTGTACGGTGTGGGGAAAGAGAGAGAAATATGACAAAGTGTGGCTCATTGGTAAACAATCTACCTGACAATGCAGGAGACATGGGTTCAGTCCCTGGTCTGGAAAAATCCCATGAGCCATGGTAAGCCCGTGTGCCACAACTCTTGAGCCACAACTGTGGAGCCCGCAGTCTAGAGCCGGTGGACCACAGCTACCTAGCCTGTGAACCTCAGCTGTCAAAGCCTGTGCAGAGCCTGCGATCCACAACAAGAGAGGCCACCGCAGTGAGAAGCCAGGCACTGCAGCTGGAGCAGCCCCTGTAATCTACAACTAGAGAAAGGACTGAGCAGCGTGGAAGATCCAGCACTGTCAAAAATGAATAAATAAATAAACAAAAGGGGCAAGATATATACATGTTTGAATCTAGGTAAAAGGTTTACAGGGGTTATACTGTTGTTGCAACTTGTCTATAAATCAGAAGTTATATCCCCCAAAAATCTGACAAAAAATTGAGATGGGGGAAGTGTGTGTGTTACTTGCTCAGTCGTATCTGACTCTTTGCGACCCCATGGACTTTAGTCCGTTGGGCTCCTCTGTCCATGGAATTCTCCAGGCAAGAATACTGGAGTGGGTTGCCAGAGATGGTGGAAGAGGGACATGAAAAGTTATTTTGGTAACATTCCACCAGTGCAGAGGGAAAAGCCATACAAAAACATGATGGTTGTATCTGCTCCTGCTCTCTGTAGCCACTTCTCTGTTGACACCGTCTATATTCTTGGCTAAAACAAAACAAAACAGGAACTTCTAACCAGTGTGTAGGTGGTCTGTTTGGGCAGCTTCAAAGACAGCTTTTGTGAAAATGAAAGTATTCATTTTAAAATCATAGAGATCTCTCTGTCCTGCATAGCAATTTGGGAGCCCTGTCATAGTTTATAATCAGAATGTCTAATCTTGCAAAATATTCATTTTTTTCTTTCCTAAGTCAATTTTGTTTATTTTTAAAATATTTATTTATTTTTAATTCATTGGTGATTGCTTTATAATCTTGGTTTGATTTCTGTTATACATCAACATCAATTAACCATAGGTATACATATGTCCCCTCCCTCTTGAATCTCCTTCCTATCTCCTGCCCATTCCCACCTCTCTAGGTTACAGAACCCAGTTTTGAGTTCTCTGAGTCATACAGTCAATTCCCATTGACTGTCTACTTACTTATGTTAGTGTATATGCTTCCATGCTCTCTTCATTTACCTCACCCTCTCCATCTTCTCCCCTACCATTGCCTATAAGTCTGTGCTCTCTGTCTCTCCATTGCTGCTCTGCAAACAGACTCATCAGTACCATCCTTCTAGATTCCATATATATGCATTAATATACAATATTTGTTTTTCTCTTTCTGACTTACTTCAGTCTGCATAATAGGCTCTAGGTTCATCCACCTCATTAGAAATGACTCAAATGTTTCAATTCTTACAAAATATTCTTAACATAAGATAAATGAAAGAGGTAGTATGTAGGATCAGAAAAAAGGAACAGTAAAACCATACACAATTTACAGATGTTTTTAATAAAAAGGTGTTTCCTTCCAGTCCTTTCTTGGGATTTAACTCATGGGTATTATTGCTTCTGGTTCATTAATATTTAGCAGAATTTAACCCAGATCTCACTTGTTCCATTTGACAAAGAAATGTTGCCTTGCACTATATACAAAATTCAACTCTTAAATAAGTTGAAAATTCCAGCACATGAGGCAGAGAATCAAGGTTTAAGCCAGTTTAGCTGAGGTGGCTACTCTTGAGGAAGAAAAATAAAATCCTGTTCTCCATGCCTCCCTACATCCTCCCCCAGGTGAACATTTTATGTTGCTAGAAAATAAAGCATTTCTTTGACACAAATGTTTGATTTGATCCCTAGTGTTAAATAGATGAATTTAGAGGCTAACAAAAATCAATTATTTGCAATATAATTACACCATAATTTTTAGCATTTAAGCATCCATATCTCTAGAGATAAAATAGTTTTGATTTGCAAAACTGGATAATTAAATTAAGCACATAATTGTTCCTATAGGCCTGAGAGCCAGGTAAGAGTAACTTCAAAGTTAGCAATATAAATGATAAGTTTGGTTAGTCTACTGAAGACAAAAAAATGAGTAAAATTTACCCCTGAGGAGAAAGCCTCAAAACAATAAATCCCAAATATTGCTGACTGAAGTAGACATGTGAATGCTTTCCTAGTTTCCTTTGCACTCTCTCCCTGTCATAACAGCTCTGCCTTCTGGGTGATATTGACCCATCCACCCCCAGCTGGAGGGGTAAGCCCTGATTGGCCTAAACCAATTAGGATCGTCCTAATTGTCTCAGCTAGTTCAATAGCAGGCCATGACCCAGGTTGGTTAGTTTTCACATTCTAATTTCTGGAGAGCACTCTTTTTTTTTTTTTGGCCATACCACACAGCACATGGAATCTCAGTTCCTTTGACCAGGGATCAAACTCACATCTCCTACATTAAAAGGGCTGTCTTAATCAATGGACTACCAGGGAAGTCCCTGGATAACAATCTTAATTCCAATTTCTTGGGAAAGTTTTATGGTAACACCCAATCAGCAACCAGGACCTGCCTCCCTTCTCCCATGATCAGAGCTTGCCCATAATCGTAACTGTATACAATGAAAGTGACAAATAGATTCAAGAGATCAGATCTGATAGACAGAGTGCCTGAAAACTATGAACAGAAGTTTGTGACGTTGTATAGGAGTCAGTGATCAAGACTATCCCCAAGAAAAAGAAATGCAAAAAGCCAAAATGTGTCTGAGGAGGCCTAATAAATAGGTGAGAAATGAAGAGAAGTGAAAGGCAAAGGAGAAAAGGAAAAATGTACCCATCTGAATGTAGAGTTCCGGAGAATAGCAAGGAGAGATAAGAAAGTCTTCCTCGGCAATCAATGCAAAGAAATCGAAGAAAACAATAGAATGGGTAAGACTAGAGACCTCTTCAAGAAAATTAGAGATACCAAGGGAACATTTCATGAAAAGATGGGCTCAATAAAGGACAGAAATGGTATGGACCTAACATAAGCAGAAGATATTAAGAAGAGGTGGCAAGAATACACAGAAGAACTATACAAAAAAGATCTTCATGACCCAGATAACCATGATGGTGTGATCACTCATATAGAGCCAGACATCCTGGAATTCAAAGTCAAGTGGGCCTTAGGAAGCATCACTACGAACAAAGCTAGTGGAGGTGATGGAATTCCAGTTGAGCTATTTCATATCCTAAAAGATGATGCTGTGACAGTGCTATACTCAATATGCCAGCAAATTTGGAAAACTCAGCAGTGGCCACAAGACTGGAAAAGGTCAGTTTTCATTCTAATCTCTAAGAAAGGCAATGCCAAAGAATGTTCAAACTATCACATAATTGTACTCGTCTCACACGTTAGCAAAGTAATGGTCAAAATTCTTTAAGCCAGGTTTCAATAGTACGTGAACCGGGAACTTCCAGATGTTCAAGCTGGATTTAGAAAAGGCAGAGAAACCATAGATCAAATTGCCAACATCTATTGGATCATCAAAAAAGCAAGAGCATTCCAGAAAAACATCTATTTCTGCCTTATTGACTATGCCAAAGCCTTTGACTGTGTGGATCACAATAAACTGTGGAAAATTCAAAAAGTGATGGGGATACCAGACCACCTGACCTGACTCCTGAGAAACCTGTATGCAGGTCAAGAAGTAACAGTTAGAATTGAACATGGAACAACAGACTGGTTCCAAATCAGGAAAGGAGGACATCAAGGCTGTATATTTTCACCTTGCTTTCTTAACTTATACATAGAGTACATCATGTGAAATGCTGGGCTGGATGAAGCACAAGCTGGAATCAAGATTGCCCAGAGAAATATCAATAACCTCATATATGCAAATGATACCACCTTTATGGCAGAAAGCAAAGAACTAAAGAGCCTCTTGATGAAAGTGAAAGAGGAGAGTGAAAAAGTTGGCTTCAAACTCAACATTCAAAAAATGAAGATCATGGCATCCGGTCCCATCACTTCACAGCAAATAGACAGGGAAACAATGGAAACAGTGACAGACTTTATTTTCTTGGGCTCCAAAATCACTGCAGATGTTGACTGCAGCCATGAAATAAAAAGATGCTTGCTTCTTGGAAGAAAAGCTATGACCAACCTAAACAGCATTTTAAAAACCAAATACATTACTTACCAACAAAGGTCTGTTTAGTCAAGGCTATGGTTTTTCCAGTAGTCATGTATGGATGTGAGAGTTGGACCATAAAGAAAACTGAGCACCAAAGAATTGATGCTTTTGAACTGTGGTGTTCAAGAAGACTCTTGAGAGTTCCTTGGACTGCAAGGAAATCAAACCAGTCAATCCTAAAGGAGATCAGTCCTGAATATTCATTGGAAGGACTGATGCTGAAGCTAAAACTTTAATACTCTGGCCACATGATGTGAAGAATTGACTCCTTAGAGAAGACCCTGATGCTGGGAAAAATTGAGGTCAGGAACAGATGACAGAGGATGAGATGGTTGGAAGGCATCACGGACTCGAAGGACATGAGTTTGAGTAAGCTCTGGGAGTTGGTGATGGACAGGGAAGCCAGGTGTACTGTAGTCCATGGCGTCGAAAAGAGTCAGACGTGACTGAGAGGTTGAACTGAACTGATGATCATAACTGTAACTTATAATATATGCAGGTCAACCAACAAGCTTCTTATATGCCTTTAAGTATCTTAATGTTTAAAATAGTTTATCTTCCTTTTGCATAGTTTTCCTTTTGAATAAAACAGAAATTTATCCTGTAGAATTTCCCATAGATTTGACTGGTTGATTTCTTGAGTGGTTTCACTAATCCCTGTTTCTCATTTTTCCTATAGAATAGTAGTTTCTACTAAGGCGTTGTCATTGTTTTACAAAATGTATTAGGTGGCACTGCGCGCTTCCTAATGCATTAAAGTCAGAAGCACACAAACTGGAGTTGGTCATGGTTTTAGTTATGTCAGAATGGTTGGCAGCGTCAGATTGAGTTCATTTGGGCTAGTGGGAATTTCTGGAGTTAGTTCCAGATTCCTTTTGACATGACCCCAGTAGTATTTGAGAGCCTCCTTGCTTTTTGGCTCCCCCAGTGTCCCAGGTTTCTATTTCCTGACGCAGACATGAAATCAGCCGTTTGTCTAAGAAGCTCTGATCCTTTTCTTAATAGTGGGGCAAGTTGTTCAGTGGGTACCACCTGGGCTCAGGAATACTTGTAACAGTGGGTTGTTAATGTTTCTAGACCTGCCAGTGGGCCAAGCTAAAGAATAAGTAGTTTTTCAGAAAAAGAAAAGGAAATCATGAATTTATACAGATATTGCTAATTCAAATTTCAGATTATAGGAGAGCTTTATTTCTTATCTCTTAAACAAAAAATCTGAGCTGCAAATGGTGTTTACATAACTTTATTTGCTTTATCTAAGAATATTTAAGAATCTAACAGTATTTAAAAATCCAAGAATCTGAGCAAACTCCAGGAGATATTTTACAGACAGGGAAGCCTGGCGTGCTGAAGTCTATGGGTTGCAAAGAGTGAGACACGACTTAGCAACTAAACAATAACAAGAATATTTATATAAGCAGTTTCAAAATAACCATATCAATAGGAGTACTAAAAATTAAGATTGCAGAATGCATTTTAAGATTTGTTGAGTCTCTTTGGTCTTGGCAGCAGAAGCAAGATGACGAAGGGGACGTCATCATTTGGAAAGCATCGGAATAAGACGCACACGCTGTGCCGCCGCTGTGGCTCGAAGGCCTACCACCTTCAGAAGTCGACCTGTGGCAAGTGTGGCTAGCCTGCCAAGCGAAAGAGAAAGTATAACTGGAGTGCTAAAGCGAAAAGACGAAATACCACTGGGACTGGCCGAATGAGGCACCTAAAAATTGTATACCGCAGATTCAGGCATGGATTCCGTGAAGGAACAACACCTAAACCCAAGCGAGCGGCTGTTGCAGCATCCAGTTCATCTTAAGGATTTCAATGATTAGTCGCGCAGTAAATATTCTGGCTTTTAAAAATTGAAAAAAAAAAAGATTTGTTGAGGGTGTGTGGCTATTGTCTTTGTTCTTAATATATATCTTATTAAGGATGTACTGTCCAAATACTAAGTTTTAGAGTTATCTAAAATAATTCTTTTCTGTGTGGCTGTGCCACAAACTTGATACACAGTTAAATTCAATTACTTTGGTCTATTTTTAGTTTTGAGAGAGTGTTCTTTCTTTTTGTATTTAATTTTTTAAAGTATAAGTACATATACACAATGGAATATTACTCAGCATTAAAAAAAAAATTCATTTGAAGCAATTCTACTCAGATGGACGAAACTGGAGCCCATTATCCAGAGTGAAGTAAGCCAGAAGCAAAAACAACAATACAGTATATTAACCCATATATATGGAATTTAGAAAGACGGTAACGAGAACCCAACATGCGAGACAGCAAAAGGAACGCAGATGTATAGAATAGACTCGTGGACTTTGTGGATGAGGGTAAGGGTGGAATGATATGGGAGAAGGGCATTGAAGCATGTTAATTGTCATGTGTCTAATCAATCGCCAGCCCAGGATTGATGCTCGGGGCTGGTGCAGCGAGATTTCTTGGGGGGGGGGGAGGGAGGAGGGAGGGGGGTTCTGGAGGGGAAGCATATGTAAACCCATGGTGATATCATGACAAGGTATGGCAAAAACAATAAAAAAAAAAAAAAAATTATTTGAATCCCAAAATTTGAAAAAAAAAAAAAAAGTATAAGTTATTTACATGATTCCAAAATCAAAATGGTTAAACAGAGCACATTCAGAGAAGTCTAACACCCTTCTTTGTTCCTTCCTTTCCCCTCTGTTAATGTTATGAAATGAAATAATACTTTTATGTGAAATGAATAACTATTTTATTCATTTTTGGCTTATCCTTCATTGCTTCTTTTTGAAAATATACATGCATATGTATCTGTGTGTGAGTATATAAACATATATAGGTATTTTCCTCATTTTATTAAACAAATTTGCTTTATTTGCTTATAAATATATCCAGAAGATCCTCCATAGCAGGATATACATATTTACCTCATCTTTTTACCATACCATTTTGTGTTTATTCAGATAGATTCCCACTGATAGACATCTAGGTTATTTTAATTTTTACCATTACAAATAGTGCCACAGTGCCTACATTATCTTCAATTTTTACCAGAATATTGATAGGAATTTCTGAGTATAAAGGTAAATGCATTTATGTAATTTACTGGATAATGTCAATTCCTTTCCATAACAACTCTATTATTTTTCATTCCCAACTTTAATGTACAACACTGCCTGCTTCCCCACTACTTTGCCAATGGGTATGTTTTAATTTTTCATTATTGCCATTCTCATAGATGAAAAACAGCTCCCCAGTGTCATTTTCTTTTATGTGTGTGGATTTTTTAATGTGAGTATGTTTCAGCATTTTTAAAAAAATATGAGTGTGTTTGAGCAACTTTTGTATTTCTGTTTCTGTGAATTGTTGGTTATTTTTCTAATCTGTTTTTCTGTAGAGTTATTGGTCTTTTTCTTCTCATTTTTTAGAAGCTTTTAATGTTATAGGTATTAACTCCAGTGAGATAAGTTTGAAGTCGTGTTTTTAGATGTGTCATTTGTCTTCTTACATCACTTATGCTGATTTTTCTTCTGTAAAAATTATTTTTGAATTTTTATACAGTCAAATTCATGAATCTTTACTCTTATCAATTCTAGGTTTTGAATGATAGTTAAGAAAGTTTTCCCCATCCATTTCAGTTATAAAGAAAACATTCTATCACCCTCTCTCTTCCTAGCTCTCTTTTATTAGTTTTAAAGTTTCATTTTTTAAGTTTGACTCTCTAATACATTTGGAATTTGTCTAGATGCACAGTACTCTTGCCTGGAGAATCCCATGGACGGAGAAGCCTGGTAGGCTACAGCCCATGGGGTCTCGAAGAGTTGGACATGACTGAGCAGCTTCACTTTCAATTTTCACTTTCATGCATTGGAGAAGGAAATGGCAATCCACTCCAGTGTCCTTGCCAGGAGAATCCCAGGGATGGGGGAACCTGGTGGGCTGCCGTCTATGAGGTTGCACAGAGTCAGACACCACTGAAGTGACTGAGCAGCAGTGTGGAATGGACCCAAATTTACCTTCTTTTCCTCAGATGGCTCTTCTTTTGTTCCAATACCATATTTGTTTTGTTTTGGGCCATACCATATTACCTGTGGGGTTTTAAGTCCCCAACCAGGGATCAGACCCAGGACCCCTGCATTTAAAACATGGAATCTGGAATCTTACCCACTGGACCACCAGGGCAGTCCCCTAGTACAACTTATTTAAAAGTGCATCTCTTCCTTACTGATTTGAGATGCTCCCTTTATCTACACTAGAATTCCCAAAGCATGAAGATCTACTTCTGAATTTTATATTTTGTCCTCTGTTTAGTTTGTGCATCAGTACTGTTTTTAATTATTAGGCAGACTTCATAGTACGTTTTAATATCTAATAGAGGAAACACCCACCCCACCCCCCGTTGTAGCTCCTCTTTTTCAGTCTCCTTGCTGTTACTGTCATTTCATATGAACTTTTTCATCATTCAAAGGAAAAAGATTACCTGATGGCATTTTTATTAGGATTATGGAAAATTTCATAGTACTGTCAGTACTTTAGGAGACTGACAGTATTTTTGATATTGAATCTTTCTATCCAAGGCAACGGATATATCTGTTATAGCTTTCCTTTTATTCAAATCTATTTTTTTTCTTTCAAGAATATTTTATGGCTTTCTTTAGATACTTTTTGAAGATTTCTTGTTAAGCTTATGCCTAGGTGTTTTAGTTTATCTTAATCCTCTTATAAATGGGTTTTCCCTTCCACTATATTTTCAAACTGGGTGGCGTTTCTCTACATTTATTTTATTTCCTACTATTTTACAAAATTATCCAGCAAATGACAGTTTTTCTGATTCTTTCCCCACCCCCATTACAGATATACTATTGTAACATTTGTATATAGAAATAGTCTTACCTCACACTTTCCAAGTCTTATGTTTCTATTTCCTCTTGTGTAAATGTTTTGGCTAATATTTCCAATTCAGTGCTTAGGTAATAGTGAAGACTGTGAACATCCTTGCGTTTCCTCTAGAGGCTTTAGGAAGAAAGCCTTGAATTTACCCATTAAGTAAAAAGCTGATTTGGGGGCAGAATTATATATATTTTATTATGCATAATGGGTATCAATTTTCACCTTATTGAATGCTCATCTATAGAGATGATTATATGATTTTTCTGTGTAACTGTTAAACTGATATGTTAATGACAATACTACTATTAACATACTAAAGACTATACTAATTCCCCTTAGAATAAGCACCTCTTGTATGGCATCTAGTTTTTAATGTACTCTTGGATTCTCTTGCTAGTGTTTAATTTGTTGCATCTTAAAGAGATGGGAATACCAGACCACCCTATCTGCCTCCTAAGAAACCTGTGTGTAGGTCAAGAAGCAACAGTTAGAACTGAACATGGAACAACAGACTGGTTCCAAACTGGGAAAGGAGTACATCAAGGCTGTAAATCATCATCTTGCTTATTTAACTTATATGCAGAGTACATCATGTAAAATGCTGGGCTGGATGAGGCACAAGCTGAAATCAAGATTGCTGGGAAAAATATCAATAACCTCAGATATGCAAATGACACTACCCTCATGGCAGAAAGCAAAGAACTAAAGAGCCTCTTGATGAAAGTGAAAGAAGAGAGTGAAAAAGTTGGCTTAAAACTCAACATTCAAAAAATGAAGATCATGGCATCCAGTCCCATCACTTCATGGCAAATAGATGGGGAAACAAAGGCAACAGTGAGAGACTTATTTTCTTGGGCTCCAAAATCACTGCAGCCATGAAATTAAAGGACACTTGCTCCTTGGAAGAAAAGCTATGACAAACCTAGACAGCGTATTAAAAAGCAGAGACATTACTTTGTCAAGAAAGTTGTCTAGTCAAAGCTTATGATTTTTCCAGTAGTTGTGTATGGATGTGAGAGTTGGACCATAAAGAAGGCTGAGCGTTGAAGAATTGATGCTTTTGAACTGTGGTGTTGGAAAAGACTCTTGAGAGTCCTGTGGGCTGAAAGGAGATCCAACCAGTCAATCCTAAAGGAAAACAGTCCTGAATATTCACTGGAAGGACTGATGCTGAAACTCCAATACTTTGGCCATCTGATGCTAAGAGCTGATTCACTAGAAAAGACCCTGGATACTGGGAAAGATTGAGGACAGGAGCAGAGGATGACAGAGGATGAGATAGTTGGATGGCATCATCAGCTAAATGGACATGAGTTTGAGCAAGCTCCGGGAGATGGTGAAGGACACAGAAGCCTGGCGTGCTACTCCATGGGGTCGCAAAGAGTTGGACATGACTGAGCGACTGAACAACAACAAATCTCTTGCATCAATATTCATAATTAAGACTGGTCTTGTCGTAAAGGTTGTCAGTGCCTCACGCATATCCTATTGGCACTTACCATTTATATACACTTCCGCCCAATTTTCTTTTTTCAAAAAATTATTTTAATTAATTAATTAAATTTAATTTTTAGCTGCACTGGGTCTTCATTGCTGGCATGGGCTTTCTCATTGTTGCCATGAGTGGGGGCTACTCTCCAGTTGTTAAGCGTGGGTTTCTCATTGCAGTGGCATCTCTTGTTGCAGAGCATGGGCCAGAGCCCATGGGCTCAGTAGTTGCAGCATGCGGGCTTCCGTAGTTGTAGCCCACAGGCTTAACTGTCCTGAGGTACGTGGAAAATACCTTGGACCAGGGATGGAATCTGTGTCCCCTGCTTTGGCAGGAGGCTTCTTAACCACTGGACCACCAGGAAAGCCCCTTCCCAATTTTCAATGACCAGCATTTGTAACTCTCTGCCTGAAGATTTGCTCTTGCCACTAGAGCCCACTTAACTAGAAAGCAAAGAACAGGCCAGAAATACTGGGCAACTCGCAGTGTGTAAGAGCAGCCCTCAACCAATGACTGCCATGAGCTAGTAGACAAATACCTAGGCTCACTCAGGATAACTGAGAATTCCCCAGCAGAATTAAGTTCCAGTTGCCCTTAGCCACAATTTGCTTGATAGTAACACATTATTGGAGATTCTCAGGTGGCACTGGTGGTCAAAGAATTCACCTACCAATACAAGAGACTTCAGAGAAGCAGATTTGATTCCCCGGGTTGGGAAGATACCCTCACCCTGCAGTACATTCCTGCCTGGGAAATTCCGTGGACAGAGGAGCATGGGCAGTCCATGGGGCCACAAAGAGTCAGACCCCACTGAGCACACAACCCAATACTGGTTCCCTTCCTTCTTTGTTTCTCTTCCCCGCTCTGGCTCCAAAGCTACTTGCACTTGAACCTCATCTCTAGGCTGGCTTCTAGGGAAACCAATTAAGCCAGTTCTATGATTTTCCTTTTTGTACAATCTTTCTGAAGTTTGGGTGTCAATGCTATATTCATTTCTTAGAACTTGGGAATTTCACTTTTATTTCCCATGCTCTGAAATAGTTTAAGTAGCATTAGATTTATCTGGTCTTTGAAAGTTTGATAGAAATCCCCTTGTAAAACCAACTGGGCATGGTGTTTTTATGTGAGAGCTCTGACAACCTTCTCTGTAACGTGTATAAAAATTGCTCTATTTAGACTTGCTATTGAATTCTGGGGAAATTTTGTAAATTATATATTTCTGGAACATTAACCATTTCAAATGGTTTCATTTAGGCTTTCAATTTTCTTTGCATAGAGTTGTGCAAAGTAGTGTTTATACGTTTTTATCTATTTCCTCTGATTTTATGGTTATTGTTTTATTACCTTTTACTTCATATATTTATACCTTCAAACCTTCCTTCACCCCTGTATTCTGACTTACATTAAGCTAGTGGTTCGTCATTTTCTTGACTTTTTCAAAATAGCTTTCTAAGGGAAAAGTTTCATTTCATTATTTCCTTTTGATGCAAGGATTGATTAGCAGTGTGTTTCTACAGTTTTAGGTGGAAGAGACTTTTAAAAATGTCATTATTTGCTAGTTATATAGAACTGTGATCATAGAAGGCCACTTATATCATTTATATTTTTTGAATGTATTGAAATTTTGTGGACTATAATATGGTAATTTTGTGAATTTTTCATGTGATTTAGAAGAAGGTTTCTCTGTTATCAGGATTCAGTGTTTACATTTATTAAATCTGTGTGTGTGCTCAATTGAATTTAACTCTTTGCAGCCCCATGGACTGTAGCCTAGCAAGCTCCTCTGTACGTGGAATTTTCCAGGCCAGAATACTGGAGCAGCTTGGCATTTCCTACTTCAGAGTATCTTCCTGACCTAAAGATCAAACCTGCATCTCTTGGATCTCTTGCATCGGTAAGGTGGATTCTTTACCTCTACTTTATTTATAATTTTGTTTAGGTCTTTTGTAACCACATAATTTTTTGTCCTAATTAATTAGACATAGTCTGTTCTGAAATGGTGTTAAAATTTCCAATTATTAGAGTTTTTGCTCAATTTTCTTTGCATTCCTTTTTAGTTTCTTCTTTATAATACTTGTTGCTGTTTTTTAGGCATGTGGATATTAATGATAGTTTCCTCTTTGCAGATTCTAGTATTTAGCATTGTATTTATATTTAGCATTATAAAATATCTTTTTGTTTCCTTTTAGGGAAAAGAGCCTGAATTCTTTTCTTTCTATCTTATTAATTTTTATATTTATGGGTATTTTTATTTTGTTCTAATAACTGTACTCAATACCATTCAGTCCCCTTTTATTTTGATATTGTCTTCTTACCATGAGCAACATTATAATTTACAAGTAACCTCCTCTTTCTCTTCTCTCCTTTACCCCTGACATCTAACTTAAAACATTACCCTTTTATTCCAAGTTTTTAAAAAGTCTCTGCTTTCTCCCCCTTTTTTGTCTTATATCCACACTATCAAAACCTATAAAAATTAAAGACTATTCTTTCAACCTTATTCTCACTGTTTTCCCCCGATTCTACTGTAAAATGCTCACTACCAAAACTTAAGTTGCATTTCTCCAGTTATTTTCTGAATCATATTTTCTAGGAAATTCCTCAAGGAGGGTTTGGGAGCAATATTTCCTGAGTTCTTGTATGTTCATAATGGTCTATGTCTCTAAAATATTATATATCTGATAAGAAAATATAAATAACTTGCACAATTCAACACCAACAAAGCAACCTGAATTAAAACAGGCAGTGGATATGAATGCACATTTCTGCAAAGTAGATACACAGATGGCCAATGAACACATAAAAACATGCTCAACATCACTCATTGTTAGAGAAATGCAAATGTAAACTACAGTGAGTTATCACCTCACTCCAACTAAGATGGCCACTATTTAAAAAAAAAAAAAAGAAAGAAAAAGCAAATAAACATTGATGAGGATATGGAGAAATTGGAGCCCTTATGCCCTAGTGGTAGGAATAAGATAGTGCAATCACTATGAATTGCACTTAAAAAGTTAAAAATGGAATTACCATGTAGTCAGTAATCACACTTCTGGGTATATTATATCCAAACAAATTGAAAGCAGGGACTTCCCTGGTGATTCAGTGGCTAAGATTCCATGCTTCCAATGCAGGGGGCCCATGTTTGATCCCTAGTCAGGGAACTAGATCCCATATGCTGCAATGAAGATGGAAGATCCTGCATGCCACAACTAGGACCTGGCACAGCCAAATAGATAAATATGAAACAAAAAAGAATTGAAAGCAGTATCTGGAAGATATATTTGCATACCTATGTCCACTGCCTCATTGTTCAGGATATCCAGGAGGAAGCAACCCAAACGCCTACCAAGAGATGAAATGAGTAAAGTGTGGTATATGCATGGAATGGAACATTGCTGCTGCTGCTGTGTCGCTTCAGTTGTGTCCGACTCTGTGTGACCCCAGAGACGGCAGCCCACCAGGCTCCCCTGTCCCTGGGATTCTCCAGGCTAGAACACTGGAGTGGGTTGCCATTTTCTTCTTCAGTGCATGAAAGTGAAAAGTGAAAGTGAAGTCGCTCAGTCCTGTCCTACTCTTCAGGACTCCATGGACTGCAGCCACCAGGCTCCTCCGTCCACAGGATTTTCCAGGCAAGAGTACTGGAGTGGGGTGCCAGTGCCTTCTCCAAATGGAATACTATTCAGTCTTTAAAAAGGTGGGAATCCTATTACTTGCTACAACATGGATAAACTTTGAGAACATTACACTAAGTGAAATTTGCCAGTCAAGAAAAGACAAATTTTGTATGATTTCACTTATATGAAATATCTGAAGTAGTTAAACTCACAGAAATAGAAATTAGAATGGTAGGAATAGAGGCAGGAATAGAGGCAGGAAGCAATGGTTGATCAATGAATACAGAGTTTCAGTTTTGCAAAAATTCTACAGATCTGTTACATAACAATGTAAATAGTTAACACTTCTGAACTATACCCATAAAAACAGGATTATATGTTCTTTTTTTTAAGATTTCTTTTTGATGTGGATCATCTTTAAAGTCTTTATTGAAATTGTTATAACATTGCTTCTGTTTTTATATTTTGGTTTGTGTGGCTGGGAGGCATGCAGGACCTTAGCTCCTAGACCAGGAATCCAACCTACACCCCCTGAACTGGAAGTCCAAATCTTAACCACTGGACCGTCAAACTGTGTTCTGTGTCACAGAGGTTTGAAGAGGAGGGCAGCGCGCATGGTGCGCCCTTCACTTTTAAATCCAGCCTTGCTAGCGCTCTCATCCAATCACAGGACCTCCACCCACCTTTTCTCCGGGTGGGGAGGGCCTCCTCTCTCCGCTAGGTGCCGCCCTCGCCGCGGGCCTCCCTGGCCCTGCCCCTCGCCCCGCTCCTCCAATCGCCGTCCTGGCCCCGCCTCCTACCCCAGCCTTCTTCCTGCATCCGGGCCTGGAGGCCGGCGAGCGGCATGGAGGCCCGCGGCGACTCCCCGTCCGCCCCGAGCTGTTCGTCGCCCTCCCGGGATGGCCCCGGGGTCTCGGTCTCCAAGGAGTTGCTGTTGGCTGGGAGCGGCGGCCGCGGAGGTGACGGACGGGTGGGCGGCAGCGGCGTGGGGCGCGCACGTGCGGCTGGGGGCGGCGCTGCTGGGTCGGGGGCTCCCCGCCTAGCCCCTGCACCGCCGAGGGGCCCGGCCAGGCCTCCGGCCGCGAGCCGGAGGGTGGTTCGTGTTTTAGGCACAGTGCAGAGTGGCCAGTGCTGAGCGCCGCAGCACGACCTTCCCCCGCCCAAGGGTCTGGTAAGGGGAGCAGGTGTTATGGAGTGAGCACCCTCTCTATGCAGGTGCTCAGAGCCACCCTTGGTGCGCACCTCTGGTAGAGGGAGACACGTCCAGGAACTCATAGGCTTTTAGACATCACAATAGAGAGCGAAAAAAAAAACTAGGGTTCGAATCCCAACCCCAGGAGTAATTAGCTGTCGAACTTTTTCGAGGGCGGGGGGCGGGCGGTGTTTGAGGAAAATAAAGTTCATTCGAGTGGGAGACGCTGTTAGAACAGATGGCTGGCTCAAGGAAGGGCCGAAGCAGCGGTGGAACTTTTTTGTGGCTCGGTCGTTGTCCAACGCTTTGCGACCGCATGGGCGGCAGCACTCCAGGCTTCCCTGGCCCTCCCTATCTCCCAGAGTTTCCTCAAACTCGTGTCCATTGAGTCGATGATGCCATCCAACCACCTCATCCTCTGTCGCCCTCTTCTCCTGCCCTCAGTCTTTCCCCAGCATCGGGGTCTTTTCCAGTGAGTCGGGCTCTTCACATCAGGTGGCCAAAATATTGGAGCTTCAACTTCAGTGTCAGTCCTTCCAGTGAATATTTCAGTGTTGATTTCTTTTAGGATTCACTGGTTTGATCTCCTTGTAGTCCAAGGGACTCTCAAGAGTCTTCTCCAGCACCATAGTAGGAGACTTGTTTACATCCGCAATGTCTCAGTTTTTACATTTGAAAAATGGAAATAGTAGTACCTATAGTGGTTTTTTTTTTTTTTCTGAGAAGACTGAGTGTAATGTCTTGGGCATATTCTCATTAAATATTAACTTGAAAAAAGATTCTATGAGAACCCAGAGCATCCGAAGACTTTATAATAATAGCTGAAGCTTCTTAGTGTCTACTCTGTCCCAGAAATTAATTCACTAAATTTAATACTCACAGCGTCCCTGTGTGTAGTTGGTTCTGTTACAGCAGTTGTATAGATGAGGAAACTGAGACCTGGTATATCACACAGATAAGTAACTTGTTGGAGATCATGTGGCTGGAAAGTGGCAAAACTAGAATTTCAATCCAATCGATGTGGCCCCAGAGTCTATGCTCTTTTCACAATTAGGTATAAGCTATTGATAGTAAGCTAGGAGTGTTGAGCTGCTGCTTTGAGGGTGAACAGGATTTTTATACCAGAGTGAAGAGATTTTCCAGGTGTAGGAACCAGGGTGCACAAAGCCTTGAGTTTTGAAAGGTAAGTCCTGTTCTCTGTGCTCTGATGGGCTGGAGAGTTGGGTTGATTTGAGGAGCTGTGAAAAGGCTAAAGGGGTTCTCCTTAAAGGGCTGTTTTGTTTACATCAGACATCTTGATTGAAAGGGGACTTACCAGGCAGAGATGGTTTATAAATGAAGAAATTAATACTCAAAAAATGTAGTTGATTTACCTAGTATAATGTAGCTGGTAAACCATTTCTGGCTTTACTTAACCCTTATGTACTCTGTACTGCTTCCTGCATTCTGTCATTGCCGACCTACATTTGTTGCTATAGATTTCTGGCCCAGAAAGGTGCAGTTTAGTGGGCATTTATTACTTGGCATTGGTGAGGCAGAGGTGTAAGAGACAGGTTTAAAGGAGGGAGATGTGCGGAAAGAACTAAAATGCTGTAATGGAACTTGGAGTTCTTCTTTTTTTTTTTTTAATGTGTTAGAAAGTGAGGAAGGAACAGTCAAGACTTGAGGGTGGAGGGTAGTCTCAGAAAGTTTGCTCTTGGGCTCCTATTTCTTTGTGCTATAATAAAGGAAGTGTGTGTGTGTTTTCAGGTATATGGGACAGGTTGCTCATCAACTCCAAGCCTAATTCCAGAAAGAATTCTACTCTTCAAACAGTTCGGATAGAGAGGAGTCCCTGTAAGTACCCTTCCCTCTCTTCTTTCTCTCTCTCTCTCTCTCTCTGAAGAACCCTCTCTGATGTGAAATTCTGCCTAATTAATCACTTATTTGTTGGGACAGTGTCTGCTTTTGTTGTCAGAGAGTCCAGTCTAGCAAGTCTTACTTGGAAATTACATCTTGAATTCAGTGCATCGGTATAAAATTTCTTGTATTATTTCTCTGCTTTAAGAGGGTGGAGCTTACCGGTGGCTCAGACCAGGCAGAAGACTTGAGTTCAATTCCTAGGTTGGGAAGATCCCCTGGAGACGGGAGTGGCAACCCACTCCAGTATTCTTGCCTGGAGAATCTCATGGACAAAGGATCCTGGCAGGCTACAGTCCTTGGGGTCGCAAAGAGTCGGACACGACTGAGTGACTAACACTTAAGAGGGTAACCTTGCCCAGGAAAACTTGTGGGATGGATTTTTGGAAATCAAAATCAATTATTGTTAAACGCCATGGGAAATTTTTCCAGGGGTTACTGAGTCCCAAATTTCACACACAAATGTGGGAGAACACCACCAGATTTGATTAAATTGGACACAGTTACTTAAATGGTAAACGTTACTCATAACAGGGCCAGTTCTCTTTATTAATTACTCTATGATACTGCTGTACCGCATACTCTTAATATAGGTGAGTCAGACTTTGTTCAGATAGCATCATGTAGTACTTAGCATCTGTGTAATTCACTCTTAATGTTTAAAAAAATATAAAGACAAGAATTAGTGAAAGGGTTATAAATGGTACATGAGGTTGTCGTGTCTATAAACTACAAAATCATGAGTAGTCCAGGGGAAGTTAACCATAATATGCGATAAATGTACAACAGCTGAAATGATTGTATGGTGGCTCCCCATTCAAATATAAGCTTTTGTGTGGACATAGGTTTATATTTTTGGAGGGTACATATCTCTGAGTGGAATTTTAAGAATTTTCATTTTTTAGTATTTTGGCCATGCCACCCATCATGTGGGATCTTAGTTACCCAACCAGGGGTGGAACTGTCCTCACCCCCCTGCATTGGAAGCATGGTATCTCAACCACTGGACTGCAAGGGAAGTCCCCAGAGTGTATTTTTTAGTAGCGAAAAGATTGCCAAATTCTTTGCCAAGTTGGGTATACCATCTGGAATCCTTCTAGCAGTCCTGTTTCACAATTCAAGGCCATTTCTTGACCTTCACCTCCATTTTCTTCTTCCATGCTCTGAACATTTTAGTCCACTGTTCCATGCTGTATCAGTGACTTAAGTTCTGAGAGCTCATGATGTGCATGGTTATACGCTGGGCCTCTCTTGAGAGCTAACTCAATAAGTGGCATATCCCTGTTCTTTGTCTCCCCTGTGCTTAAGCACAGTACCTGATAGTTACTACCCCTGTTTTACAGATGAGAACACTGAGGTTTTGATTAGTTAAATTAAATGCATTAGATTCCTGTGGTTGCACATGAATGAAGCCCAGCTCCAGTTGCCTTTAGCCAACTGATGTTGGCTCATTTTGGGGGGAAAATACCCCCAGTGGCTTCAGGTACATCTGCATCCAGGTGCTCAGTGTCATCTGGGATCTGCCACTCTACATCTCTTAGTTCTACTTTCCTAGATGTTGACTTTATCTAGAACCAGCTCTTCCCTGATGATAGGTGGTAGGTGGGCCAGTTTTATCAGCAGCTCTAGGCTTACATTCAGCAGCTCACCTAGTCATTGACTCTGAAAGAATGGACATCTTTCTCAACAGTCCAAAACAGAGTCCCAGGGTGATCTCTAATTGGCTTGCCAGATCACGAGACCAAATTGCAGTGGCCAAGGTTGGGGAATACATAGGCTTGAACTGGGCAGGGACAAGAGTGACTAAGAGTGACAGAGCTGAAGAAAAGTCATCAGTATCAGAAGAAAAGGAAACAGATGTGGGGCTTCATTAACATTCATTGCTTCATTAATCTGCCCCAGGTAACTCAGATAGTAAGACGTGGAACTGGGGTTCTGTGAAGGGCCTCATCAGTCTGACCCCAAAGCCTTGGAGCCTCATGTGTTTAACTATTAAGTCCTACTGCCTACTTACTCTGGAGAAGGCAATGGCAACCCACTCTAGTACTCTTGCCTGGAAAATCCCATGGACGGAGGAGCCTGGTAGGCTGCAGTCCATGGGGTCGCTAGCAGTCGGACACGACTGAGTGACTTCAGTTTCACTTTTCACTTTCATGCATTGGAGAAGGAAATGGCAACCCACTCCAGTGTTCTTGCCTGGAGAATCCCAGGGGCGGGGGAGCCTGGTGGGCTGCCGTCTATGGGGTCGCACAGAGTCAGACACAACTGAAAGCGACTTAGCAGCAGCAGCAGCAGCCTACTTGTTCAGTTACTGTCTGTTGAATGCCATTCTTCCATGAATTTTCAGTTTTAGGCGTATATGAAAAAAACAAAACATTGAGAAATAAATGCTGAATTGTACAGTCATACCGTTTTCCATGAACAGAGGAATTCCCCAGACAAGAATACTGACATGGGTAACCATTCCCTTCGCCAGGAGATCTTCCTGACCCAGGGAGCAAACTTGGGTCTCCTGCATTACAGGGAGAGTCTTTACTGTCTGAGCCATCAGGAAAGCCCACCATTTTAAGAATTCAGAAGAGAGTGGAAGGTTTTAAAATAGAAGGAATTTGAATGCTTTTTTATTGAATTGTTATTATTCCTGTCAAATTTTGAAGTGTTTTTAGACATTCTGGATTTTAAAAGTTTGGCCAAAGACTAACATAAATATTGATAAATGATATTTTTGCTCCTTAGTATTGGACCAAGTACGGACCTTTCTCCCACAGATGGCTCAGGCAAACGAAAAGCTAAGAAAAGAAATGGCAGCTGCACCACCTGGTCATTTCAATATTGAAAATACTGATGAGACTCTTGGACAAGTTATTCAAATGGTAACTATGCCTTGTTTTCATTTCATAGTATAAAATAAACAATATGTTTCATCACCTGAAAAAGAAAGAGAACTTTTAAATTTTAATTACAAGTGTTATTTTCCTTCGTGCAAAGTCAGCTTCTAGTACTGCACAGGTACTCAGTCACTTGATGATTAAAGGACCGAGTTATTTCATCCTAGTAACCTCATAAGTCAGCAAGCTTCCCTGGGTGAAGTCTAGGAATTTAGTCGTTCAGAATCATAGAAAGGGTTTTTCAACTCCAGTTAAACACATATGTTATCTAGAAGCATTTATATACTAAGTGTCCTGAGTTTTTTAAAATTTACCCATTCGAGGCCCAAAGGAAGTAATCAGAGTCTGATTCATTGAGAATGCGAAAACAAGCAATGTGTATAACAGAAAAACTGATTATATAACTCAGGTGTGAAAATTGTCTCTCATTTTGGGCTCCTCTTATTTCTGCACTGAAATCCCCTTTATAACACTCATGTTTGAACAGAGCTGACACCATTTTTAATAATCATATACCTGATTCATCAGCAGATATGGCAGCTCTGCATCTGGAGTACATCCCGAATCAAGCCACTCCTGCTCAGCACCCACGACCATCACTCTAGGTGATGGCAGTCTCCCCTCTGGATTATCCCAGCCAGGCTTTCTGCTTCCACTTTTTTTTCCCCAGAGTTTGTTCTTGACACATTGCATGTGGCCCCCAGTTTGGGAAGCAGGGGGCTTCCTGTCACATTTCTAATTAATTCAGAGTCCTTATGGGCCAGTGTGATCCTGCCTCCATCACTCCATTGACCTTCTCTCCCACCAAAGACCCTCATTGACTGTACTCCAGCCTCCGTCTCCTTGCTCTGGGCCTTTTCCCTCTTTGTAAAATCCCATCCCCAAATTCCTCCATCTTTCATCCCTTGTCACCTCAATGGCTTGCTTTCTTTTTTAACTTTTAACTGCCCTAAACTGTGCTGAGTAATTGTTTATTGCCTTTAAAGAAAAATACATTTATTTATTTGGCTACCCTGGCTTTTAGGCTTTTAGTTGTAGCACGTGAAGTTTAATTCCCCAACCAGGGATCAGTGCTCATGCATTGGGAGCGTGGGCCCACTAAACCACCAGAAAACCTGTTGCTTAACTAGAACAGATGTCAGCAGCCATTATCTGTAGGGGACCAGATAGTAAATAACGTTAGGCTTTGTGGACCACACTGTCTCTGTTGTGACTGTTTATTTCTGCTGTTTCCATGTGACGACAGCTGTGTGTGTGTGTGCTCGATAAATTGCTTCAGTCCTGTCCAACTCTTTGCAACCCTATGGACTATAGCCTGCCAGGCTCCTCTGTCCATGGGATTCTCCAGGCAAGAATACTAAAGTGGGTTGCTATGCCCTCCTCCAGGGGATTTTCCCTACCAAGAAGTTGAACCCGGGTCTCTTACATCGTCTACAGTGGCAGGCAGGTTGTTTACCACCAGCTCCACCTGTGAAGCCCCAAAGACAGCTGTAGATGATATGTAATGAGGAGGCACATTTTATAAACTTTTTATGGAATCCAAAATTTGAATTTCATACAGTTTTTGCATTTCATGAAATACTATTCTTCTTTTTTTTTCCCTACCACTCAAAATGTAAAAGCATTCTTAGTTCATGAGCTGCATGAAAATAGACAGGGGGCTGGGTTTGCCCTGCAGGCCATGGTTTGCCAACTCCTGCTCAAAAACGTAAGTTCCACAAAGGCAAGGATTTTGTTGCTGGTGAGATTCTAATGTGGTGCCCAGTTAATGCTGGTATTGTTAATGAGTGAGTTTTGTTGACTAGATTCAGCGATGTAGAATTCAGTTGTGAGGAACTTTTTAGACTTGCAATAAAAGTAAATCCTTAGGCTGGACTCTGGCAACTGAAAGAATAATAGTGCCGTATTGTATTAAAAACATTTCCTGTCTTCTGTGCTTCAGTATTTGTGCTAAGTGTTGGTTGTTCCCAAAGTTGTATTTATAACTTTTTAGGGAACTGCCCCAAAATAAATCTCCCACATGGTGCTTTTTTTTTTCTTTCAGGATGTGGCCTTGTTTGAAATGAATCAGTCTCATTCGAAAGAAGAGGACAGTTCGGAAGAGAATTCACAAGACAGTTCAGAGGAAAGTTCAGAATCTGAGGATGAAGATGACAGTACCTCTTCCGAAGGCGAAGTCACCATAGATAATATTAAGCTTCCTCATTCAGAAGATGGAAAAGGCAAGATAGAAGTTCTGGACAGTCCTGCTAGTGAAAACAAAGAAAAACAGGGAAATAAGTGATATGAGAAACAGGTGCTAGATGCCTGCTAATTCTGTGGAAAAGAGTGACTCACTAGTTGTTTTGCATTTCAGATACCTATGGTGCTTTTTTGCAATATTGAATGTACTTTGTTTCTTGGGGAAACAGAAGCTGGCTTTTAAAGAGCTGGAAGAGATAGCATTTGGGGATCCTCTAGGAGCACACTGTATTTGATTTCATGCTAAAGAGATTGTGTTTAGAAAGCTTAATTTTATGTATGGTAATGAGTGAGTTTGTTGGCATCCTTCTTCATAGCAGAGACTTCAGAAATCTCAAATTTATTTTAAGGTAAAAATACATATCACCTGTTTGTTTTTACTTTAAATTGTCCACTTGGATAAAACAACCTAAGTTGGTTTTTATTTTTTAAGTTATTATAAAGTCAGATTTACTACCATCAAAATGGGGTCAATGAGGGAGAAATCGTTAAAAGAAGTTTTTTACAAGGAAAATAATTACTTACATTTAGCCACCCTCAGACGTATCTACTTTCATTAAAAAAAAAAAAATTTCCTTTCCAGTTTGAGCTGGAAAACTGGTGTTCTATGGTTTAATCACTGTCGATGACTCTGCAGCCACTTATTACATTACTACTATGTAGAATTTTTATATTTCTCCCTTGCCATGACTGTCTCATATAATACAACTAGGTGTTCTGTGCAGTTAAAGAAGTCGTCTTAAGTTCAGTTCTCTGAGTTGTATGTAGAATTTACTTTTTTGGTGTTGTTTTTTCTTTTTCTCATAAAGCAATGTTTTTGTTTGTTTCAGCTATTGAAACTGTTCCTCACAGTTGCCCAGTTTTTAAATCTGTTCATTGTAGAGAATAGGAAAATAGGGCACAGTACATAAAAAGATAGTAATTGGTTTTCCCTTTCAAAAGGCAAAATGATCCTACTTTGAAGTCTCCTTTCTGCCTTATTCTTGACCTTATTAAACTTGTTTGGGATCTTATTTGCCATGGAACTAGCTTTGCTCAGGATGTAAACTAGAGAATTTAAAGGAATGTCTCCAAGTGCGTTGAGCTGATGGAACTTTGTTCCCTATTGTTTTAGGGGTTTTTTTTAAACTGTTTTTTTCTTACTCCTTACCTTATCCTTGTGAATACTCTGAAGATAATTCTCAAGGTTCTTACTGGTATTTCCCATTGGAAATTTGAACCTGGGCTGTGCCTTAAAAGTGTGCAAAGTGAACAGATCTGGAAACCAGATTTCTCATCTAGAAAAGATACTATGTTGTACTGTGTAGCACCAAACACAACTGTGATGAATTATTGGTGTAAATATTTATTTAAATAAATTAACAAATATTTAAATAATTTCTTCTACCAGCTAATATTTATGCAACATTGTGGAAAGAATTGCATTTGTCTGGTTCACTCCTTAGCATGGTGCATGGTACACAGTAGGGACTGAATGATGTAAATAAATGAATCAATAGGTATATGGGGATGTACAGGACATTTTAAGCCATGGTATCCATGGGGATATGAAGGTGTAAGTTTACCAGAAATGCATACCTAAGTAGAAGTAGACTGGTCAGTGAAAGAGACTAGTCAGTGTCGAAGTACATACTGGTATGTAGAATATTTCTACATATTTACATATGTAAATATTTACATATGTAGAAATATTAATATTTGTCCCCTTCCATGGCTATCTCATATAATACAACTAAATGTTCTGTACAGTTAAAGAAGTCACCTAAATTCAGTTCTCTGGACATTCTTACGACATTGGAGGAAAAAAAAAATGTAATATGTGATAGCGTTGTCCTTTTAAGTAAGTGTAAACTGGATCCATTTTTTAATACACAGTGTCAGGGATGGCTGTTTTTAAACAAAGTTAGAATCTAGGCTCATACCATGTACTAAAGTCAAGGGACAAATTGGGAAAAATATTTGCAATAAAAGGCAAAGGATGAGTGTTATTAGTATAAAATGGGCTCTTACAAATTAGTAAAAAAAAAAAAAAAGACATAATCTCAATAGCGAGACGTGAGCAGATAATTCACAGGGGAAAAATGTTCAGTCCCATTTCAAAGAAATGCAAATAAAACTAAGGTGGTATTTTTTTTACCATTGAAGTGGCAGATGAAACAACAGCTGGTACTTAACTAGTACTTAACCTTTTTGTGTGCCTGCCACTATTCTGAGTGTTTTATGAGTTATTACCACTCTCACACATAGAAAAATTTATCGAGTTACACATTTAACATCTGTGCACTTTATGTATGTTATACCTTAAGGAAAAAGCTGTTTTGTTTGTAAGAAACTTGCTCTACAGCCTCTTGGAAACTGAGTCACTGTCATGCTTTGGTTGGTCTGACCCTGTGTGTCCTCTGTGTGATTCTTAGGTGTAAGGTGATGGCTACCATTTGAACAGTCTTGTTCCTGCTAAAGCTGCTGAAATGTTCTCTTTAACCTTGTGTGTTATCTTTTTATGGCTCTTGTGACAGTCATAAACTGGGTAATTAGGTGTAATGGTCTTGGAAGCAAAAATATTCTTAATGAATCTCCTCTATCCTCATAATACTTTGTGCATCAAATGTGGTATTTATTAAAAAAAAAAACAAAAAACTGCCTTGCCAAGGAGCTTGTATTCCTGTGCCTGAGTTCACTACTGTGGCAGAAAAAACGAGAGATTGAGTTTTTCATTTCTATTTCCCTCAGTGCCTGGCATGGTGCCTTTCACTCGGAATGTACAATAAATGTGAAAAATTTTTTTCTTCTTGATGCCAATAAAGTAATACATCTTAAGCATCAGTGGTTGCCAGCCCTGAAGAAAGACAGGTTTACTACTGTCTTTTGTCTTACTGATTAGTAGACTTTTCCCCAGAGTTTAATGTTGGAATCTGTGGGTGACTCCCCACCGTATGGGCTTCCCTGGTGGCTCAGACAGTAAGGAATCTGTTTGCAATGCAGAAGACCCGGGTTCGATCCCTGGGTCAGAAGGGTACCCTGGAGAAAGGAATGGCAACCCACGCCAGTATTCTTGCTTGGAGAATTCCACTGGCAGAGGAACCTGGCAGGCTACCGTCCATGGGGTCACAAAGAGTCAGATATGACTGAGTGACTAACACTTTAACTTTCTCCACCATTTGTTCATGGAAAATCCTTGCAGTGATTGGTTTGGGGATGGGTATGTGACAACCTTCACAAAGAGGCACAGGCCAAGTCTTGTTAGTAGACTTTGTGGAAAGAAAAGGATTTCTTACTCCTAAGAAGGAGGCATATGAAAAAGTGGTTCCTTCTTTGGAACCGTGGATACCTTGTGGTTGGATGTGGCTCTTGCCACTCTGAGCTAGTGGGCATACCTGGAGCCACAGTCAGCACGCCAAGGAGAGCACAGAGAGGCAAGGAACATCACTGAATTACTGTATCAAATATCTGGTGACAAAGCTATCACTGAATTTCTAGTTTTGTGACAGTGAATTTCTTTTTTGTTTAAAAAAAATGAGATACTCTTATACCTACTTCACAGATTTAAAGAAAAAAGTGGCAGGGAGACACTAAGCAAAAATTTTAAAGCCTCCCAATGGGTAAGTGGTAGAGAGACTGCCCAGGTGGTCCAGTGGGTGACTCTCCTCCCAGTGCAGGGGGCCCGGGGTCAATCCCTGGTCCGGAAATTAGATCGCACATGCCACAACTAAGACCCTGTGCAACTCAAGTGGTGGAGCCACATTTTCAGTTCAGTCAGCCACACGCTGCCGTTAAGGGTCTGCCAGTCGCAAAGCCACAAGCATAGGCTCTGAAGCGGGATCAATCCCAGTCCAGCCATTTACCTTAGTTTTTCCATTTGTAAAATGGGAATAATAGTATCTCCCTTATGAGGTTTTAGTATTAATAAGAAATGAATGACTTAATACCTATCACGTGCTTAGAACAGTGTTTGGTAAGTGTGAGTGTTACGCTATAAGAAAAATACAGTGGTGGCAAAAATGTGGAGAAGCTGTTGGTATCCTTTTAATCAGAGATTACACCTCTAGGAATTTAATTAAACAAAGACAGATTTGTTCACAAATTTCTATATAAGATTGATTGCAGGGACCTCCCTGGTGGTCCAGTCGTGAAGAATCTGCCTTGCAGTGCAGGAAACTGGGATTCAGTCTGCTGGTCAGGGAACTGAGATTCCACATGCCTCGGAGCAACTAAACCCGTGTGCTGCACCTACTGAGCCCACGTACTGCAACTAGAGAGTGCGTGTGCTGAAACAACATCCCGCACGCTGGGATCAACTAGGACCCAGGGCAGCCAAATAAGCATTTTTTGGAAAAAAAAAAAAAA
This sequence comes from Antilocapra americana, assembly GCA_007570785.1. NCBI lineage: Eukaryota > Metazoa > Chordata > Mammalia > Artiodactyla > Antilocapridae > Antilocapra > Antilocapra americana. The sequence continues at coordinate 28,637,220 of ML663562.1, read as the reverse complement.
AGATTGATTGCAGTGTTTAAAACAATGAAAAAGCAAATATAAATTCAACAATAAGAGAACAAGTTGAATTAAAGTCAATGAATATATGCAGAGTTATGTTTATTGACATAGAAAAATGGTTATATATTTTTAATTGAAAAAAGCAGATAAAGTTAGGTACAGTATATACTAGTTCTAAAAAAAGTATATTCATAGAAAAAAATCTGGAACAATCTCAGATATCTGGTTATTTGTGAAGAGTGGTTGAATCTTCTCATTATTTTTACAAAATGAGATGTGAATCATTAATAATCCACTTAGGTATTATTTGCATAACAGTAATAATCATAATAATTCATCCTTTCAATCATGTTCATGTCTGATAATCTAGACCAGGTTCCCTTGAGAGCTTCTGTTTTCTTAAAAAGGCAGGTAGAGGGAAACCAAGCCCTGTCTCTTGACCTTTCCACAAAAACTCTCACAGTTCATATTCCACTCCGTTTAGCTTTGAGTTTGACAAATATTTAACACATGCCTACTATTCATTACCCAGGGCCTGATTTGGTTTTGGGCAACAACTTAGCTTGGTTAAAAGACTTGAGCTTCATTGCTTAAGTACCTGCTCTGCCACTGAATAGCTGGATGATCTGGGCAGGTTACTTAACCTCCTTCATTTGAAAGCAAAGATTTATTGAACTCCTCGTATGTGTTAGACACTGGAGATACAGCATTGAACAAAAGCCCCTGTTCCCAAAGCTTAAGTTCTAATGGGAAGAGATGGATGACTAATACTATATGCCAGGTGGTGATAAGTGCTACAAAAACAATGCAGGAGAAGGTTAATAAAATGAGAGGATAAATGAGATGTGGATGTGGGAATCTATGTGCTGTTTTAGGAAGAGTGATCAGCGAATGGACCTCTTCTGAGATGATGTTTGAGCAGAGACCTGGAGAAGATGAGGCAGCCTGTTGGGAGGTGGACAATTCTATGTTCAGTGAAGTTTGTACCTTGAAAGCAGCCAGGGTGAGAGCATTTATACACAAAAATCAGAAAATGCTGCAAGTCAGAATTTTGTTTTTGTTTTTTCCCCAGAGAGCCACTTGTTAAATATTTACCAGCACACTACTGGGAAGAAGGAGCAGTAAGTGCAAAGGCCCTGCACTTAGGAGTGTGCTCAATCAGTTTGAAGAACATCAAGGCAGCCAGGGTGGCTAAACAGAATGAGAGGGTAGATGATAGGAGGTAAGGTTAGAGGTAGCCAGGAACAGAGTTGATAGGACTTTGCAGGCATGGTAAGTAGTGGACTTTACTGTAAGCAAAATGGGGGCCATCAGGAGGTTTTGAGCAGAGGAGTGACACATTCTGACTTAGGCTTTGAATAGAACCACACAGGGAGGGATCAGGAAGGCCAGTCAGGTGACTGGCAATAACCTCTTGGTGGGGGTGGAACCAGTAAAAAGAGCACCTCGATTTATTCATCTTTTCAGATGTGAAGATTAGGTAAGTTGGCTTAGCATAGTGACTAGCATACAGCAGCCCCTACATAAGTGAAAGCTGTTGTTATTGACAGATGCCAATCCTGGGGATGGGGAAGGGGTTCTCATATCTAATTAGGAAGACCAGTCATTCCGGCACCACATGGTAAGAACTGTGTTCCAGACAAAGTATAAAGGAGAGATACTTAAAACTAAGTTGGGCACACGAAAGGCTAGGAAGGGTGTCTGAACAAAAGGGCAGCACTGGGAAATGGAATTGGAAGGAAAATAGAACTTTTAAAAGTGTCCACACCTCCTCAACTCCCCAGTTAGGGGAACAGATCACAGAGCTTTATCCTTTAGCAAAATAATCAGTGATGTGAAGAAATGGTGATAAATTACTCAGTATGTTAATTACCTAGTAGGCTGTGTGTCATTCTCATTCAAATTCACTTGTCATTTTATAAATTCCATGTAGCCTTTGATTCTGGTCAGCAATCGAATATAAAACCTCCAGCCGCTAAGAACTTCAAAACTCACAATGGAAAAATGATTTCTTAATCTGGAGCTCAAGCATGGGTTTTAGGAGGTCTGTGAATTTCTTGAAGATATTTGCAGAATTAGGTGTCCAGGTGTGAGTTTTGGACAGGTGGATCCATAGCTTTTATCAGATTCTCAAAAGTAGTATATGAGCCCCCCCGCCACAACAGATTAAAAGCACTGCTGTTGAGATTAGTATTAGAAGGTAAAAGTCAGTCTTAAAGAAATGGGCATGTTTTTGTTTGCCATTTCATCTATCAGTAAAATATTTGGTAAAGTGATAATTTTAAATCACATGAAATCAGTAAAAACACTGCATTTAAAATGTGATTCCTTTATAATAAGAACTTTGTCATTTTATTCAAATATGAACTGTCAGTTTGGACCCTGTTGGTTCCAAATTTAGAATTTTACCTGTGCCAGCTTGCTTACAGGCAAAATTTGCTCTATTGATCATGCCAGGATCATACCTGATATTCTTCCTTTTGAAAGTTTTCTGCCCCTGACTTTTGTTATTGTTGTTTATTGATTAACAATTCCCTACATTCTTCTTGGTTAAACTGCTGAGGATCCAAAGAACTAAGTAATCCCTAAGGGCTTCTTCAAACCCAGAGAGAGAGGAATGTTTACTGAAATTTTACTTTAAAAAGAGAATTAATGGAAATCAATTGCTCTGACAAACTTCTAGAGACTCTTCAAGATAGGATCTCACCTTCTGCTAGTCATACCTGGACTATTTACCCACCTATTTTTGTCTGACAATAGGCAATTATGAAGTGCTTCATGAGTTGTAATAATTCCTCTTTCTTGAGCACAGAGAATGATCTAGACACCTTGTTGAGTGCATTATGTATATATAATCCCATTGAATCCTTACAACACCTAATGAGATAGGAACTTTATCCTTATTTTATAGATTCCATATTCTATATTCTATATATATATATAGAATTTTATAGATTCTCTCACTTTATATTGATATATTAGGTAACCAATCTGCCCTTTATTGAGTATTTACCATGAACAAAGCCCAGTGCAAGGTGCTTTACTAAGATTATTGCATTGAAGCCTCACCTCATCATAAGGTTCCTGAGGTTACTGTCCCCATTTTACATACAAGGAAACTGAGACTTGGGGAAATTGCATCGGTTTCCCCAAGTCACATAGGTAGGTAAGATGGTATGATATGAACCAAGATCAGCCTCCAAAAGCTACTTACTTTATAATATACCATACTGTAAAATTCACTTTAAAAGCTGTTGATGAGAATTTCAACTATTTGGGGTCAAAAATCATGTCATTAAATTTTGAATACTCCTCAGGACATAATATAGCACCTCATGCTTAGTAGGTACTCAACTGTTTATGAGCTTGTCACCTATCACAGTGGGTTGAAAATATAACATCAAAGGCATAATGATGTATCTTATTTCCAAAAGAAAAGAAAAAAACTTCCTTCACTTTCCTTGGGGGATATACTGTTTCTTGATAGCAAAATTATAGGGAAAGAAAGAATGGGGCAAATGGAGAAAGTAGTATTGACAAGTATATGCTGCTGCTGCTGCTGCTGCTGCTAAGTCGCTTCAGTCGTGTCTGACTCTGTGCGACCCCACAGACAGCAGCCCACCAGGCTTCCCCGTCCCTGGGATTCTCCAGGCAAGAACACTAGAGTGGGTTGTCATTTCATTCTCCAATGCAGGAAAGTGAAAAATGAAAGGGAAGTCGCTCAGTCATGTCCAATTCCTAGCAACCCCATGGACTGCAGCCTACTAGGCTCCTCCATCCATGGGATTTCCAGGCAAGAGTACTGGAGTGGGGTGCTGTTGCCTTCTCCAATGTATATGCGACTATGTGTGAAATAGATAGCTGGTGAGAAGTTGGTATGTAGCACAGGAGCCCAGCTTGGTGCTCTCTGATGACCTAGATGGGTGGGATGAGGCAAGGGGAGAGGCTTAAGAGGGAGGTGATATAAGTATAATTATGGCTGATTTGCCTTGTTCTATGGCAGAAGCCAACACTATATTGTACAGCAATTATCCTCCAATTAAAAATATATTTAAAAGATTACAGAAAATCTTTTTAATAACCCCCACATGCCTGGTTCATAGGTTAAAACCTTACCTACTATACAAGGGTTCCCAACTTTCTGTACTGTAACTGCATCATATTGATGTTTGTAAAATGAACAATCATGATTAAGATTAGTCTTGGTGGGGAGAAAAAAAGCAACTCAGTATTTTAGAAATATGTGTGGTATACAACATAGTCAAAACCCAACAACTATGAATCATTTAAAGGTATAAGAGGGGTATTAGCAAATACTCAGGCACAGGTGTAGATGCTTAGACATGATGGCCCCACCCTCTTCACCATCCATGTGCGTGTTTTTCGGCTGGCGGCTGACACCTCTGTCCTCGGCACAGCCAGGCTTCTTCGGTGTGGAGAGCTGAGGAGTTCCTGAGGATGGCGCTGCTCTAGTATTCCAACGTCACAGACTTGGTTTTGAGGTATTCATTTAGAGCCTCCTCACCTAGGAAAGGGAAAAGAGGTTGAAGGACCATGTTCCCAGGTGGACGTGATGGCGCCAGGTGTAGGTGTGTCAGTCCCTGAGCGAGAGTGGGGCTGAGACAGTGCTTCTCAAACTTTCAATTTCATGTGAATCACTTATGATCTTACAACACTGTAGAGTCTGAATGGATTAAGTCCAGCAGAGGCCCCAAGGTTATAAGTGAAAGCTGCTCAGTCGTGTCTGACTCTGCAACCCCATGGACCATAGCCCACCAGGCTCCTCTGTCCCTGGGGATTCTCCAGGCAAGACTACTGGAGTGGGTTGCCATGCCGTCCTCCAGGGGATGTCCCCAGCCCAGAAATAAAACTTACGTCTCCTGCATTGCAGGCAGATTCATTACCTTCTGAGCCACCAGGGAATCCCTATATCCTTCTAACTATTCCCCAAATGCTGATGCTCATGGTCTACACTTTGAGGATAAGGGCTTAGACCAGCTACCAGGCCTTCTAAAGACCACACTGTTGGCTTATCAACCTCTACCCAAAACCCTTCTCCTTTATTTCCTGGTTTGATGACAAATCTACATCTCTCTTCCTTGCCATTTAAGCTGAACAAAAGTGATCAGGATACTGTCCTTCCAATTACATTAAATGTAATTATATGAAATGCAGTTAAATGCATTAAGTCCAATTACAATAAATGCAGAATAGAGTGAAGTTTGAGATCATTTTGTTTCATCTTATGTTAGAGAAAAGAAAAATGTAGTTTTCCTGACTTACATAGTATGTTAAAGACACAGAAGGCCTGCATGCGTGCATGTAGTTACTACAGCCGTGTCCAGCTCCTAGCAACTCTATGGACTGTAGCCCTCCAGGATCCTCTGTCCATGGGATTCTCCAGGCAAGAATACTGGAGTGGGTTGCCTTGCCCTCCTCCAGGAGATCTTCCCGACCCAGGGGTTGAAACTGGGCCACTGTGTCTCCTGTATTGTATGCAGTTTCTTTACCCACTGAGCTGCCTGGGAAATCCACAGAAGGCAAAAAATAGGTCTGCCATTTTGTTTCTGTTCTGTCCCTGTTTTGAGCTTCCGCAGTCATCAATTTCTACAGCAGTTTAGGGGCATGAATGCCATGAGTGAAACTAATGAGTATATGATTCTGGAGTTAAGCTTAAACTCGGGGTTCTTATTGTTAAATTAGAATCACCTTAGGGAGCTTTTAAAATTCCTGATCCCAGGTCACCCCTCAGACCAGTTAAATCAGCATCTTCGCATTTTTTTTTAAAAGATCCCAGGTGATTCTAATCCAGTGTGCAGCTGGGAACCATTGAGCTGAGGGAGTTTCAAATTCAGAGAGGAAGAAACTGTTAAGACAAAGTCTACTGTGTTATAATAAAACAGACAAATCGATCATTCTCTATCAAAAGACAAATGGAACACTATTGCCTTCCTGATAATGCTAACACGATTGCTTCCTGATAATAATTTCCCTAAGAAAATTTCCCCCTGTATTTTAGATTCAGGGATGAAAGCCAGATTGAAGACATGAAAAAAAAAAAAAAGAATTTACCTTCAACTCAATGGAATTTAAAATAGGAGTCACTCTTATTGTTGTAAATAAATTGTCAAATGTTATCAGGAAAGAGAAGATGTAAAAATACCCCCAAATTAATTGAGCAGACTGTAATTTTGGTAAACATTTCAACTTTTGAAACAACATGCCAGCCTGATTGTGAGCAGTGAGGACATGGTCTACACAGCCGCAAGACCTCACTTTGCAGTCTTTTTGTCCATGGCTGGCTGGCTGACTTTGGCAAGTTACCCAATCCCTCTGAGTGCCATTTTCCTCATCTGTAAAGTAAAGATAGATGAGGGCAAGGGTGGGATGATATGGGAGAACGGCATTGAAACATGTTAATTATCATATGTGAAATCAATCGCCAGCCCAGGATTGATGCTCAGAGCTGGTGCACCAAGATGTCCCAGGGGGAGGGAATCGGGAGGGAGGAGAGAGGGGGGTTCTGGAGGGGGAGCATATGTAAACCCATGGCGGTTTCATGTCATTATATGGCAAAACCAATAAAAAAATATATAAAATTAAAAATTTTGGCTGTTAAAAAAAAAGAAAGAAAGATACACTACAACGATGTATTATACAACACAGGCAATATAGTCAATATTTTGTAATGACTGTAAATGGTCTGCAAGTTTGAAAATTTGTATAAATATTAAAAATAAATTTAAAAAAAATAATAGCACCTGGGCTCCCATGGCTGCGTCTTCCCTGATGGCTCAGTGGTAAAGAATCTGCCTGCCAATGCAGGAGATTCGGGTTCAATCCCTTGGTCAGAAAGATCCCTTGGAGAAGAAAATGGCAACCCACTCCAGTATCCTTGCCTGGGAAATCCCATGAGCAAAGGAGCCTGGCCATGGGGTCGCAAGGAGTTGGACACAATTTAGCAACTGGACAACAATGCTCCCATGGCTATTGTAAGGGCTCCTCATACACTCTTACAGACCTGGTATGTATTTAGTTTTCAAAATAAGCTATTACTGGAAATGTGATAGTGTTGCTGCCCACTGTGAATTACGTTTTGGGGGGCTTTCTGCAAATTCTACATCTGAGCTCCCAGATGCCCAGAAAACTCTGCCAGTTTCAGTGTTGACTCTGAAAGACTGCCAAGTGGTTCAGAGACAGAATATAGTCTTGGAGCTAGCTGGTTACTGCCTTCTACCCATTTTCCTTTCTTGGTTCTACTTGGTCCCATGACATCTAAACCAAGTTCATGCTGAATGTCAGGTTAAAAGAAACAACAGAACATATTTTAGGTAAATTGTCAGTGTTTTCTTTTTGACAGGAATCTTCTTTTTTAAAAGGAAACCCTTTTCCATACAATTTATATTCTTTTCTATATGTATGTTATATTCAATAAAATGTTTAACCATTGATATGTGGCAGCCTGGGATGGGAGGGGAGTTTGGGGGAGAATGGATATGTGTATATGTGTGGCTGAGTCCCTTTGCTGTCCATGTGAAATTATTACAACATTGTTAATCAGCTATACTCCAAATAAAATAAAAAGTTTTACAAAAATGTTTAACATTGAAAGGAAAATTAATACCCTTGAAACCCCAGATGCAACCACCATGTAGGAAATGCCCTTCACGGCAATATAAGAGTGTTGGACAAAGCACGAAGTGGGCTTTTTGTGATGTGCAGTAGAGAGGTAAGGCATATTCATACCTAAGTCTTTTCCAAACCCAGACTGCTTAAATCCACCGAAAGGAGCAGCCACATCCGTCTTGTTGTAGGTGTTAATAAAAACAGTTCCTGCTTCTAGTTTTTCACTCACATACATGGCTTTATTTATGTCTCTTGTAAAAACTCCTGAGGCCAAGCCGTATTCTGTATTATTTGCTCGCTGCAACACTCCATCGATGTCCCTATAAGATGGTTTTAGGAAGACATAAAACCTCATTAAAAGCAAAAGCAAAACACTTTCATTTTATGTTCTAACATTTTTCCCCTCTGTGCTAGAAACAGGAAAACATTACTGCCAGTGTGCTTACATTTTTATAAATGAAATATTTCAGGCTTACACCAAAAGAAATGCCCAGTGAGATATTACAATCCTAATATTGTATTTTTTCACATATATCATGTGACACCCTTTAAAATCTGAGCTGAAGTCATCTTTTCAATCTTCGTCATTGGTTTTTCCTTCATGACTACCCCATTTGTCTTTCTCTCCCCTGAGTTCCATATATAGATATTATATATTCTCAGAGCACCCTCTCAGCCCCTCCATCTATTCAGATTTTACATGCACAGTTCAAGGGCTCGTTCCAAGCCTCACCCTGAAGCCTCGCCAGATCCCATCAGTGCCACTGCTTAGGTGGTAGAGTGGAGTGGCCCAGTGAGAAGGCTCAGCAGCCAGATGGCCTGGGTGACCTTGGGCAAATCACCCATCTCCTCCAGCTTTTCTGTATTCTTGTGAAAAATGGAAATAGTAATAATAGCACATGTCTGTTGTCATCAGGATTAAATGAGCCAAAAGTGTCTGGAACAAAGGAAATGCTCAGTGAAAGCCAGCTATCATCAGGTAGCCCGTGTTCCTCCAACTCAGTCACCTTCCAACTAGACAGGAAGTTCCCCGAGGAGAGAGATAACATTTTGTTATTCTTTATACTAGGATGTTGCAACATCAAATGTGAACTCAGTTAATAGGCTAATCCAATAAAAGGGTAGTAAAATCATTCCTTCAATGGGTCTGGTGACTTCCCGGCCTTTGGTCTCAGTATGTGTGCATGGCCAAGTCCGTGCAGACATGAACCCACTCATGTCTCAGCTGGTTCCCGTTCCCATGTGCCTGCCATACTGTGAGTATCTCATTTTTATGAGTGTCATCCTAATGTTAAAAAAAAAAAAGCATGAAATTTTTTAAAAAAAAAAAGCATGGCCAGTAAATGCAAGCCAAGATTTCACCTGGGGATCTGGCAAGGAAGTGGAATTTCTGTTCCAAAGCTGGAAGAAAAATTAGTTGTGCTGAATTCTTTGAGAGACGACAAAAGCTTGAATGTGGTGCCTCCCCTAGGGATTTTCAAAGGTAATCTTGTCTCTAACCAATTTTCAACTCTCATGAGAATTGTGGAATCTCACTTGGAGTGGACTAGGCTCTGCTAAAACTCTCACACTTGATGCACTGCACCTGATCTCACTGCAGATACTCATAGACTGGACTAAGGCTGAAAGATGGCTGGATGCCATCTGAGGATCACTGAGATCACACAGCTTCATACCACACCTTTTCCACTTTTAGAATAATAGCAATGATTGCAACTGCACCGACAGCTAACACATTTAAATCTTCAGTTCAGTCCAGCCGCTCAGTCGTGTCTGACTCTTTGCGACCTCATGGACTGCAGCACACTAGGCTTCCCTGTTCATCACCAACAATGACCCCAAAATGAAGATACTATTAATAACTAATCCAACTTAACAAATAGAGAAAATTAATAGAGGAATTATGCTAGTAACCCAAGCCCACAGGGGTGGTCAGTGCAGACTCCACCCATTGCATCTCCCACTACACCCTCTTGGGTTAACTGCCTGTCTGTCTGTCTCCCCTGTTAGATGGTGACCTCCTTAAGGATAGGATCTGTGATTTATGTAGGCTTACATTCTCTAAACCTGGCTTCTAATATCTGCATGTTTAACACAAAGACTATCATATAGGGGAATTTATAATTAGAAAAAGAGGGTTAAAAGGGCATCTTTGGATCAGTATGTCAAAATGTTACTGCAATTTGGTGTCTCCAAAGTTCTCTTACAATCTATCAAAGACCAAGAAGCCCTTCTGAACTGAGTATTCTGTTTTTTACCAACTTCTCATTGGTTACAGGAAAACTAAAGCCAGAATTCTAAAGAACTGTGTGCAGTATACCAGGAGTCTATTATATTAAATATTCTGATAGGAACTCAGTTACCATATGGACTTCTTTGATATGCTAAACACTTTGGAAAGTTTCAGGCACTCTGACAAACCAGTACGTCATTTACGGTTGATTATGAGGTGACTGTGGACTTTCTACAAAGAGTTGAGTTTTAGGTTTTTGGGGGCATGATCCCCTGAGAAAACACTCCACTCTTTTTTTAGGAAAATCAGATTTCATAGATGCTGCCTTCTCTAGGAATACAAATGCAAAAACCACTTCTGTTAAGTTTCAGTTACTGACCTTATTCCAGAGATGTTTCAAATGCCAACTGTACAAAAATTAAAACTAGCAAATGTCATATAATGTCAGCCACTAATTTAAGCTATGGAGCAAAAATTTATTACAACTTACACTGGTTAGCATTCTCTTCTAATTATTTGTCAATTATTCTTATGGTAGAAATTGTATGTTCATTAATTTTATGCTCTGTATATAGCACAGTGGGAGGAGAAAAAAAAAAATCTGTATCTTGTCAACCCGGTTAAATTATGCCTAGGAACATACCCATTTTGGAATTTAGAAATGACCATAATAGGCCCAAAGGATTCCTCTTTGGCAAGATACATGTGGTCTTCCACATCTGTGAAGACAGTAGGTTCCATAAAAAAGCCTATTTGAAAACCAGAAGAAAATAACATCAATTATAGTATAATTTTCAATTAGTTGTTCTCTCATTCAATTACATTATAACTATTTTTTCTTCCCTTCTGGGTCAGTAAAACCAAGAAGACTTTCATTTGCCTATTTGGTGTTAACAATCCTAGGTTCTTATATTTTTAATGTCCTTATTACAAAAATTTCAAACATATGTAAATGTAGAGAAAGTAGTATAATGAATAGTAAAATAAATCTTTATGCATATATTTTGCTATATTTGATCCATTGTTTTGCTTGCTGATATAGTTTAAAGCAAATTCCAGAAATCATAGATTTGTACTGGAATACTTGGAGTATAAATTGTAATGTACAATATCATACCTAACAAAATTAACGATAATCCCTTATTCATAGTTTGTTTTAATTTAACTTCTAACTTTTTAACTGAGATGTAATTGACACATAACATTAATTTCAGGTGTACAACATAATGATTTGATATTTGTACCAAATATCAAATGATTTCTAGAAAATGTCTCTTTGTAGTTGATTTGTTTGATTCAGGGATTCTATTTGAATCCCTTTGCATTGGTTTTTAGATAGCTTTAATCTGGAATATTTCCTCCCTTATCCCTGCCCCTTAATTTTCATGCCACAGACTTGTTAAAAAGGTGAATTCCCAGGTGGCGCTAGTGGGAAAGAATCTGCTTGCTAATGAAGGAGATGCAAGAGAAACAGGTTCGATCCCTGGGGTGGGAAGATTCCCCTGGAGTAGGAAATCGTAACCCACTCTGGTATTCTTGCCTGAAAAATCCTGTGGAGCCTGGCAGGCTACAGTCCATAGGGTCGCAAAGAGTCAGACATGACTGAAGTGTCTTAGCACCCATGCATGACTTTATTAAACAGACTGATTCAGTTGTCCAGCAGAATATCTTAGGCATTTCAGATTTGTCATTGCTTCTTTGGCATGATATTTGATTTGTTTCCCTATCCCCTGTGCTTCTTGTAAATAGAAAATCTGATGTAAAGGCATGGTTAGATTAATGGTTAAATGCTTTTGGCAAGAATACTTCATAGGTGATGCTGTGTTACACACTGCATCCCATAGGAGACACATCATATCCAGTCATACTGCTGGTATTCAGTCTACCTATCACAGTAAGACAGGAGGTTTTACAATTGTTGTTTGTTCGTTTTTCTCTCCTTTTGGGTATCATGACATGGAGCCATTCACATACTTCTGTAACAAGGACTGGGTTCAGTTCAGTTCAGTTCAGTTCAGTTCATTTCTGTCGCTCAGTCATGTCTGATTCTTTTTGACCCCATGGACTGCAGCACGCCAGGCTTCCCTGTCCTTCACCAACTTATGGAGCTTGCTCAAACTCATGTCCATCGAGTCAGTGGTGCCATCCAGTTATTTCATCCTCTGTCATCCCCTTCTTCTCCTGCCTTCAATCTTTCCCAGCATCAGGGTCTTTTCTAATGAGTCAGTTCTTCATTAACAGGAATGAATCCTTCCCAGGCTAAATTGGCTGAGACTAAGCCTCACGTTGCCAGGAATGAAAACCACCAGCGCCGGAACAACACTTATCCATTACACTTGTTTACTGCACAGCTAAGGGCCTGTCACATCATTTTATTTGATTTTCACAGCCTCGTAAAGCAGGATGTGCACATTTCATCTCATTTTACAACTGGGGCTCAACAAAACTATTGTCAAAGGTGTCACAGCTTAAAAGTGGCCAAGCAGGATCTAGAAAGTATTTCTTCTGATCATCACATAAATGCCACTGTTTATTTCTGAGGCAAGATGGTGCTGTAATGAAACCTGTTACCAATTATTCCAGCTTAAGAAGCCAGGCCCCCAGCATCTCTCCCCTGGAGGTATCATACCTGGCCTTTGGACTTGTCTTCCTCCGTACACCAGGGTGGCCCCCTCCTTCACTCCAGCTTCACAGTACTGCAGAAGCTTTTCCAGATGGGCCTTATGATTTTGGGGCCCATGATCAGTAGATCTGTCAAGTGGATCACCAATTTTCATCTTTTTAATTTCTTCCACCTGTATGTCACCCAGTTTGCAGAACACAAATTGACTGTTAATAATAATAATGGATACCCTTCACCAAGCTTCCACTGGGTGATGGGTGTTGTACTAAGCTCTTCACAGATGTGTCCTCACTTAGTCTTCATGGTAGCATTGGAGGTAGATATTTATTTCCATCTTAAATATGAGGAAACTGAGGATCAGAGGGGCTAAGTGACTAGCCCAGGGCACACAACCACTAAATACTGTAGCGTTTTCTTGATGTGAAAGCCCAAGCTTTTAACCACTGAGTTTAAACAGAACACAAGCCACATGCATTATATTAAAATTATCCTGAATGTTAATCCATTAAAATAGCTAACCTGATGTTCTGGAATTTTTGTCAGTACAGCATACTCTTCATGGCAAAGTAATTTCTAAAATGGCCACATTGTCTTTTTCCTCTTCCTAAACGTGGCAGACTGCCCTCAAGGTATAGTCACACTGGAGGATATACTAGAATGTCCTGATGAAAAACCATCTTTATATGGAACATCTATCACTGACACATCCTCCTTGGTTATCTTTTTTTAAAACTTTTTATTTTGTAGTATAGCCAATGAACAATGTTGCCATAGTTTCACTGTAGACAGCAAAGAGACTCAGTCACACATAAACAAGTATCAAACTATTCTTTCCCAAACTCCCCTCCCACTCAGGCTGCCACATATTGAGCAGAGTTCTCTGTGCTATATGGCAGGACCTTGTTACCCACTTTAAAGACAGCAGTGTGTCCATGTCCATCCCAAACTCCCTAACTATCCTGTCCCCCAATCCTTCCCGCCCTGGTAAGCATAAGTTTGTTCTCCAAATCTGTGAGTCTGTTTGTTTTGTAAATAGGTTCATTTTGTATCATTTCCTTTTAGATTCCAATATAAGGGGAGTCACACAGTATTTCTCCTTCTCTGTCTGACTTACTTCACTCAGAATGACAATCTCTAGGGCTCCTTAGTTATCTTAATCTGTTTCTGAATTTCTTGATGTTAAGACCAATTCTAATAAGGAGAAAGGATGGGAGTTACTATAACTCCACAGGGCCATGAATTTTGAATTTAGGTCTGGCTAAAATCCTTCAGTAAGTGCTCAAAAAACAGCCATTGAATAAAGAAATTAATTTTGTTCCTCTGTGTGCAAAACATGTTATTGATGGACTGATAGTAGCAAACCCTTGACATTTCTGGTCTTAGCATTTGCAATTTCAACAAGCTATAGTTGTGAAAGCCCATGATGTGTCATGCTGTGCCTTGTATTTTATTAAGGCACAAAAGTGAATTTCCGGGGTGCTCATGAGCCAGACACTGCCCGCCGTCTGCCCTTCTGTATGACTTCCTTGTTTCCTACTCTCATGAGGAAAGATGCCTTTGCTTCTTGGGGGTGGAACTGGGGAATTGGCTCTGCAAGAAAAGAAAAGCTGGGTGCTGGTTTTTCAACTAGAAACAAATTTGTGATTACTACGACCATAATGATGATACACTGTACTATGTTTAGAGTTCATTTTTACCACAGAATTCATCTTAATAGTTCTATAAATGCTTCTAGTCTCATATTTATGGAATCATGTCCAACATCAGGGGGTATGTAGGTACGTATCTATTTAGTGGAGGAAATATATATGCTGTCACTTTACTGTAAATTCAGGATTTGTAAGAATGTAGTGGTATATCTCTCAATTTAGGGATTTATAATAACCTAGGGGTATATATTCCATAAATATCAAGGATCTAATATACTATAAATACATAGCAAGATAAAGGTAATAATAGCTCTTCAGTATACTTTATCAGGTTTTTTAATATAGACCTATAACTTTTTATTATGAAAAATTATAAAATTACACATAAAAGTAGGCATACAATATAATGAAACTCCACGTACCCATCAGTCAGCTTCAACATGTGCCAACCCATGATCAATTTATTCCCTGACTTACTCCCTCCCCTTCTGCATTATTTTGGAGCCAAGTCCAGGTATCATCATCTAATCTGTAAATATGTTAGAAAGTACTTCTAAAAAATAAGGATTGTGTTGTTTTTAAAATATATACTATCATCACTAATAATCCCAGAAGTACTTTGAAAGTAAAGACAATTTCTATCCAACTCACAGAGCAAATCTGAAGATGCTTACCACTCTTGTCACAAATTCATCGTGGATGGATTCTTCCACAAACAGCCGACCAGCTGCAATACAGTTTTCTCCTTTGTTGAAAAATACTGCCCCCATGCCCTTTGGCAGAAAAAGACAAAATACTGTTGTTATTTGGGAAGTCAAGTTTGTCATAAAATTGCACACGCTAAGAATTGTCTTATCATAAAATAGCAGGCAACACAGAGAAATCAGAGAAAAAACACAAGCCCTTGGTCTAGTTAGTGATGCTTAGAGATTCTTGGTTTTGATATTTTTAGAAATTTTAATTCTCCTTTCCCCTTTTCTATCCATGAGTACTTTACAAGAGATTTACCTATCAAGGATGACATACCGATAAAAAGATTTTGTGTTATAATAAAATGTAGACTATACATTTAAATGTAATATTTGTATGCCAAATTTTGCTTTTATTCTCTATACATCAGTTTATATAAATCATGAATTGTTTATAAATCTCTTCATCTGTAAAAAGCTGGCCTCCAAGTTTTAAAAATACCTTTAATTATCATGACATTATTTTGTAAATTAAGTGCCCCGAGCAATCCCAAATCTAAGCATAAAGAGAATGGTTTCTGTTTAAGGTCAGATAAAACCAGACCTCATTTTAAGGCTCCTGATAAACAAGAAGCTGAAATGTGTTTCAGAAGTAGGCACCTATCTCACTGGACTGGACCTACTCTTACCATTCGCACAGCCTTGTCAAGTTCACAGTCACTGAATATTATAAGTGGGGATTTTCCACCAAGCTCAAGGGAAACTTTCTTCAAGTTGCTCACAGCACAGCTGGAGAAAAATAAATGGAATATGAGCATTTACTTTCAGTTTCTTTCTCTTATTTCTTGGACCATAATTACTACTTAGCATGGAAAATATAATTGGGCCTCAGAAATATTAAGAAACTTATTCAAAGACAAAACATGAACGGTAGAATGGCGATGACAGCTGAAGCTGGGTGATGAGCACAGACATGGGGGTTCATTACACTATTCTGTGAGCTTTGTGACTATTAGAAATCTTCTGTAATAAAAATTGCTTCTTTTTAAAATTCTGTGGTCAAATAATTAGAGATCTTCATGGGTAAATATAGATTCTTTAGGTGTAAGAATTTTGATTAAATAAAGGGCTGGCAAAGAATTTAACATTTAACTAGATTACTGGCACACTGGAGGAAAATATCTATTTTTAGAAGTTATTAAAAATTCTGTTTATTACTTCCTATTTGCAAAAATTTTGTTATTTAAAGCATTTAAAAATACTTTTAAAAATTCAGAAAGAAGGAAAAAAATTCACAAAATTTCATTCCATGGCTCAATGATGACAATCTTCTTTTTTTAACCGTTTTGATATACTTATTTCTGGTCTGCTTCCAAACACAGCCTTTGCCTTAGTTAACACGGTTAGGATTACCCAATATATACAATTTTATACCTTATTTTTCTTTCCATTTACCGTTTAATAACAGTCTAGTGTTATTAAAAATTCTCCCTGACCGCACAATATCTCATTATGTTAACAAACTTTAACCACTGCCTTATTTTACACATTTAGATGGTTTGCATTTTTTTGAACTAATGTTACTGTTTTTCAGGAATGCATTTTGTAAATAATCCAGACTTGTCTTTTATATGTCTTTTCAGTTTCTTATTTAGGCTTCCAAAACCAATTTGGGCCACAGTTTTAGTATCAAAAATGTTTTGTGCCAGATTGTTAAAGCTACCAGAAGCCTGCAGACTTTCAATACATTTCTGGTTTTACTGACTTTGGGTTTTACACTTTGGAAAGTATTTTGCTGTACTCAAACATTTCAATACCTTGCTGTGATAAGATTTCTCTTCTACATTTGATGTGATTTTTCTCCCTCCAAAAGCACCTTATTTAAAAAAGGAAAAACAAAGCCAAAGACCTGGTTTAACAGGATCCTTAGCAAATCAGCACACTAAACCCAATACCTTTTCATGATCTGTTTGCCAATCAGAGTGGAACCAGTGAAACCAAGTTTGCGGATATCAGGGTGCTCCGAAAGGCGCTGTCCCACTACACCGCCTGTGCAATTAACGGAATAAAACACAAATTAAAACATTATCAAGGTCTTAGGGTAAAGGTGTCTTTGAATTCACTGAAGCAGTTTTCCAAGCTCTCATTTAAATCTTAGTTTTACATTTTCTATAATAATAACAGCATGACAAAAATCTGAATAACATCCTCCATGCGGTTGTCAGTACCCCTACGATGGGTTATGTCTCGATTTTTTTAATCTTCTAAAGTAATTTTTAAAAAATTGAAATGAGACACCATAGGGTAGTTTTACAACTACCCTACTGTAGTTGTAGGGTACAACTTCCTACCCCTCCCACCCGACTCCCCTGCCTCTGTATTTCCACTTTAAGATACTAGCACATGGTGAGTATGTTTATACTGTACTGTTGGCTAAACTGTATTTAGTTTTAATATTTTGGGTTGGCCAGAATGTTCGTTCAGGTTTTTCCATAGGATGGCATGGAAAAGCCCGAACGAACTTTTTGGCCAACCCAACAGTTATGTCAGGACAAGACTCCAGTGGGAAAACTCAGTTACCCTTGACTCTTCATTACTTACAGCAAAGTGGGTTCTTGTTGGCTTACCTGAGCCTGGAATGATGTTGATTACCCCCTTCGGAAAGCCTGCATTAACAGAGAGCTCTGCAAACTTCAAAGCAGTCAAGGGCGTGACCTGAGCAGAAGCAGACAGCAATTGCCTTCTTCAGACTGTCCTGTCCTGTAGATCAATGCCTAGCTTGCCTTTTATGGCCACACTAGTGTTGATTTTTTTTTTCTTTTAACTAGAGTTGATTTTATTTTTTGTCTTACTTGTACATAATTTCTGACTTATAGCAAAGTTGAAAAAAACAGTACAGAGAATTCCTATGTATCTGTCACCCAGATTCCTCAAATGTTAATATTTTACTGTTTGCTTTATCCTCTTCTTCTCTCTGTGTGTTTTGGAACTGTTTAAGGAGTATGATACAATCCCAAAGTCCACGATATATTTTACTTATTTGCTTAGTCCTAAAATATACAGAAAGTATTTTGAAAATTACTAAGCCATGTCCCTATGAAAAAGAAGCCTACTAACTTCAATACTTATTTACAGTGTTTTTGCCTCCGGTCTGAGGCCATATAGTCCAAATGTCAGTCAAAAGTTTCTTGGGTTAGTGATTCCTCATTGCCTTTAGTGTGATGCTGTTATTAATTTGAAATTAGGCTTAATTGATTTTTTTTAATATTCAAGGTTGGCCTCATCTGTGTTGATTGTATTTCTTTTCCTTATTTGTTCATTTGCGGTTTCGTAGAGTATGGGGAACACGCTTCCAAAAGTGAGGATTATGCAACGGTGCATTCAGGGTCGGCTGTTCTCCTGTTTACCCCTTTCCCCATTCTTTCCAGGTCATCCTCCCAAGCAGCCGATCAGTCTCATTAGTCCCTGGTTTATCCATACTATGTTTCTTTCTGCTCAAGCGAACACATACTTTACCTTTCTTTTTACCAAAAAAAGTGGTATAGTTATGGATCTCATCTTAGAGATCTATTACAGCAATGCCTATCTCAGAAGCAAAATGAGAGTAATACGTTTACACTCTGAAAAACCAATGCTGATTAACTCTTAACTTAGTATTTTGTTAGTTTGGTCTCAGAAAATGGAATGGACAAAAATTGAATTGTGAATAGAAAAATAGTAGAGCTTCTATTTATGTATTTTAACAGAGAAAGATAGGAAATAAATCAAACATAGCTAACAGTTATTATGGGGCCGCATAACGGTACTCTCACTCTGAATGAAGTTCAGATGATCACTGATCACAGGTATGTGTGGTGTCCTAGGAAAGAACAGAAGCTCACAAGGCCAAGGGACGACTGTGGCTTCTTCACTTGCTCATATGCTTTCAAAATATTGCCATGTGTTGGCGTTTACAGGCCTGCTTGCATATTCATAGACTATATTGTTGTTTTAGCTAATAAAATGGTCATGTGACTGAAAAGGAATCTATATGGAAACTGCATAATAAGTAGTAATATTAATAGGACAAACACAAGCAACAACAATAAAAAAGCAGAGTTAACATTTTTCCTCTTCTAGTAACAGGTCCATGGAAATAACATTATAATGGTTAAAAAAATGCCAATCTAGTTATACTTGATGAGAGATTTTTCAAATGCTCAAATATTTAAAATTGGCAAGAAGATATTTCAAATACTGGCTTTATATCTACTATAGTTAAAGAAAATCCTAGCTGAAAGAGTATATTTTTATGCCTTACTATGAAGTCATCATGATTAGAAAGACTTTTAAAAACTATTCTGAATTAGTAATTTCCATGGGACAGAAATTTTATGTCTTTGTCACTGATAATATGCCTGACAATTAGTGTGCACTCCATACATGTTTGTAATTTTTGAATATTCTGTGTCGTCACTGGAATTTTCCAATGCTCAGCACTCTCTTTGGATACCACCATCTAGTGGTTCTCAACTCTGGCTGTACCTTAGAAACTAATGTGAAAAAGTTAATACAAAGGTCTGGCCTCTGACACAGACCAATTAAGTCAGAATCTCTGCCAGTGGGGCTGAGGTATTAGTATTTTTAAAAGAAAATTCTAAAATTTAGAATTTTAAATTCTAAAGAGAATTTAAAAGACGATTCTAATGAGCAGCCAGGATTGAGCACTGCTGGGCTAGGTTAGCGCCTCCTCTCTTCATTTTACTAGCTTTTTGCTGGCTGATGAGTGCTGCTGCTTGGGAGAAACAGCACTCATTCAGGATGCTGGTGAATTCCTCAATGCTTGTGAAAGGATGAGCCAATATCTATCACACAAAACATGGATCTATTGACTAAGTGATTCTGCTATTAGGAACATATCCTATAAAGACAGTTGCACATATGCAGGAAGCTATATTTTTTTTTAATTAAAAAATTTTTTTAGCTGCGCAGCATGTGGGATCTTAGTTCCCTGACCAGGGATCAAACCCACGTACCTTACACTGGAAGCTCAGAGTCTTAGTCACTGAATTGCCAGGGAAGTCCCATGATGCTATATTTAAAAGGTTATTAATTGTAACACAGTTTATAACAGCAAAAAGATGAGGAAATCTCAATATCCACTAATAAGGTATAGGTTAAATGAAATACTGTTTATTTTTTACACGGGGCTTCCCTGGTGACTCAGATGGTAGAGAATCTGCCTCCAATGAAGGAAACCAGGGTTATATCCCTGGGTGAGAAAATCCCCTGGAGAAGGAAATGACAACCCACTCCAGTATTCTTGCCTGGAGAATTCCATGGATAGAGGAGCCTGGCAGACTATAGTCCATGGGGTTGAAGGACTTGGACACAACTGAGTGACTAACACATTTTTTACACTGGAAACTTCAAAAAAAAAAAAAGTTTTTTCCCCTTTTGGTAAGTATGTATAGAGTGCTTCTATTTTACTTCATTTTATTTTTATATTGTATTGCATTGTGCTAAGAACACTTAATATGACATCTACCCTCTTAACAATTTGTTTAGTGTACAATACAACATTAAGGTTGTTCAACTGCTAAGTCATGTCTGACTCTTTGTGACCCCATGGACTTTCCAGCATGCCAGGTTTCCCTGTTCTCCACTATTTCCTGGAGTTTGCGCAAATTCATGTCCAATAATGTGATGTATAGCAGACCTCTAGAACTTACTCATCTTGCATAATTGAAATTTTTTTCCCCTCCCTTTTATTGTTTTTGTCATACAATACCATGATATCACCATGGGTTTACATATGCTCCCCCTCCAGAAACCCCTCCCTCCCCCCTCCCTCCTCCCTCCCCCCCAGGAAATCTCGATGCACCAGCCCCGAGAATCAATCCTGGGCTGGCGATTGATTAGACATATGATAATTAACGTTTCAATGCCTTTCTCCCATATCATCCCACCCTTTCCCTCATTCACAGAGTCCACGAGTCTAGTCTATACATCTGCGCTCCTTTTGCTGTCTCGCATGTTGGGTTCTCGTTACTGTCTTTCTAAATTCCATATATATGTGTTAATATACTGTATTGTTGTTTTTGCTTCTGGCTTACCTCACTCTGGATAATGGGCTCCAGTTCAGTCCATCTGAGTAGAATTGATTCAAATGAATTTTTTTTTAATGCTGAGTAATATTCCATTGTGTATATGTACCCACAGCTTTCTTATGCCTCTTGATTAGCAATTTCCCATTTCCCCTTCTCCTCCTGTGTGGTTTTCAGTTGGTTAAAAAATATTTTTTAAAAAAATTACCTACTTATTTAATTTAAAAAATATCCTTGTATACACAAAGAATATATCTGGAATACCTCAGAAACTAATAAATAACAAAAACACTGGCTGCCTCAGGGAGGTAAATTTGTTAGCCAGGAGAATAAGAGGGAGACTTTTCATCATCTATCTCTTTGTATTTTTTAATTTAAAAATTTTTTAATGTATGTCTGTTTTGTTTAATGAGGAAAACAAGATGGCTGTGATCACATGACTATGTAGTTGTTCCAAATGAAAAAAAAATATTTTTTAATCCTAAAAGAAGAAATAAAAAAATAATTAATAGGTAACAAACTGTAGACTCTTCTTGAATAGAGACCAAGTTTTCCCCAACCAACTTGGGTATCTCAGAATGTCCACTCCTGTGCACTGTCTGGAGGAAATGCTTAGCTGGGTGTTAAGTTGGCTACCACAATTTTTTTTTCTTGAAAAGCTACTCTAGCATTAAAATGATGTTTTTGAGAACTCTATCATTTGAATTATTTTTAAACTAACTTCCTGTCTTCTACATATATATTTTTTAATACAGCTACAATTATGTACATTATTTGCATGCTTTTCCCACATCTTCCATAACTTTACAATATTTTTGATAATTAAAATTTGAATGCCTGTATAAAACTTCTTTTGATATTTCATAACTATTCTAAATAACTCCCTCAGTTCGGGGCATGTGGCATTTTGCAAGCATTGAGTTGGTTCGTAGAAATTCAGGGGATTTTACTGACATACACTATGGCTGCTTCCATTGTCCTGGACGTTCTAAAGTTTGGAATTTCCATTTTGGGTAGCTATTAAAATGAATATTTACTAATATGAAAAGACACCCAGGGTATATGAAAAGATGGTGTAACATATGATCCCATTTTTTCAAGAAATAATATTTGTCAACGTACGTCTTTGCAGGGTAGATGCCGCACCTGGCCTCCCGTGTCTTACCTGCGCCGGCTTGAGCACTAAGGTGTTGCCTGCTGCCAGACACGCGGCACTCTTCCATGCCAGCATCATCAGCGGGTAATTCCAGGGGATGATGATGGCACAGACTCTGCAAGCGGAGAAAGAGACAGCCTCAGGCCCCTCGAACTAACTTAGCACACGTCACTCAGAGGCACTCTCCTTGTCTTACCCAAGTGGCTCCTTCTTGGTAAAGGTCAGATTGCGATTTGGACGGGCCTGGTTGATGGGAATTGTAGAACCCTAAAGAATAAAAAAAGGTTGATACTACTTTACTAATTTCATCTTTTTTTTCTTTGCCATGCAGCATGTGGGATCTCAGTTTCCCGACCAGGGATCATACTTGCATCATACTGCACTGGAAGCATGGAGTCTTAACCAGCAGACCGCCAGGGTAGTTCCTACTTTATTAATTTAAATGAGTAAATTGAATCTCAGTGAATCCATTTTCTGTCTGCCTCTCTTATTTTCTCTTAGATGATATTAAAAAAGGTAGTGTTCACCATGGAACTCAATGTTGTGTGTCAGCATGGATAGGAGGGGAATTTGGGGGAGAATGGATCCATGTGTATGGCTGAGTCCCTTCGCTGTTCACCTGAAACTACCACAACATTGGTAATCAGCTATATTCCCATACAAAATAGACAATTTGAAAAAAAAAGCAGTGTTCAGTTTATAAGAAACATGGCCACACCTAAAAAGGAACTGCTGTCTTTCTCAAAAGAACTAAGACACAGGAGGAAAAAAACATATAATTCTAATTTGATCATCTCTATTCCCAATTTCTGGGCATGGCAGAGAATGTTAATTGCCTGCCCAATATCTATTCTCCCCTTTGTTCTTAGTAACAGAAATCCTTGATTAATAATGGGGATGGCAATGTGCCAGGTAAAGTACTGTGTTCCCCAGTTTCCATAGCAAATAGTGAATATTAATGGAAGATGTAAGTACAATGAACTGGAAGGGGAACACTCTTTAAAGTAGGCTGACTCAGCTATAACAAGTGCTGCTTTACCCATTCCCTCACTCCCACTTTTTCCTTCTTCCTGCTCAGAATGTTGCTAAGGACGGCCTGGCAAAGAGAGAGAAGGAATCTTCCTCTCTCAGACTAGTCTTGATTGCCTGCTTTTGGACTCCTTAAAAGTGAGATTAAAAACAGATTCCTTGGTTGGGTTTTCTATTATATGCAGCTAAATTTGATCCCAACTGATTTTAGGCAGTAGTCTTTAAATGAAACTATCCATCTGTTTTGCCACATTAAATATTATTGCTGTTACTAATACAAGTGTATAATCTCTCATCTAAAACCCTAGGGTCAGGTGTGCTTTGGGATTCAGAATTTAACTTTAGAAACATAATATAATGCATAAACAATACCTTATATAATGTTATAATATCTATAACCCCCATTAGTGTCTGGGGTAGCCTCCCATAATCAAGCACATTAATATTTATCCAGAGCTTTCCTGGTAGCTCAGCTGGTAAAGAATCCACCTGCAATGCAGGAGACCCTGGTTTGATTCCTTGGTCAGGAAGATTCTCTGGAGAAGCAATAGGCTACCCAATCCAGTCATCTTGGGCTTCCCTGGTGATTCAGATGGTAAATAATCCGCCTGCAATGCAGGAGACCAATTCAATCCCTGGGTTGGGAAGATCCCCTGGAGAAGGGAAAGGCAACTCACTGAATACTTATTCAGTGAACTATGAGTAGTCACTCTAAGTGAGATAAATAAAACTTACAGACTCATGTTGGTTTGGATAAGATTTTGGCACCAAATGAGTTTGAGTCAATCAAAGAAATCAATTTTCAGGTTTCAGAACTGTTTGGATTTCATAATTGAGAACAAAGGATGGACTTAAACTGCTCTTACTAAATACTTATGACTTTGTGGCTGAACAATATTAAAAACTACACTTATGTGCAAGACCTACTGTAGTACAGACTTTAATTCTGTATATACAAACACTTGTAGTATATAAACACTCATTTCTAATTTTCATAACATAATTTGCAAGGTATGGATTATCATGACCATTTTACAGATGAGGAAAGTAAGGCTGAAGGAGCTAAACAACACCAACTGCTAGTAAGTGGCAAAGATGAGGCCTGGAACCAGGTCATCTCTCTGATTCTATAAAAATGGTGGTACAGCAATGTGACCAGAAAAAAGTTTCCCAGTATATTTAGCAGATAGAGACAGCCAGTGGGAGACACAAGCACAAAGTGTAGGGAGGATGGGAGTGCTTTTTAAAGTCCTTTTACCTTTCTCCCTCTTCCCCACTTACTCCTGGCTTCTGGGAATGTGGCTGTGTTGGCTGGTGCTTCAGTGGTTACCATGAGACTAGAAGTGGCACGCATTCTGCTGCTTGCTGCAAGCCCTATTCCCTTCTATATCTCAATACCAAAGCCAAGTGTAGTTGCCATTCATCATTACACACTATTTATGCTATTTATTTTCTTGTAAAAAGAAGGAAATTGACATTTTTATCGAGTTTATGTTTTTAAGAAATTTTTCTTATAACCAGTCTGCACAGCCCAACTATGTTAGCTCTCTGACTTCCACAGGTATTTGAGTCTTCAATTCCTCCATGATATGAGGCTTCTCTCTATATGCCAACAAGACAATTACATGCTCTCAAGAGATATTATAGTACATTAGATTTTAAGCTCAGAAAATCTTGAGTTGAAATCCTAGCTCTGCTTACTATGTGACCATAGGTAAGTCATTCATTGTCCTCAAGCCTCAGTTTCTTCACCTGTAATAAGAGGTAACAACTATCCACCTACCTCAGATAACTGTTATGAAGATCAGATGAGAAAACCTACAAAGTGGTGGCTCTGACAAAGGGTCTTTACAAACTAATAAACATTCGTCCATTTTCCTCTAGGAATGATCTCCATGGAAACAAGCAACATCTTGGACTTACCTGAATTTTGTCACACCAGCCAGCAAAATATCTGAATGTTTGCACAGACATTCCAATGTGAGTCTTCAGAGCCAAGGTGTAGACAGCCCCTGAATCGAGGGCTTCGATGGTTGCCAGTTCTTCTTGTTTCTCTTCCATTAGGTCTGCAAGTCTGTTGGCCAGTGAAAGAAATCTATTCAACAAATATTGAGTCTGTACTGTGTAAAAGGCGCCCTCCTAAGGGCTGAGAATTCAGAGGTGAACACAAATGGACCAGGTCTCTGTCCTCATGGAGAACATGGTCTTAGAGGGAAGACAGGAATTAAACTAATAATTGCATGAATAATTTGTTTTAAGAGTTATAATGAAGAGGCAGAGGGTGTTAGAAGTCTGTATCATTCTCATTATAGATGCATAAGAAGTAAAAGAGTGATAGAGTCACAGTCGGCCAAGGAGATCAATGACAGAACACAGTGGGAACGTGGCTAGTTCATGAATACACTGGGAGATGCTAGAGGGCGACCCCCACCCCTGGAGAACCCATGAACACCTGAGGATTTCTGATTGGTGTAGAAATATTTCCAGCACTGGCTGAAAAGAACAAGACAGAAATACATGGGATGAACTATAAACACAACAAGCTTCTGTTTGGTGTCTGGTTTCTGAGGAAAGATGACTAGAAACTGTCACTATTTCATAATGACTATGAAATAGTCAAAATTCATCTTTTGTGTTCACTTCTTCCATTTTGTTTCCCTCTTTCATTCGTTTTCCTTCCTTCCTTCCTTTCATGGTTCTGACTGATTTCTTTAGGACCATTCAAGGTCAGGCTTGAAATCTTCCTCTCTAATATTTCTTCCAGATCCTGCTCTATGAGATCTTTTGAGCAAGGTCAGCTCTTTGTCATTTAGTAAGCAGAAAACTGAATCTGGGGTTGAATCTAATTACTCTTGGCATATTCAGCTACCAGTTTATAACACCCTTTCCAGGCCTTAGTGTTTTTCCTCGTTTCTGCACCTCACACATAAAGTAGATTTAAAATTTCTCTTTGGAAACAGCAGGGTGCTGGATGTTCTCCCTGTGCTGCTTGTAATCCAGTCTCCACCCTGCTCTGTGACCCCTGGAGGATGACTTTTATAGATTACATCACAGGCTTCTGGACTTGGCTAATGACAGGCCAGTGGGAGCAGCCCCTGGAGACCAGCAAACTGGAGGATAAAGTGGTCTGGGGGTGGCTGACTGGTGGGCTGTGGATTGGCAGCGGCAGCTGCTGTGTTCTTCCACTGAAACCCACGGTAGTGTGGTCTCCTCCTGCAGCCGCAGATCTTGCCAGATTCTAGTAACAGCTCCTTCCTCTGTCCCTTTAGGCCTTGGAGTAAAAGCAGTTTCCCTGTTCCAGCCCCCAGCCTGAGTGCTTCATTATCCTTTGCTGGATTCCCCTGACCTTGCTTACATCTTTACAAATAAGTAGTCCTTTACTAAACTGCTCATACAGGGACGATGACTGAAACAAGCAAAAATACAAAAATCAGGAACTCCCATATATGGGAGTTTATACGATGGAAGTAACAAAAGACATGCTGTCTAATAGGTGCATAATAGAAATTCTTGAAAAAAATTTTTGAATCTTGGCAATGTTAGTCAATATCCAAAGGCCACAGATTTGTGCTCTTTTTTTTTTTTCATATTTATTTATTTGGCTGCACCAGGTCTTAGTTGCAGCATGCAGGATCTTCAGTTGCAGCGTGTGGGATCTAGTTCCCTGACCAGGGATCAAACCTGGGCCCTCTGCATTGGGAGCGTGGAATCTTAGCCACTGGACCACCAGGGAAGCCCTCAGACTTATGCTCTTAAAAAATCATACCGATACATCAGTCTTCCTCTGTCTCGTGCATTCATTCTTCCCCATTCACCGTTTTCAAAAGCATCTTTCGCTGCTGCTACTGCTTTATCAACATCCACCAAAGAGGCATAGGATACTTTGCATATCGTCTATTTCAAGGTAAGAAAACATAGGTTATAGACTATTTGTATAGAGGGATATACAATTTTTTCTTGGGATTAATATTACACTATAAAATTCAAAGAGTTTTTATGATGGAAAATCAATACTTCCAGTAAACTTCTGGTAATATAGTAAAGAAATAGAAACCATTTTAACATGAAAATTGTGAGCCTAAAATTTAGTACTTCTCATTCACACTACACTATGAGAAGCCACATGTAGGAAACTGTAACCATTTCTTCTCTTGCCTTAGGAAAGCTGAATTTCTCACCATGAGCTTGCAAATTCTGAGATTTTTCTCATATATACAGCTCCATGTGGAATTGTACCTCTGATGTATATAGGTATAGCGACTCATCTAATTCATCGTTTAGACCCATCTAAATTCATCATAAATATTCATTTTTAAAAGTAGGTTACAGTAGATAACAGCAGCCAGAACTAGAGCTGTATTGTTTAGAAGAATACATGAAGTACATTATTATTAAGTGCTCAGACAGAGTAACAGGATAATAGAGAGACATACTAATAGAATAAGTAATTCTTAAGACTGTTTTAAAACAGTGTATAGTTGAAAAAAATCCATGATCAGTGGTTATTGCACACACTAAGTCACTACTCACAGATCCATCTGTTGGGTTGATAGTATCGTAAGTCTTTCCATCTTCAGCATCTGTGAACTGTCCATTTATGAAACACTGATATGGCATTTTTACTGTCATGTCATTGATCTCCTTTGAAACCTAAGAGGGAGAATTACATTAATAAAGTCAACAGATTTCTGTACTTAGGCAAAAAAGAAGCTTATTCACTAATGCAGACAGAGAAGTTGTCAGTGGGGAGTTGACAGTGCTTACTGTCCAGAAGAGACAAGCAGAGGTAATAGTTAGGCCTCATGATGCTTAGAGTGGCCACTGAGACAGGAGGTCAGCTTCTGGGACGCCCAGAGTGG
Source organism: Antilocapra americana (assembly GCA_007570785.1). Taxonomy (NCBI): domain Eukaryota; kingdom Metazoa; phylum Chordata; class Mammalia; order Artiodactyla; family Antilocapridae; genus Antilocapra; species Antilocapra americana. Next base: position 28,609,270 of record ML663562.1, on the reverse strand, counting down.
TCTGAGCCAGGCATTATAAAGATCTGTCTTTTTCTCACTGAGATGAAAGATGACTCAGACCTCCAGATAATGGAAACACCGCCATCTAGTGGCACCTCTTGTGACGTTCAGCCGCTGCTGTCAGCAATTTTTCGAAATTGCCCATCAACACTTGTTTCTTTTACACTGGTGCCATTTTAATTTTTCTTTCCAGTGTCCGTCCCCATTTTCACTCTCCCCCTCTTACGTATGTGCTCCTTAAATTGTAGTCTGTGCTATTAGCTGGCAAGTGAATTTATATTCGTCCGTTAACCTCTATAAATCTCCGTTCGTTTCAACAATAAAATGATACTATACCTGCCTCATACAGTCATTAAGAGACATAATTAAAATACTATATGTGAAAGAGCACTATTGGCATAAAATCGCACTTCCCTGAAAGGTATTAAAGGGAAAATTTAATGATTTAAGAAATTATTTTATATAGAAAAATTGAGGATGCTTAGAAAAGAAACAAAAATTAGCAAAAGTATAGCTTGCTGCTCATCATCACCAATTATTACAGAAATGCAAATCAAAACTACAGTGAGGTACCACCTCACACTGGTCAGAATGGCCATCATTGAAAAGTCTACAAGTAACAAATGTTGGGGAGGGTGTGGAGAAAAGGGAACCCTCCTACATTGTTGGTGGGAATGTAAATTGGGGTAGCCACTACAGAAAATGGCATGGAGGTTCCTTAAAAAACTAAAAGTAGTATTGTTAGGGGAAGCACACTGATTGAAACCTTCTACCCTGGCCAGGCACCATAGTAGCCTTTTACATGAGTTGTTTTACACAGGATGTCCCAGTAAGGAACCCGGAACTAATAAGCCTCCACCAACCGGAAGAGTTCAGGAAAGGTCAAAAGGAGACACCCCATGTCCGACCATCTCCCAGAATCCTCTCTGGCATCCATTTGGCTGAACAAGGCATGAACCCTCAGGAAGGACTCTGAGTCAGAATGATTGGCTAAAGACAACCAGTCCCATCACCATAAAACCCGAGACTGCAAGCCAAGTGACAGAGAAGTCCTCCTGGGTTCCCTTACCCTACTGCTCTCCAGCCGGTGCCCTTTCCCAATAAAATCTCTTGCTTTGTCAGTACATGTGTCTCCTCAGACAATTCATTTCTGAGTGTAGACAAGAGCCCAGTTTCGGGCCCTGGAAGGGGTCCCCCTTCCTGCCACAGTATCATATCCAGCAATCCTAGTCCTAGGCATATATCCAGACAAAACTCTAATTATGAAAAAATACATACACTGCAATGCTCATAGCTGGACAATTGACAGTAGCCAAAACAAGGAAACAGCCTAAATGTCCATCAACATATGAATGAAGATGTGAGATTTTATATATATATAATATTTTACTATACTATATATATATATATGAAACGTACGGTGGAATACTACTTAGCCAAAAAAAAGCAACGAGCAATAACTGAAATTTTAAAAGTCATTAGAGGGGTTCAACAGGAGATTTAAGCAGGCAGAAGAAAGAAATAGAAAACCAAACAATGGGTCAATAGAGACATCCAGTCTGAAAGTACAAAAGAAAAATAATTTTACCATGATGGCGGCTTATGACGGCGGAGTGTCGGGCGAGCGAGTGGCGCAGACGAGCCCAGAGGAACCTAAGCACCGTCGTCGATAGCGGCCGCTAATCCCTGAGCGCTTACGCTTGGCTGCCAGCTAGCGCTCGAGACAGGCGAAAGCATAATTTTAAAAATGAATAGAGCCTTAGAAGCCTTCAGGACACTATCAAATGTACTAACATGTGCATAGAGAGAGTCCCAGAATGAGGGGAGAGGGATGAAGGAGTAGAAAGAATATTTGAAGAAATAGTGGCAGAAAATATCCCAAATTTTATTTTTAAAAATTAATCTGCATATCCAAGAAGCTCAATAAACTCCAAGTAGAGAAATCTCAAAGAGATCCATCCTAAACACATCATAATAAAATGGTCAAAATACAAAGACAAAATGGGAATCTTGAAAGCAGCAAGGGAGAAGAAGCAACTCATCACGTGAAAGTGATCCTCAATAAAATTAACCGATGACTTATCCTTAGAAACTACAGAGGCCAGAAAGTAATACAATTATATAGTAAAAGTGCTGAAAGAAAGAGAATGTCAACCAAAAATTCCATATACAGCAAGAACATCCTTCAAGAACAAAGGAGAAATTAAGTCATTCTCAAATGAACAAAACCTAAGATACTTCATTGCCTTTCAAAAATGACTAAAAGGTGTCCTTCTGACAGGAATGAAAGGACACAAGACAGTGACTTAAATCTACCTGAAAAAAGAAAGAACACTGACAAAGGTAAATAGAAGTCAGTATAAATGTAATTTTTATTTTAAACTCCTTTCTGCTCCTATCTGATTTAAAAGAATACTGCATAAAGTGATCATTAGAAAACTATGTTGATGGGCTTATACTGTAAAAAGATGTATTTGTATGACGGTAACAGCACAGGTAAGGGGTCGGGAGCAGAGCTATACTGTAACAAATTTTTTCTGCACTATTGGTATTAAACTGGTATTAATCTGGGCTAGAATGTTTTAAGAAAAATGTCTCGTGGAATCCTCAACCACTAAGGAAATAACTTAAAGTATATAGCAAAAGAAACAATAAGAGAATAAAAGCAAGCAGTAAGGAAGAAGAGAGGAGAAAAAAAGGCATAAATCAAGACTTATAGAAGCACAAGTGGCCAAAGGACAAACAGATTAATCAAACTTAATCACATTTTAAAACTTTTGGGTATTAAAGAATACTATCAAAAAAGTGAAAAGAAAACCCACAGAATGGGAGAAAATATTACAAATAATGTATCCGATTAGGGTCTACTATTTAAAATATACTACTGTTATTTACAACTAAATAATTTAAAAGACAAACATCCCAATTAAAAAAATAGGTGAAGGGCTTGAGGGACTTCCCTGGTGGTCCAGTGGTTAGGACTAGGTATTCTCACTGCCAGGGGCTCAGGTTCCATCCCTGGTTAGGAAACTAAGGCCCCACAAGCCACCTGGTACAGCCAAAAAACAAAGGAGTTGAACAGCTATTTCTCCAAAGAATATATACAAATGGCCAATAAGCACATGAAAAGATGTGTATCACTAGTCATTAGGAAAATGTGAATCAAAACCACAGTGAGATACTGCTTCACACCCACTAGGAGAGCTGAAATAGGAAAAAACAGACAACAGCATCTGCTGGCAAGGACGTGAAGAAACCAGAAGCTTCCTTCATTGCTAGTGGCAAGGCAACATGATGCAGTCGCTTTGGAAAGCAGATTGGTAGTTCCTCAAAAAGTTAGACACAGGAGCTCCCATATGACTCACCAATTCCACTTCTAGGTAGTTATCCAAGAGAACTGAGAACATATGCTCAGACACACACTTTTATTGGGTTGGCCAAAAAGTCCATTCAGGTTTTTCTGTTGCATCTTACTAAAAACACAAATGAACTTTTTGGCCACTCATAGCTGTATAATTTATAATAGCCAAAAAGCAGAAACAACTCAAATGTACACCAACCAAGGAAGGGATAAATAAGACATAGTTATCCACATGGTGGACTATTGCTTGGCCAGCAAAAGGAATAAAGTGATAATCTACTCTAGAATGTCGATGAACCTTGAACACATTATGCTGAGTGAAAGAAACCAGTCGCAAAAGGCTACTTATCGCTTAATTCCACATGTATGGAACGTCTCAAATAGGCAAACCCATAGAAACAGAAAGTAAATTGGTGGTTTCCTGGTGCCAGGGCCCAGGAGAGGAGAGCAGAGGATGAATGCCAGTGGATGTGGAGTTTCTTTGGGGGAGGTAAAAAAAACAATGTTCCATAATCAAATCGTGGTCATGGGTGTACAACTCAGTGAATATACTAAAAAACAATGAATTGCACATTTTTTAAAAGGTGAAATGTATGGTATCTGAATTATAATCTCAGTAAAACTGTCATTTAAAAAAAGGTGTCAATGTAAAAGCAAATGGGTGAAAGGCACAGCATTCTTCTATAGCATAAAGGTCTTAGCCACGTAGATTTTCAACACCATGGACAGGCTTACATACATAATCCACCACTAGCTCTGCTTCCTGATCCTCTCCTCTCAATTTCCTCACGACTTTTTGGATGAAGTCTTCAAATTTGGTGGCCATATAAACATCCTCATTCTGTAACTGAAGCCCTCCACACTTCTGTCTTATCTCTTCAACCAGTCTGAAAAGAAGAACCAGCTCACGTTACATTTTTTTTTAAAGAGTTTAGAGGACTGTATGATTACATTTAGGTTGCTTTGAGGTAGGACGTATGTCACATACTTATTTATAGTCCATGAGATCATCTATATTAGTGAGAGAAATTAATAAGATTGGGAGAAAAAAATGTTAAAGCTTCCTCAAAAGACAGTGGCAATTTTTTTTAAATACAAGAAACAGATGCAAAGATATTTTAATTACTTTCAAGAGAAGAGTTGGACACAACTGAGTGATTAAGCACAGCACACAAACAAGGTGATAAAGGCACATAAAATCAGTTTCTATCCTTTCAAAAGTCCTGAAGGAATAAGAAATAAAGAACATTTCTGAACTGTGGTAATTATGAGAGACCAAAGTCACAGCATAGACTCTTTTCTCTGGATCTGGTGTAAGAATAAAACAAACATTTGTTTGTATTACATGGCTAAGTGAAGTTTTAGTTGCTCAGTCATGTTCAACTCTTTGGGACCCCATGGACTGTAGCCTGCCAGGCTCCTCCGTCCATGGAATTCCCTAAGCAAGAATACTGGAGTGGATAGCCATTCCCTTCTTCAGGGGATCTTCCCAACCCAGGGATCGAACCCTCATCTCCTACACTGCAGGTGGATTTTTTACCCCCTGAGCCACCAGGGAAGCCCAGGAGGGAGGGAGATGCAGGAGATGTGGGTTTGTCCCTGAGTCAGGAAGATCCCCTGGAGTACAAAATGGCAACCCACTCCAGTATTCTTGCCTGGAAAACTCCATGGACAGAGGAGCCTGGTGGGCTACCGTCTATGGGGCCACAAAGAGTTGGACACAACTGGGTATGTGCACACACACACACACATATAAGATAGATAACTAATAAGAAGAACCGACTGCATAGCACAAGGAACGCTACCCAATGCTCTGTAGTGACCTGTATGAGTACAGTATCTAAACAAGAGTGAATATATGTGTACGTGTGAAATGAAAATATCTCCTGACATTTCAATACACAAAAAATGTCATAGCCATCAGCGATTTCTGGCCTCCGAATGTGAATAAGGGCTCCCAAAATTGAGATACAGCGGATGCTGCCAACCCCCACGGTGATTGCTGAGAAACTGGGGGAATGCAAGAAGCAAGGTGAACAAGGAAACAGGACTGCCCCTAGATAGCTGAGGTGCACATGAAAAGATGAATTCAGTGAGCCCAGAGGCTTGCATCTTCCCACACACAGAATGCTAAATTCCTTAGCTCAGATACCTGATTTTTGATGTTCAGACGGCCTGCTCCCTTTGCTGCAAACTTGTATATAGCCAGACTTCCCCTCCTGCCTCCTTGAAGCAGTTTTCTCAGAGCTACTGAGATGCTGTCTCCTGGGCTTGAAGTCCTAAATATTCCCACCAAATAAAATAACTCTCTACTTTCAGGTTGAGACTATGTTTTTTAGTCAAAAATGTGTGACTGATTCACTTTGCTATATAGCAGAAAATAACACAGCACTGAAAGTTAACTATATTCCAATAACAATTATTTAAAAAAATACATGAATGAATAAATGAACAGAATATTCATCAAGAATGCTTGCTTTGTTGACATGAAGACTTTTACCCTGTTTATTTAGTAAATAGCTGCACGGGAAGGAAAAGTACCTCTACAAGACTCTCCACTATTAGAATCCTGGTCTGCTCTTCATGCCGTAGAGGGTGGCTTTCTAGTCCTCTAGCCCTTTCTACCTATTGCAAACTTCTGCAGAGAAATTCTGACTATAGAGTGACTACCCTTGCTCTTGCAAGAAGTCTTGATAATCCTTATTCTAGATATACGATACTGGGTAACTTCGGGAGTTAGGAAAAAAAGATTTGGGCTAAGCATAATCAATGTTAGGTATCCTTTTAGATGCAATTATATGGGAAAATTCCGATTAACATTCTCACTCAGAGCCTCCCAATTCCAACTGGAGGAGAATCAGCTAAGAAATATGAAGACATATTTTTAAGTGAAATAAATTATTATTATGGTGGTTTTCTAAGTGTATAGTCAATATGAAAACACTCCTAGTTAGCAACAAAGAAAAGAGAACAAATACATGTATTTGACCGTGGAAAAAAGCAAAGAAAGATGAAGGGAAGAGAAATATAATAGATGGGTATGATAAGAGTGATACCATCTAGTACAAAGTATTTAGATTCTATTTTCAAGGTCAAAGTGAAAATCCCTGGTTCAGGGGTGTGAGCCACTAAGGTGGTGGTCTTACCTGGCAACATCCATTGAGCTTGCTCCAGATTTAAAGAAGTCTGTTGAGTCTTCAATAGCAGGGACATTGCTTAAAATTCCAGCCCAGATGACCTACACGACACGAGGGAAGCTGCCATGTAGAACACTGGCAGAGACTAGCTAGCTTCTCATCAAACCTACTTCTTTACATGTCTCAGCATCTCGTCAATTAGAGGGGGCCATCTGACCAACTTCCAGCCAGTGAATATGAATATAAGTGACCTGTACTGTCAATCTTGCTTCCCTAGAGGCTCAATGGTAAAAAGATCCGCCTGCCAATGCAGGAGATGTGGATTCGATCCCTGGGTTGGGAAGATCCCCTGGAGAAAGAAACAGCAGCCCACTCCAGCATTCTTGCCTGGGAAACCCCATGGACAGAGGAGCCCAGAAGTCTACAGTCCATGGGGTGGCAAAAGAGTCAGACGTGACTTAGCAACTAAACAACAGTAACATTCTCAATCGTGGCCCATGAAAAACCTTTGCCATATGATTTTCTGTGCTTTTGTGCTCTTCTTGGCAGTGAGGGATGAAGATAATGCCTAGCGGGTCCTGGAAGATAGCAGAGCCTGGGTTCCTGCTTGACTCTACCCCTAACCCTCATATTCCCACTTTACACCCATGCAAACCTAGAGCTGCTTTGTATTACTTATGTGAATGAGAAATAAATGTGCATATAAATTTTGGCATTGATTTCCTTTTGCAGCTAACACAAAAAAGGAAATAAAAGTTCCATCCCAACTCCTTTGAAGATTAATGGTACCAGTTACAAAAATGGTTACAAGAATTGTTCCAAGACAAGGAACATTAAAAACGTCACGTGTTCACCTTGATGGTCTCCGCCACCTTCACCTCTTCGGCTGTGAGTTCCACCACTGACATCTCACCCGATGAAAAGTACTGAGAGGCAGGAATCATCTTTCCATCTTCAAACTGCAGATTTCTCACCATCAGCTGTAAAATAATGACAAAACAAGCAGAAGAATTGAGAATTAGGACAATTCAAAAGTGAGATTGGTATGAGGAAGAGTCTTATGTGACTATAAGGATCAGCTTATTTGGCAAATACGAAAATATGTATTAAAAGCACTACCTACTATGTGTACAAGGGCTGAAATGGTATTTCAATTATGCAGCAGAGAGGAGAAAGTTAAGTCCAGGGGTAGATATATCTCAAAATGGATGATAAACACCCCTAAAATTGACACTTAGATATAGGTATTGGGTCTAAAGCTGACAAGGACTCCCACTGCTACTAACAGTACTATAACTGCCTCTACTGCCATCTTCTGAACTCTTAGTCTGCAGCATGCACAGTGCTAAGTACGTATATGCTGGGAATCTTATTCAGTCTCCTAAAATCCTAATAGATGCAAGTGTCCTTATTATCACCATTTTACTGATGAGCAAATGAAGGGCTCAGTAAGGTTTAGTAATTTTCCCAGTGCCTCACAGCGAGTAACAGAGCTGAGATTACAACCCAGGACTAGCTGGACTCTGAGGCCTACAATCTTAATAACTGATGTATCCTATGAGCCGAGAGAAGGTATCTGTGAGCTGCAAAGTCCCTTTTGTTTTGCTCATTGGGCACTTGCCCAAGAGCCCACCAAGGGCCAGAGTTCATGCGCCCAAGTGCAGGCAGTACAGATGGGCATCTCCCTATTGGCAAAGAGAGGACCATCTGAGAAGGCTCACATCACCTGATCCTCCCAGACCAGATCATGCTTTCTGTTCTGTAGACAGAGAAACGGAGCCTCAGAGGGGAGAGGCATCCTGCTCACGACCAGTGAGTGACAGAGCAGGGATTCACACCCTGGCTTCTGACCAAATGTTAAGCTCTTTCTTCTGTATCACAGAGCAGGCTGTGCAGGTCCTGTGGGTCCATTCTGAGATGCTTGGTTCTCAATCAAGGCACATAAAGCCAGCTCATCCCCAGAGAGAAATGGGCCACAAGCATCTTAAACCTCCCATACCCCACTGCCCAGCCAGACTGTCCTGGGAGTCTGCCCCGACAGACTCCCTCAAGAGCTTGGGTAATTGAAGGAAACCACCAAAGTGATTTTATAGGTAACCCTATTGAACACTTACTGCTTTTCCATCGTTCCCGAAAAGCACAAGTCCATTTTTGGTAACAAGACCAGGCTTCTCAGCACCTTTAATTTCCAGTGGTTCTCCAGGAGGGATAGAGCTATTCAGCAATGATGAGCCATAGAAAGTGACCACCTGGTAAAGAGACCAAACCCAAGCTGTGAAGGGAGGAAATGAAGGCTGTTTATAAGGGTGTATGAAAGCAGCATGCCCTGCAAAAATAACAAAAAGCAGTTGGCATTCTCATTTATGCCAAAATGAGGGACCTCCCAGCGCCAGTGTAAGAGACTATATAAAGCACCTCTCAGAATGACACAAAGCAAGAGACAGTTTGTGAAGGTATGATTGAAGAGTTGAAAAATGCCCCACATCCAGGGGATGCAAGTATACATGTATCATTTATTCGCATTGACACAAAGGTGAATGACAGGAAAGCTCTCACAGACTTTGCAGCCTGAAGGTTGCAAAAAGTTTTTTGCGAGCAGCGGAGGCATTGGTGGGGGCTCAGGGAGGCAGGTGCAGAGTAGTAAACAGACTCTTGCATTGCAGCAGAATGTGTGATGGGACGTACAGGAAGCTTTGTGGGTCAGCTCATGGAAACAAGACTGGATCCAGACTGTAACTAAGAGAACTGGATATTAGTTGCTTTGTTATTGTTATTATAATAATTACTATAATTCTATGCTTGCATGTGTGCTCAGTCACTCAGTAGTGTCTGACTCTGTGACCCCATGGACTGTAGCCTGCCAGGCTCCTTTGTCCATGGGTTTCCCCAGGCAAGAATACAGGAGTGAGTTGCCATTTTCCCCTCCAGGGGATCTTACCTACCCAAGGATTGAACCTGTGTCTCTTACATCTTCTGCATTGTTAGGCGGATTCTTTACCACTAAGCTACCTCTTATAATTCTGTGGTCATTAGCTGTCAGTTATTGACAACTCTTATTTAATATTTATCGAATATTTACTCTATGTCAGAGACTAAGTACTTAGATGACTTAACATGTATTAACTCATTGCATCTTCACAACAACCCCAAACCAATGAACGAGGCACTGTTATTAATCTCATTCTGCAGCAAGGAAACCAAGGTGCTCAATGGTTAAGCAAACTGCCCATGGTTATACAGCAAATAGTGGCAGTGACAGAATTTTACAGGAAACATTCTGGCTTCAGATCCCACACTTTTGGTGTGTCTGTGAGCATAACTGCTTTGAAAAACAAGCCATTATCAATCGTGATAAAATATATGCATATGCTATATGATGTCACTATAGTCCAAGATGTATACCCAGTATCCCTTATGTAATCAAGAGTACATTTGTATAAGGATGTCCGTGATAAAATGTTTTATTGAAGTCTAGTTGATGTACAATATTGTATAAGTTACAGGTGTACAATAGGGATTTCATAATTTTTAAAGGTGTAATCTCCATGTTGTACCATATATCCTTGTAGCTTAATTTACACATAATACTTTGTACTTCTCAATTCCTTACTCCTATCTTGCGCCTCCCCACTTCCCTCTCCCCACTGGTAATCACTAGTTTTTTCTCTATATTTGGAGTCTGTTTCTTTCTGGTTATATTCACTACTTTGTTGCATTTTTTAGATTCCACATATAACTGATATCATACGGCATTTGTCTTTGTCTGATTATTTCACTTAGTGTAGTACCCTCCAATTCCATACTCTTAACCACAGCACTGGACTTCCACCTTTGGTTCTTCACTGATCTCATATAGTTTTATTGATATCTAATATGCACTGAGGACCCAGCTGAAGGGCTGAGACTATCAAGACAACAGCATGATGTGCTTCCCCTTGAGGGGCTCCCAGTCTATGGGGGGCAGAGGGATAGATACATAAAGAAATGCTTACAATAGACAATATGCTGAGTCAGAGCTAGGCAGGGCATTACTGGAAAGGAGAAAAGGAATGTCCAGTCTTGCTAGGCTGGGAATATGAGGTCAGGAGACTTCCTAGAGGAGGTGAAGCTTGAGAAGTTGAGTTGAGTGGAGCTTCTGCAGGCATCAGAAGGCTTTTCCTGCCCCTGCCCCTGCCCACCACCCCTGCAGCACCTCTTCCCCGTCCTCTCACTCCCACCCCAGCTTCTCTACTCAACTGCAAGGTCCTGTCCAGGTAGTATGCTCTCCTTCCTCTGGGTCTTTAACTCTGTGTCTCATTCTCTACTTGTTGACCTCTTCTCGAAGTGCAAGCCAAGCAACTTTTCTAGGAAGCCTTTCCTAAGATACCTGAGTCTGGGCCTCAGTTACAGCATTTGTCTTACTGCCTTGTGAGTGCTTATTCATTTCCCTGCTTTCTCCATAAAACTGGAGTCTCCCTGAGAGCAGAGGCTGTGCCTAGTGTCTGCCTCACAACAAATGCTCCATATGTGCGGAGTGAAAAATGGACCACATGATCATGTACTGTACCTAGGCTCTTTTAGCTGGCCACGTGTACCTAAACTCCTTCAGTTGGTCACATGTACCTAGGACACAAACTCTCCTCACAAGCAAAGGAAGAACCAGGGGAAACCTAGACTCATGAGTAATGCCTCTTACAAAGGTCACATGCCAAAAGAAAACATTGGGCCCCTAGAACATACCTGTCCATTTACCTCTGCCCAAGCTCCAGGGACTTTATCATGACCTCGGATCCAGTTATGTAAAGCTTCAGCAGACTGATCCCAAGAGATCTAGGAGTGCACAAAGCACAGGTTGAACTCAAGTCTCAAAGGCAATAGAAACATTTCTCTCCATCAGTGGCAGACATGGGTAGGGATGGGGCAGGTGGCTTGGAGATCTTCCTTTCATTGAGGAAATGGTACACTGAGAACTGCTCAAAGGTGGGGGACAGTGAATTCTGAGATACGTAACTGAGTTGCTATAAATACCTCAGCATTTTCTTTTTTCTGGATACCTTCATATGTTGCTCCTTCTTCTGACTGGGGAATGCGAGGAGCTTTACCATCAGCTATGAGTTGGACAGCTTCCACCTAAAGCCAAACACGTTACTGGTGTTAGAGTCCAGTGGTCAACAATGGCATGGTGAAGTTTCTATTTAACAGAATTACTATATATAAATCTGTCCATGGAGTCAGACGTTGATAAAACAACTACCATGTCTTTGAATCCATAATTGTACCAGGCAGTGTGTTAGCTGGGGCTTCCCGAGTGAGAGAGTCAATTCCTAGGCAGGTTGATAAGAAGTCCGGGGGTCCCCAAGGAGAGAGGGGTCTGGAGTTCACAAGGAGGAAATAGGGGTCTGGAATTGTTAGCCCCCATCTGTAAGAGAGAAAGAAGCAACCGTGCCATCTTTCTACCAGAGGCTTCCCTCCCTGCTCTAGGTGGGGGTGTAGACATACTTTACACCAAAGCTTTCCTTCCTTGGTTGGATTTAGTCTGTCCCTTACCAACGCAGGCACTGTATTCGTCCCTCCTGGTTCTACCACCAAGGCAGGGCGGAAATGCACCAGGGGTAGACCTGATGGCATCCCACACTGATGTCCATTTCCTCACCATTAAAACCTTGCTTGCCTCTGATGCCACCAGAGGTATAATCAGTAACCTTCCGGAATGCCTCCCAAGCTAAGACTGAGGGAAACATTCATCACCTAAGTGCCTCTGCACAAGCCTGAGTCTATTCTTGACCACAATAAGACCGGTACGAACATAAAACCGAGATGTTCCTTCCAAGTGTCACCACACCAGTATAAACAATAGCAAAAGAGATGGTGAAAGGCTGACCGGTGAGGAAAAATTGATTTTTGTCCTTGAGTTACTAGGGCCAGTCCTTTCATTTCATTTCCACAGATTCCACAGAAAGAATATCTAAGGAGTTGGGTCAGAAGCCACAGCAAAGCCTCCTCTAGTCCACTAAGAGCTAGCATTATCAAAGGAAGAAGCCCATTGCACTTCCAATCGGAGTAACCTTTAACCTCAGAGATGCCCTTAAAGGGGCTAGAGCTCCATCTAGCTTCTTAACTTTCGACTCCTAGCAAGACTAGGCGCTTCCTGATGACTGATCCAAGTTGGGGACCTTAGAAACTGTACACAGTAACAATACTGTGTACACAGTAACTTCAAGATCACAAGTCCCTTGAAAGTCTATGATCCGACAGATAGGTTAGTAGTTCTAATTCCCAAGAAGTTATGAAATGGTCAAAGAAAACGGAAAGTTTGACAGAGAAAGGAGAGTTTGGTCCACATGCTTTGCCCATTTCTGGTTAGTTCCCAAAGGAGTCATTGGGTGCCTCTTGGCATTGGCAGGTCGGTATTAACCCCCAACAGGTTTCTGCCATAAGCCGTATGAGGTCACCGCGGAACGGAAGAGCAGGGCTCCTCCTCACTTGCTTTGCGCAGGGCGTGTCACTCATTCACACAAGCACGCTGTAGAGTTAGTATGTAGAGTTAGAGCAGAAAACGTGTTCTCTAGGAGAACAAAGAACTAGAGCTCCAAGCATCCTTACCTTGTCCTGAAGAAGCCCAGATGAAAGGTTGTTACTGAACCACGAAAGACGCTAGGATTCTTGGCCTCTGGAGGGGAAGAATTCAATCCAGGGCCAGAGACGAGGCTTGATTGCTCAGAGCTTTTGTGTAATAAAGTTTTATTAAAGTATAAAAGAGATAGAGAAAGCTTCTGACATAGACAACAGAAGGAGGCAGAAAGAGTGCCCCCTTGCTAGTGTTAGCAATGAAGTTATACACTTTGTAATTAGTTATTACAGTGAATCAAAAGAATGTCTGGAGGTTGTAAAGACCTTACTAGACCCACTCCCATTAATTTACATTTTAAGATAACAGGATTAGCCAGAAGGTTTTTTCCAGAAACTGTCCTCAAGCAGGATACATTACTGTTATATAATCCTAAGGAATGTAGAGGAAAAAAGAGTTTGTCCTTTCCACCTCCTTGAGAATTCCATACCCCTATCTCCTCCTCAAGAACCCCAGACCCCTCTCTCCTTGGGGACCCCTGGACTTATCAACCTGCCTAGAAATTGACTCTCTCACAGGTGGCTCTAGTGGCAAAGAATTTGCCTGCTTGCCAACACAAGAGGCATAAGAGACTCAGGTTCAATCTCCAGGTTGGGAAGATCCCCTGGAATAGGAAATGGCTACCCACTCCATTATATTTGCCTGGCAAATCCCATGGACAGAGAGTCTGTTGAGCTGCAGTCCAAAGAGCCGTAAAGAATTGTACACAACTGAAGCAACTTAACACACACACACACATGGGTTAGCGTATTTTATGTAAAACATCCCGTGTTGGCTCAGAGAGTAAAGAATCTGCCTGCAATGCAGGAGACCTGGGTTCCATCCTAGGGGAAGGAAATGGCAATCTACTCCAGTATTCTTGCCTGGAGAATTCCATGGACAGAGGAGCCTGGTCAGCTACAATCCATGGTGTCACAAAGAGTCAAACAGGACTGAGTGACTAACTAACTAACTAACATCACAGAAGTCCTACAAGGTAGATATTATCAGTCTTGTTTTACATATGAGGTAATTGAGGATTGCAAAAAGCCTCAAGCAACTAGCTTGAGAAAAAGCAAATAGCTCAAGATCACAGAGATAGCTGGTAGGTGTCAGAGAAGGGTCTGTATCCAGGTCTATCTACTGCCAATATCCAGGCCGCACTTTTAAACATGACTCCTTTATTTAAACACATTTCAATCTTCTCTTGCTTTTTCAATGGAAATTTTAGGAAGATAATTGTGAAATAAGTCATTGGGGGTTATTTCTGCTCATCATGATGATTCTAGAAAATAATACACTGATATGTTTAAGGAATTCATCTGGCTTTATAGTTTAGGATATCTGGAATAAAAAAAAATTAAAGTCTGTCCATGAGTCTGATTGCTTTTGGGAATGTGTCCTATGTCCCCTTCTGTGCACCATTTATTTTTACCTTGAGTTGAGAGCCTCTGTCCTTCACTGGGAGACCTATGTGAGCTCATGTTCTCAGTTTTCTCTCTAAGTACTCACAGCTAAGTACTCCAGCCTCTACAAGAGCATGTGGAGGGAGCCACCTGGGACAGGTTCAAGTTTAGCTCATTCATTCCACCCATTTCTGGCTATAATCCAGGATTGCACAAATGCTATTGAACACCCAGAATACTACTTTGATTATAATGATCATTTTGAGCACCTACTGTGTGCCAGATGCTTTACACAAATGGCATTTAATTTTCACAACAACCTTGTAAGTCAGGCAGTAGTGTCCACATTTTATAGATGAGGAAACCAAGGCTAAGGAGGCTGAATAACTTGCCTACTATACAACAAACCAAGGGTAGAACAAGAACTACGCTCTTAATCGTTGTGTCTGTCCCTCAGTCATGTCCAATTCTTTGTGACCCCATGGATTGTAGCCAGTCAGGCTCCTCTGTCCATGGGACTCTCCAGGCAAGAATATTGAAGTGGGTTGCCATTTCCTTCTCCAGGGGATCTTCTCAACCCAGGGATCAAACCCAGGTCTCTTGCATTGCAGGCAGATTTTACTGTCTGAGCTAAATAGGGAAGCCCCTCTCCCCTTCTTAATCATTAAATAATAACAAACAAAATATTGCTCTCCTCTCTCCTAAATCAATGGCTGCTGTTTTGTATCATCTTATTGTCCACCTCTGTGCTGTACTTCTACCATATTAAACACTAAAAAGACACTAAATGATACTGAAATTATCTTTCAATGTTTTTACAGGTTAATATATCACTTCTTTGTGATGTGCATGTTTTGAGTTTTTAATTCGGAGCGTATCTGAACAAATAAAGCAGTGTCTAATTTTGCCCTATTACATAGACTGATTTTAAATGTTTTTTAAGGAAGTCCAAATTACATAGCAAAATTTCTTCAGATTCTGCCACTTCTTTACAATTAGTCATTATAAACAGGATGGAGATCCAAATAGGTGGTAAAATAAATGAAGTTTGATGGCTGCTTTATCCAACTGATCACTGTCCTCAGAAGAATAAGTCAGCTTCACAGAATAAGAAATTCTGAAGTTCAGATTTCCTCCCTCAACATACCATCCTCTTAGTAAATATAAAAAAATCTAATTTTGTTTTCAGACTTTTATTTTTAGTAAAAATTCATAGGAGCAACTTCTCAATAAAAGAGAAACATTACCAAAACTTTAAAGGTTTACTAGATTCTCCTGATGGCATAATTGTACTGACCATGGCCTTGATTCCTTCTGGAAAAAGAAATCGATTATAAAGCGCATCTACTGTATCATTGGGTTCCACATCACATGACCTCTGGAGAAGGATGGGTCCTGTGTCTAAACCATCATCAGCCCAGAAAACAGAAAACCCAGCTTTCTTATCTCCCATGATTAGAGTCCTGTGAAAAGAAGAGTTGCGATGTAACACATTGGTTAATTGTATCATAAGGTGAATTAGTAACATGAAAGTACAATGTGGTTACTGTGGAAAATAGACAGTGAATGAAGCTACTGTGAAAATTACAGCAGGGCCGGGCAAAATCAGCATTCATAAAAAGTAGAACTTAATGGCTCTGTGATTTTGTACATCCCCATCTCTGTAATCTTTCTTATTAACACATAGTAATGAACAGGCATCAGAGACCATCAGTACTACTTCTCACTGACTCCCAGGCGTCGGCTTTCTATTGTAACATCAAGTAATTTTGCCACCAGGGTGCAGTTCCCACTCTGCACCTGATCCTGTATTAGGCAGAATAAGATCATGGAAGATAAAACAGAGGACAGTCAGTGCAGTGCTGAAAGGAGAACTGAGGTTTAATTTAGGTCGTGTGACTCAGGTATGGGCATCACTTAGAGCTGGAATTGGATTGTCTATAAATAAATAATAGTAAAAGAGGGTGGATTGATTCAACTACTTGTATTATGTGTTGTATAAGTTTAGCCTAAGAGGAAATCCTGACCCTTTAGACCTTATGGCTTCCCAGGTGGCGCTAATGGTAAAGAACCTGCCTGCCAGTGCAAGAGACATGAGAGACTCAGGCTCAATCCCTGGGTCTGGAAGATTCCCTGGAGAGAGTCATGGCAACCCACCCCAGCATTCTTGCCTGGAGAATCCCATGGACAGAGGAGTCTGGAGGGCTACAGTCCATAGGATCACAAAGAATCAGACATGACTGAAGCAACTTAGCATGGACACACACAGGCCTCATAATATATAGAATAAGCCAGATAGATGGGAATACATAAATGAAAGCATATCAGAGAACAGGCTAATACAGAGTATGAAGTGATAGGTCAGCCACACTCTTCACTGAAATCATTGTTACCTCTCTGAGCTACTAGTCAAGAAGACCAACTCAACCAACCAACCAATCAACTACTCATTTCAGAAATCTTGAGGAACTAATTGGCACTGTGTTATTAAGAGCCTTGAAAATATTCATATACTTTGAGTCAGTGATTCTGAACATGGAAGCAATGTGAAATGAGAAAAAAAATACATGTTTAAATACAAAGATATTCACTATAGTACTATTTACAAGAGCCAAAAAGAAATCAATTCATGTAATCAGTATTGAAACATTGGGTTGGGCCAAAAGTTCATATGGGTGGGTTTTTCCATAGTATGCCATAGAAAAATCTGAATGACATTTTTGGCCAGCCCAATATAATTAAATGTTTTTCACCACATTTAAACCAATTTTCTGTCTGTATGATAACTTGACCCTGAGAGGGAGCTGGGGGTTATGCAGGTAAAGATGGTAGAGACGGTGAGAAAGGCCCACCTTGACCCACAGGATAGTGTACCTGTGACACTGGGCAGTAGCAGGCAGTGTTCTTGAACCTGGGCCCTTCACAGTAAAAATGTTAGATTATAGTCCCTTGTCCCCTCAAGAAACTTAACCTTGGATGGGGGAGGATAGACCACAAGAAAGATAATTTCAGGTAATTCAGCATTTCCCGAAATGTACCTGAGATACTCGACACAAAAAAAGTTTTATGGCCAAATAAATTGAGGGACACTTTGTACTCACATTCCCCCTTGGAGATTAGGATGCTCACATGAAAGCATATATTAAATTCTCTAAGTTCTGAGAAATAGAAATACAGCATAAACCAGACTTGTCTGAACATAAGACCTTTGCTTGCTTAATACCTAGTTACATCCAGTGGAGCCAATAGGTCATAGAAGATTCTTGGGAATGCTGTTCTGGCTTATGCAGTACCTCAAGATCTCAGGGAGTTCATGTAATCAGGACCTCACAATTGTTCAAGCATACCTAGTTCCTTGATCACCTAGGTTAAAAACAGAAAGATTACAGGCAATAAAAATGGGCCCATCTTGGTTATTTAAAGAAAAATCTCACCAGTTTATAGCAGAAGCTCCTCTGTGCCTGGGGAGGATAGATGGGTGATAAATGATGGAACCATGCTTTGGGCCATCAATTACATCCATGGGGATGAATTGTGTGCAGAAGGGAAGCACGTTGAGCTCAGCACCCACGGATCTGTAGGCCTCCACCACATTCTTTATGGTCTTGCCCTTGACTCTCCATCTAGGGAACTTGAACACAGGGGTCCCATTTTTCTCTGCAGCCAATGCTGAGCATGAAAGAGATTATTTTCATCAAAAAAGTTTTGGCCATAATTTTATATTACTATGAGTTTGCATATTGTAATTTCATGAAACATCTACAAATAAAATATGATGAAGAACAATTTTGATTCTGACCATCTCATGGCCCAAGGTAGCTGCTTTAAGCCCCACTGTATAAGTTTAAGGTGTACAGCATAATTATTTGACTGACATACATCATGAAAATGATTATCACAGTAAGCTTAGTAAACATTCTTCATCTCATATACATACAAAACAAAGTAGAAAAAAATTTTTATTATGATGATAATGCTTTGGATTTACCCTGTTAACAACTTTCATATGTAACATACAGCAGTGTTCATTATATTTATCAGGTTGTACATTATATTCTTGCTGCTGCTGCTGCTAAGTCACTTCAGTCGCATCTCTATGCGACCCCATAGACGGCAGCCCACCCGGCTCCTCCATCCATGGGATTTTCCAGGCAAGAGTACTGGAGTGGGTTGCCACTGCCTTCTCCTACATTATATCCCTACTCCTTACTTATCTTATAATTGGGAGTTTGTACCTTCTAACTGCCTTTATCCAATTCCCCCAGTAACAGGAACTAGAATAAACACCAGAGTTGCTTCTTTCAAGAAAAAAAAATTTAGAGTTATCATAGATATTATTTCCCAACCAATATATTGCATCATACCAGTGATTTACAAAGATTCAAGTCACAAGCCAAGATTTCTAGATGCTAGTTCTTATTATCTACCTGTAGACTGGTTCTTTTGGGTTGACCAGAAAGCTCATTTGGATTTTCTGTACCATCTTACCAAGAAAATGAATTAGCTTTTTGGCTAACCTAATATCTGTTTCTTGCCCTTTTTTTCAAAATAACTAAAGTGAGCAAATCAGAATCACACTGTAGGTTTGCTCTGAGGATGGCTATTTTCTTTACCTACTGTTAAGAGTCAAGCAGCCATCGCTGTAATTTGTTCTGAGATAAATGTGTTCTTTACAAGCCCACATCAATTGCTATTATTGCCTGCATTCATATTGGCTCCTCTGCATCAGACATTATTCTACATATCTCATAGAACCTTTGGAAAGTCACAAGCATAACCCAGGAAAGACATATGCTTGGAAATTCCTCTGATGGACCTGATGATTACCACACTGGCAAGTGGAGAAACTCAGTACAACAGGGGCCTGCATCTTTGTCTTGAGGCCCACAAGAGAAGGGAGAATGTTTGAGTCTGTATCCACCACACAAATAGACTTGGCCTGAGAAGGCCAAGTGCAGAGTCCATGGTGCAGTTGCTCCAAGATACACTTACCAAGTGGGTCAGCTTTTCCATCTTTGTCTGGAACTGTGAACACTCCCACGACTCTGTGGCCTTCTTTGCAGAGATGACTGTAGACCTCCTGTCCAAAGAGGCTCTGACCAATAAGTGCCACTTTCAGCTTGTTTTTGAAACAAACCTGTGAAACAATTCAGTGGTATGTTATTATTCAATAGACAGGTATTAGTATGGATGGGTTTCCCTGGTGGCTCCATGGTAAAGAATCTGCCTGCAGTGCAGGAGACACAGGTCTGATCCCTGGGTGGAGAAGATTCCCTGGAGAAGGAAATGGCAACCTCCTCCAGTATTCTTGCTTGGGAAATCCCATGGACAGAGGAGCCTGGCAGGTTACAGTCCATGGGGTTACAAAGAGTCAGACATGATTTAGCGACTAAACAACAACGTTAGTATGGATAGAAGCTACATGGATAATAAATAATCTTTTCTCAATAATACCAGATGGTAAGGACTATGAAAGGCTTAAAGATCTACGAAGTAAAATATTTATTGACATACACTGAACTCAGACTACATGCTATATACTGCAAGTAATTTCACACCTAAGTATTCCTCATTTTACCTTTGCTTTCACTCAAATGATTATTCATTATAATCACTGAGATTGCATATATTTTTACAAGGTATTTCAACTCCTTGATAAAATGAGACCAGATATTAACAAATAAGCCCAGGTTTCACAGTTGAAAAGAGTGCAATTCTCAGCAAGATCTGCCTAAATAAAACAATGTATTTATGCCTCACAATTTACATAAGAATTTAAATAAGAACTGAATCATCTCACACCTCCAAAAAATAAGCCAAGAATTAACATCTAGTAAAATATAGGGGTCAAAACCTAGTGCCACCCATCCCTTATTAGTTGTGTGACCTCAAGCAAGTAACTAACTTTCACTTGCCTTTTTTCTCATCTATAAAATGTGAATAACACCAACTCACACAATTCTAATTGAAGTAGATGACAATATGTATTAGGCTTAAAGCAGCGTCTGACATACAGCACTGTTAAAGTAAAAGCTTTAATAATGATTTAAAGGTTTTGCTATATAGTAGACAATTCTATGTTTTTTCACATAGTCCAGAATTCCAAAATTCTTGGTAAGTAATCTAAACTCATTTGGTCTCAAGATCTGGATTGATCTAATAAAATGTTTTTTTATAGTCTTTGAAGGTGTCTTATAAATAAACACAAAATCATTTGGCTTCAAACTTTTCTGAACTGACAATGCTATTTATAGTCTTTAATATAGTATGTTTGCTGAAGAAAAATCAATCAGTGTGCTTAGTTACAGATACTACCCCAGACCCTGCTATAAAGTGCATGTAAGTTTCTATGCACCATATTAACTCTATTAAATGTGAATAACTCTGAACCTCAAACACATTTGGCCCCACAGGTTTCAGAGAAGGAACTGAGGTCTGCCCAGTATTTCATTAATTTAATCTTTACAACTATCCTATTTTCTTATCCCTCATTTTGTATCATTCTATGAATGAAGAAACCAAGGCTTAGAAAACTCTAGTTTATCACCAAGGGCATACTAGCAAAACAAGGCAGAGGTGGGACTTGAATCCAGGGCTGTCAGACTCCAAAGCCCACATATGTACTTAAAAATAAAATGAGCCAGCACTGCCCATCTCTTCTAACTTCTTTTTTTTTTTCAAATTAAAAAAAAATGGAGTATAATTGCTTTACAATTTTGTGCTAGTTTCTGCTACACAACAATGTGAATCAGCAAAACATATTTTAAATTGGAATATAATTGCTTTACAATGTTGTGTTAGTCTATCTTCTTTTTAGAACACTACACTGATGCATAAAAATACACTGACTGTCAGTAAATATAAACACCATATAGATAAGAACGGCATTAAAGGAGTTAAAGTTTTAAAGGACTGTCTTTAGGCGCTTAAGGCAACCTGTTGACACGGCCTGATTGTTAAGATGATGAGGAGAGTCACCAGGTGAAGCAGGCTGGATGCAGGACTGTGGGTGTAGTGATGGTAATCAGAGAGTCATGACCTCCTATGTGAGTCCCGTTTTGGTCAAGAACCAACCCCAGCTCCCCAGAGTTCTTTCCATCTTTCATTCCACCATGTTAGAATTCAGCTCCACAGGATTTGGACATAGAACATTTTTCCTTCAGTTTGAATGGGATTTGTTAACGTTCCAGAAAGTCATTCTAAATTAGCAAAGCCTCACTGTTAAAATCTGACTATGAGAAACTTAATTTTCCCTTATTTCCTATTTTATTTATTTATTGGTTTAAAATTTTTTAATTTAAAAAGATTTTTAAACTTTTAATTTTATATCGGAATATAGCCAATTAACAGAGTTGTGATAGTTTCAGGTGGAGAGAAAAGGGACTAAGCCATACATATACATCTATCCATTCTCCCCCAAACTCCCCTCCCATCCAGGCTGCCACATTGAGCAGAGTTTCCTGTGCTACACAGTAGGATTTCATTGGTTATTCATTTAAAATGTGGCAGTATGTATATGTAGACCCCAAACTCCCTAACTATCCTGTCTTCCCCTCGTTCTTCCCTCCTGGCAACCATAAGTTTGTTGTCTGTTTCTGTTTTGTAAATACATTAATTTGTATCATTTCTTTTTAGATTCTGTAGAAATATCATATGACATCCCTTATATGGGGAATTCACTTTACTAAGGGCATAAATGGCATCCCTTTTTAGGCATGAACTTAAAAGCATGCAAGTTCACACTTTCTCTGTGAGCTCATAATTAATCAATTAGGGTTTGGGTTTAAAAATTCCTTTCCAGGGCCAACCAAAGTTTCTATCCTCAAAGAGCCTAAAGCTTCAACATCTAATAGATTCTTACAAACGGACAGATTAACCTTTTAAGAGCAGCTCAATTTGCCTACAGATAACACATAACTATTTCATTTCCTCTCATTCAAAAACTCAAAATGTTCGGTAAATACTCTATCTTCAGATCCTATAATCAATGCTGTTGCTTGGTACAGAACTGATGCACTTGCTAGCTTACAAAATTTGGCTTTTACCTCACATCATTACCAATGCCAAATATTTTAAGACTTCCTAAATATTAGTCGTAAAACATACAAGGGCCATGAGGATGAGCTGACTCAAATGTAGTGTGCCCTCGGCTGTCATCTCATTACTGGGAGTTCAATTCCTAAATCAACAGTCCCCCAGAAAGTGTTTAAAGAAACCATGTCAGTATCTCTGGAAATTCTACATTCACTGAAACACTTTCTGAGCTTGGTGGTAAAACTGAAACTATAAAGGCAAGTTTCTAACAGAGAGAAAATTTCAGAGTTTATGATTTTAAGTGTTTATAGTGAGTTAGTATAATCCTAAAGAACTGAACTGGGATGTTTTACTTTAGTCTTATTTCTCCAAGTATGATCTGAGGACAAATGGTCAGTGTTGCCAGAATCAGATGGGAGGAAATGTTAAAAATGTGGTTTCCTGGGTCCCACCCCTGATCTACTGAGCCAGACCCTCAGGAAGTTGGCATTAACTCAAAAACATATGAGGAAGTTTGGACCCTGTCTCTGCACCGTATTAGCCCAGGAAGCTGCATTTTAACAAGCTCTCCATTGACTGACAGGCACATGAAAACACAAATCTCTGGTGTTTAGAGTGCGTGTCCAGCCCTCCAAAAGGCATCTGCCCTGGGGAGTCTGTGTCAGAAAGAAGCAGTGGAAGTAATAGCAAACATTTTAATGAGACCCTGGGGTGTGCCAGGTAGTTAATATATGTTATCTCATTTTGATTGCCCGATGATTCTCAGAGACAGGCATTAATAAATCGTTTTATAGCTGAAGTGGAGAAGGGAATGGCAACCCACTCCAGTGTTCTTGCCTGGAGAATCCCATGGGCAGAGGAGCCTGGCAGGCAACAGTCACCAAGAGTCAGACATGACTGAAGTAACTTAGCACAGATGAAGAAATTAAAACAGAGAGATTAAGATACAGCCTGGAGTCCAATCACTACTAAGTGGTAGCTCTGAGATTCTAACCCAGTTACCACGTCAGTGCCACTGTTTTTCTATAACACCAGTTGTTGGATATCAGTTAAAATCTGAATAATAATAGTACTTACCCTTTAAGTTATTATTATTATTGTCATAAGGATTTAGCAGGATAAAGCCTGTAGTGTGGCAATGTGTGGTGTGTGGCAATAGTAAATGCTCAAAAAATGTAAACTATACAGAAGAACTATACAAAAAAGATCTTCATGACTCAGACAACCATGATGGTGTAATCACTCACCTAGAGTCAGACATCCTGGAGTCCGAAGTCAAGTGGGCCTTAGGAAGCATCACTACAAACAAAGCTAGTGGAGGTGATGGAATTCCAGTTGAGCTATTTCAAATCCTAAAAGATGATGCTGTGAAAGTGCTGCACTTAATATGCCAGCAAATTTGGAAAACTCAGCAGTGGCCACGAGACTGGAAAAGGTCAGTTTTCATTTCAATCCCAAAGAAAGGCAATGTCAAAGAATGCTCAAACTACCACACAATTGTACTCATCTCACACACTAGCAAAGTAATGCTCAAAATTCTCCAAGTCAGGATTCAATAGTACATGAACTGTGAACTTCCAGATGTTCAAGCTGGATTCAGAAAAGGCAGAGGAACCAGAGATCAAATTGCCAACATCTGTTGAATCATTGAAAAAGCCAGAGAGTTTCAGAAAAACATCTACTTCTGCCTTATTGATTACACCAAAGCCTTTGACTGTGTGGATCATGACAAACTGTGGAAAATTTTGAAAGAGATGGGAATACTGGACCACCTGATCTGCCTCTTGAGAAATCCGTATGCAGGTCAAGAAGCAAGTTAGAACTGAACATGGAACAACAGACTGGTTCCAAATTGGGAAATGAGGATGTCAAGTCTGTATATTGTCACCCTACTTATTTAACTTAAATGTAGAGTACATCATGTGAAATGCCAGGCTGGATGAAACAAAAGTTGGAATCAAGATTGCTGGGAGAAATATCAATAACCTCAGACATGCAGATGACACCACCCTTATGGCAGAAAGTGAAGAAGAACTAAAGAGCCTCTTGATGAAAGTGAAAGAGGAGAGTGAAAAAGCTGGCTTCAAACTCAACATTCAAAAAGTGAAGATCATGGCATCCGGTCCCATCACTTCATGGCAAATAGATGGGGGAAAATGGTGACAGTGAGAGACTTTATATTTTGGGGCTCCAAAATCACTGCAGATGGTGACTGTAGTCATAAAATCAAAAGATGATTGCTCCTTCAAAGAAAAGCTAAGACCAACCTAGACAGCATATTAAAAAGCAGAGACATTACTTTGCTGACAAAGGTCCGTCTAATCAAAGCTATGGTTTTTCCAGTAGTCATGCATGGATGTGGGAATTGGACTATAAGAAAGCTGAGCGCCAAAGAATTGATGCTTTTGAGCTGTGGTGTTGGAGAAAACTCTTGAGAGTTCCTTGGACTGCAAGATCAAGCCAGTCAATCCTAAAGGAAATCAGTCCTGAATATTATTGGAAGTTCTGATGCTGAAGCTGAAACTCCAATACTTTGGCCACCCGATGCAAAGAACTGACTCCTTGGAAAAGACCCTGATTCTGGGAAACACTGAAGGCAGGAGGAGAATGGGACGACAGAGGATGAGATGGCTGGATGGCATCACCAACTCAAAGCTGCCTATGTTAGAAATTGTGAGAACTGTCAATTTTTCCAATGATAATGGGAAAGGACCTTTTTCACAAAAGAATAAAACAAAATAAAATTTTCTGAGACAGTGAGATACCTAACTCTTAAGGGACTATCTGGCACGTGGTTTCCCAAATCGTGCCTGACAGTGTGCAAGATCTGTTCAACAAGCATGTTTTGGGCATTTGCCATGCTCTGGGCACAGTGCATGGTTGCTGTTGTTGTTCAGTCGCTCAGTCATGTCCAATCCTTTGTGACCCCAAGGACTGCAGCACACCAGGCTTCCCTGTCCTTCCCTTTCTCATGGAGTTTGGTCAAACGCATGTCCATTGAATTGGTGATGCCATCCAACCATCTCATCCTCCGTCATCCCATTCTCCTCCTGCCCTCAGTCTTTCTCAGCACCAGGGTCTTTTCCCAAGAGTTGGCTCTTGGCATCAAGTGGCCAAAGTATTAGAGCTTTAGCAACAGTCCTTCCAATGAATATTCAGGGTTGATTTCCTTTAGGATTGACTGAATTAATCCTATTGTCCAAAGGACTCTCAAGAGTATTCTCAAGCGCCATAGTTCAAAATCATCAATTCTTGGGCACTCAGCCTTCTTCATTATCCAACTCTCACATCTGTATAGGACTATTGTGTGGTGAAGTGAAGTGAAAGTTGCTCAGTCGTGTCTGACTCTTTGCGACCCCATGGACTGTACAGTCTGTGGAATTCTCCAGGCCAGAATACTGGAGTGGGTAGACTTTCCCTTCTCCAGGGGATTTTTCCCAACCCAGAGATAGAACCCAGGTTTCCCAGACTGCAGGCGGATTCTTTACCATAGCTGAGCCACCAGGGAAGCCCAAGAATACTAGAGTGGGTAGCCTATCCCTTCTCCAGGGGATCTTCCTGACCCAGGAATTAAACTGGGGTCTCCTGCATTACAGGCAGATTCTTTAACAACTGAACTATCAGGGAAGCCCCCTGTTGCGTGGTAGGGGCTGCAAATCAGTGACCTGACAAGAGGATTATATTTGGACCACAGAACATTTGTAAAAGAACTGTGATAAGATTTTGGGAGGTTTTACATTAGCAGGCTGAATTTCTGACTTCCTCTTTAAAAATCAGGAGGCTTGTCAACCATGATCAACATTCCCATGTGGCAATGGTCAGCTGGAGCTGACCAGGGGATGCCCCAGGGGATGCCATCCTTCAACTCTGAATGTGGTTTACTCAGTCCAGCCCAAATGCTTCATTTGTCTTACCTGTGTGGCCTCTGTGGGCATTTTTGTTTCGGATTCCTACACTAAAGGCAGCCAGAAGAGTCCCTGTCCTAGTTTGGCTGAATGCCTTTTCATATTTTATTCCCCATTTGTAGTTCTGTTTCATTATTATTCTTTATCTAAAGGCAAGTTTAATCACTTGTCCTAGTAATCTATGAATTCCTTGAAAGCAGGGACTATTTATCTCTTCTTTTTTTTTTCCTTCCTTTTTGTCTGTGAGACTCTGAAAAAGGTTTTTAACTTCTCTTCATCTCAGTTTCCTGCTTTGTAAAATGGGCATATTAATATTATTTACCTCACTGAGATGTTATAAAGACTAAATGAGTATATGCAAAGCATTTATAACAGTGCCTGGTGCATATAAAGTCCTAGACCAATGGTATTTATTATTATTTCTTCAGGATTTAGACCAAGTGCTCAGTACATAATATATAATTTAATGTGGTTTGAAGTTGAATTTGAGGGTCCTAAATTAAACTAGACACCAAAGCAGAGAGTCATGCAATAAGGAAACAAGTTAAGGACCTAGTTGCTAGAACTAGGATGTAAAGTCAGTACTTGGTTCCAAGAAGCAGGGAAGGGGCCTCTTGAAATAGATCATAACGTAACCCCAAGTCCTGAACCCAGAGCACCAGCCAGGCTTGTCTCAGACACTGGCAGAGGAGCTAAGTAACAGACTGCCAAATAAATATAAGGCCTAAACAGCCCCTACCATTGGGAGAAATTAAGAAGCAGTCAGCCAGGCAAGATACTAGAGGTGGGGGTTCTGGAGGGGGAGCATATGTAAACCCATGGCGATATCATGTCATTGTATGGCAAAACTAATAAAAAAAAAAAAAGATACTAGAGGTGGACCATAATAGCTCATTCACAAGGGTTTTATTGCTAGATATATTTGCACTATTCAAAAAGATCCAGCCATATCATTAAGCTGAGACCACTAAATAACTGTAAGTCCATTTCTTTAAGACAGAGAATTAATTATGCCAGGAAGTATTTTAAGTAAATTTTCTTGGATTTTATTAAATTCTGAGAGATTTTTTTTTCATTCTTCCTTCATTCTGGTTTAATACAAACTCAAAAGTGCTGTGTGACTTAAAAAAAATTAAGATGAAGGTACAATGAATGTATCTACAATAAAACACCATTTTCAGTGTAAAATTCTGTGAGTTTGGACAGACACACAGTCATGTAACCCCTGCTACAATCAAGATGTAGAACAATTCCATCATCTCGCCAAATTGTCTTCTGTCCCTTTACAGTCACTCCCTCCCCCTAACTCCAGCCCCTGATCTTTATTTCTTTCACTATAGTTCACTCTCTCCAAAGTGTCAGATGAATGTGATATGACACGTGCTCAGTTGCTCATTTGTGTCCAACTCTCTGCAACACCCCGGGCTCTAGCCTGCCAGGCTCCTCTGTCGATGGGATTTTCCAGGCAAGAATACTGCAGTGGGTTGCCTGAGGGGATCTTCCTGATCCAGGGATTGAACCTACGTCTCCTGTACTGGCAGGTGGATTCTTTACCACTGAGCCACCTAGGGGCCCATATAAATATGAAACACTTTGGGTTTGTCTTCTTACATTTAGCACACATATTTGAGCTTCATCCCTATTGTTTTTTTTATCAATAGTTCATTACTTCTTTTTTTTTTCTGAGTAAGAATCTACCATATGGCTAGATATACCACATTTTGCTTATCTTGACACCAACTAAAAGACATTTAAATTGGTAATTATGAAGAAAGCCTCTGTAAACATCCAGGACAGGACCAGGAAGCCTGGAGTGCTTCAGTCCATGGGTTCGCAGGGAGTCCGACATGACTGGCGGAACAACAATAACACAACAAACATCCATAAATAGATATTCCTATGAACATAAGATTTCATTTCTCTTGGGTAAATACCTCTGAGGGCAATTGCTGGGTCATAGCATGGGTGTACGTTTAACTTTATAAAAAAAAGTCAGTTGTCCAAAGTGACTGTACCATTTTGCATTCCTACCAGCCATGTTTGATTTCAAACAATTCTTTTAGAATACAGTCTAAAGGATGAATCTCCATTTTCTAAATAAATAAATGTTTATAAAGAATAAAACATCCCAAATGCATCACCTAATATACCATGTCCTCCTTTTGGCCACTGAAGAACTTGCCTTCTCCCCAGCCATATGGCACAGCTCTCCCACATGTATTCCTGGAGACAGACTCAGGCACCTGACCTCAGACCATGCCTGGTGCTTCCCCACCTGGGTGTTTTTGTTTATGCCATTTGCTACCTGGGATGTTCATCTTTTATTACTGAAAGCTTATGTAATCCAACTATTGACATCTTTTCATCCTTCAAGAATCCAGTCTGCTCTCCAAAGAAGACAATTAAAGGTGTTGACAGAGGAGGCCAATGAAACAGGCAAACACAAGCCCCTTGCTCTCTGTGCCATTCAACACAGATCTCCATGTGCCACGTAGCAAGAGAGAGCTAAGGAGGAGTTCAGAGCACAGTAGAGGAAAAACAGCAAAGTCTTTGCCACAGCAGGTCTCTTTCCCTTTATTACAAAAATAACTAGAACTGGCAGCATGGGATAAAGTGAATTCTCATTACTTGTGGCTGTCTGGGAGACCAAAGCTTTCCCATTTATGCAACTTTTGGCCAGTTCTGGATGCGACTCAAGACCTCTCTGCTCCAAGGTTTTTTGTTTTTATATCTGGATATGTACACTTGCACATGTAACTCTAGCAGAGAAGAGGAATCAAAACGCCAATTCTCTTATAACACAGCAAACATGCACTTCCTATAAAAGAGATGAGGTACACGGGATGGATCTGTTTTCTTCCCTAAACAGCCTGGACTCTGCCTGGATGCATAGATGCATCTCTTCCCCAGGCCCGGAGTGCTGAAGTCAGTGCCACATGCAACGTGTCCTCCTTCATCTCATCGCTGGAAAAGCTGATGCAATTCCAAGGCTACGCGCCGAGCCAGGGCTCGGTTCTTGCACCATTGTTTACCAGTGTTCCAGGGTGGCTGCTTCTGCAGCGCCTGGTAATCGTAGAAAGCTTGCCATCTGCGGCTCCGGAATAATGAGCTGGCAGTCACCGGCTGGGACTGCCATTGTGTGAATGGGCCCTGCATGCCCATCGGGAGCGCTGACACCTGTCAGCTGCGGAGGAGGACCCGGTCGACTTGATGCCATTCTCCTCCAGGAGGTGGACTCGGTCCTGGACCTCCGCTCCATCTCGTAACTAGGCAGGGGTCTCAGCATTGAAACGAAAACTGAAAGGAAGCCGATTCTGTGCCCCTGACGGAGTGACTGTTTCCACCCTGTCAATCCCAGCCAGACATCCTCAGCCCGTCCCGCTAGAGGACAATGGCTCATTCGACAAGCCCGTTCGGGACCCTCCCAGGACCTTTACCTCCATTCTCTCGGTTAAAAAAAAAAAAAAAAAAACCGTTGTCTTGCAAAGTAAACAGCTGCCCACCTTAGCCCCTCCGCCCGGCCAGCCCCGAATCTGGGCAGCCCCCGGGTGAGAGCTGGGACGCTCGCCCGGGCGAACTCACCCGGCTGGTGCAGAAGCGCCGGAGCGCCTGGCCGCCTCGCCACAACATGCTGGAAAGGAGCGCTCGCGCGGGCGACCCTAGGACAACTCAGCCCAGCCCCGACCTGCTGCCTCCGGGTCCCCGGCAAGTCCCGGGACCCGGCTTACGGCCCCGCCCCCTCGCCTGGACGGGCTCTCGCGGCCAATCCCGTGCGACGGGGCGGGGCGTGCGCTGGTCTCCCGGAGCTGCGCTGGTGTCCAGCCAGAGCGACAGCTTCTGGCGGCTGCCTCGGTTCCACCCTTACTAGCTGTGGGATCTTCTACCAGTTACTCACACTTCTGAGGTAAATAAGGAGCTGCCTTAAAGGTCAATCTGACACCCCAACTCATGTCCTTAACAGAGTCCTGGAAAGACAACGTGGAGCCATGGAAGATAAGGGGTGGGGGCACCTTCGCCTGATATATAAGAACATTTAATGAGATTGTGTGTAAAGCACCTGACAAAGGGCCTGACACAGAGCTGGTCCCTGATAGATGATAGACAGATAGATGGGTCCTTTTCCCTCACCTCCCTGAAGAAACGCTCAAGGTATGCTTTAGTTGAACACCTGTATTAAACACAACTCCTTAGCCTGGCATTCAAGGCGTCTGTAGTTTGGCATTTACTCTTATTTCTTGCAACTCCTTTGCACTTGTAATTCAGTCTGGATGTAGTACTTGTCTATGATTTCTTGGACAATACCTCCCAGGAAAATTTGCCGCCTGTTACATATCACCAACTAAGCATGACCAAATTCCTTCTCTGCTTAAAGGTATAGCTCAAATGCTGCCTCCTGGAGAAAACAAATGTTTTCCTGATTACTTTTCCTCCCCCACCTCCTGACATCCCCAAAGTAATGTTTCACTCCTCTGAACTGGGAAAGATTTTTCTCTATGCATCTCTTCAGTTCAGTTAAGTTCAGTTCAGTCGCTCAGCCGTGTCTGACTCTGTGACCCTATAAACTGCAGCACGCCAAGCCGCCTTGTCCACCACCAACTCCCGGAGGTTACCCAAACTCATGTCCATTGAGTCAGCGATGCCATCCAACTATCTCATCCTCTGTCATCCCCTTCCCCTCCTGCCCTCAATCGTTCCCAGCATCAGGGTCTTTTCAAATGAGTTAGTTATTTGCATCGAGTGGCCAAAGTATTGGAGTTTCAGCTTCAACATCAGTCCTTCCAATGAACACCCAGGACCCATCTCCTTTAGGATGGACTGGTTGGATCTCCTTGCAGTCCAAGGGACTCTCAAGAGTCTTCTCCAACACCACAGTTTAAAAGCATCAATTCTTCGGTGCTCAGCTTTCTTTATAGTCCAACTCTCACATCCATACATGACTACTGGAAAAACCATAGCCTTAACTAGATGGACCTTTGTTGGGGAAGTAATGTCTCTGCTTTTCAATATGCTGTCTAATTTGGTCATAATTTGCCTTCAAAGGAGTAAGCATCTTCAAATTTCATGGCTGCAGTCACCATCTGCAGTGATTTTGGAACCCCCCAAAATAAAGTCAGCCACTGTTTTCACTGTTTCTCCATCTATTTGCCGGGAAGTGATGGGACCGGATGCTATGATCTTAGTTTTCTGAATGTCGAGGTTTAAGCCAACTTTTTCACTCTCCTCTTTCACTTTCATCAAGAGACTCTTTAGTTCTTATTCACTTTCTGCCATAAGGGTGGTATCATCTGCATATCTGAGGTAATTGATATTTCTCCCGCAGTCTTGATTCCAGCTTGTGCTTCATCCAGCCCAGCATTTCTCATGATGTACTCTGCATATCAGTTAAATAAGCAGGGTGACAGTATACAGCCTTGATATACTCCTTTTCCTATTTGGAACCAGTCTGTTGCTCCATGTCCAGTTCTAACTGTTGCTTCCTGACCTGCATACAGGTTTCTCAAGAGGTGGGTCAGGAGGTCTGGTATGCCCATCTCTTGAAGAATTTTCCACAGTTTATTGTGATCCACACAGTCAAAGACTTTGGCATAGTCAATAAAGCAGAAACAGATGTTTTTCTTGAACTCTCTTGCTTTTTTGATGATCTAGCAGATGCTGGCAATTGGATCTCTGGTTCCTCTGCCTTTTCTAAATCCAGCTTGAACATCTGGAAGTTCACAGTTCACATATTGCTGAAGCGTGGTTTGGAGAATTTTGAACATTACTGTACTAGCATGTGAGATGAGTGCAATTGTGCGGTAGTTTGAGTATTCTTTGGCATTGCCTTTCTTTGGGATTGGAGTGAAAACTGACCTTTTCCGGTCCTGTGACAACTGCTGAGTTTTCCAAATTTGCTGACATACTGAGTGCAGCACTTTCACAACATTATCTTTTAGAATTTGAAATAGCTCAACTGGAATTCCATCAGCTCCACTAGCTTTTTTCATAGTGATGCTTCTAAGGTCTACTTGACTTCACATTCCAGGATGTCTGGCTATAAGTGAGTGATCACACCTTCGTGATTATCTGGGTCATGAAGATCTTTTTTGTACAGTTCTTCTGTGTATTTTTGCCACCTCTTCTTAATATCTTCTACTTCTGTTAGGTCCATACCATTTCCGTCCTTTAATGTGCCCATCTCTTGAAGAGATCTCTAGTTTTTCCCTTTCTATTGTTTTCCTCTATTTCTTTGCATTGATCACTGAGGAAGGCTTCCTTATCTCTCCTTGCTGTTCTTTGGAACTCTGCATAATCTTTCCTTTTCTCTTTTGCCTTTAGCTTCTCTTCTTTTCACAGCTATTTGTGAGGCCTCCTCAGACAGCCATTTTGCTTTTTTGCATTTCTTTTTCTTAGGGATGGTCTTGATCCCTGTTTCCTGTACAATGTCACGAACCTCCTTCCACAGTTCATCAGGCACTCTGTCTTTCAGATCTAGTCCCTTCAATCTATTTCTCACTTCCACAGTGTAACCATAAGGGGTTTGATTTAGGCCATGTTAGGATGCCTCAGTCAGGTACTGGTATTTATGTACCTGTCATCTTATCTCCTGGAAGCTCTTTGAAGACTGACTCTATGCCTTATTTATCAGGATTTACAGTACTTAGCATTAAGCAGAGCTCAGAAAATACTTGTTGAAAAAGAGAACAAATCAATGAATGAATATGTTTAAGAAGGTAAGAAGGAAAGAAAAAGAACTTTTTAAAAAATTTATTGAAGTATAGTTAATGTACAATGTAGTGTTAATTTCTTATGTACGGTAAAACCACTCAGTTATACAGATATGTATACATATATACTAGAAAAAAGAACCATTCTTAAAGCATGGAGAATTGCAGCAAACATCCAGGGTTTTGCTTTAGATACTATCTGTCCCTTGACAATTTAACCCATTTCCCTGACTGCTTTTTGTGACTTCTTGCTTCTTTTAAACTTCCAAATATTGATACTCATTTTGAATTGTTCTGAACCAGGGAGGGTAAGCAAGGAATGTCTTTTTCCCTGAGTGAAGATTCCATAGTTATATACTTCAGCTCCCAACTTTGGAAAATGAGTTTATGTTTACCCAAATATAGCCAAACATACATGATGCCTAAAATTTTCTATAAGAACCAGACATGTAGTTCTTTTTATCATTGGAAGTTAAGCCAAATGCAACTAGAGAGTTTAACAAACAGACAAAAACTAAAAACACCTGCCAATCTAGACTTCTGCATATGTGCTCAATTGCTCAGTCATGTCTGACTCTTTGGGACCCCATGGACTTTAGCCCACCAGGCTCCTCTGTTCATGGGATGTTCCATGCAAGAAAACTGGAGTGGGTTGCCATTTACTTCTCCAGGGGAACCCCAATCAAAGGATTGAACCCTATTGCTGGCAAAAATGGAGATGAAATAAAGCAAACTTTAAAATAAAAAACTTGAGAAACTTTGTTATCAGTTCAGTTGCTCATTTGTGTCCGACTCTTTGAGATCCCATGAATTGCAGCACGCCAAGCCTCCCTGTCAATCACCAACTCCTGGAGTCTACCCAAACCCATGTCCATTGAGTCAGTGATGCCATCCAGCCATCCCATCCTCTGTTGTCCCCTTCTCCTCCTGCCCCCAATCATTCCCAGCATTAGAGTCTTTTCCAATGAGTCAACTCTTCGCATGAGGTGGCCAAAGTATTGGAGTTTCAGCTTCAACATCAGTCCTTCCAATGAACACCCAGGACTGATCTCCTTTAGGATGGACTGGTTGGATCTTCTAGCAGTCCAAGGGACTCTCAAGAGTCTTCTCTAACACCACAGTTCAAAAGCATCAATTCTTCAGCACTCAGCTTTCTTACTGTTCAACTGTCACATCCATACACGACTACTTGAAAAACCATATGTTATCAGTAGACACACAAAAAAGGAATATTAGAGTATCCTTCAAGCAGGAGGAAAATTACCCACTTGGAAGCCCAGACTGACAAAAAAGGCAAATACGTGAGTGAATTTAAGTAAACACTGACCATATGAACAAAACCAATAATAAAATCTTGGAGATATATATATATACACATCAACAAAATATATACATGAAAATATAAAAGCAATAATAAAAAATTGTTGGATAAGTTGGAAAGGCTGGGAGGAATGGAATATTCTTCAGGCAGAAAGGAAATTAATACTAGATGGAACCTCAGAAATGGAGTGAAGCACACTAGAGAGGGTAAATATGAGGACAAATTTAAATTAGTATTATGTATAATGATTCTAATAATGGTGATGTCATATAATCTCTATTGTGTTACTCTCTTCTTTTTCTTTTTGGATTCTGTAAAACAGATGTTTAAAATCACAGATTAGAAGATATCACACATTTCAAAGAAATGTGAAAGACTTGTGTCTCTGTAGTTGAACTTGATTTCCCTTAAGCTTGTTTCATTTTTAAAAATAGAATTTTTTTCTTGGGCAATATTTCCCCATTCCTGTATAACTTTGTGTGACACTGATGCTTACTCAAGAGAGCCCATGGTACCTAGTGTTTTTCACTTCTGTAGTGTTAGAATATCTTTTTGTTTTTGTTGAAGATGCAAATGAAGTATGTACATGCATACCCTGATGAATTCACTTTTGTGTCATTTTTGTGAATATAGTAATTGGTACAACTTTTTGCAAATGTCGGAACTGATTTTACACATCAGGTGATAGAGGATGTGCCAAATGGAAACCCAAGAGTATCCACACAAAGCTCTGTGTGTAGATCTGTGTATAGGAAGAGTCGTTTATGGTCTTGGGCTTCTAGAATATCACACTGAAATCTTTACTCAGTTTGCCATCAGTAAGTGTCTACTTTTGTGACTGACACCTGTGACTTTCAGGGGCCTTGTTAAGTTATGATATGTTGCCCAGCAAACTGTTAAATGTTAAATTGTAGGTAGAACATTCATTGATAATTTTAGGAAACTGCAAGTCATATAATCTATAAATTTTTTAAACGTATAAAAATTTTACTTTCACAGTCAACTTCAGGATTTTAGAATAAAATTCTGTGAGTTTTCACACTCTCCTTTTATTTGACTGTCTTTTTGACTCAAACTGATGTGTAGCCATTTTTTACTGTTTGGAAACGCCATCTGTGTTTATTCTTAATTTGTTTTGCTGAATACTCTATGTTATTCATTTTTAGAATGGTGTTTTGACTATAAATACTCATTTTAATTAACCCACTCTTGAAAACCAGTATTATTAGTAAAGTTTGATTATTATTCAAGTGAAATTAGTTTCATGATAAAAGAAATACTTGAGAGCACCATTCTAGGAATCTGCAACAGGAAGAACTGGAGTAGAGGTCAAAAGGCAAAAAGTAGAGGTCAAAAGGCAGAAAAACCAGCAGATTTCAGCAGTTTCATGGGGGTTAAAGAGAACAACTGGAGTTTGAGCAGCCAGGATGTGAGGAGCCAAGATCTCAGCAATAAGGGAGATACAGAAATGCACTTAGCTCTTGACACTTGTTTTGAGTTTCAGATATTTGCTGATTCTTCAGATACGTGGATTAGAGGCTATACAACTAAGCAGAAAATGTCTAAAATGCAAAACAGTGTTTTCAGTACCCAGAAACAAGGAGGGAGTCTAGGAAACATCTCATCCCTCTCAAGTGATACTCATGGAAGACATCTCCCTAGAAAGAATGCAATCTACAGGTAGAGCCATTAGGGGAAACACTGACTGAAACTGCCCATCCTGGCCAGGCACCATAGTGACCTTTTGCATAAGTTATTTTAGGATAGGAGGTCCTGACAAGGAACACGGAACTAACAAGTCATCACCAATCAGAAGACTTCAGGAAACGTGAGAAGTAGAAGCCACGTATCCTGCCAACCTCCCAGAATCCTCCTTGCTGGAATCCATCTTGGCTGAGCAATGCATGTATTCAGGAAGGACCCTGAGTCAGAATGATTGGCCAGAGAGAGCCAGAAAGCTAATCCCATCATCATAAAACTTGAGACTGCAAGCCACATGGAACAGCAATTCTCCTGGATCCCTTTACCCTGTTCTCTGCCCAGGTGCCCCTTCCTAATAAAGTCTCTTGACTTGTCAGCATGTGTGTCTCTTCAGACAATTCATTTCTGAGTGTTAGGAGTCCACTCTCGGACCCTGGAAGGGGTCCCCGTTCCTGCAGCAGAGTCCGTACCCCGACTCACATGAGCTCAGCCCTCACTGTAATGAACTGAGCTGCCCTACTTTAGCTGCCTGCCAAAAAATAAGGTCAATGTTTTCTGTAGAAAGATAACATTATCCAGAACCTTTGCAATTGTTTATTTGTTCTCCCACATTCAATCAAAAAATGCCAGGGACATCAAGAAAAATGGCCTAAAGAAGCAAACAGTATCATATGAGAACTGCTTAGGGTAGAAATGATCACTACCACTTTCATATTCCCACCAGTCATCTCTGTGCAATAAATATATAATATACTGCTTTGTCATGTCCACCCCTACCAAACTGTGTCCCATTTAAGCGCAAGTGTTCAATAAATAATGTCTGAGCACCTACCATGTTCTAGGCACTGTGGTAGATGCTGGACATGGAAAGATGAGAGGACAGATGATTTACTTCTCGCATGCTGCTTATAGTCCAGCAGGGGATGGCAAATAAGCAAAGTATGATCTGTGCTATAAAAGATGAAACAGAGTTTCATGGAAACATGAAGCAGGAAGATCTAACTCAGGTCTAGTGAGTGTGCTGATCACCTTGCACGCCAGTATTCAGCATAATTCTTTTTTAAAATTTTATTTATGTATTTTATTTTTGGCTGTACTGGGTCTTCATTGCCGTGTGCAGAATTTCTTCGATTGCAGTGAGCAGAGGCTACTCTCTGGTTGTGGTGCTCAGGCTTCCACTGCAGTGGCTTCTCCTGTGGCAGAGCATGAGCTCTAGGCATGCAGGTTTCAGTAGCTGCAGCGCACAAACTCAGTAATTGCGGCTTGCAGTCTTTAGAGCGAGGGCTCAGTTGTTGTAGTGGACAGGTTTAGTTGCTCCAAGGCATGTGGAATCTAATTCTTGACACATGGAACACACATGGAATACATACACATGGAACACAGAAGTAAGTGAATGTGGTGACTGGATAGAGGCTGAGGAACAGAGAGGAAGGAGTGACTAGCTCAGTTTCACATCATAAGGGAGGATTCTCACAGAAGATTAAAACACTCTGCCCACTTTGACCTCCCACTCTAAAAGATAAGTTTTGAAGGGAAAGAGTCTACCGAAAGGTGGAAAGAGCATCAGTGGTACAAGAAACAGCAAGTAAAAGTTTTGAAGGACAGAAAGAACTCTGGGCAAGATCAGAAAACACTTTCTTAAGGTTAGTTGAGATAACGACTGTTTATTTAGAGGCAAAAATGTATTCTTTAAAGGAAATATTATGAAGAAGCCCAATATATTAAAAAATAAATGGCAGAGGCATCGGTTTCCTCCGAGTGAAGGAAAGCCCCCAATCCCCTGCTGTGACCTCCAAGGACTTCCAGGAAGAGACTTTGCTAAGCTCATTTTGTAAGCCAGTGGGCTACAGGGTATTCATGGGAGTCAGGGGGAATAGGCAAAGCCAGGGAGGCCGGTGGGGTCTTGTAGGGCCTGTATACCATGCTAAGTAGGTGACGAAAAGGACTAAATCCTTTTCTTCCACTCAGTATTGAATATTGTAAAATGCCAAAATGTATAAAGAGCAAAAAACATCAAATCACCAATCCTGCGATTCAACATTTGGGTCTTTTTCCTCACTGAAGCACAGTTAAGCAGTGCAGGAGGTGGGGGCAATTCCACTGCATTTTAAGAAAATGCTTTTGTTTGCAGTATGGAAGGTGGTAAGTGATGCCAGAGACTGTTCAGGAAAAACTGCAATAGGTCAAACAAGTCATCCCTTAACAGTGGGAAGATAAAGAAGGAACTGATTTGAAAAACATCGTTAAAGTCAACTAAACCCTGTGACTGATGGATGGATGAGAATGAGAGATAGAAGGTATATCCACATGGGCTTCTGTAGGAAATGAGCCCACTTACTAAGACATGGATTGCGTACAGAATGAGAAGCAGGTTTTGGAATGGAAGATCATGAGTTCACTAGTGGATGAGTTAAATTTGGTAAGATGCCTACGGTTCCTGTGGAGCTGTCTAGTTGGCTACAGAAAAATCATGAGGGATACACCTAAAACTATGGCAAATCTCAAAATTTGGTGACAGGGAAATCTTTTGTTCAGATTCCTGGGATTCTCCAAACCATATTCCTGCCAAGAGAATTTATTGTGTAAATCATCATCTTTCAAAATGATCACCTTTCAACTTCCCAGCCCCCACCAATTTAACCTCTTCTTTGACAATCATTTTTATTAGAGAAAATAATTCATTGCACAATTTCCTTTGAGAACCTGTAATAAATGATTGGGGCTTCCCAGATGGCACAGTGGTAAAGAATCCACCTGCTCTTTATCTCTCTTTGGCTAAATTTGACATTAGATTGATATGAGACCAAAGTTGCCAAGGTCTAGCATATGCAACCTAAAGAAGATAGCAAAAACTGTTCAAGAGATGGAAAAGAAATGGTGAAAAGTCAAGACCTGACATCATAACGACCCTAGTCCCACCACTATGTTAACATAAAGTAAAAATCGACTTTGTTTTTGGTGTACACTTCTGTAAGTTTTAACATATGTGTAGATTTTGTATAAGGAACACCACAGCCAGAATACAGAATAGTTCCATTCCTCCCATACACAAAACACTCCCCCATACACAAAAACATCCTCCTCCTATTCCTTTGTAGTCATGTCTACCAACCACCCTGAACACTGATACCACGATACATTGTGTCCTTGTAGTTCTATCTTTTCAAGAATGTCAGATAAATGGACTCACGTAGTATGTATTAATAAGTTATTAGAGAGACTTTCCCGGTGGTCCAGTGGTTAAGAATCCACCTTCCAATACAGGGGATGGGAGGCTTGATCCTTGGTCAGGGAACTAATATCCCACATGCTGTGGGGTAACTAAGCCTGCATGCCACAATTAGCCCATGTGCTACAATTGTACAGCTCATGCTCTGGAGCTTGGGTGTCACAACTAGAGAGAAGCCCACAACGCAATGAAGATCCCATGCTGCAAATGAGACCTGACGTGGTCAGAAATTAAAAAGTTATTAGACTGGTTGTCTTCATTCAGCATAATGCCCTTGAGATCCATGCTAATATTTAGAAATCTTCGGGGATTTTGAGATTCTTCTGTTATTGATTTTCACATAATTCCACTGTGGTCAGAGAATGTCACCGTAACATTTCAATCCATTTAAATGTATTGAGGCTTGTTTTATGGCCTAGCATATGGCCTCTCTTGCTGGGTATTCCTTGTATACTTGGGAAAAGAAGTCTGTTTTCCTGTTTGGTGATAAAATGTCTTATAAATATCAATTAAGACAAGTTAGTTGAGAGTATCATTCAAATATATATTCTGCTTGTGTTTAGTCACTCAGTCATGACCAACTCTTTGTGACCCCATGAACTGTTGCCTGCCAGATTATCTGTCCATGGGGATTCTCCAGGCAAAGATACTGGAGTGAGTTGCCATGCCTTCCTCCAGGGTATCTTCTGAACCCAGGAATCGAACCCAGATCTCCCACATTGCAGGTGGATTCTTTACTGTCTGAGCCATCAGGGAAGCCCATATTCTGTCTATTTAATATCAAATACCAAGAGAGGTGTTAAAATTTCCAACTATAATTATAATTTTATTCATATCTTCTAATTCTGTCAGATTTTAACCAACTAAACTTTATCGTTGTGAAAAAAAGCAAATTCACTGGTATTCTGGATTCTATCATGTTCTTCAGAAAATTATTAGGGCTCTGATTTTGAAAGAAGTAAATTTGCTTGGATTCAAACTCT
Source organism: Antilocapra americana (assembly GCA_007570785.1). Lineage (NCBI taxonomy): Eukaryota > Metazoa > Chordata > Mammalia > Artiodactyla > Antilocapridae > Antilocapra > Antilocapra americana. The sequence continues at coordinate 28,568,903 of ML663562.1, read as the reverse complement.
GTAGCATGTACTGGCTTATATTTCTGCTTAGGTCTTCACTTAAAGACTTGGCCAGTGTTTTGGCTCAGATTATGGGGTCCTTTCTAAATGTCAAGCTGCTCTGCCAGCCCAGTCTCTGTTCTCTGCTTTCTTAAACCCACAGGGCTTAGCTCTTGCTACCTGAGGTGCACATGTATTGGGGCATATATATTGTCAGAGGACGGCAAACACACCTCTGACCCAGTACTGTTGTTTCTCAAGGACTACTGAACAGCTCTTTCAGCAGGGCCTGGGTGTGTAGTTCAGAGGTCAGCCAGGTAGTTTTGATCTCACCCCTTCTGTGGGTGCCTTGTTTCAGGTTTCCCTCCCAAGTTTCTAGGTTCTCTTCCAACAAACCTGAACTTAGTTTGCTACCACTTTGAGCCAGTAAGATTGTGGTCTTTCACTCCCAGATTTGAAGGGGTGAGGACACTGTCAGCTAAGAAGCCACAGACTCATAATTATTACCAGCAGCTCAGAAATTCTATGGTTTCTGCCTAAACTTATTCTCTTTCAGATTTTTCAAAAGTTATCTTTATTTTGTCTACTTTTTTTTGTTATTAGCGGCAACCCACTTGCTTTAGGCTGCCTCCAGTAACTCTTGAGAAGGACACAGAAGTATCTTTGTGGATTACTTTATTATGTCAATTATAAGATTTTTCTAATAGCTATGTTTTGGGCTTTTTAATTAGGATATGATTGTTTTACGATGTTGTGTTAGTTTTTGCTGTAAATTAGGTTATTTCAACCCACTTTGTAGACTAAAACTCACATGGGCTCCCCTTGTGGCTCAGCTGGTAAAGAATTTGCCTGCAATATGGGAGACGTGGGTTTGATCCCTGGGTTAGGAAGATCTCCTGGAGAAGGGAAAGGCTACCCACTCCTGTATTCTGGCCTGGAGAATTTCATGGACTGTATAGTCCATGGGGTTGCAGAGAGTCAGACGCGACTGAGCAACTTTCACTTTCATATATATGCATGTATATATACTATATGTGTATAGTTCATTTTGATCTTTTGGAATTAAAACAAGGGTTGGCAAGCTTTTCCTTAAAGGGTCAGATAGTAGAGATACTTTGGGCTTGTGAGCCTAAAATGGTCACTGTTGCAACCACTCAACTCTGCCCATTGTATTATGAAGCAGTCATATAAATTGACAAATAAAGCAAATAAATGGACGTGATTGTATTCTAAAATGCTTTAGTTACAAAAGCAGATGGTGGCTCTGTTTACTCTGTTGATTCCTAAGTTAAAATATCTTAATAATTTATCTTATCAGACAGCTGGGCTCTTTGAAAGATTTAGACAATATGATGTATCGAATAGAGAAGACCCTGATTAAATACTGGCGGAAGAAACGAACAGTTTAAAAAGCCACTTTTTTTTTTATTAATGCACACTTCTTTTTATTATATTAAAATCAGGCAATGGTCTGACAATAAAAAGGCTGCTTATGGAATACTGTTATGTTAAACTTTACTTACAGGATGTTAAACCCTTAGAACTAATGTTTCCCCCAGAAAAAGATTAATGGAAACATCAATTGCTTTTCAGACTTGATAGCTGCTGCTTCAAAAGGTGGTTTTACACAGACACTAAAAAAATAAAAAATAAAAAAAAAAACCCTTGGAACACAATGAATTGATTTTATTTCGGTATGCATCCACATCTCAGAATTTAGTGGTCCTGAACAGAAAAGTGGAAAAACGCAGCGATTTGCCAGGAATTTCGGGGATCTGCCGTGCACACCGAGCTCTTTAATAATCCCTGCTGAGGACCGGGAGAAGCAGCAGCACCAAAACCAAAGTATGCACCGAATTCACGGTTCTTCCTGTTCCAGTTGTCAGCCTCCAAACTAGCCCCGAATGGACTGAAGGGATGACCCAATGCGAGCCCTGTTTAAAACTTCTTCCCTTCTAAAAATCCACAGCCTCTACAGGAAAAGGAAACAACTCATTCGGAGGGATCGCGGGTGCTTACGAGTGTCTTCTGTGGCCTTTCTCCAAGTCTGACCACCAAGGAGGTCGCAGGCTGGCAGGTCCGAGAAACCCTGGTGACTGTTCTCACCTCACCGAAAACTGCGCTGAGGAAGCATCAGCTGACGATGACAGCAGAGGGTGGCAAGGCTGAGAACCCGACATTCATTTCCCAGGCTGGTGGAGAGTAAATCAATTGTGGTTCCGAGACTAAATGGGGGGACGTCAGAGACTCTTTCCAACCTTACCTGACGGCTTCTGGCCAAAGCAAGGAAGCGTCATGGGACGTGTTGGGCGGTGGAGGTGCAGAAAGGGACTTGAGGAGGAGGAAAAAGCAGCACCCTTCGACTAAGGTGGGGGGAGAAGATACGGGGAAGCCCTGAATTCCTCACCAAAGGCCAATTTCAGAGGGGAGCAGAGGGGTTACAATCTATACCTCGGCCAAGGGCAGCAGTGGAGGGGGGCGCCACTTGAGACTGAGAGAGAGACCAGGGGAGCGGACAACGCGCCCTACACACCAGCGTGTCCCCGGCTGTGACTGACACCTTCCGTCTACTCTAATGAGCCACCCCTAGCCGGAGGGCTGTGGCGGGGAGGGGAGGGGAGGGGGAGAAGGCAGAGAGCCCAGCCCAGGGAATCAGCAGCAAGGAGATTGATTGTGTGACTTGCCTTTTCACAGTTGAGTTAGATGTGCCCCACCGGTCAGGATGGGAATCAGTTTAAACACGACTTTCTTGATCCCAGAAGTTCAACTATGTGGACAGCGGTTACACTTGACAGGGTGATTTGTTATAGCACAACTCATGTATTTCAAATGGACAAAAAATTTGTATCGTTTACAGTATCTTAAAATACACTGCCTTTGCATGGGAGCTTTCTTTCCAGTACTTTGAGGTCTACAAGACGAATCTAGAAAATTTACTACTGTGGAAAATGAAGACTGCTTAAATCGAATGGGGGGCAGGGGAGGGCCTGCGGCTTCTCTTCTCGATTAGTTGCTGTAGCTCTGTCCTTCGGGCGGCTGCGGGAGCTTCATGTTCTCTTTGGACATCAGGAGGCGCCGAAGCTCCTGCAGGACGACTCTGATGCTGTACGAGTTCTGCCACTTTGCCAGCACTGAGATGGCTCTTGGGTCCACCACTCCATTAGAACTATTAACTCCATTCATATTAATTTTTGTTACAAATCTTACAAAGGGGGTGCTTCTGGGTATTTAGGTCCACATTCTATTTTAAGGCTGTATATTCGGTTTTCATAAATTGTCCGAGCCTGTGGTGGCTGCCATCTTGCGTCGTGGTCGCTCGGAGGCCGGCCCCTTCTTCCAAAAAGCCACTTTTAATAATTTTTGACACTTACACATTCTTTAACTAACAGTTCCACCTACTGACAAACTAAGAGTAAATAATTTTCTTGTAAAATGAATATTATGGGTTTGTGCTCAGTTGCTAAATCAAGTCCAATTCTTTGCAAGCCATGGGCTGTAGCCTGCCAGGCTCCTTTGTCCTTGGGATTTCTCAGGTAAGAATACTGAAGTGGTTTGCCATTTCCTTCTTCAGGGGATCTTCCCAACCCAGGGATAGAACTTGTGTCTCCTGAATCATTAGCAGTTAGGTTCTTTATCACTGAGGCACCAGGGAAGTCCCCAAAAATGAATATTATAGATAAATTTAAAAAATAAATATTTATTCTTTCAACAAATATATATATGTGTATATATACATACATGTATATATATATAAAATCTGTACCAAGCACTGTACTTGGCATTAAACTGTATCAAAGATACATGGCATGGGTGTTTAGAATCTAGTGGGAGGGATAGAGATTAAGCAAGTAACCCTCCAGATATATGATTAAAAATTTTGGTAAAGAAACAGTGAATTTCATATAATAGGAGTACATATCTGGGCTTGTGTCATCAACAATGTCCTCACTAAGAAAGAGATATTTAATCAGAGATGTTAAAGATAACTGGAATGTAGCCAGTTGAGGGGGAGAGTAGAACTTCCCAGGCAAAAAGAGGACACAGTAGGTGTGCAAGCCTTCATGTGGAAAAAGAGCTTGGTTGTTTGGAGGAACTTAACCACCAATGTGGCTGGATCATAAGGAGTAGAAAGAAAAGAAGCTGAAGATGATGCTGGTGAGGCAAACAGGATTTTGCTATAGATGCTATGTTTTATTGTAAGTACAACTGGAAGCCACTGACAGTTTTTTTTTTAAACAAAGGAATAGAATACCGATTATATTTTAAAAATCAAATTCTGACTATTAAGTCAAGAATTAGAGTGGGGGAAAGAATTGGAAACAGGGAAGTAAATAACTATACATATTATTAAAAACAAAAATAGAAACACCTCCAGGGCTTCTGGCTATGACTGCCTAGCTTCTGTCAGAACAACTCTCCTACTGACAACTAGAAGAGCTGGTAGAATACATTTTAAAATCTTCTTGGGAGGAGAATGTTTAATTGTAGTAAAAAGCACATAATATGAAATTTACCTTCTTACATGTACATTTTATTAGTGTTAACTATATTCACATTGTTGTGTAAATTAGACAAGACTAAATTACATTTAGTCAGACTCTTGAGGTTTTTTCACCTTGCAAAGCTGAATATCTATACTCCACAGCACAATCCCCCATTTCCTCTCCCCTCCCCTCAACCCCTGGCAACCACCATTCTACTTTTCCACAATTCTGGCTACTTTAGATATCTTATATAAGAAGTATTTGTCCTTTGTTATTGGATAATTTCACTAAGCATAATGTCTTCAAGGCTCATCCAATATTACAGCATGTGGCAAAATTTCCTTCTTTTTAAAAGTTGAATAGTATTCCATTGCATGTGTATACCACAGTTTCTTTATCCATTTATCTGTAGATAGACATTTGAGCCGCGTCTTCTCTTGACTATTGTGAATAATATACACTGAACACGGGTGTGCTAATGTCTCTTCAAAATCTTGCTTTCAAGATGGATAAAGAAGTTCTCAAAACTATGGTCTTTCCAGTAGTCACGTATGGATGTGAGAGTTGGATCATAAAAAGGCTGAGTGCTGAAGAATTGTTGATTTTGAACTGCAGTGTTGAAGAGGGCTCTTGGGAGTCCTTTGGATTGCAAGGAGATCAAACCAGTCAATCCTGAAGGAAATCAACCCTGGATATTTACCGGGAGGACTGTTGCTGAAGCTGAAGCTCCAATACTTTGGCCACCTGATTCGAAGAGCTGACTTATCAGAAAAGACCCCGATGCTGGGAAAGATTGAGATCAGAAAGAGAAGATTGGATGGCATCACCAACTCAATGGACATGAGTTTGAACAAGCTCTGGGAGATGATGAAGGACAAGGAAGCCTGGCGTGCTTCAGTCCATGGGGTCGCAGAGTTGGATATGACTGAGTGACTGAACAACAACAATAATAACAAAAGAAAGAAGTTGTGGTACAGATACACAACATAATATTACTCAGCCATAAAAAGGAATACATTTGAGTCAGTTCTAATGAGGTAGATGAAACTCGAGTCTATTATACAGAGTGAAATAAGTCAGAAAGAGAAAAATAAATATCATATGTTAATGCACATATATGAAATCTAGAAAGATGGTACCAATGAACCTATTTACAAAGGAGCAATGTAGATGCAGACATAGAGAACAGACTTGTGAACACAGTGGGGGAAAGAGAGGGAGGGACAAACTAAAAGAGTAAGATTGAAACATATACATTACCCTATGTAAAATAGATAGACTGTGGGAATTTGCTGTATGACAGGGAGCTCAAACCCCATACTCTGTGACAACCTAGACTGGTGGATGGAGTGGGAGGTGGGAGCGAGGCTCAAGAGGGAGGGGACATATATATACGTATCTATGGTTGATTCATGTGGATGTATGGCAGAAACTAACACAATATTGTAAAGCAATCATCCTCCAACTAACACACATTTTGATATATACCCAGAAATGGATTATATGGTAATTCTAATTTTAGTTTTTTAAGGAACCTCCATAATGTTTTCCATGGAGGCTGAACCATCCCTCCAGCTGAGCAAAGGTTTCCAATTTCTCATCAACACTTCTTATTTTTTGTGTTTATTTACATTTTTAAATAGTTGCCATCCTAATTAGTGGGAAGTGATATCTAGTTGTGGTTTTGATTTATATTGTCCATTGATTAGGCTTCCCTGGTGGCTCATACAGTAAAGAATCCGCCAAAAATGCAGGAGACCAGGGCTAGATCCCTGAGCTGGGAAAATCCCCTGGAGAAGGGAATGGCTACCCACTTCAGTTTTGTGGCCTGGAGAATTCCACGGACTGTATAGTCCATGGGGTCGCAAAGAGTCGGACACAACTGAGTGACTTTCACAGACAGACTTATTGATTAGTGATGTTTAGCATATTTTCATATGCTTCTTGACCATTTGTATATCTTTTGGTGAAATGTCTATGCAGGTTTTTTGCTCATTTTTAATTGGGTTACTTTTTTAATGCTTGAATTGTAGCAACTCTTTGAATATACTGGATATTCACCCCTTATCAAATACATGATTTGCATTTTCTTCCATCCCATAGGTTGAGTTTTCACTCTTGATTGTTTCCTTTAATGTACAGAGGCTTTTTGGTATAGTCTCATTTACCCATTTTTGCTTTTGTTGCTAAAAATCTTTCTGAAGGCATTGGAGTCCTAGGACAGAAAGGATCTGAGGAACCAAGATTCAGCAGAGAAGGTCCAGAGAGGCGAACCTCAAAGCATTTACTGATTTGCATGCGGTAGTGAGGTTCTAAGAGGCTGAGAGGCAGAAAGCAGAAGCTCTGAGGTTGAAAGCTAAGCAGAGGTTTGACAGGACTTGTCAAGCAAGCCTGCAGAGCTGTATTTGAGGATTAAGATGATGCAGAAATAGACCAGCCTTACAAAGACAGAAATCCATCTTGGAATTGCACTAGTCTGAGATGGGGTTAAAGTAATCTGCCCCTACTCTCATAAACTCCCAGAATAGGTATTAATAGTAATCCTCTCTGGAGAAAGATAACATCATTCAGGCCCTCAACTTATCTCTATAATTTTTCACACTTAAAGACCAGGATGCACTAAAAAAATAATCAGGCTTCAGGAAATAAGACCAAATGGTAGAAAATCATGAGGGAAAAGAAACCACCCACACATCAAACAACAGAACAGAGACGTACAGATAAATCCAGATATTGGAATTATCAGTAAAGATGTCCTATATATACCGAGCTGAATAACAGATGCCCGAATATGTCTATGTCTTAATCCTCAAACCTGTGATTATCTGTTTAAAAGGACTCTGTGGATGTGATTAAATTAAGGCTCTTGAGAAAGGGAAATTAACCGGGATTATCTGCATGAAAGTGAAGTTGCTCAGTGTCCGACTCTTTGCTACCCCATGGACTGTAGCCAACAGGCTCCTCTATCCATGGGATTTTCCAGGCAAGAATGTTGGAGTGGGTTGCCATTTCCTTCTTCAGGGGATTCTCCCAACCCAGGGATCGAACCCAGGTCTCCCGCATTGCAGGCAGATGCTTTAACCTCTGAGCCACCAGGGAAGCCCTCATCTGCATGGGCCCGGTGTAATTATAAGGTCCTTAGAGGAGGACCTTCTTCCCTGGTGTAAGACGTCTTCCATGGTGGCTCAGATGGTAAAGTGTCTGCCTATAATGCAGGTAAACCCAGGTTCAATCCCCGGGTCAGAAAGATTCCATGGAGAAGGAAATGGCAACCCACTCCAATACTCTCACCTGGAAAATCCCATGGATGGAGGAGCCTACCGTCCATGGGGTTGCAAAGAGTTGGACATGACTGAAAGACTTCACTTAGAAGAGGAAGTCAGGAGAATCGATGTCTGTAGTCAATGTGATGGCAGAAGCTAGAGATTGGAATAATGCATGGAAGCCAAAAAAGGCAGGAAAGTGGATTCTCCCTCAGTGTTTCTAGGAGGACTCAGCCCTGTAAACACCTTGATTTTAGCCCACTGAGGTTCGTCTTGGACTTCTGACCTCCTTAACTGTAAGGTAATAAATCTGTGCTGTTTTAAGCCACTGAGTTTGTGGCAATCTATTATAGCAATAGGAAACCAACAGACAGGGGATACAATTATATCAACATAAAATTTCCAAGAAGTAAATACTATGGAAGCACAGGGCTGGACTGCTCAGTCTAATCTGGGATTCACAGAATGACAAATATTCACACATATGATAATAACCTACATGATCCCATAATCATTGGTCATCCGTGAATATAGGAATACAAGGATGCTGAATGGCTTATTTTCAGAATAACTAGGAGGCTGAAACAAAACTTCATTTTATCTTTAATTAACAAGTTGGATTTAATGAACATAGTACTCTGCATTCAGTACTTAAAGAACATATTTTTTTTCCAGGCTCATATGCATTTTCTCATTTCATCACTTATTAGGCTACAAATTAGGATACAAATGAAGTCTCATAATATTTGAAACAATTGATATCCTGCAGACCATCATCTCTGACCACATGCAGTTGAATTAGATTTCAATTTTGAATGATAAATCAAAAATCCCCCTGCATTTGGCAACTTAAAACACATTCAAGGGAATTCCCTGGTGGTCCAGTGGTTAAAACTTCCAATGCAGTGGGACTGAGTTTGATCCCTGCTCTGGGAACTAAGATATAAGATCCCACATGTCAAGCAGTACAAAAAAAAAACAAGGTAGTTACATCCTCATTTCCCATAGTGAGGGAAGACAATATATAATTCCCAAAGTCAAAAATTAAAGAAATGATACTGTAATTATGCTTTTTAGAAAAATGGAAGTAAATACTAAAATAGTCAGCTAAAAAGATAAAATGATTGCCTTTGGGGACAGGAAAATGGGAGAGCAGTCAGTGAGACTTTGCTATTTTTCACAACAAACTTTGTATAACTGCATTATCCTAGACCAGGGGTTGGCAAATCTTTTCTGTAAAGGGCTAGGCAGTTAACATTCTAAGCTTTGCAGGCCATATAGTAGACTTGTTGCAGCTACTTAACTATGGTTTAACAAAAGCAGCTAGAGACCATTCAAAAACAAATGGATATAGCTATATTCCAATAAAGCTTTATTATAGACAGAAATTTGAATTTCATGTCATTTCAAGTGTCATAAAATATTTTTTCTTTTGAGTTTTTCAACCATTTAAAAACCACAGTTTTGGAACTGTATAAAAATAGATCGAATTTGGACTGAGCTGTTGTTTGCTGATAACTGCTCTAAACGATGTGTCTTTATAACTATTAAAATAAACAAAACCCAACACACCTCTTACAAAGAAAGCTAAGACTAGCAGGAGACTTTATTTTTATCTTGATGAAGTGTACACTTTAAAACACTATACCAAACAGCTTTCTTTTCATAGTCAAAACTTGTATATATGTACTTCCTTCAGAAAATCGGGAGCGAGACAAAGATGTCTGTTATCACCACTTCTATTCAGCAGTGTACAAGACTCTAGAGATTGCAGTAAGACAATGAGAAAAGAATATAAGGATTAAAAAGGAAAACCAAAACTATCCTTATGCACAGACAAAATAACTGTTTAGGAAAAGATGCAAAAAAATCTGCAATTTGTTACAGTTAAATGGAGAATTTGACTGAATATAAGTTCCATGTATAAAAATCTATTACTTTGATATACCTGCAAGAAACTGTTAGAAAACATTAAAAGCTATATGATTTATAATCGCAACCATTGAAAGCAAATTTACTTTAAGAATAAGTCTACATGACGTGGACTTCTCTGGTGGTTCAGTGGATAAGAGTCCACTTGCCAATGGAGGGGACACAGGTTCGATACCTGGCCTGGGAAGATTCCACATGCTGCAGAGCAACTAAGCCTGTGTGCCACGACTACTGAGACCATGTGCCGCAACTACTGAAGCCCTTAGGCCCTGGACCCTGTGTTCCTTAACAAGAGAAGCCATGCAATGAGAAGCCAGAGCATCCCAACAAAGAGTAGCCCCCATTCACTGCAGCTAGAGAAAGCCCGTGTGCAGCAACAAAGATACAGCACAGCCCAAAATAATTCATTAATAAAATAAGTCTATGTGCCTCAACTAAGACCTGGCACAGCTGAATAAATAAAAATATTTCAAAAAAGGAATAAGTCTGACAAAAGATGTGCAAGCAGTTTATGAAAAGAAACCTCTGAAATTTAGAAAGAAAAGAAAATTATACACTTGCTGAAAGACTTTAAGGAAAACCCAAATAAACGACTGTGTTAGGAAGTTCAGTTCAGTTCAGTTGAGTCGCTCAGTGGTGTCTGACTCTTTGTGACCCCATGAACTACAGCACGCCAGGCCTCCCTGTCCATCACCAACTCCCGGAGTCCACCCAAACCCATGTCCATCGAGTCAGTGATGCCATCCAGCCATCTCATCCTTTGTCGTCTCCTTCTCCTCCTGCCCCCAATCCTTCCCAGCATCAGGGTCTTTTCCAATGAGTCAACTCTTCGCATGAGGTGGCCAAAGTATTGGAGTTCCAGCTTCAACATCAGACCTTTCAATGAACACCCAGGACCAATCTCCTTTACCATGGACTGGTTCGTTCTCCTTGCAGTCCAAGGGACTCTCAAGAGTCTTCTCCAACACCATAGTTCAAAAGTATCAATTCTTCGGTGCTCAGACTTTTTCACTGTCCAACTCTCACATCCATACATGATTACTGGAAAAACCATAGCCCTGACTAGACGAAACATAGTTGGCAAAGTAATGTCTCTGCTTTTCAATATGTTATCCAGGTTGGCCATAACTTTCCTTCCAAGGATTAGGCGTCTTTTGAGTTCATGTTGGGAAGACTCAATACCAGTAGAAGGGAGATCTATTCCTGCCAAATTGATTTAGTGCCATCTCAGTTAAAATTCCATCAGGGTTTCCCATGGAACTCCACAAACTGACTAAAATGTATTTGGAAAATCAAAGGGTCAAAACTAAAAATACCCCTGAGGAGAAAACAGGTATGGGGCTTATCTAACTAGACAGCAACGCTTAAAAATTTATTCTAATTAAGACCGGAGTTTTTGGCACAGGGATGCATGTCTGACTCTTTGTTACCCCATGGACCGTAGCCCTTCAGGCTCCTCTGTCCATGGAATTCTCCAGGTAAGAATACTGGAGTGGGATGCCATTTCCTTCTGCAGGGGGATCATCCCATCCCAACCCAGGTTGGAACCTGGGTCTCTTGCATTGCAGGCAGATTCTTTATCATCTGAGCCATGAGGGAAATATATCTATTAACACTGCTGTTCAGTCACTGACTCGTGTCCAACTCTTTACTACCCAATGGACTGCAGTACTCCAGGCTTCCCTGTCCTCCACTATCTCCTGGAGTTTGTTCAAACTCATGTCCAATGAGTCGATAATGCTACCAACCATCTTGTCCTCTGCCTTCCTCTTCTCCTTTCACCTTCAATCTTTCCCAGTGTCAGGGTCTTTTCCAGTGAGTTGGCTCTTCCAATAAGGTGGCCAAAGTATTGGAGCTTCTGCTTCGGCATTAGTTCTTCCAATGAATATTCATGGTTGATTTCCTTTAGAACTGACTGGTTTGATTTCCTTGCAATCCAGGTGATTCTCAAGAGTCTTCTCCAGCTCCACAATTTGAAGGCATTAATTCTTCAGTGCTCAGCCTTTTTTATGGTCCAATTCTCACATCCATACAAGACTACTGGAAAAATCCTAGCTTTTTCTATATGGACTTTTGTTGGCAAAGTGATTGTCTGCTTTTTAATACACTTTCTGGGTTTGTCATAGCTTCCCTTGCAAGAAGCAGGAGTATTAACATATTAGGAATCTTTTTGACAGATACACATAGGACTCTGGCAAATTACTAACAGAAATGTCTTTAGTGAGTTATTACCATAGATTTTCTATTGTAAGAAACATATTAGCACTACTATCTATCTATACTATGTTTCGGTATGAAATAAACTTGTAGTTTAGTTTAAGTTGTGGGTAGAAGAGTTAAGTGAAAGGATTGCTAGGCACATTCTGAGGGCAATTGTTTTAAAGTTCTTTGAAGCTGTCAAAATAGCACTATACTGTCCATATAAAATATTGTCCCCTCTAGTTCCAAGCTGATCTTTCAGAAAGTACTGTTAAGAGTGATGAAGAGTTGAAAGAAGGGTATTTAATTTTTCAAAATGATTATTTGCCTTTTAAAGCCTATGCCTATGAAATACAGAAAATCTGTTGTAATAAATAACTTTCAGATAGCACATTTCAGTTAATAGTTAATGTGCTTTAGATTTAGTCTCTCACTTGTAATTCTCTAATAAAATTTGAAATTCTAGGCATGGAATTTGATTTAAAGATATGCAAGCTCAAGACAGGCCATCCCTGTAATTTTTTTTAAATTAGGTTATAATGATTCAAAACAGCAAGCATTTCTATAGCATGTAGTTGTCTTACATGTTTGAACTAAATTAGTCCTCATAACAATCCTATGAGGATTTTCTTATTATTAGCCCCACTTTATAAATGAGGAAATTGAGGCAGAGGTTAAATTACTTGGCCCCAAACTCCATGGCTAGTAGGTGGCAGAGCTATGATTCAGACCTACACAGTCTGACTGTAGAAACTGTGCTTTTAATTATTAAATGAAACTGCCTCTCACACTGATTTTAATAGATTAGTGAATATGCAGATTCAAATTGCTCTGACCTTTAATTTCAATGTATCATAATGAGCTACTAGGGGATTAATTATAGTGATTAGCACAAACATGAAGAATATGGCACAGTCAAATTCATGATCACACAGAAGTAAAAGGAAAAAGTATGCTAACCATTCAGCACTGATGTTTCCTGTTATTTTCAAAATTTTTCTTTTTGTTCCTTTCTAAAATGCCTGTTAAGACTACAAGTACCATACGGGTGGGATCCACCTTTCTTGTCTGTTTTTTTCCATAACAATCTCTACATCCAGCATGGTGCCTGATACCTAGTGGGTCCTCAAATATTTGACCAACTGCAGATTCAGGGACCTCAAGGAATGTTCCTCAAGAGGCTGTTTACTTACTTTGTTATTTTTGGGCCTTTTTAAGATTACAGAAGACCTTCAAATTCTCATTGCTAAAGATTAAAAAACATGTCAGTAAAAACAATAACACTTGAAAATTCACTTTCTAAGCACCAACACATACTCTTTTCCAGTTGACCACTGTCCTGTTAAGTGATTTCTCTTTATATGCATTTACATGCACATATGCCAGTACAGATTTACATGAAAACACAAATGTAACCACAAATACACATTTTTTATGCAACTACCTCCTCCTGTTACTTTCTCATGTCTCTATAAATTTACTCCATTTCTTTGAACAGTCATCTAGTATTTCACAGTACAGACATATTAAATTATGTAATTACTCCCCATGGATGGACATGCACATGGTTTCTTACTAGTATCTACTGGAAACCTTGTAGCAATGAACACTGCTGTGCAAATACATGTAGACGTGTAGCATTACTGAGTCGGAGAAGCCAATGGCACCCCACTCCAGTACTCTTGCCTGGAAAATCCCATGGACCGAGGAGCCAGATAGGCTGCAGTCCACAGGGCCGCAAAGAGTCGGACAGGACTGAGTGACTTCACTTTCACTTTTCACTTTCATGCACTGGAGGAGGAAATGGCAATCCACTCCAGTGTTCTTGCCTGGAGAATCCCAGGGATGGGGAGCCTGGTGGGCTGCCGTCTCTGGGGTCACACAGAGTCAGACACGACTGAAGCAATTTAGCAACAGCAGCAGCAGCATTACTGAGTAACAGAGATCCCTACTCACTGAAAGGTCTGTTAGCAAGTAGTCACAGGTAGTTCCTTGGACAGCAAGGAGATCAAACCAGTCAATCTTAAGGGAAATCAACCTTGAATACTCGTTGAAAGGACTGATGCTGAAGCTGAAACTCTAGTATTTTGGTCATTTGATGCAAACAGCTGACTCATTGGATAAGTCCCTGAAGCTGGGAAAGACCGAGGGCAGAAGAGGGCTCAGAGAATGAGATGGCTGAATGGCCTCACTGATGAAATGGAGTGAACATGGGCAAACTTCAGCAGATGGCGAGGGCCAGAGAGGCCTGGTGGGCTGCAGTCCATGGGGTCTCAAAGAGTTGGACATGACTGCGCAACTGAACAACAACAACAGGTAGCCACTTCAACTGCACTTCTTCCCCTCTGGCTTTTTAAGAAGAGGTATGAACAGAGCCGGGGCTTCCCAGGTGGCTCAATGACAAAGGAGCCCCCTGCCAATGCAGGAGATGCCGGTTCAGTCCCTGGGTCAGGAAGATCCCCTGGTGGGCTAAGGTCCATAGGGTCGAAGAGAGTCCGACATGACTGAGCACGAAGTACGAAAGATGGAGAGCTGATGAGTGCAAGATAAGCAGAGTAGTAAAATTCCTCGCTTAAATGTGTTCATAAAGTAATTCCTCTTGCACACCGTTTTTGGTGTTTTTTTTTTTTCCCCCACAAGAACAACCGGCACAGGAAGTGCAGGACAAGAGCGGTAAGAGCTCGGACGTTGGCGACCGGGAAGTCGTTGGCTAAAAGAGCTTCTGGTATGAAGTGCCTCGGATGGCGATGTCCTAGTGGACCACGCCTTTCTACTAAGCCCTCATCCCCATCAATTTTGCCCTCTTTAGGCTAGAATGAGGGAGCAACTCTTCTGGTATTAAAAAGTTCCTGGAGACTGCAGGGCTGAACTGAAGGTATAGAGATGTGGCGTGAGAAATGAACTGGATGGTTGCGACGCCCAGGTAGGAAGCAGGGGACACCTGCAGGACCATCACCGCGGCTGTGTCAGTCTCTGCCGGCCCCCGCGGAGGACTCGGTTTCCCAGCGGCCCCCGCGGCCCACAGGGGCGTCTAGCCCGGCCGGCCCTCGCGAGCGGGGGCGGGGCCGAAGCCGGAAGTCACGTGCTCCTACAGCCGCTGGGGTGAGGCCGCGGTCTTAGCCGAGGCTGGTTTGGGCTGCGACTGTGGGAGGCGCCGGGGTGATGGCGGTGGAAACTCTGTCCCCGGACTGGGAGTTCGACCGCGTAGACGACGGCTCGCAGAGTAAGGGAGCGGCAGGGCGAGGGCTGCGGGTGGATGCTCATCGGCCCGCCGCCGTGCGGGCGGCGCTCCTGCGGGAGGGCTTTGCGTTGCGGCGGGCGCGCAGCTTTCTGCCCCCTGGGGTGTGAGGGGGACGCTCTCGCGAACCTAACTTTCGGGGTCCGGAGCCCCCGTGAGGGTGGGTCGGACAGGCCGGGCCAGGCCTTGGCGTGTGGGGCTGTGACTGTCCTGCGGAGCGCGCCGTGGCCTGGGGGCGCGGCGTGTCCACCCGGTGCGGCGGGCCCGGGGCGGGGCGCCCCCGCGGAGGTCCGCATCCTGGGGAGCGGGGGCGGCCTGGTCCCTGGTCTGCTGGGACTTTCGCCGGATCCTCCGAGCGTGCAGTTTTAGGTGAGGTTGAGGTCCATCCAGGTTCCTGTTTCGGTTTCCTGTTTTTCTCCTTTTTCCTCCCAAACCAACTTTGGAAAGTTTTGAGTGTTTTTGCCTTTATATTCTTAGCACTGTAAAAGGTAGCGAAAAAGAATTCACGCGTGAAAAATAAACATATGAATGTCAGTTTATTACCTTACATGTCTTTTATTTACGTTTAGTGGTATTTTTCAAAAGTGATGCCCTGTGGTTTCCAGCGCACCTAGAAAGGTTTTGGAAATTAACAGCATATCTCCTGCAGATTTTACTTCATAAAATTGGATCGTCTCATTTTAATTTAGAAGTCCGACCCCCAAAACCCCAACAAATTCAGTTCCACGTAGCAAAATTTAGAGGTCAAGCTAGTTCATTGAAACTACTTAAGAGGAATACAAATTGGCAATCTATTTTTTATCTTTGGTAATATGAATCTGTATAGATGATTTAAATAAGAGATATTAGATCTTAACTGCTTTGTGAATTTGTTTTTTTATGTAGTTTTCTCAAAAGGTGTAGTTTTTTAAAATTACGTGTAAATTTTGCTTAATTTTTACAAAGACAGACACATTAGATGTAACTAGGTTTTATTAGCCTGTCAAAACGGTGAATTTAATTCAGGATGGTTAGCAGTTTCTCACAAAAGTTTCCATAAGTTTCTAGCTCTTACACAGCATGAAAAAACAATCCTGGTGGTAGACAGGATCTTTCAACTTGTTTGTGGAGAGGATTCTGTCTTTGTTAAAGTGAACTGCACCTTGTCATGTATGAAGTTTTATGGATAGAGGTTCCTTACCCTGTATCTGAAATATTGGATTGAAGATATGTTTGGGGTTTGAAAATGGTTCAGTCAGATTGAATCAATTCAGTCTGATTCACTCAAAGATATTTTCCACACAAAGATAAAAAAGGAATTCAGTCTCTTGGAAGTGATAAGCATGTTAATAAATTTTTGGAATTTAACTCTTGGAGAATCACTATAGAGTTCTTATTTCAGATCTTATTTTGACTTTTACCAACTTAAAAACTTATCAGCAAGGAACTTTCATTTTATTACAGGTTTTCTCTTGCCTGCTACTTTAATTTCCAGACAGACTAAATGAATAATTCATTGGCATGTTTTTCTAGCGTTGTCATTAAGAAGTCATTTACTGGCTAATTTTCCCTTGGACCTGAAAATTAGACAAGTACTTGGGATTTTGAGAATCTTACGCACTCTTTAAAATTTAAGCTATAAGGAAGGGAAGAGCTCTCCTCTCTGGGCCTGGTTTTCATTAACTTTTGGAGTAAAATCATTTATATTGTTTTCCAGAATTGCCTAGATTAACGATATAATGAAGCAGGAACCTTAATTAAATGGATCCACCTGATTCCAGGCATTAAGTTAACTAAATGAATCCACCTGATTCTGAACATTAGTTGCAAAATAGGGGAGAATGTGAAGCTCTGTCTTCAGTGAGTTAAAACATAATTACAGTTGCTTTGCATTGCTAATTTGAGGAGAGAAAAGTTTTGCTTTTTTAAGAAGTCAGTGCTTGATTGAGAATTGAATCATTTGACTGTGAATTAAAGTAATTCACACCAGTAAGAGAATCTGAGTTGGAGTTGAATTTGCTCCCTTTGGAATAAGGAATGATATAATGTATGGTGCAGAGTCACTTCAGTCCTGTCCTACTCTGAGACCCTATGGACTGTAGCCCACCAGGCTCCTTTGTCCATGGGATTCTCCAGGCAAGAATACTGGAGTGGTTTGCCATGCTCTCCTCCAGGGGATCTTTCGACCCAACATCTCTTTCATATCCTGCATTGACAAGCAGGTTCTTTACCACTGATTTTGATGAGTAGGGACATTTTTTTGTCTGGTTTATTCCAATGACTTCTAGAGTCTTCTGTTAATGTGTAATGTCTGTAAATATCAACACAATATTCTGTACTCAGTGTCCTTTACTGGCTTTTCCAATTCTGTTATAATTAAAACAATATATCTTGGGGCATTATAAATATAAAACTAGCAATATAAATTTGGGGCATTGCAGAAATAATACTATGATGAAGCAGATATAAAATTTCAAAAACAATAATATTTAGGTGTATTTTTAGGCATAGTTTACTGCGTTAGTTAAAAATTTTGCATCTATGACAGCTCAGATTTTTGCACCTAAATCAGGTTTTTTGCACAAAATAGTTGTTTATGATTAAAATATAGAATTTACGACATTTGAGTTGTCTAAGACATTTTCAGATTGTTTAGATTATGGGGTAAATGGTATAGTGACTTTTTCATAGTTCTTTAAAGTTATGGTTTTAAGATGATTTCTTAAAGTACCATCTACTGTATGTACTGTACAGTTATTATTCTACTTGTAAAAGGAAATTCAATTACTGTTTAACTTTAGAACACTATTTTCAAGAAGTCCAGACATTCCAAGGTGATAGATTAACAATGCTTAGTATTTACTTTTCTGTGACTTTTGAGATAATTTGAAGTAAATGTCTTGTAATTTATGACTTCTCACAAACTTTTCAAATTTATATTTAGAAATTCATGCTGAAGTCCAGCTTAAGAATTATGGGAAATTTCTTGAGGAGTATACCTCTCAGTTGAGAAGAATTGAGGATGCACTGGATGACTCAATTGGAGATGTTTGGGATTTCAATCTTGATCCTATAGCATTAAAGGTTGGAATTTGTTTTATTTTTAATTAATGTATACATTTTCGGAATATATATGTCTTGAAAACAGTTCAAAAATGGGATATATATTTTTACTTGGAATCTAGAGAGCTAAAAGAAACTTGGAGAAACATGGTTAATTTCCTTTTCTGTAAGCCATGCACATGTTTTTTTTTTTTTTTTTTTAAGAATGATGTGAACTCCAGTCTTTGAGCTGACAAGAAAATGAAGAGGGTTGGAATAGCATATTCAGGCTTTGTTTTCTTATTGAGACTATTTTACATATAGAAAAGCACATAGACTTAAAATACACTGTTCAGTGAATTTTACCAAACACCTATCCCCTTGTAACTCATATCCCAGTCAAGATAAAGAATATTTCCATGATTTTTTAAACGCTCCTTTATATTGTTTAGGGGCTTTTAATATGGGAGTGTTTTTTTTTTTTAATATATGAAATAAACTGCTCTGTTCCATTTTGAGGTTGTTCTATTTTGTTTCATCTTTGAAACTGTAGCCTCTTAGTACTTAAATAATAACATTTTTTGAGCATTTATTATGTGCTAGACAACTGTTCTAAGGCACCAGTGTTGACTTTTTTAACAGCAGCTTTCCTGAGATGTAATTTGTGTATCATACAGTTTCTTTGGTTTGTAATATATCCATAGACTTGTGCCACAGTCAATTTTAGAACATTTTCACCACTCCAGAAAGAAATCCTGTACCTGTTAGCAGTCCCCGTCTGCTGTGGGACGGGTGCTGAGTACAAGGTCTAACACAACTTTCAGTAAAATAGAGCTAGTCTCAATTTAGAATTTTAATGATTTTTTTTTCAAAATAAAGAGGAATTTATTTTCTTTTGTTTCTATAGCTTTTGCCTTATGAACAGTCTTCCCTTTTGGAACTCATCAAGACTGAAAACAAGGTACAGATTCCTAAACCTGAAAATCTATTTTTTAAAATGCTTTAATTATCTTCTATAATTTACTTCTTTCCTTTTGTATTTTTCCTTGTGAAACTAGGTCCTAAACAAAGTCATCACTGTTTATGCTGCACTTTGTTGTGAAATCAAGAAATTAAAATATGAGGTAATTATTTGTACTCTTTAAGACATTAAAAACATGATTTAAAAGCAAATATGAAAAAGAAAGCAAATATATGCTTATATATATTAAGTGTGCACAAATATTTCATGAATATTGGATGAGCTATATATTTTAGCAATAATAATGAGACCATTCACTAAGTACTATTTACCAAACAGGATGCTAACCGTCTTAACAGTAATAACCTCTCAGGGAGGTACGTGAGGAATAGATGAGAAAATTGAAGCTTAAGAGGGTGTCACTCATCTAACATTTTATTGGTAGTAATGGTTTGAGTCTGGGCCTGCATTCCTTCTGTATTACTTGTCATATGTACTGGGTCTTCTGGAGATAGCTGATTTTTTTTTAAAAAGGTTTGAATTTTTAATGTTTTGCATTTCCTCACCCATGAGCCATTAAAACTGGTAGATGGTAATAAAAGTTTGAATTTATAATGTTTTGCATTCCTCACCCATGAGCCTTTGAAACTGATAGATGGTAAACTTCATCTTTTCTTTACGTTTCTTTTTTCTTTTTTATGTTTTTGATACTACGTAATTGCTTTCTCTCATGAACTTGTGAGAGGATGTTGGACAGTTAGAGTGGTCAGATAAAACAAAGTAAAGGCTAAATAAATCAAGAAGTAACTTTGAGTATCAGTAATATCTTTGGTATTCTAAAGATAAATTGAATTTACCTATATTATAAGCAGTTTTTGAAGTTAAGTAAATTTCTATGTATGATATAGTTATCTGTGTATTATTAAATAGGGATAATGAAGAGAGCCTAGGAATTTAAAAACAAAATAGCAACCTTTAAAATTATTTTAATTTTTTTAAACAGGCTGAAACTAAATTTTATAATGGTCTCTTGTTTTATGGAGAAGGAGGTAAGTTTTAAAATTTCACATTGTAATGTTGTGGTGCCTTTTTTGAGATTGAAATAAACAGAAAGTTAACTGACAATTCTAGGACTGTTATAATCATGTAAAGTGTTAGTTTGAGCAGTTAACAGTCACGTTTTTTGTTGGTTTATGTTTTTGTTTAGTAAACAGGTGAAAACCTCAATGAACAAGCAGCAGCAAATTCTGTATAAAATTGATTTGTGAATATTTTTATAAATTGCAAAGCACAGTAGCTGGATGAGGATTTTCCTTGAATTCATTAAATAGTGGGACATATGGTTGCTTTTAATTGTGTGATTAATTAATGATTGTTTCATTTTTCTCTTTAGTGTAAAATTCTGTTTTTCATACTATGCAGATTAGATGTCCTAATGAATAAAAATCATTTTCCTTTTTTGGTGTTGATTCACTTTAAGATAGAAACTTGACATACTCTTCATGTTGCCTTTTAAAGCTACAGATTCCAGCATGGTGGAAGGTGATTGTCAAATTCAAATGGGGAGATTTATTTCATTCTTACAGGTAAGTGGTTTTTACTTTTTATTGAGTTCCCCCCCAAAAAAAAAGTTTGGGTAAGTCACGTGATCAGAAAAGAATTCTGAAGTGTCAGATGCTAAGAAATTGTACTCTGAGGCTAAGGCACTTTGTTGGCATTGGATTATATTTAAGGAAAATGTAATTTTCTGAAAGATTGTCATAGCATTTTTCATGACATAAGCTATCAAAATAAGTTTCTTTGTATAATTTCATTTATGGACAGTTTATCACCATGCCTCTTAAAACAATTTAAAC
Organism: Antilocapra americana; assembly: GCA_007570785.1. Classification (NCBI taxonomy): domain Eukaryota; kingdom Metazoa; phylum Chordata; class Mammalia; order Artiodactyla; family Antilocapridae; genus Antilocapra; species Antilocapra americana. The sequence goes on along the minus strand of ML663562.1, from coordinate 28,547,970 downwards.
TTTGTACCTGGTAGGAAAAGATAATTTATGTTAGAAAAAGTGGTTAATGGAGATCATTAAGCTGTTATATGAACAAGGATGAAGTTTTAAAAGCAGCAGAATATGATGCTTTTAACCGTATGTTTCCATTTAGATGTACTTTTCATTAATGTAAACTTTTACAGTGTAAAGTTATTCTAGGTCTTTTGGTTTATCAAAAGAATGAAATAAGTTCTGTTTCTCCCCTCCCTGTTGTAAAAGCAGCGCTTAGGACAAAAGCAAAAACTGGAAATCGGGAAACAGCAGCCATAATCCCACTTACCTTCTTACTGTTGGATATAAGATTTGATATATTTCATTGAGTCAAGCATGCTAATATGTTCAATTCTTTTATATCTTTACTACTTTGTTTTGGTCTTCTCACCTAATTGAGAGCATTTTGTTGCAGTTGTCCTCTATGATGGTATGTGTCAGTCAGGGTTCAATCCAAAAGCAAGTATCACACAGGATATTTCAAAAGGGGAGATTTAAAAGAGCTACCATTTGGTCCAGCAATACCATTCTTGGGCATATATTCTGAAAAGATGAAAACTCTTTAATTTGAAAAGTTAACGTGTACCCCAATAGTACAACACTGTTTATAGTAGCCGAGACATGGAAGCAACCTAAGTGCCTGTCAGCAGATGAATGGATAAAGAAGACGTATATACATACACAATGGAATATTATTCAGCCGTAGAAAAGAATAATGTCATTTGTAGCAACATGGCTGGACCTAGAGGTTATCATACTATAAGTGAAGATAGAGAAAGACAAATATATCGCTTATGTGTGGGATCTAAAAAATAATACAAATAACTTGTTTACAAAACTGAAACAGACCCACAGACATAGAAAACAAGCTTATGGTCACCATAGTGGAAGGGTGGGGAGAGGGATAAATTAGGAGTATGGGATTAACAGGTACATACTACTATATGCAAAATAGGTAAACAGCCGTAACTTCCTGCATAGCACAGGGAACTGTACTCGATTTTTTTAATTAACCTATAATGGAAACGAATCTGAAAAAATATATAGTTAAATCATTTTGCTGTACACCTGAAACTAATATAATGTACACCTGAAACTAATACAATATTGTAAATCAACTATACTTCAATTAAAAAAAGAATATGTGTTAAATCTAGAGAATTGGGTACATAAGAATTGGAGGGCTGAAAGAAAAAACAGTGAGGTAAGCCAGAGGATGCAAGTATCACCTCTACATCTAGGGTAAAAAAGGAAAAAGGTTCAAGTTGTTAGAATCTGAGAGCTAGGAGGAGGAGCCCCAGGGAATTAGTATCGTAGCTCTGAGGAATCAGTGCTGCCTGGCTACTGCTGGTAGAGTTTAAAATTGAATATTGCTTCTGTAGTGCTGAAAGAAGCTGAAGCCTGGGGCAAGTTGTCATTGCTGGGTTGAACTGCTCCTGCATGGATTATGTTGATAAAAACAGCAAGAAATAGAAAGGATGTCCCTTTCCTACCTTTGAGTCTCCTTTTAGTGCCACCTGTTGACAAAACCTAACAGGAAGCCTGTTGGACTGGGGTCTGAGAAAAGTTGATTTGCAGGGTTGAAGTGAAGGTGTCAGTTTCTCCTTCTGGTTTTGTCAAATTTTACATTTCTATTTTTGAGGATGTTTTATTTGGTGCTTATGAGTTTAGAATTGTTAATAATTCCCAGTAAATCGAATTGTTTTATTGTGTGATGACCTTCTTAAACTGTGAGAGTAACTATGTATATAATATATAATTACATATATATTAATTAGCTATACTAATGCTAATAAAAATCTATTTGATACTACTATCACTGCCCCGGCTCTACTTTAGTTAGCATTTTCTTTTTTTAAAATTCTTTTTTGTTTTTTCAACCTTTCAGTGTCACTATGTTTCAGCTGTGTTTCTCTAAAACTGAGTCTGTTTGAATTTTGCTTTTTTATATAATCTGAAAATTTCTGTGTTTTCATTGGTTCTTTTTCTGTCTTTTATAGTCTATTAGGTATCAGCACTCGTTTCTGCCTTTTGCTTTGTGCTTTCTATTTGTCCTGCATTTTCTAGTCTTTGCCTTGCTTTTATTAGATTTATAGAAGCTTAATTAGAGATACATAACTGGAGCTGTTTAAATAAAATTGAAATGCATTATTTTCAGTTTTAAAACATTTAAATTATGGATCTCACAGCTGCATATAATTTCATTTTATACATTCAACAAATGTTTTGGGAACCTAGCATATATTAGAAACTGTTATTGGTGCTTGGGATATAGCAGTGCACAAAACCAACAAATTTCTGCCCACAGAGAGCTTATTTTTAGAACAGCCATAAATTTAATTAGATTCTAAATACTTTAGAGTAGATGTAAGTTAACTAATGACAAACATATTCCTGGGAAAATCTGTGTTTCACTTAATGTGTGCCAAGCCTGTTAATAGGTAGGGTTAAAGGTTATAAACATTTGAAGTTATTTCAGAGTGATTTCTGAAGATCTTTCCCTTCTTTGTCACACTTTCTAAACTGGCAGCTTTTGAGCTTCATTCATTCAGATGTTCATTTAATAGGCAGAAATTGAGAAGCAGTTGAAGACTAGCCATCATATTGGGCAGTGGCTATTCAAAGAAGGAGTAAGACAGTCTCTGTCACTTAGGAATTATATGAACAGTGAAAGCAAGACTTAGAAAACAAGGATGAATGAAATGCTATGGAGGCAAAGAGGTAGAAATGACCGTGGGAGGTGAGTAAAGAACTGTTTGCTTGAAGTTATCTTATTGCAGATTAAGATTATTGCAGATTAACTGGAGATTTTTACTGGAAAACAGTTTTGTTTATATTTAGCATTGTTAACATAAAACTCAGTCAGAAATGATGACATTTACTCAACTTGTAATATATACTCAACTTGTCATTTCAGGAACTGTCTTGTTTTGTGACGAGGTGCTATGAAGTGGTGATGAATGTAGTCCATCAGTTGGCTGCCCTCTATATCAGTAACAAGTAATGGATTTTAAAAATCATTTTGCGTTTTTAATAGAGATGTGGGGAATGTTTTTTCTTAAACTAGCTAAATATCTGAAAGGTTTTCATGTGTTTGCTCACTTATTCACTCATTCCTTCATTCACTTATTCAGCTTTCTTTGAACACTCATGATGTTTTAAAAACTCCTTGATGTGTATAATGCAGAGGTTAGTAAGACAGTTTATACTGTGGTGCAGGAACCCATTATCAGTCTGGATGAGAATGTTGACAAAATAATCTTAAATTTAATTGTAGCGAAAAGGGCTAATGTAGAATGTACTTTGTTCTCTTATTGCTTTCCTTTACATTGATGTATTCTTGGCTCATTAGAATCCTGTGACACTTAAACTATTGAATCTTAGGGAGAGGGGACTAGATAATCTATATTTCTAATGATCTTCCAAGTTTGCCTATCACTGCCCTAAATCAAGAAAAATGATCAAATTGTCATAGTTAGTATTCCTAACCACCACAGAGTAATATCTTGCATTTGATTAAAACTTTATACTTAATTTTTCCCACTCACTTATAATCTTAAAATAACTTCGTTTAGGTATATTATTAGGGGTTCTCAGTTGTGAGAAGAGAGATAACTGAGGCCCACAGGAAGTACTTGCCAAGATTCCATAGCAGTTTCAGTCTGGTTCTGTTGGTCACCAGTCCATTCATTGTTGTTCCTATACCGTGCTGTCTTAACTCTCTTTATAAAGTGGAAGAGTGTGTTGTTTCTCATTCTCCTGTTCTGCTCTGTTTGATACTTAGTTTATGTTCTGTGTTTTCACTAAAGTTCTCAGGGCAGAAGGGAATGAGAACATAGCTACCCCAACCCCCATAGAACCTGGTGTGTGATTCAAAGAGATCCCTCTCTACCACACCTCTGTCCTAGAAAAACGAAATTTATTTGAATTTTGTGTTTAATTTTTAAAGTGTTCTGTCTTGTGAAATATTTATATGTGCTTTGGTATATAAGTATTTATTTACTGTTGAGGAGATTGACTCTCTGGGAAGTAAAATTGAATTATCCTGGGGCTTTGACTTTGGTGTAATCCCATTTATATGCATTGATTTTTCAGTAGAAATGAAAACTCTAGAAATAAATCCAACTGAAGCGAGGACTAGTTTCCAAATGCCAATTTGGGTAGGATAGCAAAGATTCTAGTTGAAAATTGAGAAATTCTAATAGTTTAGAAATAAATGAATATCAGTTTTGTTATTTCTCTGCTTCATCCCAAGCTAGATGGGCCACATATTGACGTATACCTACCCACTGAGTTGGGTATAAGCAAGGAGAGTACGTTAGTTCTCTTCTTGGGAGTGGACTATGATAGTAAACTTGTGTTGTGTACATTTTAGTGACTAAAACCTAAATAAAAGTAAATACATTTTTAAATTCCAAGAGGCTTTTTCCTTGAACGTGAACTATGACCAAAAAATGAGGTTTTCTTTTAAACTTGGATGTTATTTTATTACAGGATTGCACCCAAAATTATAGAAACAACTGGAGTTCATTTTCAGGTAAAAGTAATTTAACTTGTAAAACAATAATTTTTAGTATATTTTACTGTGGCATTTATATGATTGGGGAGTGCTACACTTATTGCAAGGCTCTTAAAGGATTTATTTCTTTGTTTTGCATTTGTTGTCTCATTTGTGAACTTGATGAGGCATTACTGACCCACTGTCAGTGTGACTCTTCCTAGTGTTGGCCCAGTGCAGACTCTTGAAGTCTGTGGTCCCCAGCCGTTTTAGCACTAGGGACCGCTTTTTTGGAAGACAGTTTTCCACAGACCACAGAGGTGGGGGAAGGGGGATGAGGGGATGGTTTGGGGATGATCCAAGCACATTACGTTTACTGTGCAGTTTATTATTATTACATCAGCTCCATCTCTAGTCATCAGGCATTAGATCCTGAAGGTTGGGGACCCCTGCTCTAAGTGGTCTGAGAGAATCTACAGTATTGTGATTAAGGATGAAATTTGGGTGAAGGGTTTTCCAATTTTAGACTGACTGTTCCATCTTGAGGATTAGTAGTTTCATCTGTAGCTTAACGTACCCTCTGCTTTAAGTCAGTAATTATCCCAAGTGTGTTTAACTTTAAAATCCACGTGAAGCTTAACTTCTAGCTAGTGATTAAATGATAATCATTAAAGGTTTTTTGACAGACTATGTATGAGCACTTGGGAGAGCTGCTAACAGTTTTGCTTACTCTGGATGAAATTATTGATAATCACATCACATTAAAAGACCACTGGACTATGTACAAAAGGTGAGCCAACTAAAATGTTTAAAATACTCTCTTTGACAGTTAACGTATTACTAAAAAATAAATATAAATAGTACAGATCCTTTAAGAGACCGGAAGATATATATTTAGAAGGATCTTATTTCAGATTTTTTTTTTGAAGACAGTAACCATTTTAATTGCAGGTGGGCTTTTTGAGAGTATGACATACTTGTATAAAGCATCCTAATTCTTAAAATGTAGTGAATGTTAATTTGACCATTTTAGGACCCAGGTTTATTTTCATTGTTCTATACAAGTAACAATTATTTTTCTCAGCTTGGTTTTATTTTGTTTTATACTCCAAAATTTTTAAAGTGAAGGCATTTTATTTTATTCAATCTATTAAGTAGTCACTGAATTTTATCTAGAGAGTACCAGGTATCTGAATTGAAGATGATATAAAAAGGTATTTGATTAGAAATTTAAATATATTAGGATTATTTTTGTTCAAATTTTCAGATGTGTAGAGCCAAATAAATAATGACAAATATAGAGCTTTGATTTGGGGGGATGTTTTTAATACAAGAATTGGCAAATTGAAGGTCTTTCTCCTACTTTTCTACAAGGTTACTGAAATCTGTCCATCACAATCCTTCAAAGTTTGGAATTCAGGAAGAAAAGCTAAAGCCATTTGAAAAATTCTTGCTGAAGCTAGAAGGGCAGTTACTTGATGGAATGATATTTCAGGTATGAGAGCTGTATCAGACTGTAATAAATGAGCATCTGTTAGTAGACCCAGCTGAGAATTGTAGTGGGATACTACATATGTATTACATATGTATTTTTCTTTAAAAGTACATAAGCTTGAAACATTGATTATGTTGTAAAATATAATTATGTCAATATCTGGTAGCTAATGAAATTAACAGTATACTGGTTGTATTTGGGATAAAGTTTTTTTTTTAATTATGTAAAAGGATAGAACTGTTCAAGGATTAGTATATAAACAGTTGTGTCAAGCATTTTTTTGGTGTTAATCTCTGGATTTTAGGTTTGTGAAACAGCCTCTTAAAAGTCTGTTTTATTTCTTCCTACCCAGGGCATATAATTTGGATCTATACAATTCAGGTAGCTTCTAACCTCATGTGGCTATGTAAATTTAAATTAAAATAAATCACCCTCTGCCATACTAGCAACATTTCAAATGCTTAATAGCCACATGTAATATAATTATCACACTTGTGTATGTGCTCAGTCATGTCTGACTCTTTGCAACCCCATGGACTGTAGCCCTCCAGGCTCCTGTGTCCGTGGGATTCTCTAGGCAAGAATACTGGAGTGGGTTGCCGTTTCCTTCTCTAGGGGATCTTCCCGACTCAGGCATTAAGCTCACATCTCCTGCTTCGGCAGGCAGATTCTTTGCTGCTGAGCCACAGGGAAGCCCTTACACCCTAAACTTAATGTATGTTACATGCAGGTGGTATCTCAGTAAAACGGGGGGAAAAGTCAGCTGTGGCTAACAGTCATACCAGTCAGCACATACATAAAACATTTCCGTCATCACAGGAAGTTCTGTTAGATAGCACTGCTTTGGTAGTGTTTACCAGAAGTTGCATTACAGTACACCCTTGAACAGCATGGGTTTGAACTGCACGGGTCCACTTATATATGGATAGTTTGCAATAGTAAATGCTATAGTACTACACAGTCCATAGTTGGTTGAATCCAAGTATGGAGAGGAACTGGGGATACAGAGGGCTAGCAGTAACCCCAGCTTGTTCAAGGGTCAACTGTATATTCCATTTAAAATCTGTTTCAAGGTTACTTTTAGTTTATATTTTAGATGGTCACAATTTTTACAGACTGATCACAGCTCTTGTTTATACCAATTTGACTACTAATCCATTAATTTTAGAAGAGTTTTTTGTTGTTGATTCTTTTTCCAGGAGCCATTTCTACACATGATGTAATAAAGTGCTAGGAGAGTAATTGTAACCAGAAAAAATAAAGTCTCTTCTTAAAAGTGTAAATTAAAATAATAAAACATGCTTTCCCATGCTTCATCAAATATACCTTCTGTACATCACCAAGCACCACTGTGTCCCTTCCTCTAGGATTATAGATTTTCAGTTTAGTTTTACTACTTTCACATAACTGATGCTCAAATATATAAGTATATATACATTTCCCATTCAGAAAGATTTAGATATTTGATTAGATTAAAAACTTGAGCTCAGTATTAGTAAAATTAAAATGATGAATGTAGGATTTTATCATTCTATATTTAATTGTTTCATAGCATATTAAGTCATAATAACTTACAAGAGTCTAAATTTCTCTAAATGTTTTCTGTGTAGGCCTGTATAGAACAGCAGTTTGATTCTCTCAATGGAGGAGTATCTGTGTCAAAAAATAGCACTTTTGCTGAAGAATTTGCACATAGTATTCGCTCAATTTTTGCAAATGTAGAAGCCAGACTTGGTAATGTAAAATACATTTTTTGGTTTTCGTTTGTAAACTTTTCATTTCCTTTAAAGCAAAACTTTAAGTCCACTCTTTTTCTCTCATGTTGTTGTTTTATAAGGCGAACCTTCTGAAATTGATCAGAGAGACAAGTATGTGGGAGTTTGTGGGCTCTTTGTATTGCACTTTCAAATTTTTCGAACCGTTGATAAAAAGTTTTACAAGTCTTTATTGGACATTTGTAAGAAGGTAAGAATTTGTAACTTCTTTTTTTTTCAATTTGAGTAGATGGAAAAGATTTTGAATAAAACTAGATATTTTAAAATGTGTTTTATTCCTGCTTACAACAAATGATAATTATGTAATAATTGTTACAAAACTAATAGCATAATATTCATTTAAAAAACCAAGCTGTCCAGAAATAAGTAACATTGTACATGAAAATACCCCATAATTCCACATCATATAAATACAGATTAGTAGGTGGTTTTCTGGGTCTTTACTTATGCATTAACTTCTTATTACTATTATTACTTTTTTCTCTTCTCTTTCTTTTCCTTCTTTTTGTCATTCATTCCCATTATTGAAGTAGGAAAAATATGAAATAATTTTTTTTTCTGTCTTTGCTGTTTCCATGATGTGGCGCCTGATTTCAAAGTTGAGAATTTAAATATTGTGTGGAGTCAAGTATAGTGACCATGAGAACCCAGCCATCTTGGATATGTATTTTGCATTTTTTCACTAATACAAAGTAAAAGTATAGGTCATAACGGTTCAAGTTTCTATTTAATTTTTACATATTTTTGTTCATCGGAAAATGAGTGCGTTTAAGTCTGTGTGCACATGCACACATAATAAAATTAATGTCATGCTCCACACCAGATACAGGACTGCCTCGCCGTGAATTCAGTGCCATGTTAACATGATTTTTCATATTAATGATTATCTTTTTATCATCATTTTTCTTGAAATAAATTGTCTTCCATTGCCTGTTGAACTGTTGAACAGTTCATTATTTAGCCTGCATTTAATGATTTCCCCCTTTGTTATATTTCCTATTTCAGGTACCAGCCATCACTCTAACTGCTAATATTATTTGGTTTCCTGATAATTTTTTGATCCAGAAAATACCAGCAGCTGCCAAACTTCTGGACAAAAAAAGTCTTCAGGCCATTAAAATACACAGAGATACTTTCCTACAGCAGAAAGCGCAGTCACTTACCAAGTAGGTTTTATAAGTACCCGTAATGAAAATATTTATATTTCAACTCTTACACTGATTCTGAATATATGGAAAGCATTTGAGTTATAAGATCAAACATAGTTACTCATTACCGGAGAAAAGGCTGGACAGTCTCTCAGAGACTTATTTTCTAGGAGTGTGTTCTTATTTTAAATGTTTAAGCCTTAAACCTCAGCGTAAGATGTGGACAAATGATGCTTTATGGAAATGCATACACATGTGCGTACACTCGTACATACGTACACATACTTGTTTCTCAGGTGCATTGCATTTTGTGTGTGTGAAGTGAAGTCACTGCAGTAGATGCCGTTTGACGACATTAAGAACATTGTGTGTACATGCTTCACTGTTGATTTTTGCAGGATTGACTTTGATGCCATTCTTTTTTTATTTCTATGAAAGTAATGTATGCATGTATTTAAAAAGTACTAAAGGTTCAAAGGGAAAAATAATTGTCCTCTGTTGAATTACCCCCTGTACCCTAGTCCTGTTCCCTAAAAGAACATGTTTAACTCTTAATTTCTTCTAATATTTACATCTTTTAGCTTCTCTTCCTATGTAAAATTCCAAATGTGCACAAAATAGTATAATGAACTCCCATGTTCTCATCATCCGGCTCAACAGTTAAGTTTACTCCCTGGAGTATATTGCATCCTCCCTGGAGTACAGTGGTAAAATTTTATGTTGACCTAGATGAAGATTTTAAGTGAAGTGTCATGGGACTTTGCCACTGGCCCTGTGCTGATCACGGTTTTTGTCTGTAACGTGGTAATATGATAATATGGAAAACTACCCACTTTCTGTTGATCTTCACTGTTGAGGGGGAAGGTGCGTCACTCCTGTACAGTGGGAAAGGAGGAGTATGTGTGGAATGTATGAGATCCCCTAAAGCATCTTGGTACTCTCAAATCCTGTGATTAAAGTCATGGAGAGTGATAGCAACTCAACTCAGGCAGGACTACTCAGGGCAGAGATTTCAGGGCTCTCCAGTATATGCTAAGACTGGAGTTGAGAGATGAAGACATAAGTTTGGGTTTAGATTACAGAGATGAATTCAGTAGGATGGAGAGACAGGAATCAGATTTATTAGCAGTAATCTTAAAAAAGATTTGGATATTTTTGTTATCAGAGGCTTAACATTCTTTAACAATGCAATACAGTTGCTAAAAATGTCAGTTTGTATTTAGATTGCATCAATAATTATACCTAAATTTTGGAAATTAGTTGCCATGTCTAGGCTAGGGGAATTTGTAGTTGCATTGAATTCTTACTGGTCACATAATTAGTGTTTGGTGGTGCCACGTTAAGAGGGCCACAAAGTGCAGCATCTGTGGATGAAGCTGATCAGAATGTTAGATCTGAGAACCATGGCCTTTGAAGACTCAGTGGAAAAGTCTCTACATGGTTTGACCTTTAAAAGAGAAATCTGAAGAATGATGTGTTTGCTTTAAATATTTGGAGGGCGTTCAGGTTGAAGAGGGAACAGATTTAATTCCTGTGGCTCCAGAAATTCAATCAGAACCAAAAGATGAACGTGACAGATATTAATAGTAATTGCCAACATTTTTAAGCTTATCCTAGGCCTTCTGCTAAAGGCTTTAAGCACAGTCTTACTTAAACCCTGTAACTATCTTCTCATGTGGGAAATAGTAAAGTCACAACTAATATTTACCCTGTACTTTGAATAAGCCAGTATATTCCAGGAACTTCATATGTGTCATATTTTTTAATCATCAGAAAATCCTGTGAGGTAGATACTGTTGTTACGGCCATTTTATAAGTGAGAAAATTGAGATAAAGAGAGATTGAACTTACTCAAATTTAAACAGCTAATATGTGGCAGAGCTGGGAGTTCACCTCTAGAGCACAAGCCCTTAACACTATATAGTACTATTTTCATCCCATTTTCAGGTAAGGAAAATGAGGCTTAGAGAAATAATGTTGCCAGGGCACACAGCTAGGTACATGTCAGAGAGGCCAGGCAGACCTGTGCCCAGCCTGCTCTTGAGCCTTTGCAGCAGAGTTGTGTAAGCTGCCCTGAGGAATAATGACCCTTACACCAGAGCTGCGTAGGCAGACCATAGAGGACTGTCAGTCCAAGGTGCTGTAGGAACTGAGTCTTAAGTAAAAAAATTGAATAAGTTGACTTTCAAAGATTTCCTCCTTCCATATGATAACATTTTAATGTCTCTAAATTCTTTTATTTCAAAAATATACCTATGCAGTCACTGCAGAGCTCCTTTGAACTGAAGGGAGCAGTGTCTTTTTCATTCTCATAACTCTGCCAAAGAAACCTCAAATTCACAACACTGAAGTAAAGCCCAGGAGAGAGGAGTCCTGCTTGAGTCCTGATCACATTCTCCTTCTCAAAGTGGAGGTGTTGCCCTGGGATTCTGCCCTTTATCTGTGTTCCAGACTTTTAAATCAGATCATCCACAAGTTAAGTAATAAATTTTAGCACCATTTGAGGCAGGGTACAGCTCTTGGTGGTGTTGTGTTTGTTTAATGGAATCCTGGCTCAGCAGAAATAATTTTTCTCAGATTTGATGGTGAGATTTCATCTCCTTGAAACACATTGAATTAATTGAAATTAATCAATTGTTTTTAAAGTAAAAGAGGAGTATACCTTAAATAGTTGTGCCCTGAAGGTGCTCATCTTGAGTGATTTGATATGCATTGATAGAGTGATGTAGTGTCAATAAGCAACCTGCTTTTAGAATTTTATTACTGATTCAGCTTTTCCGGTTGGGACAGTTTCCTAGATTTGGGCTTAAGTCCTGGCTCAGCTAAGTACTAGTATGATGTTGGGCCCATTACTTAATTTCCCTGTGTGTCTGTAAAATGGAGATCGTAATATGTTAGTTACCTGATAAGGTTAATGTGAGGATGGAATGAGTTTTAATTTGTGTAAAATGCTTGTAACAGTGACTGGGCATTTAGTAAGCATTCAATAAATGTTAGTTTTTATTTTCAGATTCTGAATACTTGATTCTGGTTCAGGCTGTCATCTCCTTTCCTCTGCATTATCACAGGAACTTACTTAATGGTTTTCCTGCTTTTACCATTGTCCTCTGTATAGTTTATTTTCAGTATTCCAACCAAAGTGATACTGATCCTCCTGTGAGTTAGAGTAGGTCAGTCTGCTCAAATCCGCTAGCAGGCGTCCCCAACCTTTAGGATCTAATGCCTTGATGACCTGAGGTGGAGCTGATATAATAATAGAAATAAAGGGCACAGTAAATGCAGTGTGCTTACATCATCCCATAACCATTCACCCCAGCTCCCCCAGTCTGTGGGAAAATCATCTTCCATAAAACCTGTCCCTGGTGCCAAAAAGATTGAGTCTAGAGGAGGGCTTCCCTGGGTGCTCAGGGAAAAGCGTCTTCCTGCAATGTGGAAGACTCATATTCGATCCCTGGGTCAGGAAGATGCCCTGGAGAAGGAAATGGCAACACACTCCAGTACTCTTGCCTGGAAAATTCCATGGACAGAGGAGCCTGGTAAGCTCCAGTCCATGGGATTCCAAAGAGTCGCACATGACTGAGGAACTTCACTTCAGAGGCTTTCCACTGAAGTCCTTACAAATCCCTTTCTACTCTCCACTTTGCCTGTTCCTCCAACCCACTCACCCTGTGTAGCTCTGATCTCCTTTTCTGCACTCACCCCTCTGCTCTCCAATCATCCTGACTTCTTTTAGTACTTGCGCATGGCACACACTCTTCTGTTTTGAGATGATTGCATTTGTTGTTTACTTTCCTAAAATTCTCATCTGTTGTGTATTTGCGTGGATTACTTATTTATCCCCTTCAAATCTTAGCTCACGATCACTTTTTCAATAAGCCTACTCTGATCACTGTGTTTAAAATTGTACTTGCTGCCCCAGTCACTTTTCCCTGCTGTAGCACATACCTGACATCACAGTTCAGTTACTGATTGCTTTATTGCACAACTCTTCTTTCTAGAATGTAAGCTTCATGGGAGCAGAGATTTTTGTCTATTTTGTTTACTGCTGTTTTTTTGTTTTTAGTACTGAATAACAGTGCCTGGCTTGTATAGATATTCAGTGAATATTTGTTGCTTAAGTAAATTATGTATGTATGGTAACATGTATATTTTGAAAACCTGAAAGATGAATTGGCTGCTGCAAGAAAATATTTTACTCTAGCCAGTATGAAGAAATGGAAGTAAATTTTCTTCCCTGTGCTAAATAACCTCAATATTTTCCTTTGTTAGAGATGTACAGTCTTACTACGTCTTTGTGAGCTCATGGATGATGAAAATGGAATCTATTTTATCTAAAGAGCAGAGAATGGATAAATTTGCTGAAGACCTCACCAGTAGATGTAGTGTTTTTATACAGGTAGTTGCATCTTCTTTCTTAGAATGTTTGGTGGATCATTTATTTGTTAATCCGGTGTACAGAAGGTACACTTTGAAAGAACTGTAAAGGGTAGGATATATTTTTGTGTTTAAAATTGAAATTGATTTGGTTATGCATGTTTGGATCTGGATCTGTGTGACTTGTTTAGATTTTCTAATATATGCATCTAATATATGCAAATCTACACTCCATCCAAGTCGTGACTTCTTAGCTGTATCCCATAAGTTTTGATGTGTTTTATCTGTATTATTCTTTACTTCAAAATACTTGAAAGAATTCATTGTGATTTCTGTTTTGCTCTCTTGACTGTTTTGAAATAGAATTCTTCATTTCTAAATGCTGAGATTTCCTAGTTATCATTTTACTATTGATCTCTCTCAGTATGAAATACTTTCAGTGTTGAAGTTTGTTGAGATTTGCATTGTGGGTTGGGCTATGGACAACTTTGGCAAACATTTTATGTAAATGTTTACACTTAAAAAGAATGTAGTTTGATTTTTGTTGGTCATGGTATTTTATATATATATCAAGTAGGTTATATTTGTTAATGATTTTGTCTGAATATTCTGTCAGTTACTGAGATAATTAGGTTGGAATCTCCCACTGTTGATATAGATTTGTCTTATCCTTTGTAGCTTTGTCAACTTTTGTTTTATGTATTTTAAGTAGGCACATGACTGGAAAAGGAAATGGCAACCTCTTGCCTGGAAAATCCCATGGACGGAGGAGCCTGGTGGGCTGCAGTCCATGGGGTCGCAAAGAGTTGGACAAATCTGAGCGACTTCACTTTCACTTTTCAGTTTCATGCATTGGAGAAGGAAATAGCAACCCACTCCAGTGTTCTTACCTGGAGAATCCCAGGGACAGGGGAGCCTGGTGGGCTGCCCTCTATGGGGTCGCATAGAGTCAGACACAACTAAAGCGACTTAGCAGCAGCAGGCATACAAACATTTAGAACTGTTATAGCTTAGTGGTGAGTCAAATTTTTTATCATGTCTGGTAATGCTTTTTGTCATAGGTCTCTTTTGTGTCTACAAAGTCCATCTGTTACCATCCTTTTATTTGCAACCTGTTTGGCCCCTTTATTTAATGTGTGTCTCCTATAAGTAGCATGTATTTCTCCCCAGTGAAACACTTTTCTGTATGTCAGTACTGATATTCATATTTAATTAGCGCCTGAGTAGTTGCTTTATATTTGTCTCACTTATTCTGTGTCTGTATTCTTTTCCTCTCTGGCTCTCTTTTGAATTATTTTTATTTATTTTATTTTTCCTTTCGTTACTTTCATCTAGTATTTTACTGTTCTTTTAGTGGTTACTGTAGAGATTTTAAGATGCATTATTGAACATTTTTCAACGCCCATGTAAACGAGTAATTTTACCACTTTCCAGACAGTATAAGGCTCTTAAGCCCTTTTAATTCTGTTTACCCCTTCTCACCTGTGCTGCTGTTGTGTATTTTGATTCTATGTATATTTTAAACCATATAAGGCATTGTTGCTATTGTTTTTAATAGTATTCATTTAGATTTACCAGTTCTGTTGCTTTTTATCTTTCTTGCATCCTCTTATCTTTCTATTTGTGGAATACTTGTTAGAATTTCACATAATATTTTTTTACTGTTTTCTGGCTTCTTTCATTTTTGTTAAGAAGGCAGCTGTCAGTTTTGCTGTTTTTTTCAATATACGTCTTCACTGGATTGCTTATAAAATTTACTTTTTGGTTTTTAAGCAGTGTTACTTTGCTGCACCTAGATGAGGTTTTCTTTGTGTTTTTGCTACTTGGGATTTGTAAAGCTTTTGGAATTTGTGGAAAATTCTGTCATCAACTCCTTAAGTACTATTCCTGTTCTAATTATATCTTCATCTAACCTACTATTAAATCCATCTACTGACTTTTTAAATTTTTTCTTAGTTCTTAATTTTAATTACTTTTCAGTTTCTTTTTTATAGTTTCCAATTTTCTGAAGTAATTCTGTGTTTTATTTCCTTCTGCACACTCATCATAGTTATTTTGAAGCCCGTGTCCAATCATTGCATTATCTAGCTATTTCTGCTGTCTATTTTGTTGTTGTTGTTTGGTTTTTGGATATATCTTATCTCTCTGTATGCCTGGTTATTTTTAATAGCACAAATTGTATATAGAACTATAAACATAATTTGAAGACCTGGGTATTGTTTTTCTTCCTCCAGAGAGAATTTAATATTTGCTTCCAATAAATGCTAGTCTAGGACAACTAGTAACCGAGATTACTTCAGCCCAGTCATGGGTTTAGATGATCTAAATTGGGACCTAAATTGTATGATGGCTGTTTTTTCTAGTTCACCCTTACTTTTTAGGGAGTATTTTTTAAGAATCCCAACTCAAGAGCCTGGTTGAATTAGCAGGAGTCCCTCCTCTCCTTGATGGGCCATGAACTCCTATTTTTATCCTCAGGGATCCTGAAAGATATGTCTGGTTTCTGTCTTTGTTATGCTCTTTTGGAATGGGCAGATGCCTGTATGGGAAAGCAGCCTTAAATGCCGAGTTCATGTCTCTGGGTTTCTGTCTTTTCCCATATCATGGCCTTGTGGTTTCTTATTTTCTTGATAGCTAGTTGATACCTTCCAAGAGTTTAAAAAAATGTTTTGTCCAGATTTTCTAGTTGTTTTATATGGGAAGGTTGGTCCAACTTATCTATTCTGTCATTAACAGAAACAGACCCCAGACTTTCCCCCACCCCATTTAGAAGTTTAAAATACATCCTTCATGTATATCTTTCACAAATTAATGGCTCATGACCTCTCTGCCCCCTCCCACCTCTCCCCCCAAAAAAACCCTCTTTTTCTGTCTGCCTTAGAGTTACACTTTGCCTGTTCCTTGTCTCTGCTTTCCCCAGTGCTGCAGTAGGTTCAGGGTCTGGTGTAATAGTCTTGTAGCTGACAGGGTAAGACTTGCAGCTCTTTCCTGCATATATACCCCAAGCTCTGATCTTACTGTCACCTTTTAGGGAGCTACCTACTCTCTCATTTCTCAGTCCTCTTACTTGTATCTAATCTCTTCACCATAGAGCTATTATTGGTTCACAGAAATTTCCCGCTCCCTGCATTGTGTCATTCGTTTAGTCAGCCACTGTTACTCATGCTAGAGTTGGAGAAAAACGTTGAGAATCACTGGCATATAGCTGCTGCCCTGGCTCCTAGTGCATATTCACAATAATATAGGTTCATCTCTAAACTGTACATGTGTCTGTTTTTGGTCCTTCTTTATAAACCCAAAGAATCTCCATTATTCTGTTTCTATGTGTCCTTTTTGGATCTAAATGAAGGTATATTTGAGAGGTAATACCCTTTGTTTTTTTGTTTTGTATTCTATACTGTTTCCTTGGGTTTATTAGCACTAGACTAGGTTTTTTTTTTAATCCTCACCGCACTTGTGGCTTCCCTTACAAGTAGAAGGGTAAGAGAGAACCTGTTCTTGGGGCTGGAAAGAGAGAAAGTCTGATTAGCAGCCGCAAGCAGAGGACATGGTAGCAGAAGGATGGTAGGGATTGATCTGAGTGAAAAAGAAAGGGGAAATTGGTTTGGAACTGAAAAATGCTGTTGAATGTCTGTACTGGCCAGAGAGCAGCTCTCTTTCTCCTCATTTTTCAGTTCCTACTTCCTTAGAGCCCTCAGCTCTTGTCTTAAGCTGCAATAAATAGGAATCTTTAATCCTCTTGTCTGGCAGGTAACATAAGGATGAATAGATATCTTCCTGACATCCCAATCTTTTCTCTGAAAGTTTTTTTTTTTAATGGAAATGTTCTTTAATTGCAATTATATACTGTAATGTCAGTAGGACTAACCTTCTAGTATGTGACAGGTTACATAACTTTTAAGGGGTGCTTTGATGCTTCACTACCATGTATAATACTGCATATTGTAAAGAGTATTTCAAAATCTTAAGAACTGACTTTAAAATGTACTCTAGAAACACTAGATATTGGGGAGTTGAAGAATTAATATTACATAGAGAATGAAATTTTGAAGAACTGAAACCTTTTATTGTGATTTTAATTGATGTTTTATGTTGTTTTTCTATAGGGCTTTTTATATGCATATAGTATTAGTACCATTATTAAAACCACAATGAATCTGTACATGTCCATGCAAAAGCCAATGACCAAAACATCAGTTAAGGCATTATGCAGGCTTGTTGAACTTCTCAAAGTAAGTTTTGGATTATTTTTCTTTGCCATTATAATTGAGAAATGATCCTAGCATAAAGTAGGATTTTGGGGGGTAATGTTTGACTTCTTGATAATGAGTATAAAAAATTATGGGAATGTATATTTGTTTCTTAGTTAGATAAAGGAACTAGCCAGTAACAGAAATTTCTGAATAATTTTCTGTGAATGGCTAATATACTTAAACTTTATTAAAAGTTAACATGTAGTGAAAGAGAAAAGAGGAAAATGAAAAGATTAGTCAAAATATTAGTAGTTTTACTCATGGAAGTTATACGTGTGTTGCATGAGTTTTAAAAACTACACATGAAATGTTACATCTTACAGTAATAAAATCCATATGAGGCTAGTCGGCATGAGGCTGTTTATTTTGTAATTTAGAAGAAGTGTTGTAATTTTGGGATTTGAATGCTTTTGAAAATGTGGTAAAATGTTGCTTAGCATACTCTTAAGTAAAAAAATAAAACTCAGGCAGGAGAGCCTACTTGTAGCTTTTTGTAAAACCTGAGCTAAAGATTTGCTAATGAATTTCTGTTAATAGCGGCTTTAAATTTGCTTAGGAAATAAAATACTTTGGAGATCTTGTCTTTAGAGTTTTAGCAGTTTTTTCTTTAAGGTATTATTAGTTAATATTTATTTTTAATGAAATGCAAGTACAGAAATGTATATATGTATAAATGCATATATATCTTATATTTAATATGTAAGCATAATTTAAAAATAATAAAAACTTAAAAACCTATCATCCCATTTAGGAAAGCAAATGTTACCAGTATTTTCAAAGCCCCCTGTCTTATCCTTCCCAGATTGTGTCTTAACCTACCCTCTTGGAGGATCTGCTGTCCTGAGCTTTATCATTCCCTTGTTTCTTTTTAGTTTGTGGCATATGACTGAACTTACCAACCACTCATTGTTTAGTTACAAATGTTTTTGAAGTTTGTATTAATGGAGTAATGTCTCATGTATTCTTTGGCTAGGTTTCTTTTTACTCACAATTTTTTATTTGGTCCTAACCATGTTGGAATGAGTAGCTGTAGTTCATTAATTTTCATTACTGTGTAGTCTTCCTGGGGTTGGACTTTAAGGTTGTTTCCAGGTTTTGCTATTTTATATCATGTTGCCATTCTTGTATTAATTTGTTTCTTGGTATAATTGTGCAAAAGTTTTCATGAGGTGTTATAAACCTGTGAGTGGATTGCTGGGTTTTATGCTATGTATATAATCAGCTTTTTAAGATGATGCCAGATTATTTTTCAAAGCAGTTAACATAAGTTTACATATCTCTGTCAATATATTAGGTTTCTGTTGTTCTAGCCAACATTGGTATTTTCAGCCTTTTGTGTGTGTGTACGTGTGTGCACGTGTACTTATGAATTAGTATTTATAGATAACTTTATACTTAACATTTCCCTGATGATTAATGATAATATCTTTTTAAATATTATTAACTGTTTCTTTTGTGAAAAATATTTTCATGTCTTTTGTTCAGGTATTTGTTGAATTGTTTGCCTTTTTAAAAGTGTTTAATTCGTTTGGTGTCTGTATATTCTGAGTACTTATCCCTTGTGTGTGGCAGGTATTTTCTCATACTTTGGTTTATCTTTTAATTTTCTTTACAGTGGCTTTTGATAAACAGAAATTTGTAATTTTAATATAGTTGAATTGACCAGTCTTACCCTTTCTGGTAGTGCTTTTTTCATGTCATTTATAAATTTCTTACCAGGCCCAAAGTCATAAAGATATTCTAGAATTGTGCTTACATATTTTAAGTTTTAAGTTGATTCTCACAGAATCACTTCTGATTCTTTTTAGGCGATAGAGCATACGTTCTACAGGAGAAGCATGGTTGTGGCTGATTCTGTCTCACATATAACACAGCACCTTCAGCATCAGGCTCTTAATTCTATTTCTGTGGCCAAGGTATAAAAGCATAATTATCTTTCTAGTTTGCCCTTCTTTTGTTTGTGTTTTCTAGTTAAACCTGTTTATCCACAGTAGTCTTGGTTATAATCTCCAAGGTATTCCATGATTTCACTAAGAGTGATCAGGATTATCTTTAGCCTGAATTTCCAACAACACAGTTCTACTAAAAAGGACATACTGTGCATTTTTAAAATAATGTTGTGTCTTTCTTAAATTATTTCCTTGTTAAATTGATAGGGTAATTTTGAGGTACGCCTAGTAATTTGCTGTCCCTGACGGTGCTCAGTAAGAATGTTATGGAAATAAAGCATCTGACATTATCATAAGAAGTGAACAGGGAAACTATTTGTATTAAGTGCTGTTAAGTTGAATCATGGAAAAGATAACTGAAAAAATTTTCCTCATGAGTCTTTTGTTACTGCCTCAAATTTAAAGCTGCTGTGTCCTGTTTCCTTTTATCTTTAAGAAAAGAGTAATTTCTGACAAAAAATATAGTGAACAGCGTCTTGATGTGCTCTCTGCTCTAGTTTTGGCTGAAAACACTCTAAACGGACCAAGCACAAAGCAGCGACGACTTATTGTTTCTTTGGCACTGAGTGTGGGCACACAAATGGTAAGGGTATCGCTATTATGGAGTAACAATGAGGGGTTTCACACTTCCCTTTTTACTGACTGAAGAAACCTGTCCTTCAAGTGCCACTTCTCTGTGCTTTCCCTCCCTAATAGAAGACGTTTAAAGATGAAGAACTCTTTCCACTTCAAGTAGTCATGAAAAAGCTGGATCTTATCAGTGAACTTCGAGAAAGGTAAGTAGGGATATGCAATGGTAACAAAAGATAGAGGTGATGGAAACATCAGGGCTTTCTTTTTTTTTAAATAGGCTAGCAATAGAAGGAATATAATCTAGGTGGACCTTTGGTTCCTCCTTATAACTTCTGTGGCAGGACTAGAATGAGACTCTGACAAGGGTTTGTATTTCTTTTACTTGTCTTCTGTAGTAAAGATGTAGCTTTTGGAAGAACTCACTTGAAAAATGTGATACAGCCCTTAGAACATCTGGCAGACTGCAACTATTGTGCTTATTGTGATGGGTATCTCTAATGGACTCAGAGTTGCTGCTTTGTAACAAGGCTTCATCTACTTGTGAGAGACTTAGAGCCATCTCACATAGTTTTCCATAATTTTATTTGGGACAGAATTTGAGTTACATTGTTGGTTAAACAGTCACTAAGATGGATTCATTTTTGGAAGGCTTATTTGTTTTACCTCCTGTGGCTTTATTGTTTTCTTTTCATCAAATAAGCATTGAGTTTCTTAGAGGGGAAAATGGGTGTTCTGAATTTTGATTTCTAGCTGAACTAAGATTACAGCACAATTTTTATATAATGCTCATATTTGTAGCATAATGTCTTTGTTAGTCTGAGAAGCTCAGATTTCTGTAGTTAGTAGCAATTCACTTTCTATCCATGGAAGAAATACTGAACTTTTCTTCACTAGAAGATATTTATGATCAAGTTGTTGCCCTAAAAGCATGGAATAGTCACTTGGCAAAGAAAATAGGTTGAGTGCCACTGGCTTTTGTTGTTGCTGTTTTGGTCACAGTTTTTTGAAAGGTCTGCTTTTCAGCTTTGAGACAGGTAAAATGGTGTGTGTGATGCAGGTCTTGTAAGTCTCATCATACCAAATAATAATGAAAATTAACTATCTTAAAAGTTATATTTTTTTTAAGTATGCTTTAAAACTAAAATGCGTTTATAAAATTCTAACAGTGTCAGATATTGGACTGTTTTGTTACCATTATTTGAAAAATATTTATTTTGTGACTTTTCTATGCTAATTTTGGGTTAAATGATATAAGGAATACAGATATGAATAGACAGCTCTTACCTTTACAGTATATAATGTCATTCTTTTCATTGTTTTGGGGGGCTACTTCACTTTTGGTACCACTAATTGCTACTTTACATTGCAGAGTCCAGACACAGTGTGACTGTTGTTTTCTATACTGGCATCGAGCTGTCTTCCCAATTTATTTAGATGACGTATATGAAAATGCAGTTGATGCAGCCAGACTACATGTAAGTAAAAGAATAATGTAAAGAACAAATCCATCATTTTTTTTTATTCATTGTACAAACCCATTTTAATTAATTTTAAAATAGATCATTTAATAAACCATTTAAAAACTGGTACTGTGTTTTAACAGTGCTATGCATGTAAATTTTATATTAATACAAATAAATTAATTTGAATATATATTGAACTCGTCTCATTTTCCTAATCATTCTCATTTCACTGGTTTTTAGTTTGTGTCAAAATAATTGACTTATTTGTCAGCAAGGTATTCAAATCTCTCCATTTCCTTATGGAAATGAATGTATTTGAATGCTCAAGATAAAAAGGATAAATTAATGTGATTTTTTTTTTTTGTATTAGTATATTCTTTAGAGAATAAAATTCAACTCTTACTTAGGGAAGTAAGACAGTTATGTGTTAGGAAAAAACAGCCTTCAGGTTGAAGCTTTGTCCTTTAGGATCGGTAGCTTCTGCAGTATAATTCAGAGCTGCAGTTCTCCTAAACTCAGGCACGCTCTGATTCTTTTCTTCAGTACATGTTCAGTGCTTTACGTGACTGCGTACCTGCCATGACGCATGCCAGGCATTTGGAGTCCTGTGAAATACTTCTCGACTGCTATGACAAGGAAATTATGGAGATTTTAAATGAGGTAACATTTGCGATTGAAAAGCTTAAGATGTGTTTGGAATGCAGTGTTTGGAAACACTTTGGGTTGTAACATTTTCACAGATTTATGATTCTTATTTACAAATCACTGTCTAGAACAAAGGAACTGTCACTATTGTGCTAAATTGGTCTTTAATTCCTAATTTTTTGTATAGAAATCCAGATTAGGAATTTGGAATTTTTTTTTCTTTTACTTTAATAAGTAGTATATTTGAATTTAAAGTCCTGTTCACTAGAAGACTGCAAATGCAGAATTGGTTTGAATATTGTCTGCTGCTCATGCTAATACAGTTAAGGCAGCTCTCAGTGTTGAATTTCATTCGGAGAGCTAATGACTGAAATCGTTTATATTTAAAAGTAACAATTTTTTTCTTGTGTAACAATTTAAATGCATCTCTCCTTGTTCCAAAGAAGTGTGTGTTGTAAACACTGCTATCTTTAAAACTGTATTTTCAGCTAGCAGTATTTTTATATGGAGGAAGGAATTATAAATGAGTGAGCTTTACAATATAAACCTTACTCAGGTTTGATAAAAATGTGAGATTTTTAATATAATTTCTTGTGCTGAATATTCATATTTAGAAAATAAGGTACATGTCTTGGTCAGTTTTTAGAACCCCATGTTACACCAGAGAAGATGATTAATTTCATTGCTGTTGGCTCAGTGAGTTTTGTGATTTTTATTAATAATTATTACATGGAAGTGTTTAAAAATTTTTCTCTTGCATATTCTCAGGATCTTTCTTCCTTTCTTCTGGTTTATATAAATTTTATGCTTCATGTTGTATATTCATGTTCCTTGTGGTGAAACTACCAGACATTAGCTTTTGATTTTCTTTGCAAGAGTCTTATAACTTAAAATACTAATGAATGAACTCATTAGAACTCATCTGACTGCTTCCTGGTCAAAAAAAAGTCATTGATTTAAAATGGATAGCAAAATAATTTAACTTTCCCAGTGAAACAGTATTTTACCAGGGACTATTTAGTTTGACAGTTTGACAAAGTTTTTCATCATTGTACTGAGTATAAAGCTCTTCACATTGACAACATGGACATCTAGAAGAATCATACAGTTAGAATATCATTTTGAAAATTTAAGACATCAATTCTTTTCTGAATAGCATTTGCTGGACAAGTTGTGCAAAGAAATAGAGAAGGACCTGCGACTTTCTGTGCATACTCATTTAAAGCTGGATGACAGAAACCCTTTCAAAGTTGGCATGAAAGACCTGGCCCTTTTTTTCTCTCTGAATCCAATTCGGTTTTTCAATCGTTTCATTGACATTCGAGGTGAGTGTTCTGGTTTTCTTCTTAGGGTCGTATTCTATATGTGTTTGCTCTGTTAAAGAATAACAAAAACGAAACCTTAAGAAAAATCTTTCTTTGTAGTAGTCCATTTATTCTTGAATTCCTTTTTGTTTTTTCATTTTTGTTTTCTGAACAGCTTATTTTATTATTTAAAGAACACCTTTTAGCTCTCAGTCTTTTCTTTTTAATTAATTCATTTTTTATTATTTTTGGTTGCACTGGGTCTTTCCTGCTGTGTGTGGGCTTCCTCTAATTGCAGCAAGTGGGGACTTCTCGTGGCGGTGGCTTCTCGTGAAGCAGAGGCTCTCGGGGCGCCGGCTTCCGTAGTTGCAGCCTGTGGACTCCAGAGCACAGCCGCATTAGTCGTGGAGCACGGGCGTAGTTGCTCCATGGCATGTGAAATCTGACCAGGGAGCGAACCCGGGTCCTCTGCGTCGACAAGCAAATTCTTACGCATTGCACCGCCAGGGAAGTGTCCCATTCCTAGCACTTTATCTTAAAGGAAGAAATTTAATGTTCAAAGACAAGTTGTTTCCTTTTTAGTGTGATTTTTCTTCCTTTCCTTCTGTTATCATGAATCAAAAAAAAGTTTTGATTTTTTTGTTTGTTTTAAAGCTTATGTAACTCACTACCTAGACAAGACTTTCTACAATCTAACAACAGTAGCTCTTCATGACTGGGCTACTTACAGTGAAATGAGAAATTTAGCTACTCAGCGTTACGGATTGGTTATGACAGAGGCCCATCTTCCTAGTCAGACTTTGGAACAGGTATAGTATAAAGTATTCTTAGTATAGTCTGATGGTAGCTTAATAGTATTTCTCTAAGAAAAATTTTTTAAAAATTTTATTTAGTGCGTGTTTATATTTCAAAGTTGAAAGTGAAAATATTTGCTATGTTTAAAAACCTCATAGTTGAGAAGAATAAAAAATTAGTGCTGATTTGCTTTATGAAAGAATTTATCACATGCTTCCAAATGTTTATACTTCAGCTTTTGTTGAAATTTTGATATATACATAAATTTACATACAGCTTTTCAGAAACAAATTAAGATAGTGAGGTGACTTCTGCTGAACTTTTACAAGTTTAGTCAAGGTCATAGTTAAGAATTTTAAACTAGATATGATATATGTGCTTTAATATCTTAGAAAAATGTTAAATTTATAAAATTGTATTTGTTTTTAAATTGAGTGCAAAGTATTTAGCTTTATTAATTCAGTAAGCTAATTTACAATATGGTTGTATCTCAGGAGTGCAAAGGTTTATTTTCAGTTAATTTGCATGTAATTCTTTCTAAGATAATCCAGATATAATACTTACTAAAATCCATTAATTCAGTTCCAGAATTTGAAGATCATAATGTTTTGTTCATCTTACTGCATATATAGGGACCAGTTCCAGGATCAGTTTGTATATCCTTTTATTCACTTATTTATAAAATTAATATTTATCAAAAATTTGCTAGACACTGCACTGTGTTACTGGAGAGGGTTGCCATTTCATTCTCCAGGGATCTTCCCAACCCAGGGATTGAACCCATTGGCTGCTTTGCAGTCAGATTTTTTACCACTTGAGTCTTCTGTGAAGCCCTCAATATGTTTAGGGATACAAAAATAAATAGAAACAGTCTTAGCTCATGTACCTGTAGCCTAGTGGGAGAAAAACAATGAGTAAATAAATTTTTAGATTAAAATGTGAGAAAATCTATAATAAAAACTTCATCAGAGGGGTGCTTTGATATTACTTTGAGCCTCAATTTAAAAAGCTGTGGAACACTTTACATGATATCATTCATTAGCTATTAGAGTAATCGCTGAAGAATGAAGGGATTCTTATTAAAGGTACATGTGGGTGAGCTCAGTCGCTCAGCCGTGTCCTACTCTTTACGAACCCATGGGCTGTAGCCCACCCACCAGGCTCCCCTGTCCATGGAATTTTCCAGGCAAGAATACTGGAGTGGGTTGCAATTTCATTCTCCAGGGGATCTTTCTGACCCTGGAATCAAACCTGCATCTCTTTCGTTGGCAGGAGGATTATTTACCACTGAGTCATCTGAGAAGTCCTTACATTAAAGGTGGTATAGTGTAATTAAAAGAAGCATAAAGATTTGGAATTAGGCTTTCTAAAATCCCTGGGTTCTGCCTTTTCTAGCTCTTTGACTTTGCAGAACTCTCTTAGTTTCATTTTCTTCAGCTGTGAAATTTATTTATTTCCTCCTTTTTGTTTTTTAAATTAAGAAAGTATAGTAACACATTTATAGGGAGACTTAGATAATACAGAACAAAGTTACATATAGTCCACTATATATTACAATTATTTTTTTAAGTAGATAAATTAGGATTTTTAGTTGGAGTTTCCTTATCAGACTCTCAAAAAAATTAATAAAATGAATAGAAAAGTAGAGGGATATAGTAGATCTGAAAAACACTATGAATCAGTTCAACATAATTAAGATTTATACAGTTTTCACACAATAGCAGGAAACAAATTCTATTTAAGTTCTCATAGACTATAAACCAGGAGACACTGGAACATATCCAGGAACATAAAACAAAGTGTAAAAATGTCATGGTCTAAAGGTACTGAAGTCATACAGTGTCTGTTTTATCATCACTGTGGAATTACATTAGAAATCAATATCAAAAGGTACTTGAAAATAGTCCATATATTTTCAAGTGCAATGTGTCACTTACCAAGAGAGAATAACTTAGCCATTGAAAGCCTCAGTAAAGATAAAAGACTGAAAAAACAGAGGGTGATCTGCTGTGGAATTTAGAAGAATAATATCTTTTTGAGAATTCCATGTAAAGAACCTTGCCCAGTGCCTAAAAAATAGTATATACTTTAGAGATCACCATGTATTCTGGCTGCCTTTTAGAATATGGTGGCTAATTTACTTTCTAAAAAATATAGAAAAAAATCCTTGGGAAGACAGATATTCTCAGAAGTGGTAGAGAAATGATTGTGAGTCATGGATCTTTGAAATTTTACCTTTTCCTGTCTATACAAAAGGTATAACAGTCAGGTCTCCCCAAGCAGTTAGTCCTGATTGCGTGTGTCAGAATCCTATTCTAACCTTTGGTTGTATGTTTTCTGTAGTTCTTTAAAATAATTTAAAAATATTGGGTGACTTAATATAAGCAGTAAGTTACTATATATCGATATGTTTGATTATTTTAAACTAATAATAATAGAACTTATATGTGGATTGTTTTGTAGGGTCTGGATGTCTTGGAAATTATGAGAAACATTCATATATTTGTATCTCGATACCTCTATAATCTAAATAATCAAGTAAGTAAATTAAAAAAAAAATTAAGGTGGGTGGGTGTATAGTAGAAAGATTGAGGGGCCAAGAATTGATTCTTAGCAGTGAAAGTTAGTAAAATAAAGGAAACAGTTGTTTAGAGATCTTGATTATTTCTTTGCTTTGACTGTGTTATCTTCTTGAATGACTTCCCAATTATCTTTAATAAAACAGAGTTCTATAATTCTTAGAATAACTGACCAGTGTTCACCATGGATTGTGTTTGTTTCATTACAGATTTTTATTGAACGAACAAGTAACAACAAACATTTGAACACTATTAATATTCGGCATATTGCTAATTCAATTCGAACACATGGCACAGGAATCATGAATACAACAGTAAGAACCTTCTGGGGGGGGGAGCTGTACAGATGTTTGACACTGTTTAATTTGAAAGTTTTAAAATAGTTTTTTCATTGAATATTCTGATAAATACACATTATTACCTGTTCATATTATACCTGAATTTCCATTTTTCTGTTCGTTGTAATTTAAATATCTGGCACTGAAGTTGTGTTAGATTAAATGGAAGCCTTGTGATTCAAAAGGCACTTCAGAATGTCTTACCATCTCAAGATCATCATTATAAATAACATTGGAGATTTGAAGACATCAGCATAAATATGGATCTATGTGGATTGTCTGATAGTCTCTGAAAAGTTGCTTTTGAAAGCATCATTGATAGTTTATTTAACATCAGTCCCTGGTGGTTCTGCCACCAGGCAAAGAATCTGCCTGTAATGCAAAAGACCCAGGTTTGATAGCTGGGTTGGGAAGATCCCCTGGAGAAGGGAATGGCACAGCCCACTCCAGTATTCTTACCTGGGGAATTCCATGGACAGAGAAGCCTGGAGGGCTACAGTCCATAGGGTCGCAAAGAATCAGACACAATTGAGTGACTAACAGTTATATGCTCTTTTTCAGGGGAGGACACTTACTAGTTATTTGAAATCCTTAAAAATAACAATTTGCTAAGAATATCTCGAATCTTCCTAAAAATGGGTAGTCACTTGAGAGAATCATTTGCGCTTATATGCTGTTTTTCCTCTCTTGAAAAAAGAGAAATCTTTAAATTTACCTGCTTTTCAGGTCACAGTTTCTCCTTGAGGAAAGAATAATGTGAATGTTTAAATAGTACAATATTATTAAGCATATTTGGGAGTAAGGGAATAGGGAAAAGTTACATGACTGGAAGATTACAAAGGGACCATTTTAGTGTGGTGGAGAAGCCGTATTTGAGCTGATTTAATTTTTCCAATTTTAATTTTATAGGTTAATTTCACCTACCAGTTTTTGAAAAAGAAGTTCTATATATTTAGCCAATTTATGTATGATGAACATATCAAATCCAGATTGATTAAAGATATTCGGTTTTTCAGGGAAATCAAGGACCAAAATGATCATAAGGTATTTTTACATATTCTTTTGAAAAGGTAGTTTGATTCAACTACTGAATATATTGGCATACCTTACATTGCTGTGCTTTACTTCATTGTGCTTCACAAGTACTGTATTTTTTTTAACAAATTGAAGGTTTGGGGCACACCTGCATTTTCAGATGATAGTTACCTTTTTTTAGCAGCAAAGTATTTTTAAATTAAGGCATGTACATTATTTTTTATATGTAATGCTATTGAATACTTAGTAGACTACAGTACAGTGTAAACATAACTGTTGTATTACACTGGGAAGCCAAAAAATTAATGTGACTCACTTTATTGAAGTATTTGCATTGTTGCAAGGTCTTGAACCAAATCTTCAATATCTTCAGTGTTTGCCTGTATAGCAAATGTTTATGCTGAAATTCATTATGAGTTCCTCTACTAGGAATTTTGTTTTCTTTTTTTTTTCTTTTTCATAACTCCTGGGTTTGACTTCGAATTTTCTGTATTTTCCCTTGTAATTTCTTACCCTTTGCATTCTCTGTAAGTGAAAGTATAAGGAAAAATTTAGTGATGAATGTAACCAGGTATTACTTTTCTTCATTTTAAAATAATGCAAAAGCAGAATGTGCTCATTTTGGAACATTCAAACAATATATTGTTTTAACATTTAAACTAAATGTTCTCCTTCATTTCTCTTTCCTCCCAATTCCATTTTCTGGAGGCAGTTGCTGTTAACAGTGTCGTGTGGCGTCTTCCAGATGTCTGTGGGATACACATGTGTTTGTGCATTACAAATACTGCTCTTTTCCTTAACAAAAATGGACTAATACTAAACATACTGTTTTGCAGTGTGCTTATCACATGTCAGTACCTGTAGGTCTACTTCCTTCTTTTGCAGAGTTGATAGTAAAGATGCATAGTAACTCCTTTAATCTCCTACTGAGAAATAGTTACTCAGTAGCTTCTTCTGATTTCTCTTTGCTACAGACAGTGCTACAGATAACATCCTTGCGTATTTATCTCTGTGTATTAGGAAACTGTTTTTGAAAGACAGATTCCTTGAAGAGGAAAAGGGGGAAGAATATGATTGTTTAAAATTTTGATACATGTTGCTAAGTACTCTAAAAATGCTGTACCAGTTGATAGTCATTTATTTATGCAACCAGTAATTTATAAGAATGCTGTTTTCCCTTCGCCCTCTGGACTGAATTTTCCCGTAGTGAAGAGTTGTAAGTGTTAACGGTACAGAGGCGGCGTATAGCCATGTGGATAGAGAAACCAGCAGGCTTGGATATCCAGGATTTTATGTTTGATTTGCCACATCTGGACCTGTTTTTATTACTCTTCTTAAGCATCACCTAGTTCTAGCCCTCTTATATATTAGTTCATTGTTTTCAGTACCAGAGCAGCAAAAGAATGAATAAAATTACAGATTAGTTATCAGGAAATTACATTAGCTCATTTTTATTGAATCAGAAATTACTAATATTAGAGAAATAAATAGTGCTGTTGTATAAGAATTGTTTCCATTTGTTATTCATATAAAATGAATAATTAAAAATGTTTTTTCATTGACTAAGATTTGCAAAACCATTTTTTTATTGGTGATGGCAGCTAGAAATTTTAGTTCAGCTGATATGTGTTATTTGAGGAGGAGTGTGTTTTTATGTAAGCCCCTGATACTTTTCAGCCCATGAAAACTTATCACAAATCTGTGAACAATGTTTCTAGGAAGAATTGATTTCTTTTATCTATCTGATAGAGTAGTTGGAAGACTAATATTGATAATGGGAAACCTAAGTTTGGTGGCATTCATAATTATTCCCTTTAACTAATATAAAAATATTTATATTGACTTTGAATATTGGTAGTTTTTGTGCTATATATAAATTTTAGTCATTAAACTTCAGTAATTGTTGTTTTAAACACAATGGAAATGCAAAATTAGAACAGTACTATTGGTATGATTGATTTGCTGTAAGTATTTTACATTTTAGGAGTCTTTATTAATAATGGCAGTCTTCAAATTATCTCTCTAGTATCCTTTTGAAAGAGCAGAAAAATTCAATCGAGGCATCAGAAAACTTGGAATAACCCCAGAGGGACAAAGCTACCTTGATCAGTTCAGGCAGCTCATCAGCCAAATTGGTAAGTTATTATAAACATGTTGGGAAGTAAGTACAAATGCCAAGAATCTGTCTGATATATTAAAAATATCTCATAGGAATAAACAATATGTGTGTGCCTGAGTTTAGCTTTATTCCACTAGTAATTTCCTTTCCTTACCAAAAGTTTTTCAAGTTTGATTAAATGGTTGGTGCACAAATAATTGATAGATAAATAAAATAGTATAAATTGTGGATAAATAAAACCTCTTTAATTAAATTAAAAATATAACTAACTCATCTCAAAGGCCATAGTCAAAGTAAATAGTCAACTGGTAATTATTTATTGGGTGCCTATTCTGTTCAAGGTCCTATTTCAGACTTTTAAAAGAGGTTCCTTCAAGTTAAGCCTAAATGAAAAGATGTACAGTGTTTATGTGAAAAGTTATTTAATAATTTTTCTGTGCTCCATCATTTTATATTTATATGTAATTTCTTGAATTGTCCTTCTGCCTTACAAGTAGAACTTGTGTTCTGAAATGTGTAACACTATTTAAAAGGAAGAACTTCACTTAAAAATAATCCAAGATTAAAAAAATTATACTTATTTGAGCGTTTCATATGCATTACCTCTATTAATGTCCTCACAGTAACCCTTGAGAGAGGCATGCAATCATCTTTTTAAAGATGAAAAAAGAAAAACTCAGAAATAAGTGGTGTTGTTGGGACTTTAACCAAGGTTTTCGGCTCCAAGTCCGAAGATGTTTTGTAATCTTCACAGTTGCAGGTAGCACGCAGTTTAGTAAATTCTTACTGACTCTGAAACTGAAACCGTTAGTCGCTCAGTTGTGTCTGACTCTTTGCAACCCAGTGGATGTTAGCCCACCAGTCTCCTCCGTCCCTGGGATTCTCCAGACAAGAATACGAGAGTAGGTTGCCATTTCCTTCTCCAGGGGCTCTTCCCGACCCAGGGCTCAAACCTGGGTCTTATGCATTGCAGGCAGTTTCTCAGTCTGAGCCAGTGGGGAAGCCCCTTATTGATTCTAATTTGGTAAAATTTGGCCTCCTGAGATTCATTGATTCATTTATCAAACATTTATAAAGGCTTTGTTTTACCAAATATTTTTCTTGATGCTGAGAATACAAAATAGCCTTTGTTCTCAAGAGGCTTTAAGTTTACTAGTGGGAAAGGTATAATAAACCTTTAGTTAGGGAGTAAAGTCAGTGAGCACTAGCTAAAGTTGTATAAATTAATTGGTTTACATTAGTTAATTAATACATTATTTTGTATTAGTATAAGAACTTAGAGAATTTTACCCTTGTAAATTTTTAAACAATTTAATACTGAGGTATTGTCAAGTATTGTTTTATTCGTAGTGATATTTAGTGTATTAGATTATAAACTTCTGGAGCAATAGTTTTTAACCCTTTTTGATAATCTGATGCAAATACTGAATTGATTTTCTTCAGAACAGTGCCCCTATGCATGTTCACATATAGTTTTGCATATAGTATACCAGAGGTCAGATGCCCGAAGCTAGAGTCCATAGGACTCAAATTAAGAGCTGTTTTTTCAGAGCAGTGTTGCTTAAAACTTTTAAATTCACACACCAATAAGTTTTTTCCCCATGTGAATACTGCTTTTGGTAGTACTTATTTCATATTTTTATATTTTCTAAAAGTACGGTTTTGTACTATGAAATAATCATTAACTCATGAGCTTAGGACGGTAATCATTTTTCCCCTAATGTACATCAAAATACACATTTTCCCCCAGTACACAAAAAGTCATGTCACCTCTGTCCCTGGCATGTATTTCACAGTTGGTGAATATTATCCTTTTCACTTTGTTCCAGTATTTTATTCTTTATTCTTTTCACAGGAAATTTAAGTTCTTTACCTCTGCCCATAAAAATTGTAATATGCCTTTGAGTCTGTTAACTCTCTTGAGAAAAGGAATCTAGAGCTGGGAGCAAAACAAGAAGTCTTTTTGTCTAATAACCTGCCTGCTGAAAGAATAACCACCACCATTAACATTTACTGAGCATTCGTTATGTGCCAAAGCTATTCTGAGTGCTTTATGTGTCCTAAGACATGTAAAACTCAATGCTGTGAAGTAACTATTATATTCATTCATTCCACATACTTACTGAGGACAGTACAGTATTTCTAGGTGCTGGTAATATCTATGACAGTAAACCCTTTATAGCTTATTTTAACAAATGAAGAGACTAAGGTACAAAGTTTATAACTTAGGTTTTGTAGCTAAAAAGCACAGAATTCAGATTTGAACCTAGTAGTCTAGTTTCACAGGTTTACTCTTTACTGCTGCTCCCTATTTGCTTCTCACTAACTGGAAAAGGAAATGGCAACCTACTCCAGTATTGCCTGGAGAATCCCAGGGACAGGTGAGCCTGGTGGGCTGCTGTCTGTGGGGTCACATAGAGTCGGTTATGACTGAAGTGACTTAGCAGCAGCAGCAACATACTTTGATCAGCCAGTTGGAGGAAAACAGTTTGACAATTTGAAGGAAAACAATCAAACTAGATACTTTATTTTTCTAAGATGCATTTTAAAGAAGCATTTTAACATCATTTCTTATATTGGGATAAGCCTTGGATTCAGTGATACCAACTTGAGGGTTTTTAAAGATATCAGATGAAGAGATAATGTCTGTTAAGTCCATAATTATATTATTGTAATATATGAAGTGTTGACTGCTGCTTTTTGTCTGTTCTTTTTCCCAAGTATTTTCATTTCATTTGAGTAGGAAATGTTGGCTTTAAGGTGGAGCAATGAAGAAAACAAAAGCTGTATCATAGATCTTGCAGTCTAGTGGCGGGAGATACAGACAAAAAGATATGTATCAGTAATAGGTGCTGAGTAAGTGACATATCATTAAACACTTAAATTTTAAATGATATTCAGGGAATGATATCGTTTAATGATATTCAGGGAAAGCTCTAAGTAGGTGACACGTGAGCAGGAACCTAAATAACATGAAGGAATAAGCCACGTGCATGCATAGCTAAGGAAAGAGGTGGCAGTAAATGCAAAAGCCCCGAGTCTGCTTAGCATTTTTGGAAACCAGTCAGGCTGGAATGGAGTTAGTGAAGACCCTGATGGTAGGGTGTGGTGTCAGGACAGTTGCAAGGGGCAGGGTCAGAGAACCCCTAACTGCTGTATAAAGGAAAGATTGTGGGAGGTGGCACCCTGAAGATGGACATTGATCAGGAAACCATTGCATAGTGTGGTATTCTGGGCAGGAACTGGTGGTGGTCTGAAACAGGGTGAGAGCAGTGAAGGTCAGGAAGACTGGTTGAATTCTGGTGACATTTTGAAGGTAGAGCCAGTGATTAAAGTGTGAAGGAAAGGAGAGCTTCCCTGGTGGTCAGTGGTAAAGAATCCTGCCTGTGCAGGAGATGCAGGCTTGATCCACAGGGAGGATCCCCTGGAGAAGGAAATGGCAGCCCACTCCGATATCCTTGCCTGGGAAATCCCATGGACAGAGAAGCCTGGCGAGCTACAGTCCATGGGGTTGCAGAGAGTTGGACGCGACTAACTAAACAATGACAATGAGGGTAAGGAAGGAGGCAGAGATGACTTCACTGGGCTTGGCACGAGCTCCTGGAAGGATAGACTTGTCAGTTTCTGAGGAAGAAAATATAGTTGCAGGTGAAAATCTTGAGTTGGAGTTAAACTTCTTAAAAATTCTTCTCAGACATGGAGGTGTAGGCATTGGATTAAAAAAACCTAGAGGAGTAGTCTCGGTTGGAGATACTAGTTTGGGAGGAATAAGGATTTCTTGATACTACTTGCAGCTGTGTGTGTGTGGGAGAGAGAGAGGGAGAGAGAGACAGACTTCCTATTTAATGTGAGTGAAGAAGCTATTGATAATAGTAATTTTTAAATGTTTGATTTTTTAAAATGTGCTCAATTTAATGCATTTATCAGTTGAAACACTATTTTTAAAATATTTAATATAGATGGTGTAAGTTTATGTACATTTATATTCAGAGAATTGGATACTGGTGACTGAGCAGCAATATTTTAAATGCACAGATATGTAAGTTTTATTTTTGTGGAGCAAAACTGAAGTAAAATACAGCAAAATGTCTTGGTAGTTATGAGTTGAAACCTTGTAATTGACTGCTATATATAACTGTATTCCTAGTTATTAGAACTTAGAGTTATTTGTTTAAACACCTGATTTATTTTGTGTATGTGGTTTTTAAGGTAATGCTATGGGCTATGTACGAATGATAAGATCTGGTGGCCTTCATTGTAGCAGCAATGCCATTAGGTATGGATGCAAACATATTTTTGCCTTATTTATGTCATTTAAATCTTTATTGTAAGTAATATTGTAGAGAGGCTTTTTTCTTGTTGATATATTTTGAGATCAAATATGGAAGAAAACCATTAATCCTACTAATCAAATATTTTTCTCAAATTTTAAGACTATAGCAGACTTGAAAATCTATATTTTTTGAAGTTAGTTACTTATATCAGTACAGTTTGAAAAGTTGTATAGATTCCGTAATTTTTAAAGATTATAATTTGATGATTATATGTAAATAATTTAAAATGTTGAGATTGAATTTTGGAACTCAATTGTTCTGTATATAAAGTGGTGATATTAATAATACAACTGAAATGCAAAGTTCTTTCCAAAGATATTGTTGAAAAATTTATTCTTACAGTACTGCTTTTATGTCTGTCAATTGCATATATTTAACTTGCTTTAATAAATGCCTTCTAAAATTATTACGTAGATTTGTACCTGATCTTGAAGATATTGTAAATTTTGAAGAACTAGTCAAAGAAGAAGGTCTTGCAGAAGAAACATTAAAAGCAGCAAGGTAATCTAATCTTTGAAAAATAAGTTAAATTTGGAGATTTAAAAAAATATATGTTCATTTAAACATGAAAGTCAAGAGGATAACATATAAACTGATATGTCAGTGTTTTTATTATGCAAATAATGGTCTGTTTACGGAATACAATTTTCTTAAGACTACAGTATTCTGAGGTCTTTCCAACGTCACTAAAAGGGATCTTCTAGATGGGGCCCTCAAATACATGTGACTGTTCACACTTGATATGTGGTTAGTCCATATTGAAATGTGCTAAAGTTCATAACTAATTTTGAGGATTTAGTGCTTAAAAAGGAATGCCAAATATCTCATTAACAAAATTGGGACTTCCTGGTGGTCCAGTGGCCAGGACTCCTCGCTCCCAATGCAGGGGACCTGGGTTCTATCCCTTGTCAGGAAACTGGATCCCACAAGCTCTGCAACTAAGAGTTCTTGTGCTCTAGCTTAAGACTGGGTGCAGCCAAATACAGAGAAGGCAATGGCGGCCCACTCTAGTACTCTTGCCTGGAAAATCCCATGGAAGGAGGAGCCTGGCAGGTGCGGTCCATGGGGTCACTAAGAGTTGGACACGACTGAGTGACTTCACTTTCACTTTCATGCATGGGAGGAGGAAATGGCAACCCACTCCAGTGTTCTTGCCTGGAGAATACCAGGGATGGGGGAGCCTGGTGGGCTGCCGTCTATGGGGTTGCACAGAGACAGATGCGACTGAAGCGAGTTAGCAGCAGCAGCAGCAGCAAGTAATTTTTTTTAAAAAAAAATTTAGAAATCTCATTAACAAAATTCATTTTACCTTATTTTTTTAAAAATTTATTATTTATTTTTGTCTGTGCTGAGTCTTTGTTGCTGCTTGGGCTTTTCTCTGTGACAAGTGAGGGCTGCTTTCTAGTTGTGGTGCATGGACTTCTCATTGTGGTGGTTTCCTTGTTGCGGCTCCCAGGCTGTAGAACACAGGCCCAGTAGTTGTAGCGCATGGGCTTAGTTGCTCCATGGCATTCTTCCCAAATCAGACATCAAACCCACATCTCCTGCATTGGTAGGCAGCTTCTTTACCACTGAGCCGCCAGAGAAGCCTCTTACCTACTTTTTACTCTGTTTTGATATTCTTCTTTGCCAGCACAGTTCTGGAATCCTTGTCCATCCTTTTACATCATCTGGAGCAGTAGTGTCTAGTACAGTGCTCACTACCAAGTGTAGCTGTTGAACACTGGACATAGGGCTAATGGGTTAGGGAATTGAAATAAAATTTTTATTTCATTTAAATTTAAATAGCTGATGACAGTCTGATTGAACAGTGGGCAGATGTATAGACTTTTAAGTAGTGATTTTGGAACACAATTTAAAACTTGAGAGAAGCATGCAGAATTGTTAAGCAAGTTATTTAGAAAACTGGCTTTTATTATTAATAGCTATAACAGTTATTGTGTCAGGCATGAAGGGGCACCCTTGGACAAAGTGGAAACAGTTTGAGTATCAAAAAGAATAATGATAGAAATTGATTATAATATATTGAATTTAAGAAGAATTTGATACAGTGATAATAAGAGAGACAGGGAAAGTTCCTTTTTACAGTGCTTGCTAGGTAGTAAATATGAAAGGGATGAGAAAATTTAGGGAAAAAAACAGTTTTGCAACGACCACTATTAATACTTGACATCAGACAAAAATCATCAATGAATTCTCAAACATTTTTGGAGAACAGAGTATTCACTATTGAAACATTGTCTCACAAATTGATTATTAATCTTAAAGGAAAGAAAACATCTTCCCAATGGAGAGACTGATGTATCCACCTTACATGCTGACATAGGGCCCCCTGATGCAGTGTAATGGCGAGTACCTTTGTTGTGTTTTTGCCTTAATACTTACTCATCAAGTGAAACAGTTTATGGCAGGTGATGTTAGGGAGTTATGAGGTTATGATTATATATTGATTCTCAATGAACATTAATGTCTTCTGGAGCAAGTATCATAGTTCAAGATAAATGAAGTGCAATAGTTAAAACAGTTAATAGATGCCTGCTTTCAGGAGGGAGTGGTTGGGTAGTTGGACATAGTTGGGTCGCATGCATCTCAAAGGAGAGATTTCTACCATTTATTGGTGGAGGAATAGTAATTTGAAAGTGATAATAGCCATACATAAGGATGTAGAAGCAGCAGCTAATGTTTCTGAAGGTTGACTAAGTGAATGAGTGAAGGTTGCTCAGTTGTGTCCGACTCTTTGCGACCTCACGGACTGTAGAGTCCATGGAACTCTCCAGGCCAGAATACTGGAGTGGGTAGCCTTTCCCTTCTCCAGGGGATCTTCCCAATCCAGGGATCAACCCAGGTCTCCCACATTGCAGGCGGATTCTTTACCAGCTGAGCCACAAGAGAAGGCCAGGAATACTGGAGTGGTTAGCCTATCCCTTCTCCAGGGGATCTTCCCAACTCAGAGCTAGAACCAGGGTCTCCTGCATTGCAGGCGAATTCTTTACCAACTGAGCTATGAGGGAAGCCTGAAGGTTGAGTGGGAAACTAGATTCTTGAAAAGGAGATCAGTTTCAGCTGAAGGAAGGAAGTGTAGAAGTGCTAGTGAAGAGAGTTAAGATGAAAAGGAATTTGTTTACAGTGAAATGGACTTCTGCAGGGTTCATTTTGAGAAGACATACAAAACTCTAAAATTTCAAGAGGTGCTACATATTCTGTTTTAGGGACTAAGTTAATTAAACAGTGGTAAGCTTCTGTGCACTTAAAGTTCATCCTGTACTCCAAGGAAGTTTAGAGGTGTCTTACAGTAATTTATATTTTTGAGTGCTCTCATCTTAACTAATGAGAGATGGATTTTAAAAACTTCTTCGTTTGCGAAAGGAACCAAATAAATATTTTTTTTCTTTTTGTTTGCATTTTAGGCATTTGGATTCAGTCCTCAGTGACCACACACGAAATTCTGCTGAAGGCACAGAATATTTCAAAATGCTTGTGGATGTTTTTGCTCCAGAATTTCGAAGGCCAAAGAATATACATCTCCGAAATTTCTATATCATTGTTCCCCCTCTGGTGAGTATTTTTAATACCCAAAATGAATTTTTTAAAGTATTAATAAATAGATCCAATTTTTTTTTTACAGCAAGAAATGCACACAGATTGTATTGTTGACTTTTTGGTTGTAGATAAAACTAAATGTGGTCTCAGTGAATGTGGCCTAGAATTTTACTTACTAGCTATGCAGAATGAGACTTCTTTATAATTAAGATAGATTCTTATTAGTTAATAACTGCTAGGGGAATCCTAGTGTGATTTAAATTACTTGATTGAGTATACTCCATTTTATATATATACCATGTAGTATTTGGACTGAATTATATAGTCATTTTAAGTGATAATGTAGACTGTTAGTATATGAAGTGTTTCTTAAAAGCATACTATTTAAAGAGACTTCCTAGGTGGTGCTAGTGGTAAAGAACCACAGGCAGAGCCTGATAGGCTACAGACCATTGGTCGCAAAAAGTTGGACATGACTGAAGCAGCTTAGCATAGCATAGCATATCTCTACTCAGTAGTAAATATTAACATCGAAACTAAATTTTTTTTTATTGTATATAGTGTGTGATGCTCTAATTCTGTAGTTGACATCTTAAAAATAACCACAATTGCAGTATGAAAACAGTTATTACACTGAGGAAAATGGAGTTAAGAGATTAGAGAGGTATATATTAGGAAAAAGAGTTATTCTTCTCTAAAGGTTTCTTTAACAAAGCTCTTTCTTAAAAAAAAATTGTAAAAGAATAGCTCTAAAGTCTAAATATCACTGAGCAGGTGTAACTTCTGATTACATCTAACTTTCATCAAAAGTAATAACTTTTTTCATGTTGCTGCCTGAATTAGCACATATATTCTAACCTACTGTTGTTAGTTGCTCAGTCGTATTCAACTTTTTGGAGTCCCATGGACTATAGCCCTCCAGGCTCCTCAGTCCATGGAATCGTCCAGGCAAGAATACTGGAGTGGGTAACCATTCCCTCCTCCAGGGAATCTTCCTGACCCAGGGATTGAACCGGGGTCTCACACATTGCAGGCAGATTCTTTACAGTCTAAGCCATCAGGGAAACCCGAAAGTGAAAGTGTTAGTCGCTCAGTCATGTCCAAAACTCTTTGTGACCCCATGGACTGTAGTCTGCCAACTTAGAACCATTATTATAAATTCAAAGTATCTGATGGCTATGGACAGCTATGCATTTTCCTTTCTATTGTTTCTTTTTTAAATATATTTATTGTTAGTGAAACTGAAGTCGTTCAGTCCGACTCTTTGCAGCCCCATGGACTGCAGCCTACCAGGCTCCTCTGTCCATGGGATTTTCCAGGCAAGAGTACTAGAGTGGGTTGCCATTGCCTTCTCCCAAATAATTGTTATACCATGTAGCAAAAATGTCCATATTTTTCTGATAAGCATTATCTTTTCATATTCAGATAGTTGTGAGACTGGAGGCAAGTCTATTTTAGTTATATTTCGGTAATAATGTAGTTAATTCACAGTGAGCTCTCACCATATTTCTTTAATTTGAAGCCATAGTAAACAGCAGTGAGGAACCATTTGTGGGTCTGAGGAAGAGTGGAGTTTTGCAGGGCAGCTGTCCAAACTCAGTTAGTGATGGAGAAAACAGGTGGGTTAAGAACACTACAAAGAAAAGTATGGGACACTATTGTTTTCCTTGAGTTTTAATCTACTTTCAGAAAAAACCATGAAATATCTAAGGAAGAAATCTTGAACAAAGATTTTACAAAATGCAGTTAATTGCCAAGTAAGTTTTACAGGCAAAAAACAAAAAGTGAAACTTGATAATCTTGTTTCTAGTGTAAGCTATTGTAGTACTTATATTGTACCATAATTGTTTTTAAATAGGCCTCTCTTTATTCCTGTGCTGTGCTATTGTAGTCCCAAGTGGCCACTTAAATTTAGTTAAAATGTTATAAAATGTTTAGTTACTCAGTTTGACTAGCCACATCTCAAGTGTACAGTGGCTGGATGTGGCTTGTGGTTGCCTGGATTGGACAGTGTAGATGCACTGCAATTCTGCCGTTGCCAGGAGTGTTGCCCTGTAGAGTGGTAGATGGTATTCATTTTTTTACTGTAATTATTTCATTCTGCCTCCCTGGTGGCTCAGTGGATAAAGAATTTACTTTCAGTGTATTAGATGCAGGAGGCACCATGGGTTGGGAAGATCCCCTGGAGAAAGGCATGGCAATCCACTCCAGTATTCTTGCCTGGAGAATTCCACCGACAGAGGAGCCTGACAGGCTACTCCAGAGGGTCATAAAGGGTCGGACACGGCTAGAGCAACTGAGCACACATAGTAAGTTTCAGTAAATCTTCGTTGAATAAGTGCTGTGATTAGTTAAGGTATTTTTCAGGAGCTAAACTTTTAGGGAAGTGCTTTTTGTGGGGAATTTGTTTATCCAAATGACCACTAAGCTTTTTAAGCCAGGAATATGGTAAGAAATACTGTTATAGCATGAATTGGGTGGGCAGAACTAAGGATTGCTGTATTTAAGAGCACTTAAGCTTTTAAGTAAAGCAGACCTACTTTCTGACTCAACTTTGCTTTAGATTATGGCTTTAGGGAAGTTACTAAACTTCTCAAGCCTTAGTCCCTTCATCTGTAAAATGTGCGTAATATTTTACAATGAAATCTTATAACAAGGCACTGTGCTTGGGTTAAGTGGTAATTGAGGGAGTGCTGATATTTAAATGATTTGGAAAAGAGGCATTATGATATACTTACACATATTGTGACCTCACTAAGAGGCTTTTTATGTGAGACAAGTGTTTCATATCAAAAAGGCAGGAACTTAGATCCTATTTATAATTTTTCAAATGTCTGTTTTAGGAACTAAATTCAGACAGCTCTTTTTTGCACAGTTGTTTCTCTGATATGTTGTTATATCTTTTTAGACCCTCAACTTTGTAGAGCATTCCATTAGTTGCAAGGAGAAGTTGAATAAAAAAAATAAAATTGGAGCTGCCTTTACTGATGATGGCTTTGCCATGGGTAAGCTTAATGAAATTGTTTTCCCATGAACTTTGTGTTTACCTTACAATGAATTTTTCAAAATGCTTGCTTGAGAATAGATCTTATGTGCTCTTTGTAGATTTGTTTTTCACAAGCTGTATTTATTTACTGTTTACTTTTTAGCTGGGTCATCTGGTTGGTAATACTTGTTTCCCATCATTTGTAGTGTTCATACTCCTTTGGTGTTGCTAATTAATCACTTGGATTAATTATTTAGGCTTTGTTTTTGTTGCAGTTTTATAATCTGACCATCTTCTAGTTTTCTCTGATTTTCTCGTAGTTTCCTCAGTTGTCTGCTTAGCAGAAGAACCACTCTCACAGACCTCTGTTATCTACAGGTGATCTCCGTATCTTCATAACCATATTATTTCTTTTTATCTTCTTGATTGGCTTTTTAAAATTTCTTTATAGGATCACATCTTTTTAAGGAGGAATTAAGCCATGTTGCTAAACTTTCATTTGTGCTGTAATTGGAAAGAGGATTAATTTTAAAATGGCTAGCTTAATTTTAAGAATTATTGGTAGAGTAGAATACAGTTTCTGTACATACTGTAATTTGATTTTGGTTTTGCTGATGACTCTAGGGGTGGCTTACATTCTGAAGCTTTTGGATCAGTACCAGGAATTTGACTCACTTCACTGGTTCCAGTCTGTTAGAGAGAAATACCTGAAGGAGATGAGAGCAGTTGCTAAGCAACAGAATGTACAGTCAACTAGTCAGGATGAAAAACTCCTACAAACCATGAATCTCACTCAGAAGCGACTGGATGTTTATCTACAGGTAGAGGAGAATAATAGTCAAATCTGGTTTGATTTTTTAATACCCATTCCTTTTTGATCACTGAAAAAATGTCAGTCATATTGAAACTCTCATTTTAATAGGTGAGATAAATAGTGGTCATAAAGAGTATTTTTAAATGGATGATACTTGGAAGCCATTTGACTCATATTTTTAAAAATGGATGGATTGCTTAGTTCATTTTCCATATTTATGATTTGCACTCACTAGAGTATTTTAGAAAAATAAAGAGATATTAAATGTGGTAATTTTGATATTTTGCTAAAATATGTATTTTCAACTTTTATTTCTGATATTTTTATTTACTTAGGAATTTGAATTGCTGTATTTCTCACTGAGCAGTGCAAGAATTTTCTTCAGAGCTGACAAGACTGCGGCTGAAGAAAACCAGGAAAAGAAAGAGAAAGAAGGTTAGTCAATAGCTTTTATTTGGAAAGACTAGTAAATCTTTTATCAATAATAGATATGAATACCCCATTTTATCTAGTCAGACTTTTCTTTTTTAAAAAATATATAAACCTAGAAATGACTTTTTTTTTTTTTTAAAGTAAACCCTAAGGTGGATCATTTGTGAAACAGAAAAGAAATTTAACATGCATTTCATTCTGGGATAACACTTTATTCAGCTCCTCTTAATTTAAAATTTTACAAAGTTTGGGTTTTTTCTTTCGCCCTTTAACTGTTAGCAGATGGGAAGGAACAAATTAGAGGAGACTAAATCCTGCTGAGGACAGGACTGCTGATGACTAGACACTGACTGAATGCCTGGGCCGGGTCAGTCAGGAGGCATCAAACAGGCGAGACTGTGTCAGAGTGAACAGCCTCCTGTGCTCCTCTGCAGCCAGACCTTGGAGAATCAGAGCAGGACAGCCGTAATGACTGGTGGTCACTGAGGAGAGGATTCTGTCCCGTAGAGTCTATGTGGGTGTAAATTCTTCAGTATTTCATACTTAAGGGACCCTCATGATCATTTCTCTCAGATTTGAAATTTAGCACCAGTTGTTTTCTCTGAAAAATGGTTATTTCCTTTTTTCTGTTATGGAAGTTATGCCACTTAGGCTTCCTCTTTGGAAGCTCAGAACTAGGTCCAGCAACTTGACAGGTTTCATGTTTGCTCTGTTTCCTTTTTTCTTACTTGTATTTATTTCACAAATCAAGAATAAAATAAATTCATGAACTATGATATTTTTATTAATCTTATCAGTTAAATTTTTAAAATATATATTTCACACTGAAGAGAGGTGATTCATTTCACTAGACCACTTACATCCATTACCCTGTTTCCTATTGATAATGTTACATCAGTATTACTAGCATATGCAGGCATTTTTGGAATCTGTACTAAATAAGTACTGATAATTGTGTGCTTGAAAAATGATTTCAGGCTGTTGCCTGGAAGATACGATATATTAAATGAAAAAATACATATTTACTACTTTGGGGTTCATTTAAAAATAATATTTAGCAAAGTCATCTGGAAGAATGTCAGTATAATTTAAACTGTAACTGAACTGAGTTCAGTTTAGATTACAATCTTAAGAGTTTAGAT
Source organism: Antilocapra americana (assembly GCA_007570785.1). Lineage (NCBI taxonomy): Eukaryota > Metazoa > Chordata > Mammalia > Artiodactyla > Antilocapridae > Antilocapra > Antilocapra americana. The sequence continues at coordinate 28,504,367 of ML663562.1, read as the reverse complement.
TGAGTAACTAAACTCTTAGAACTTAGAATCTAAGAGTTTAGAGTCAATAGTTCAGTTACTACATAGGCTGTGCTCAGGCCTGTCATGATGCCAGAACCTTGTCTGCAGGTGGACTGGATATTTACTTTAAGGCCTAGAGCATTAAGACAAAATGAACATTGCAGTCTCAGTAGAGCGCCTTGCTTTGGACTGCTGTTCTTCAGGAACTCTCTGGGGTTTGGGGTTAATGTATGTCACCCAGATATCTGCCTGATGCCTGGGTGGTGGCTCTACTGTAGGGCTGTTTTAGCTAAAGGTTGCTCAGAGTTAGAGTTGCTAGATGTATTAGCTAAATAGTTTTTCTCTGTTAATGAAGTATATGCATATGACATTTTGCACAAGAAGCCAGAAATTTATTATGTTCATAATAAAAAACCATATTTAAAAATAAATTATAAACATAATAGGGAAGGTATTCATTCTGGACAGTTTTACATGTGAATTTGCAGTCATATTTTTACCAGTAACAGCACTACGATTTCCTGGGCCAGGTCAGGGAATGTATAGTGTGAAACCCCACTCCAGACACAGTTCTGATCTCTCAGCAGTTCCACACCCCCATTACAAACTGGTCAGAACATCTCATTTGCAGTATTTAACCTAGAGTTGTAAAACATGAAGGTAGATAAACTGCATATAATTTGTGATACTAGAGAAATATTTGGTAGATGCAACATTTTGGTTGTTTGAAATATAGCAATATTGCCCTTCTCGATTTTAGTTTTTTTTTTTAAATGAACATAAATATGTCCATTATTTTCACTCATGCTTTCAGAAGAGACTAAAGCAAGCAACGGAGACCTGTCTGACAGCACTGTTTCTGCAGATCCTGTTGTCAAATGATACTGATGGTACGCGTTGCCCCTGTGAGGTCATCAGAATTGTACGTGAAGTGGATGTTGATAAGCTAATAACAGAGTGTTTCCTGGGCCACATCTCTGGGAAACATTTAGATGCTGCACCTCTCTAAGGCAGTGCTCTAAAGTAAAGTTCATTCTCCGTCTAAAAGCTGTACTTTTCAAAGGTTGAGAATGAGATTTTAAAATTAGACTTTTGCCGGGACTTTAGGCTTGATGTGCCTGCCTGGGAACCGGTATTTGAAATGAATTGTTAGAAGGGTTAACCCACATTCCTAAACTGCCACCTCAGATCTCTTGTAATCTACATGAATGTTTATAATTTGTACTTGCATAGGTCTTTGATCCGTATTTGTCTCAGTCATTGGAAATTCAGTGCATATACTATGTACAGCCAGTAAATATGTTTAAACAAAAGGAATTGAGCCTGAAATTCATGAAGCATACATATCAATATTCTTATAAAAGGGATATATGAAGATGGTATTGATACTAGAGGTGAGGCACCAGTGTATCCTTTATGTACAGTGGGAACTGGTTCATTGTTAATTTCATGAGACTTACAAGAGCTGCTGCTGTCTGGTGAGATATTTTATAACTCGTTTACATTGCTTTGAGAACTTATTTAACCTCCAACAACTGCTTTAAATTTAAGATTTACTTAATACTCAAGATGGAGGAAAATACAGATTAAAGCCATAGAGTCCTGCTTGATGCTTTACTTTTGGCTGAAGGCATATATGATACCTGAATGAATGAAAACTGAATGAATTCTTACTTCTACATCCAAACTCAGGTTTCTTCTACATTAGGTTCAGTTGAAGTCTTGGTGATGGTTTGGGCAGATTTTTTTCTTTAAACCAAGTATAATCTAAGAAATCAGATTTAGCACTGTGCAGGCTTTAAAAAAATTACCACTGTGAGAATGACGTTCTAAATAACTAAATCATTTACTGAAAGATTTAGAGTAAACTTAGTTCTGGACAAGCTATTATTAGCTTTATTTTTGTAAAGATTATATCAGTTAATAGTAAAATGGTTAATCGTGGCCTATAATATTTTAATATAATACAATGATACCTTTACAGTGAAAACAAAGTTTGAAACTTTACATGTAATATTAATGTTATTTTATGAAATAACTTGATTTTTCCATTGCACTTGCCTATAAAGCATTTTTTTGGGGTAAATTTTGCGAGTAACTCCAACATCGTTTGATTTCCAGCTTTTGGAATGGGTGCACAATGCCCTTTCTCTTCTCATTGATCACAGAGTAACTGTCCTTGCTCAAGATAAACACTTCCACTGTTAAAATTCAGAAGAAACACAATAGGTAGGAAATGGTTTTTATTGTGTCAATATGACTTACAGAATTATGTACAATGGATGGATTAAAGGCATTTAATATTTGTAATTCATACTAACTGTAGAAATGGCCCTGAAGCATGCTGCATAATGAATAATTTATATTTTCATTATCATAAATGTTTAATGATCTTGCATTTGACTCTATCAAATTGGTCACCATTTCATAGCAACAGTATTATTTTTTTGTTTTTCTTTTCTAACTTCCCTAAAATCATTTCCTTTAATAGAAATTCTAGTTAGAAGAGAATCAAAGGTTTCTGTCATTTTCTCCACACATTAGTTACTTTATCCATACTAGATAGAGGTCACATGCTGACTCCATGGATACCTATGATTATGAAAAACGTGACAGATCAATATTTTACCTTTTGTTCAAAATAATGTCACTGCAGGCTGTATAAGCTAATAATAAGTTTACTTATTTGAAATAAAATCTCTGAAAAAGATTACGCATATTTAAGTGCTGTTAAAGTGCAGAGCAACAGGGCTGAGTGTCTCACACCTAAGTTAATGTACATGTTTAGAGGACGGTTTTCCTTGCCAGTGTATTAATGTTAACATTTTCAGACATACTGCAATTTAAAATTTGTGTGAGCATTGTTGTAAATTCATAGAAAACTTAATGTTCAAATTCTCAGGAATTAAGGACTAACCATAACATTGTCCGTTCTAATTAGATTTTATAAAAGATGACAAGTTTGTTATCTCCCTTAAGTGGGGGCTTTCCTCTTCCCCAGTTCTAAGAGAATACGGTATGTATAATAGAACATTAATAAATGCAATTTCCAAAATTTACTTCCTTTGGATGTTTGTTCAGAACTGAATGTCTTAAAACCAGTAGTTCTTACTCTTTGTGGAGTTCCCTTTTAATAGTATGTGGATGTCTTTGAGCAAATACTTGCATGCACATAGGCAAGAAATTTCAAGTATGAAGTTGGTATTGGCTCCTTTGTGTAGCCCAGGTGGACTCTGTTTTCTTCCCTTTTTATAATTTTAATTTTTCTGTTGCTTGCTGTTTTCAAATAAAAGACCCCAAATGAATGTATAATTTTAAATCTTACTCCTGGGAAGAGATCATTAATTTGTGGTGCTGTAGTGTCATTTACAGTCTTGACTTGGACTGGAGCAGTGTAATAAAGAGAGCAGTCTAAATACTATGCTAGAGAAAATGTTCTGCTTTTCTCTTCTGAGGTGGTAAATTTGTCAGGCTGGGGGAAAGGTGAGATGATACCATCATATACATTCTCCTCTTACTTTTTTATGCTGGACTGGCCAGATATAAAAGGTGGACTTTAACCAGTTTTAATAATTTAGTTATTTTTCCAGCGTAAGTTGCAGAAGTTTCAGACTGATGGTATTCCTTAAGAGGTTTAATGCTACATTTTTGTTTGTTTTTAGATGTTAGGACAATTAAAAGTTTAGATTGTCACAGATTTCAGTTTTAAAAAAGGAGTCCAGAATAAGTGGGTCTGTAGCAATTAAGTGAAGTCATAGAACTGTGCAGTGAACTCAGAGATAGTGATGGCAGATGAATAGTTTATACAGGAATTTCTTATAGGAAAGGTTGATTTGGGCAAGTGTATGGATATTTTCCTCTATTTTAATAGTTTGGTTCTTCTTTATCAACTAGTTTACCAAGTAGCACTGGTTGTTCCCATGAGTGGAGAAGATACTTGGGGGAAATAGGGGAAATTTCTCTCTCAATCATGTAGATCTGATGTCATAATTCTGGAGTAACCTTTAAGGGCTGTACATTCTGTAAGAGCTTTGTATATTTAAACATTCTCTGGTAATGCTGTCATTATCATTAATGAGGGGCCAAAAAGTTAACGCTTCTATACCCAGAATCTCCTGTTTATATAAAGGTGGTAATATTACAGTAAACATTTCAGAATCTGTACAAAATGTTATAAGGCATTAAAGATGCACTTTTAAATTGATGTAATTACTGAATATCAGAATCTTCAGCAATGAATGCATTGAAACATTTGGAGGTTGCTTTGTCTCTGGTTTTCTCTGTGTGCTAACAATATATATAGCAGAAGCATAGATTCTGGAACCAGGAGTGATTTGAATCCTGAGTTGCTGCTTACAAGTTTACTTAACCTTTCTGCACTTCATTTCCTCAGGCCTAAAATGGTGTAATAATACAGTTCATAGATTGAGGATTTAGTTAATTGTATAAAGTCACTTTATTAGGAAACTGCTATAAATACTATTATGATGATTGCTCCTATAGGCAGAAATGCTCTTGACATGTAATTAGCTGTTGAAAAGTCTGAAGATAAACAGTCTTTATTTGACTCTCCGTTGGTCTCATAAAATCTTCCTTTTTAAATAACGCAGGGGAGTGTTGACAGTGTGAGGCAGGTCTTGCTCTGCCCTGAACGTGGTCTGACAGGTGGCTAAGCAACGGAAGGCAGTGCTGGGGATGCAGTTTGGTGAGACTAGCTGGCTAATGAAAGGTTTCATTTTCCTCCCTCCCACCTTTATTTACATGGCACTTGTGAATTTTTCAGAGGGCTTTCCTATGCATTAATGCACATTTCAGTTGAGAGAAAGCATGTCACCCACTGTTTCTGAATTTTGAATTTTTATTTTAAAAAAAGCATATTAGTATATATGTACTGTTTAGTGATTGAAAAGAGGATGCCTATGTAGCCACCAGGTGGGTTATGAGCTTATTACCTTAGATGCTCCCATTATTCCTGCTCTGCTTCCTTTTCTACTGCAGAGGAAACCACAGTGCACTGTGTTTTTCTTGAGGATTACAATTGTCAATATTTAAAAAAATAATATGGTGATGTCTGTGTTATTTTTTAAAGTTAATATGAATGTATTCTTACTGTGTGCTTGTATGACTTTAATTCAGTATCACTTTTGAAATTCATCCATGTTGATGTATATAGATCTAGTTCATTTAGCTTTATTTCCCTCATCCTAGATTACATGAGTACACAGATATTTTGTCTGTTGGTAAGGTCTGGGTTATTCCCAAATGTGACTAGCACGGCTCTAAGCATCATTGTACTTGTTCCTGGGTAGTGTGTCGAGTTTCCCCAGGGTGTGTGTCACAAGTGAACCTCCTCGGTGGCAGGGCTGGGGCACCTGCAGGTTCATTGGAAGAGAATGCCAGGCTGTTGTCCCATCCCAGAAGTGGGTGAGGTTACTCCCATTCCCTGCCAGCAGCTGGATTTCTGCAATCTGGTCAATATTGTATCTGTGTGGTTTTCATTTGCATTTCCTTGATTTTTATATGATTGAACATATTTCTATTTGAGCCTTTTTTTCCCTATGAAATGTCTTCGTGACTTTTTTTTCCATTTTTTTCTTCCTAATTTTAGGAATATTTTATATATTTTGGATACTAATTTTTGTTCATGTGTGTTTGCTGAATTTGTTGTTCAGTCACTAAGTCATGTGACTTTGTGACACAATGGACTGCAGCCCAGCAGGCTCCTGTGTCCTCCACTATATCTCCTGGGAAGATGCTCAGTTAATTTTGTATTTTCATTCTATGTTTTCTGTGTCTCAGTCTGTTTTTCTGTTTTGTATATAGATTTATATTCTAGATTCCACGTATAAGTGACACATAGCAGCTCTTTGACTGACTTCACTGAGTATAACACTATCTGGGTCCACCCATGTTGCTGCCAATGGCTCTTTTATGGCTGACTCATCTTTTTAAGCCAGTTGTTTCTTGTGTAAATAGTGCTACATGTATCTTTTAGATTAGTTTTCATCTTTTCTGGACACACACCTAAGACTGATATGGCTGGATCATATGGTAGCTCTGTTTCATCTTTTAAGGACCTTCCATACTATTTTCCATAGGCGACACATTATTAAATTTTTTTAATTAAAACCATTGATTGTAGTTTTATTATGTAGATTTATTATTCTACACCCTGGACAGTTCTAAGCAAGAATTCAGGGGACTATGGCTCTTGAAGCTTGTCAGAACTTAACTGAGCTATGAGCTACTATGGTTATGCTACGATTTTATGGTGTATAATTTCATACTGTTTTGACCAGCTCACTGCATTTCTGATGGTGCCTCTTTAATTTTGAGTTACAAAAGTTGTTCTATTAATCCACTTTAAAAGCAGCACCTTTTAAAAACGTGGCCTTGAAATCACATTATTCCACTCATGTTGCATAGATAGTACATACCCTCTGCTGTGATTTCATCATGTCCTGGGGTTTGTTTTTTGTTTTTTCTTAACTAGCTGTTAAAGCTACAGAAACAACTTTAGTTTTCTTTCATGAATGTAGAAAATAACCACAAAAAGAAAAACAGAATGATAGTTTTTATTTGCTAGCATTTATTGCTAGGTTAATTTATTACAAAGACAGTGATATTTCTGTTGAACTTGGTTATAATTAAATACACTATCAATTAAAGATCATTGCGCTTATTTCCTAATGTGCTGGGATGTCTTGAACTGATGTGTCAGGATGGAAATAGGAACTTTTCTACCAAGCCCCATGGCCAGCTGTGCTTCAAGTGAGTTTAAAAATTCATTGGTCCCTTCTTTAAGGAGGGTCTGGCTCAGAAGAAATAGAAATTGGTAGAGCTGTACCCTGTCCGTGGTGCTCCACCCGTGAAAACACCATTTAAAGGCCCTTACACTTCCAAATGCTGGTTCATTAAGGTTCCACTATAAAATCAGACATCTTTTGTGGTACTTATCTGCTTGTCTTTTTATTGCGTGATGTTTGAACAATTACCAAAACTAGACCTGCATTTCTGCTAGTGCTCGGACTTCAAAGCACAGGGCTCATCACCTGACTGCACAGATTAATGCTGTTAGGTCGAAATGATGAGACAGACTTGATTATAAACAGACCAATTTCAGAATGACAGGCACTTACAGTTTCATTAAAATACAAAAATAGATTATATTAATAGGAAATATTTAGTGTCTATCAAATTATAAATCTAGACTTTGTTTTTTTAAAGGATACTGGAAACTGAAAGATGACACTGAAATAAAGTGAACAATGCATTTTTTTCATAGCTTTCATTCTGAGCACTGAACAATGCAATCTAAGAAAAGGACTTACCACAAAGCACCTAAAATAACATTTGTAGATGGGTATGTTGTCAACCATTTCTTACTGTTTCCCTCCCAAGTCTCAGTATCAAGGCATCAAGAGTACATTCCACAAGCGATTGTCAGCATTCTGAAACCAGGTGGTGTGCCTGTATGTATCAGAGAAGTTGAAAACCCTTAAGGAGGTAGCTCTCCTTCCTGGGTGCTCTTCACCCAAAGGCGCAAGGAAGTTATGCTTCAGATTCTGCGCCTCTATTTTCACTTGGACTTCCATCATTGTCATCTGGTTGATCGTTTAATAGTACATATTTTCCATCATTGGTTAGTGGTATGGACAGCATTAATTGAGCCAGTGCTTCTGGATCCTGAAGTTACGGGAGTTTAAGAAGGAGAAAAGAAAACACTTAAAATGCACTTAAAACCCCTTTGGTTTGGCTGTCATTGTATTCTGTAATCTAGCCTCATTTCCTCTGACTCTTGTCTTAGGTATGCCTTCTTGCATCTCTTTAAAAAAACAAAAAAACACACCTCAGTTGTATTAGTTCTCCCAAAAACTAGGCCAAGGTTCTACCTGTCAGCCAAAATATCATTTACATAGCAAACTCAGAATCACCTTTATGGAAAGAGTTCAGAGAGGAATTTCTCTCACAACCCTGGCCGCTGTCTTTAAACTCCTTTTCCTTTTACTCTATACCAACTATGGCCATTTGGCTCACCACTTGTTTTTATAAAGTTTTATTGGAATATAACCATGCCAATTTACTTACGTATTATGGCTGCTTTTGTGTTACAGCAGCAGAGCTGAGTAGTTAGGCAGCAGAGATGGTGAGCCTGGAAAGGTTTATTATCTGGCCCTTTACACGAAGTTTGCCAACTGTGATCTACACCATAAAATACAAACTTGCTGCCAGTGCTCTTTCTTCATTATGTTGGTCCTCATCCTTGACCTGCCTGCCCCTTCCTGATGGATTAGAACTGCACAAGTGTGATACCCACTAGCTACACGTTAACTATTTACATTAGTTAAAACTAAAAATTTCAAATCCAGTTCCTCAGTCACACTAGCCACATTCAATCTGCATATTAAATAGACCGTTTCTGTTACTACAGAAAGTTCTGCTGGGCAGTGCTGAACTAGAAGCCCCTGGGCGCAGGAACTGTGCCTCTGGCTCACTGCTGTAACCACAAGGGTTTTTCTTACACAGAATTTGCTTTCAAAAATTAGTTGGGTAAATGAAAGATTTTGATAAACTACTGATAGAGAGGTCTGAGAGTCTTCACTTCCAGACAGTTTCCAGGTAACATCTCAGTGTTGCTGGGCCTGTGACCACTCCAGGGAGTGAGGCCTTAGAGCACACAGCAGATACTGAGGTGGTCGTCCTTTAATCTGAAACAGGAAACCTAGCCAACCACCGCAGGAGCTGTAGCCACAGCATTTGTTAGCAATGCCATATGTTTCCAGTGATAGGAAATAGCTAATCAAAAACGCCTGGCACACAGAAGGCTTAAAAGGAAGTCCCAGACGTGGCCACCCTGCCTAGTGAGCATCATTTTTCTTTTTGAGAGAAAGCTAAGTGTACAGATAACTTTTGAGTTGTTACTAAAATGCACCTTACCTTCTGAACCTCAATGATTTCTTTTCCCAAATTAATAGCATAACATATCTGCAAAAAAAAAAAAACAAGAAAAGTGGTGTCTGGCAAAGGCAGAAAAGGATAAGAACTTTAGAAGAAAATGTGATTCTGAAAGTACAGTGAGGTCACAGTCTGCTCACATCACCATGGAGGCAGAGGACCTGGCTGCAGGAAGTTAGTCAGATGGGGCTTCTGCGTCCACCTGTACTGGTCTCCTGTTGCCACTTTATGTTAAGTGAAAACTGTGGTTATTAAACAGTCTAAAATTCTTACTGGATACTTTTTTCCTTTCTCTCAACCATATTTAGCCACTGCATGTTCACACACACTGTGCTTAAAGATACTTCCTGAAAGAAGGGTTGAATCCTTTTGATTTAATTCTAAATAGCGAAGGCAGCCACTAAGTTTCACACTAAAGAAAAGAACAGTTTAGGTGTACTTTCCTGACATCTGCTTCCTTGGTTTCTTCCCTGAGAAAAGATTTTCTCCATTGTAACTTTAAAAAAAAGAACAAATTTGAGGTGAACTGCTTTTTAACATTTCCTGATCTCTCCTAAGCAATTATATTTCACCGTTAAAGTTCTTCACACTTTTGCTTGATATGTACTTTCCATATGGAAATTTTACCCATTTTCAGTGGGGCTTTCATAGGAGGTATTCTTAAACTCCTCCGTGGGGACCTGAAGAATAGTTAACTAAATGTTGAAGAGGTTTGTGCAAAATAACCCTTTAAATATCTATCTTTGGGCTGAAATATTATGGCATCTTCAGTCTAATGCTCTCCCAACTGAGCTGCTATTTTGGCCACCTTTGCGGCATCTTAGGATGAAGAAAATAACAAGACCTTTTCGCCTTCAGAGTTGCTTTCAAAAACATATGTGCTCAGAGACTCTCCACCTGTGGATTCAGGCAAGCGGACCACAAAGCCAACCAGTCTCTTGTTTTCTTGATGAGCAGCAAACTGGGTGACACTGGTGAGTTCAAACTAGAAAAAAACAGGAATAGACTGTTAGTACGCAACAAACGGGAATTAGGGTCATTCTCCATGAAAACAGTGCACGCTGCAAGTGACGTTTAATCTGGCAAGTAATCTGGCAAGTAATTTTTTTAAGTGCACATTTTGTGTTTCAGATGACTACAAAGGTGAATTAAAGAGTAATCACTACATTTAGCATGCAGCAGGGTACTTACATTGGCCCTTGTTACTTGAGTCTGGGGATCTATCAACCTGAAATTTTAAGAGATTCATTATGTCACAAATGTTGGATAAAATTACATTCTTACATTGTAGAATTTCCGAAGGAAACCACACAAAACTTCAAACATGAAAACATACTCATATGTTTTCATGTGGTTGAGGGCGAGCTGAGAGCACCATGTGACCATCCAAAGGGAGCGAGTGCCCTGGTTTCTGCCTTGATTGAACCTGTGCAGTTAAACCACAGGGCATCTTTAATGGAAGATGATGGCAAACAGTGGATTCCACAGAATCTTAGTGCTTATCCAAAGAGGCAGCGTTATAATTCTCCAGGAAAGTTAACATTGATGGATAAATACTCTATGCAGCCTCCTCCTCAAAAATTCGTATCAGCCTGTTTCCCTTAAAGTACCAGAAACAGGTACTTCTAAGTTTTAACAAGTTTTCTCAAAAACATGGGGTAGAGGTGAGAACAGTTAAGGGATTTAACAGAACTGTTCCCTAACAGAACTATTCCCAGATTTAACCAAACTGTCAGTTTGGGTGTAGGAGGAGTAACTTTAGGAAGGTATTCTAGATACTCTCTTAACAGCATTTTAAGCATCATCCATATCTGAGAAGACTACCTTAGAGAGGTTTACTGTTACTTTAAAGATACAAATTTCTACTTTCTAAAACACAGTATTGTGTATATAAATTATTATTGATGTGCTGTTTCATTACTGAAAGCAAAATATGTATTCTCTTTGTTAAAAGATGGTTATAATTCTGTTTATATGGAATGTCCAGAATAGGAGCATCTGTTAAGATGGATTAGTGGCTAGGACTGAGCAGGGTGCAGGGGAAAGGGAGTGACTGCTAATGGATGTGAGTTTTTGGCGGGGTGGGGGGGGAGATGATGAAAATGTTTTAAAACTATTTGGGTGACAGCTGTACAAGTATGTACATACTAAAAAACAACTGCAAATAGGTAAACTATACAGTATGTTAAGTTATATTTCAATAAAGTTGTCCCCCACCCCATGGTAACAATTTGAAAAATATATACTTTTATTTGCTAAAGCACAGTATTTATCATCAGAAGGCTCAAGACTAAATTCCTGAATACTAATTTTATGATCTTATGCAAGTCACCCTGACTTCTCTCATTTGCTCTGTAAAACTGGGATAAGAACCTCCAAAAACTTGAAAGAGGCGGTTAACAAAATGTGCATGGAATTTTAAGCTACAAAGCTAAATAATGTCTTCATTAGTGAGTATGAATTTAATGACTTTTAAAATATACATCATAAGCAATTTCCCTCAAGTTGGGATAACTGAAGTATTTTGTAAAGGTTTTCTATAAATGGAAATTTAAAACTTTTAATTTGCTGTGTATATCAGGTAACCTGTATTTGCTTCTTAAGATCTAATTTTCTGTGTGACTTCTAAAAACATATGAATTCCCATACAAGAATGTGTGTGTATATAGTGGTAAAATACACCTAACATCAAATTTACCATTCTTGATATTTAACACATCACAGTATTGAACAAGCATCACCACTATCTAGTTCTAGAACAGCTTCATCACCTCAAAGAGAAATTCCATATTCATTAGAGCAGTCACTTCCATTCTACTTTCTTCTCAGCTTTTGGCGATTCTCACTAATCTTTGTCTCTGTTTATTTGCCTATTCTGGATAAATGATCATACAATATGTGGCTTTTTTGTCTGTCTTTCAATTAGTATTAAATGTTTTCAAGGTTCATCTGTGTTGTAGTATATACCAGTACTTCATTCCTTTTTAAAAAATTTATTTTTAATTGAAGGATAATTGCCTACAATATTGTGTTGGTTTCTGCCATACATCAACATGAATCAGCCATAGGTTTACATATGTCCCCTCCCTCTTGAACCTCTTTTAAGGCTGAATAGTATCCCACTGTACATATATACCACATTGTTTATATATTCATCTTTTGATGGACATTTGGATTATTTCTCTACCTTCTGGCTACTGTGGAATAGTACTCTTATATGAACATTTGTTTTAAATTCTTTTGACTATCAACCCAGGAATGGAATTCTACTTTTAAGTTACAAAGGAACTGCCAAATTACACAGTGGCTGAACTGTCTTACATGCCCAGCAGCATTGGGTTCCAACTGCTTCACATCCTTGCTAACACCTGCTATTTTCTTTTTAAAAAAAACCTATAGTCATCCTAGTGTGTATGAAGTGGTTCTGGGTATGATTTACATGTTAGTTACTCATGACATGAGCGTATTTTCATGTGCTTGTTGGCCAGTTACGTATCTTTGGAGGAACAGATAGTCCTTTGTCCATTTTTATTGATTTGTGAGAGTTCTGTGAATTAGATAAAGTATTTGAAAATGTTTTCTCCCATTCTGTGTGTGGTTTTTGCACTTTTCTTTGGATAGTGTTCTTTGATGCACTGTTTTTTCTCAGTGCCTTTACATATATTTAATCTTTTTGGTGGTGACTGTAAGAACAATGAGACATTGCCTATGAAAGGTCCAGGACATACTTGGAGAAAAGCTTTAAATAAATGTAAGTTCTTATTCATAAGAACCTCATTCTCAAAGCAGAGCACTCAAAGCCGGTGTTCTGGGACAACCCGGAGGGGTAGGGTGGGGAGGGTAGGGGGGGTTCAGGATGGGGGGACACGTACACCCGTGGCTGATTCATGTCGATATATAGCAAAAACCACCACAATATTGTAACTAGCCTCCAATTAAAATGAATGAATGAATTTTAAAAAAAACCCTCATTCTTAGTAGAAGGTTTGTAACAAATGAAAAGGACTGTTTTAATTAATGGACGAAACATAGAAAGTGCTCAATAAATGGTAGTAGTGTTTAACTTTTTTGAAACTACCATTTATTGAGCACTTTCTATGTGCCAGTCATGGCTGTAAATGTTCTACATGAATTAACTCATTTATTCCTCATGAGAACACTATGTGGTGTAGATATGGTGGTTTTCATTTTATAGCTGAAGAAACCGAGGCACAAAGGTTAAGTAACTTGCTCAAGTACAAACAACTGATAAATGCCAGAGTCAGGAGTAAGACTCTAAAGCAGTACTGCTGTCCCATAGAAATTTAATGTAAGCCTTATACGTAATTTAAAAAATTTTTAGCAGCCACATCAAAAAAAAAAGGGAAAGCAAGTGAAATTAATAATATTGATAAAATTAATAGATCAAAAATATTACCAGCTAGACATGTTACTAACATAACAATTACTTTGTTTTCTCTTTGAGGTGGGTATAATAGTATGAGAGCTTAAATACTGGTATGTGTTTCAAACTTCTCAGTTCAGATGAGTTAGGTTTCAGACGTTGCATGTAGCTGCAAAATGGACAGTGCAGGTCTTAAGAAAACCCGTGCCAACCACAGCTTGACCACTGTTGTCATCATTCATACAGCTTTTATTACTTGAAACCCCAAATCATATAGTTGATATGGTTTGACTTCTTTATTTTCAGCCCAACAAATATTAACCAGATTTTCCTTGTGGTGGTCTAGTTATCAAGGCAGGCTCATGTTCTGTTTTCACAGTTTTAAAGTTTTATTAAACAGTACTCTGAGGTGGAAGAGAAAAAACCCCTTTCATTTGCAAGCTCAAAGAGAGAAACACTCAAATGACAGCACCTTTATGCACAATGGAATAGGATTCACGCACCACTAAAAATACCAGTTTCTAAATATACCAGCTTTTGTCTTTAAGGGCACTTCTTCTAGGCAGTGTATCTTATGAAATCGAAATGTATTACAAAAAGCAAAGCAGAAACATGCCTAGTGTCTTCGCTTAATCCAATCAAACAAGTATTCTACCATGAACATTCTAGACGGTTAGATGTGCCTTAACAGGGAATTAGTAGAAGCTCTAAGAATGTCCAAAAATGAAACTGAATGTACCTCAGAGTCTGACTGGTGACCATCAGATGGGATTCTGTCATCCGGAAGATGTTATGAATAGCCCGAGCAGCCAATACTTGTCTCATTGCTTCGTAAATCACTTCCGTAGTGTTGTCTGTTTTGACTGCCATTGATCCCAAAAACCGAACTATAAACATCTGCTGCAAAAGAGAATCTGCAAGAGAGCATTTTCTGCTCAGGATCATGTTCACTTCCTGCCTGCTGACCCACATACAAGAGACACACGTGCTGGTCTGAGGACAGGCCAACTTCAGATTTTCCTTGCCTTCTGGAGGGCTTCCCTGGTGGCTCAGACGGTAAAGCGTCTGCCTACAGTGCGGGAGACCCAGGTCCAATCCCTGGGTCAGGAAGATCTCCTGGAAAAGGAAGTGGAAACCCACTCCAGTACTCTTGCCTGGAAAATCCCATGGACGGAAAAGCCTGGTAGGCTACAATCCATGGGGTCGCAAAGAGTCAGACACGACCGAGCGACTTCACTTTCACTTTTCTAAATCCAAAACTTCTCAGTACTCTTGATTATATAAACCACAAACTGCCAAAGCTCTGAATCTTCTATTGTCTATGTTTTATGTTTTGTCTGTTTGGAACTATTCATTAAACTAGAAAAGCACCTCTTTTTCTTCATCTATAAAATGAAACCAGATGAATGTCCTTCTAGCACTAAAACACTGACCACATGTAAGAGAAAGTGTATCATCTTACCTTTTCTTCTAAAATGAGCTTTTCCAGATAATAGAACATTCATTCATTACTTTGGCCTGCTGATAAAATCCTCTTATAGAAGAAAATTTATTTGAAGAAAGTAAGGCCTGATGTTGGATCTCACTTAATTTATGCACATCATTACTGAAGGACAGTGATGACATTCCATAAACTCTGGGAGCTCTCAAACTGTTAAACTTATTTGATGCTAATGAGCTTACAGTATTTGCTTCTTGATAATGACACATAACCTGACACACTGAGTAACAGCAATCACAACTGGAAAATCATGAAGAAGGTTTGAAAGATCTTTTTTTTCCTGTAAGAACAATAGTTCTTTCTACCATTTGAAAGTAAGAAGCCTACATTTTCTTCACTTGTCTTCCCTATTAGTATCCTAGCCCCTAAAAAATAACTGAATGGTTAGAAAACAAATTAGGAAAATATAACTGACATGTTATAAACGGTTACTCCCATATGAAAATAGTTTTTACAAGTTTGACATTTTCTGTATAGACTGGTAACATAGTGTGGACTGTGTGAAAAGTCAGCTAGATACAGAGTCAGATCTGAGGCACAGCCTATTTAATAACATCATTTTTCCTTTTTCTGCCTAAAGCTATGAGGAATGCCTCTTCACAAGTCCTACTTTTAAATTTAAATAAGTGGCATTTCATTCTAATGACACTCTGTGGCTTCAGTCAGGAAACTGTTAAAACACAAGGCCTTCCTAAGCACTTCTAAACTGTGCTGGCTGGGAGCTACAGCTCTGTGGGGTACCAGGTTATGGTTAGCTCTGTTGGGTATGTTCTTATGTACCTTACAAGAATGTAAATCAGACAACAATCTGAATTATAATGAATTAAATACCTTTTATTTCCCTCCCACATCTTAAATGTCATCTTCAAATTTAAGAATGAGTTTTTGTGCTTTTGGTTTTCTAAAATGAAGTAGCATATTTATGACTCATCCGGATTTTATCCTCTTGGAGTTTGTTTTGCAGTAATGGGATAGCAGGTTTAGATTCGGCAACACTGCTCTGCAGGAGCTACAAAAAGGTTATGGATGTGGCTAAATGGTACGGTGCTTGCAGAAAATTTGTCAACCCCTCAGTTTTTACACTAGACCTGTCCTAACTGTGTTGTGTCCTGTGTGAAAATGAGTTTTCACACAGAATATCTGTGGGTCATAATTTCAATTCATGGTTCAATTCAAAGCTTTTTGGAACATGACTTCACATCTTACTTTAAGGGCCCTGATCATTCTGTGCTGGGGAGAGAAAAAGCACACAAAACGAGCCACTTACCTTCTGCTTCTGGAAATGTCGCATCCTCAGTTTCACCAAAGGGGTTGGTACGCCTAAGGGGACAGCCAGAGTCAAAACAATCCCGAGGGCTTCAGTTCAAAGAACACTTAACACCTGAACTCTGCCCCAGAAGGGGACAGTTTCTGGGGGTGGGGCGGGGGGAACAACATTCCCCCCTTATTAGCCCATACCTGCCGCCTCTGTTCTGATCAAGGAATTCTGTAGCGGGAAGTACAATGTCAAACTGGATAGGTGTTCCAGGTGCAATTAGTTGTTCAACTTCAGGTATAATGACTGTTGCTTTCGGAACTGTCTTGTCATTTTCCATCTCTGAACTTTTCACATTCTGGCTGGAGTACAAAGTTGGAAAAAAAAATTTTAAATGCCTTTTAAACTCAAGTTTTTACAATCAAATGAATACATGTCGAATGCCTATGTGACTTTTACAGGTAGATAAGGGAGAAGATCTAACCTACCAATACATCTTTTAAGATGTCATTCACATCTGTGGTTAAACTTCCTCAGATCTTCCCATTACCTACAGCTGGTTCTGTGCACGACATTCCACATGCTGCTAGACTGCTTCTTATATTACCTATTAATTTCCTGTATCTCTCTTTGAGACAGGTTTTTGAGGGCAGGAGCTGTAGCTAAATCATATTTATCGCTTGGTACACAGTAGGCACTCACAAATGTTTGCTGAATGAGTATTACATTTTGGCCTAGCAGTCAACCCCCTGGCTCTCCTTCCTCCTGAGGGCCTCCCTCTCCCCTCCCTCAGTGCTCCCTCCACTTGCTCCTCCTGCCGACTCTGCCTCAGTTCCACTGCTCACCCACTCTCTGCTCCACTGCAAACATCAGCTCAGATCACCCTCCACCCACCAGGCCTTTCAAGCCAGCCTGACCCTCTCCCTTCTCCGCAGTCCTGTGGTTCTTCTCGGGAAGTCAGGAGGACAGTCTTGGACCTCCGTGTGCCTCTGGGGCTTAGCACTGGACCCACACATGCTGTTTGGAGATTGTGGCCAGAACAGTAGAGCCCTGTCTGAACAGTGATTCACCCTGTCTGTTCTCTTCCAGTGTCAGCATGGTGTAATTTAACCTTTCGTGTGTTTATCATCTTTTCTCCCCAGCTAGAGTGTAAATGCCTGTGAGGGGCAAAGAATGTAAAAATATTTTGATATCTTACATTGTTTGAACCAAAAGAAGACTCTCAATATCTTTCCATTCCTTTGATATTTTGTGTACCGTATTTCAAATTTCTCAAGTATGTCAATAACTTAATATGTTGTAAGGAACTATTTTATAGTATCATCTGACAAATGAGCATAATGAATGGAAAGTGGACAGAGATACAAAAGACAGAATAGTAGATGGTCACTACAAGGAGAGACACTTAGTTTAACCTCCACTGTTAACAGAAAAGGAATGCATGGCCCCAGAGAGGCTGATGATCCTAAATGCACTCGTTTATCTGGTGGGTGAGCTAGATTAAGAACTAGATTAAGAACTGTGAGTCTTTCCCACAGTGTCACACTGCCTTAGTAATCAGAATGACAGAATCACACCTGCTATTCAGCGCAGTCTTTAAGAGGGGAGTATGATACAAGTGACTCACTGGAGGAAGGTGTGAGTCTGACTTCCTTCACAATCTGTCCCTGTCTCCCTCCTTCCCAAGCTCATTTCCTCTCTGGCCTCCCTTGGCTGACCATCATCTAGTTACACTGATATCCTTTCAGTTCCCAAAAGACACCAAGCTCTTCTCTGCCATTCAGCCTCCACAGCTGATGTCAGGAATGCAGTATGTCTGGCTCTCTGCAAGAGAGGCTACTTTTCATCTCTTCTCAATTTAAATACTATCTCCCCAGACAGGCTCTAAATTGGTCTCCTCTTTATTCTATATGACAGCATTCTTATCTTTACCATAATCGTGCTTTCCTGTATTTTAACTTATTTACCTTTTGCCTGTCTTTGCCTACAAGTCTGTAAGTTTCATGCTCTAGCTCATTGCCTGGCCTCATACTGGACATTTAACAAATGTGTTCAACAACAGGATAAATGAATAGATAGAATACTTAGACTCTGTTGATACTGATACAAATGTGGGGAGAACTCCTGACTAGCAGACACTCAATGCACATCCTATTTGCTCAGGCTGCAGCCACATGAACCTGGGGAAGGACACTGATCTTGAAAGCAGACAGCTTTGAATCCTGGTTTGGCCCCCCATCTCTGGTGTGACCCTGACCAAAGTGTTTACCCTTTGCTGGTCAGAGTTACTGTTTCTGTAGATCAGGGCTGAAATGGGAAGTCTGGAGGGATGAAATTTCTAGTACATGTGAAATTCCTAACACATGGTTTGGCACCACAAAAGCTACTTTTCTTTTGTCCTTTAGTTTGTTACCTGGGGCATGGACTTTCTTGTTTTTTTGCAAAGCTCGTAATTGGAGTCACCGCTTGGAGAGCCGTCTGATTCAACTTGATGGCGACTGCCTAAAAATCCACAGAAAGACACATTCAGGTCCAGAAGGTGGACGCTTACCTTTCACACTGAGAAAAGTGCTGAGATGCAGGAGGGGCAGCTGTGAATTACCTCTGGATTGTCAGTCAGGTAGATCTGTCTGGAGATGTTGTTTATTGCACATATCCACTGCAGAGGACATTAAAAAAAAAAAAAAAAACCTGCTGAATCCCAAAGTCACCCACCATACTAGTACAGAATGAAACAAACAAAATCTTTACCTCTTCATTTTCCTTTCTGCTTTCTGCCTGGAGGATTATTCCCCTGAAATAAAGTACATCTAAGTTAAGTGCTTCCCAGATCTCTGTGACTGGGACATACTTCCCTCCCTGGGTCTCAAGTTTCCCATCTCTACAGTGAGCAAGCTGGACTCAGACCTGCTAGCCCAAGGTCATAATTCTGCAGTGTGGACCATCTTGTGGCCCTGCGTACATGATCCAAGGTGGCCAAAACTAGCCTCATCACTCCTCCAGCCACACCCAAAGAACCAGCAGCCATTCCACGTCTTCCTAAGAACTGAATATCTGCATGCCATGGGCTGGGAGTAAGACACAAGTAATACTGCCCTACTTCCATAAAGGCATCGCTCCACATCTGCCAGTTCCTGCGTCCCTCATCTCATCTCTGGGAGCTGGGGAACATGGATCGTATCCCTATTTCTTATCTCAAGGAAGTAAAGCTCAGAGGAGTTTCTTAACTGCCTGGGACTGATTAGAATCTAGAATCTTCATTCCCAAGGCATTTCTCAACACCCAGGGAGGAAAGGCGATGTCTAAATACGCTCTGCCATTCTGGGAGAAGAGACGGTCTACACCATACAGCACTGCCCCCTCCCCCTGAGAATCTCAGCTCAGAAGCACCGTGAAGAAAGGAAATGTAAGCAGAGCAGCTCTGAGCACAGGGCCACTCCTCCCCACAGCAGGCGAGGCCTGGAGCACTTCATGGGGCTCCAGGCTCCAGACTCCGCAGAGCAGTTTCAGACCACTGCTCTGAGAGGGGATCCTGCTTGGACAGGGTCTACTGTGACGATATGAGGCTGCCACTGTTTAAGTGTGTGGTCTCTTCTGGGCCCAAGGTGCACAGCAGTATGTGGGGACAGCGTGTTAATGAAATGACCCTGCTGCAGCCAAACGTCCTGCTCACATCAGCTGTGTCAGCTGGAGGAGTGGACGACTCAGGCAGGCACCCACTTTCCCCTTCAGCTGCGCAGCCAACCCCCTTGATGCAGACACAAAGGCTTGTCTAGTAACAGGAAGAGCCTGGCACCACCCCTCTCTCTGAGTCTCTACTGATCAACAGCTCCTTCTATCGCTCTCTACACATGTAGGTCACCCCTTCTCCACAGCCAGACAAATCCTGCCTGGGACTTCTTTTTTTTGGCTGCGTGGCATGCAGGATCTTAGTTCCCTGAACATGGATCCAACCCGCACCCCTAGCAGTATAAGCATGGAGTCTTAACCACTGGACCTCCAGGGAAGTCTCCTCCACGGGGCTTCTTATATAAGGCAGGCTGGACTCCATATGGTCCTGTGTCCTTGCTTAAAGAGAACATAAAACCACCCTCTGGAAAGGTCAACATCATCCAGAGCCGGGCCTCCCCTAAGGAGGGCCAGCACGCAGAGTGACCTAGGAGGCCCTCGCAGAGGAGAATTCACTGCCCGTTCCTCCCACGTAAACCCGCGTGGCCTACGCTTTTCCATTGGGAGTGGTGATCTGGAAGCAGTATCGTCGGTCCTCACAGTCTACTGCCATCACCGAGCAGTTGTCCAGGTCCTGGATCAGGCCCCCGGCCACAGCGCCCCTGGGCTGGCACATGAGATTCCCGCCTTGGGTGAAGAAGTAGAGTCTATCCCAGGTTGTGGAGACCAGCCCTGTTTTACTGTGAGAGTTGAATTGTGAAAAGCCCGTGAGCACTAGCAAGCATGAACGGCACCTCAGTCTTGCTCCCTCTTTATGGGTATTGATAGTGTTTCAGAAATGATGGGTTTTCTTGACATTAAAGCAAAAGTGCTTTGAAAAGAATTTAAGAGCAAAGACTGGCAGGGGAGGGACCGTGCAGCCTGAATGAGTGGGGAGATGACAGGCTGTTTGTCCCAAGGCCAGCTCCAGGATGTATGCGGGGGGCACCTGTGCCACTGCAGCCAGACTTTGCTTCTCAACCCAATGTCAGCCATCAAACACTGAAAACCTGGAAGATCACTTCTCTTAAGACTCAGAGCTGAACTGCTGGAAATCTAGTTATAGAACTACCAGGGTCACCTCAGCCCACAGCACATACCCCAGAATCCTGGGCGCTTTTTATCAGACTGGGTTTTGTTCCAGCTTAGATGTTATTCTTGTTTTGTGGGCTGTTTACAAGAGAAAAATCCAGTTCCCGGCCAGCAACACCAGTACCTTGTGAAGTTTTCTGTACAGAACTAAACGAGATATGTGGCTTGTAATCTTGACAAGCTTTACAGATTTTCAAAGAGCTCTACCCTGGAAGGAAAACAGCTGGCAATTCCTTTTCATACACCCTCCATTTGGGGGACACAGAATATATTTACTTCATTCAGTGTGTACTGAGTGGTGACTATGTGTGGGGCACTAGGTTTCCTGCCTCAATAATTACAATTTCCAAAAATGGTAACAGCTAACACCAGAGTGCTTATACCTGCTAGGAATTACCTCAGTTAATCTTCGTAACAACTTTATGATGTAGGTTCAAGTTTCAGCTCTATTTGACAGGATGAAGGTCTGATGGGGGTGCCCAGCCAAGCCAGGGCATCTGACCAGTGGGAGTTGACCACTGTACCTGCTCTGCTCTCAGGCATAGGTAAACCTGAGTGTTTCTTTCATTTGAAATGGGCAATTGGAAGACCTGAAGGTTAAATATGAGATTCAGTCTATAGGAATCTGGACGACTCTGAAAAGTTCCTGGCCTCAGACTCTGGCCTCAGCGCTGGGTCATTGGCACACTGCTCTCACCTACTGCGGGTCTGGGGAAGGGTCTCAGTGGTCTAGGACGATGACCAGTAAGAGCAGTCTACCTACAAATGGCTCTGGTGAGCAAGACGGGGTGGCCTGCGGTATTTTGGAGTCCACGCACTGGATTCTTACATGACTGGTTCAAGCCCATCTCTCATCGCAGTTTGGGACCTGGCCTGGGTCCTGTGTCCCAGGCAGGAGAGGCGCCTGGTGGGAGCTCTTCCCCACCCTCACACACCCCCACCCTTTGATGGGCTCGTAACAGGTGCTCTTCAGCCACTGCTAGGGAACACAGCTTTCAGAAGGAGGCAGGCAGAGCACTCTTACTTTCTAAGATTAAGGTAACCGGCCTTCTGGATGAGGTTCCTGTTGATCTGGGGCGCAGCCACATCGAAGTCTGGGGTGTAAACAGCTTCGTCAAGAGAAAGTAATTCTTGCTGGGATGCCCTCATCTTCTCTGCTTCCACTTCTAGTTCCACCTGGATGCTTGAGACAGAAGGTGTCAGGTCAGTCACTTGTCACAGCAGATGGCAGAGCCTCCCCACGGCTTCCTGCCTCACAGGATACACAAGGCTCCACCTGAGCCCTGAAAGCTGAGGACCACAGGGACTCCAATCTGTGTTACCCAAAGTGTTAATAGGACTGCTGTTTTTAAACAGAGCATAACTGAATAGCACTGGGCGAGGCCTGAATCCAGGTAAGCAGTTACTCGGCCGACACAGTGGTGTCCAGGCTCAGAACTACCAGTGCGAGTTTGAGAAGGCAAGCCTATCCTGGGGAGCCACAGGTGCTGGCAGCTGTGGAAGTGCCGGAGAGGCAAGAAGGAGACGGCTATCATTCATGCACCCACCTACCTGCCATCGAGGCAGGAGTGGAGATGGCCACTGGAGACTGGAAAGCAACCAGAGCACAAACACAAAGGCAAGGCCAATGCTTTTCCCTTGTGTGACAGCTACTCAACTGCCCAGAGGCGGCACGGGCTGGCGGGCCATAGTTTGCCCAAGGCTGGCTTTCATTTCCTTGGCCCTGGAAAACCAGGAAGCTTTACCTTGAAACAAGCAGCTGCCCTTTCTCCCAATAAGATGAGGCCTCAACAGCTACCCCACCCAGTGAGGACAGCCTGGGTCATAAAGTCTTAAACACAATCCGCCAGGATGGTCCCTCCACCCAAGAAAACAAACTCTGGAGGCATTGTTCCACTTCCCCACTGTGGTAAGGAGACAGGACTGAATTCCAGTGTTGATTTCAGAAGGAAGCCTGAGGGCCAGTGAGTCCAGGGTTTTAGAGTGAGGTCCTCAGCATTTCCTGATGAGGACAGTGTTCTGCAGGTGACTGAGCTTGGGCTTGGACATTCTACGTTCTCCTCTTAGAGGTTCACAGTGTCTACTGCCTGGGTCTTGTTTAATGTTGCCCTGATACAAGCAGTCAGTCTGAGTTAATTTTGGCTATTTAGTTAGACATTTGAATGGAATGCCTGGGGCTCCACCAATGAACCTCATTAGTTTAACCTGCCTGTCACTGCCAAGGCTGAGAGAAAGAAATGAGAAAAAAAAAAAAAAAAATTAAGCAGTAAGGATGTAGAAAGAGGAAGCCAAACGTATACAGAACCTCGTAGGCTCATCAGCTTTTGTGAGAGGCCTCTGAAGATCTCATGAAAGGTAAGCATGCTCTTCCCCAGAAAAGCCCTCATGTGAACCAACACAATGTCCTGCACACAACTGCAGCGAGTTTTTAGCAACTGCCCCCTCCCCTCCCCCACCCATGTGGACTCAGGCTCAAAAACTCTGAGCTAACACAGGAATTCAGGGAACAGGATAGAAAAGTCATCATCTTCAAATGTTCCCTTCAAAGTTTTTTTTTTTTAAACAAACATGTTTTACTTAATTAAAAAGTATGTGTGAGAAGGAACCAATAAAAAAGGCTAAAGTATTATCACTTGGAATAGGGATTAAAAGCAAAGCCCCTGGCACCAGGGGTGGTTTAAAATACCACCCATTTGGGTTCAGGCTGGGTTCTGAATCCTCTCACACCTGGATGTGAGGCCAGGCGTCCACCTCCCGGGGAAGCACTGCAGAGCCCAGAGCCGCCATGAGACACTGTTCCCTCAGCCTCTTGGGTGGGCTGGCTGCTGACATATGGCAGGGCGGCAGTAAGACCCCTCCCCGTGGGGGTGGCGCAGGGGTTGGGGGCAGCAGTACTTATCTACGCACCAGAAGAAAATGTAAGGGATAGGAAAATGAGAATTTGTAACTGAATGCTTTCACTGTTTGAACCAGGAGGTTCTGAGGCTCCCAGATTCAGCTGGGAGCCCCACCTGCTGCCTCTGTAGCAAAATGCCTCGCCAGGCAGCAGAAGCGCAACTCATAAAAGTAGTCTCAGTCCTCGGGAGCAGGCTGTGTGGCCAGGGCCCAGAGACTGTGGGAACAACTGGTGCCTTGGTGACGGTTCAGAGAGACGCTGACAAGGAGGGAGGATGCGAGCACTGCAGCATGCCGGAAACAGGCACAAACGTCCTGCCATCTGTTAATATGAAAATCTAGTCCACGAGAAAACCCTGAAGCACAGCAGGTCTCTCAGAGACACCGAAAACCATGGGGTTCTGAGAGTTAAGGCAGGATGAAAGAGAGGCAGCGAGATCAGGGAGACAGAGTTTTGCAGTGACAAGTTAACGGGCTCCCTATTTTCACTTTTTCCTGACACTCCCAGGGGCTCACAATCAAATTACAAGGCAGGGCACTGAATTCAGATTTCACAAACTGCTTTTTAGCATAATTATAAATTGAACCTTCATCCAGCAATCAGAGAAAAAAAAAAACCAGCTCAGGGACTTTCACAAAGGAATATATGCTTTCCTAAACTACAACACTCCCCATGTTGCCCAAATAAATTCTGCTCCTTGGCCTTGTAAAGATACTTTGAAATGCAACATCCTCAAGAAAATGAACAACTTTCATTTTTCCACACAAAATAAGATCCTATACTTATATTTCTACTTTGTACACTGATTTATCAGTTATACATCTATATACAGAGAGAGACAACATTTCTATATTTCAGCAATCGTGAGGAGTGCTCAAGAAACCGCATGTCTGCACTGTTAATGAAATAAGCCTGGCATTGGCAGTGCCTGGGCGCCTTCCATGAGCTCACTAGTGGAGACACTGATGACAGTAAGCAAGGAGACTAAGCAGCCACAGCCTCAATTAAACATGGGCAGGACGGTCTGCATTGCAAGGCTGAACTGCAGTTTGTTAAATGAATTTTAAAAAGGCTTAATGTCTTATTTATTTGTTTGTCATTCACAAATGATGCTGAGTTTCCTGAAAAGCTACAGCAATTCTGGCTGATAACCCCATTGGTTCTCAAAGAAAAAAGCAAGCATCTATTCTAAACTGGACTTGTTGGCTTATAACGTGAGACCTGAGTATTAATGAAAAAAGATCTTTAAGAAGAGGAACTTGGACTTAATGGGAAAGAACCCTTGTAGATGTTTTAATTTTTATTTAGAATTTGTAGTGGATAGGACTCTGGCTCCATACAAGTCAAGAACTGCAGAAATCATGACTTTCTAAGCACTACTACTCAAAAAGAGCACAGTGAAGAGATGGGTGACGTCCCTGAGCATTTACGGAGTGGAGGCGGTCGGGGTGGGGGGCTCTGTGGAGCCCTGCCTCCACCTTGCAGAGAGACTGACTCAGGAGAAAAGACAAAAGGCAAAGGACACTCAAACCAGAGCACAGCATTACCTTTGAACCATGTCTGCAACGGAGGATAAGAAGCCGTCCATACTCTGGGAAAACATCTCTGCTCCCTTCTTAAAAAAGTTAATCTGAAAGATACAATTATGATATTCTGAAAACCGTCTGGGAAAGGTGATTGATAAAACTCATGAAATGTGAGCTTGACAGCACCAGGGCGGTAGACACTAGCGGGCCCTCCTGCCCGCAGCACTGGCTGCCTTCTAGCTGAGCCCCACCGAGTTACTCCCAGAGCCCTCAGTGCGTTGGTAGAGGGGAGTGGGGTGAAGCCTGCTAACTTGCTGACAGGCTGTGAAGACCAGAGATAGGATAAGTGCTTGGTACATACTCCCCTCGTCAATAACTACTACTGATAATTATTTAGATATTATCATACGCCTTTTTCCTGTGTGAATTTAGAGAGTCATTTCTTCAGGGCCAGTATTAGGTCTTATTCACCTTTGAATCTCCAGCAGCTAACGTGGTGACATGCAGAGCACCAGCAAGAAGCAGAGAAGCAGTGCGCAGCTCTCAGTGAAGGGAACGCCACACTGACTGCCCCTTCTCACTGAGCCACGTGTGGCTCTGAACACAGGCTGGACAGACGGTGACCTGGCTGCCAGCTTGCAGAGGGAAAATGGGGCTGAAGATCCTTAAAAGGCCCTTCCAACTCTGATGTCAACTTAAAGGGGATCGTGCATGAGAAGGACACAGCAGAGCTGTGGCATTGCATAGGTGCTGGACACTGGGGACAGGGCCCCCCTGGTCCCCTACATTCTGATCTGGAAGCAGGTCATGCCTGGGTGGTGGGCATGGAAATCGACCTCTCACCTCGAAGAGGCTAGGAGGTGTCATTGGTACAGTTCTGACATCCTTATGCCTGTCCCCCCAGACACCCTGGGGAGGTATGTACACCAGTGTACTTAGTTCTCACAGTACAGAAACACGATGCTTGGGGTATTCCTAATGCGAGGAATACCTGCAGGGAGATGTCCTGGCTCCCTGATCTTGGGCCCATACAGAGATCAATATTGTAACGGCCACTCTGAGTCCCAGAAATGTTTAACATCAAAGTCTGTTAAATGAGCATTCCACATTTCTGAGGGCACAGCATGAAGGTGGCTTTTCCTCTGCTTCCCCTCCCTGAACTCCTTGGAATTGATACTCTAAGTCCACACTTGAGCTCCTCTACTATTCCGTAAATGTCAAGGGCAGAGGCTCATGCAATTCTTAAAAAAACACCTGATGGAAGGAAGGCAGTCGCCACTGGCTTCTACAACCACATGATGTACAACTCACCCTGTAAATACATTTTTTGTGTACTTGTGTGCCTGTACACAGATGACAAAACCTCAATCTGTACGTAGGCATCAAGATTAAATCATGGCTTAATTGGAAACCTGTTTACTGAGGGCCAGAGAAGGAAAAAACGGAGTCAAACCACCTCCACTAAAGTGGGTGGTGCTCATTTGGTGCAACATCATCCGAAGGCCTCAGTTCGTGGCCCTTTGTGAACAGCAGAAGTACTGTGGTCACATGACCATCAGCTATCAAAGCAGATGCTCCGTGGGCAGTGGGTACAGAGGGCTGATGAGGCAGGAGGACAGCGAATGCTTCAGAATCATCCAAAGATTCACAGTGTCAGACAACAACCTTGTTTATAGGAAGGACGATAGTTTTTATCAGAATTAAAAAGTCTGCAGGGTGAGACTTTCATCCAGCCTTCTGTCTCGAAATCTGCATACTTTTCATATAACAAATGAAACATGCCATCCTCAGTCCTCTAAGACGATGCTGCCACCACCCAACGAGGATGGTATGCTCTGCTCTGCCTTCCTAGGTGCAGGGGCTGCACCAGCGCTACTGCACCTGATGTCTTGTCTTCCCCTCTGCGGCCAGGCTGGGAGACGTGCTGGAACCCTTGGCCGCGAAAGCCAGTGAAACCAGCCAGGTCCAGGCCTTGTGAAGGACCCTCCTCTGACCAACTCAGTTCCCCAAACACTGACCTGTCAGGCCTGGAGCTGTTCATCTTTCTGAGATGCGGAGGCCAGGTCCTTTCCCTGACTTGGGGCCTCTAACTGAGAAGGAATTACTGCTCCAAAGGCAAGAACTGCTAATCAAGGAAGTCAGATGTAAGAAGAGGTATTAGTCAGAGAGAGCAAGGGAGTGCTGGCATTCTGTAACAATGCCAGGACATGGGCAGGGGCAGAGGGGCAGTATTTAGCAGAAGAGGGGAGGGCAGCAGAGTGTGAGTGAGTATACACGAGTAGATACACGTGCCCCTTCCAAGGAAGCTGGGCAGCGCCCAAGGATTTGCTGAGGATTGGTGCCGACAGCTGGACAGCGCTAGTTTTTGGTTTAATCCAGCTTTACTCAGCTGACACACAGATTATATTGCTCTAGTTAAATATTACCTCCTAAAACATAAGCTGACCTTACTGTCCCTACCACTAAACAATGTAACAAACATATTGAGAAGATAGTTGAGCTTAAATGTTTGAAGGTTCTCTCTTATTCTCTTTTTGAATAAAACGGATATATATTTTTTTGGAAATATATATTTTTAAAATGTATTTTAAAAATATTAGGTGTTCACATGTGGGATTTTTTTAAAGTTGCTTTTTTCTTCTCAATGTTTTGCTTCCTCACATTCCCTTCTGTCCCTAGAAGGTTAACTGAGAAGATGCTCAGGTGTGTTTCTCATGTGCCCAAGCGAGGTTTTGGAGCCAAGCTAAGTAGGACAAACACAGGGCAGGGGTGGAGGGTAAGGGCTGGTGTCCCAGGTCAAGGCCCCATCCTGAAACTGTAGCCTCCCTGCAGACAGTGTTCAGTAGTCTGTGAAACAGGAGGAAGAAGCTGGATCAGTATTCTACAGAGACTTCATCAGGCAGTGGCAATGTTTCCTCATGCTCCAGAAGCCAAGGTGCTGGAAATAACCTCAGCAAGGTTATCTTGTGAGAAGAGCCCTTCCCACACAGAATACAAAGGAACAGGCAGAGTCCTGGCTTGCAGGCCCAGCTCCACCAATCTGGGAGTCAGAGGCTTCACAGAAAATTGGACCAGGTCTGGCTTTCATTGGAATCAGACACAAAGGCCATGCCAGCTCCTCCCCACAGGAGTCCTGGGAATGGGCCATCATTTCCTGCACATACAGCCTAACAAGTCCAGCTACTGAGGACCCAGCCCCTTTGGAAGCTCTCCAAGTGCTGCATCTAGAAGCTTCGAGGAAGGCTGTGCATCTGTGTTTCTTTCTCTGATGATGCTTCCATGTCTCCTAGGGGCTATGTCAGCAGAACACCACGCTGTTCATAGCTGGTCACGTCTGAGGCCTCGGGGCAGGGGGACCGCCCTACCTGTCCATGGGCAAAGCCCAGCATGGGCTCCATCATGGCCACACGCTTCCTGTACTGCAGCGCATTGAGGGCACAGTAATACTGAAGGGAGGAAAGGTGCTGTTTCCGCCGGGCTGCAGCCACCTCCTTCACGATTTCAGTCTTCACCTGGTTAAAAGGGGAAAGGAGAACCAATGGCAAGCTGTCCAAAGCGAGCAGCAATTCTGTACGAGCTGGCAACTTCAAAACATGTTTATTCATTAGAGCAATATTTGTGACAAAAATCATAAGGTTCTCCCTCAAGTTTTTAAAAAGTCAAATTAAAAACACCAAAATTAATGGCATCTCAGTGTTTGTGAGGGTGAAGACAAGACTTTCTGCTGGCAGCACTATAAAAAACTACAATTCTTTAGGAAAACAATATGGCAGCATGCATTCAAAGCCATAAACATTCTGGTTCACTCATAAGATTGTATCCCAGGAAATCATGGAATGGAAGCAAAAGTTATATACCTGAAAATATCCGATATTCTCTATGTGTGTGTGTGCTAGTCATTTAGTCGTGTCCAACTCTTTGTGACCCCATGGACTGTGGCCCGCCAGGCTCCTCTGTCCACGGGATTCTCCAGGCAAGAATGCTGGAGTGGGTTGCCATTTCCTTCTCAAGGGGATCTTCCTGACCCAGGGACTGAACCTGGGACTCCTGCACTGCAGGCAGATTCTTTACCATCTGAGCTATAGGGAAGTCCCCAATATTCTCTATAGCAGCTAAGAAGCTAGAAAGCATGAGTTAAATAATCAGTCTACATCTAGGGCAAGGAGATCAAGTGCCTGAGTATATATGAGTCAGATAATCATATGAGGTATCAAGCTTAAGTTAGAATCATTACATGATTACCGTTTTACAGTGGTTCCAAGTTCATGTTTAATAAACAAGTTTGAAAAGCTAGAACAGAGAAGCAGAAGTCTACTTAAGAGATTTGGAATAATATTTTTAAAAATCCATGTGTAGGGAAAAAAAAGAATTCATCAGGACACCCTCAATGCCACAAATTCGTAACAGGAAAACATAAAAGGAGCTTAAATAAATGAAGTGAAAAATAACATGGAAGGTAGGTTTTCTTACCTTTTCATTCTCCTTTTTTTTAGGAAGCCTACTATATTTTGCCATTGAGAGGTCATGCTCTAAAAATAAACAGATATTTTAGCACCCAGATGGGTTGAAAGGCAAGAACATTCATTCAGCATCTCTACCCACTGACAAACTAAACCCTCATACCAAGACCAAAGAAGATGCTTACCGCTGCTGGCGAGTCCGAAAAGATCCTTTAAAGTGCTTACTTCTGAATAAGAGAAAACAAACATCTTAAAACAAAGAAAAAGAAAGTATGCCAACCCAGAGCTCTGTGCTTTCCCAGGAAAATAAAGATATGCACATGGAAGGGGAAAGTCTTTACCAGCACTCCCAGGTCCTGGTGACTGGGGACGCTTGCTTTAATGAAAAAAATCTGAAGTGATCTAGTATACTGTACTTGCAACAAGCCAACACCAATAAATATTACCCCATGTAGGTGCCACACACATCACGTATCAAGACAGCTTAACAAAGTCTAAGATCACAAAAACAAAGTCACTGTTAGAGAGCGATAGCCGTCCAAGGTTAAAAACTTAAAAGCACAGAGATATTTAAAAGGAAGCCACACGTTCTACAATTCTAAAATAGTCCATTTCTACTTTATCAACAGAGAAAAGCATTTTCACATTTTCTATGTTGTTTTTTTGTCTCAAAACTGCCTCCAGCTTATAAATTTCTCTTCACATTTTGTTATTCTTTCTAATATGGGGGCTACTTTCTGCCTTTCTATTCTTTAATTTTTCTTTCTCATCTTTTACTTCCCATTGGAACAGTTTTAGAGTTTTTTCCTTATCAATTTAAATCACTTGCTTAAAAACTCTTGTATTATCTTCATTCATATTATGTACTTATACTGGTGGGTGAGCAGGCTTCCCAGATAGTTCAGTGGTAAGGAACTCCCCTGCCGATGCAGGAGACCCAGGTTCAATCCCTTGGTTGGGAAGATCCCCTGGAGGTGGAAATGGCAACCCACTCCAGTATTCCTGCCTGGGAAATCCCATGGACAGAGGAGCCTGGTGGGCTACGTCCATGGGGTCACTAAAGAGTTGGTATGACCCAAGGCAAAACCTTCAAATCTGTCTTGGTGTCATCAGAAAAGGATAACAACTTTTTTCATGGATACTAAGGGACTTCTGTTTTCACTACTACTGGATATTTTTATTCTCTTAAAAAAATTATCATCCTGGTAAATACTACTACTCCACAAGCTGAGCCCTCTGGACTAACAAAGGCCACATCATCAAGGCTGCAGGGCACTCTCAAGCTGAGGTCCCCATCAACAAACCTGAGAAACATCAGTCTGACCATATAAGTCTTCAGGGGGGATTCTTCTGTCTCCAAAAGGCTTGGAGTTTGTTTTTTAAATGACACCCCTACACATTTCTAATATTTTCATTTAGAGAAAATCTTTTTTTAAAACACACTCAATGAAGTTTTCAGTTACCACTGGATAAATAGCACACGACATGACTGTATTTAGGTCTGGGATTTATATGCGATTATGGATGAGCAACACTAAAAAACATAAAAAATTCAGCTCAATCAAGATTTCTCTTCATACAAGCTGACATACTATGTATTATTTTTTATTTATCAAGTGTTACTGCTGCCAAACTGCCCTTGGGTAGAGTTTATGCCAGTTCTGCCATTTCCCAGGTAGGCCTCAGGTGACATGATCACGGGGATCTCAAAGTGAGCGGGAAGAAAGCTTCA
The DNA here is from genome assembly GCA_007570785.1 of Antilocapra americana. Lineage (NCBI taxonomy): Eukaryota > Metazoa > Chordata > Mammalia > Artiodactyla > Antilocapridae > Antilocapra > Antilocapra americana. The sequence goes on along the minus strand of ML663562.1, from coordinate 28,472,858 downwards.
TATTTAAGATTTGGCCTTCCATGAATGACATTTTTTCTACCTAAAAAGAAAACTTAAAGGTGTTGTATTTTTAAAGAGGAAGTACTATCCTGAACAACAGATCTTTCAGTACGTAGGTTCAGACTTTCTTTTCTGCGATTTTTTATATTGGTGTTGTAGAAAATAACAATTCTTTACTCTCTGAGCAATGAATATTTTCAATGAAATAAAAATGGACAAAAGGACTAGAAAATCCACATTCCCAAAAGTAATATCAACTAAGTTTTTTCAAGATTACGCTATATTTTTTCACTACCTTCATTTCAAATGATATAAAATTATTCTAAAGTTTTATTTTAGTTGAAGAACGAAAATTAACCCAAAAGAGCAACTAGGCTCTCTGAACTAGTCACAGGTACTCCCTCCCACTATATGTGGGCTCCACTGTTATTCACAGCTGTATCCCAGAATCGAGCACGGATGCCACATGGTCCCCACTTTGACCTTTCCTCCTGAAGCTTCCCACTTACATTCCAAAGTATTCATGGCTCCATAAGAACAGCATGCCTTTACAAATGCCCCCAACATGAGTTTGGGCAAACTCCGGGAGATAGTGAAGGACATGGAAGCCTGGCACGCTGCAGTCCATCACATATGTTGGACACGACTTGCCACTGATCAACAACAACCTGTATTATGTATCTCTGTCTACTTGGTAAACATTTATTTATCAAAACCCAGCTCAGAGATCTTCTTCTCTAGGAAGCCTTCCTCGGCACCCTACCCTCAAAAGGGTAATCACGCCTTTCTGTGTGCTGTTTCTGTTCCCTGTACAGCTCTATCCTGCTGCCCTCGTCACATTACAGTCGTCTCCAACTCTGTTTTCTTATTAGCCTTTGACCTCCTTTAGGTGAGCCAAGAACACTGTGAGGATTTAATAAAAGCTGAAAAAGAGGGTATTTCTCAGTGATCCACACACTTAAAGAAATAGTTGCAGAAAAAAAATACTAAGAGTTAATATTCTGAAAGTATACGGCATTGAACTAAGATACTTTACCTGTAAGATCCTTTTCTCGAAACTGTATAATTGGTAGAACCATTGTGTCTGCCAACTGTTTAGCCAGCTCTGTATGGAGAACATTAAGCTGAAAGAAAGATAAATCTATTGAAGAAAATTATACCTACTATTTCTGACATTGTCTTACTTCACCGAGCGATCCCACTGAACACTTCCATGTAGTTAAAGGGCTCAGTTAGACTTCTTAGCAAATAAATTACCCTTCATAAAGCAGTAAATGACATAGGCTAAGAGGAGAGGTATTAAAAACTAAAGGCAAGGTTCTAACTGACCAGGGCACCATTTAAGTTTGCTAAAGGAATTTCTGAGCCCATGGTCACTGTTTGTTTACTGTGCAAATTCTGGCTCTGTGTTCTTGATGTGAGCTCCATGCACCTAGAGAAGGAGAAAGCTCTGATGTGTGGGCAGTAAGGTTAGCACTTTTGCGCGCGTGCTCTCTCAGACAGGGCTGAGGTCATACCTTAAAGACTGGCCTGCTGGGAACCTACCTACCCTGCAAGTGTAAGCACTGGGGACCTGGGAATTGCTCTGGAGAGAGAAAGCTCCCTGCGGAGACAACCCAGCCAGACTGCAGACCTTTCCAGGAGCAAGAAGGTTATATCCAGATATGCTCCTCCTCACCAGATAATTTTAACAGCTCTTGATTCTTTCCTCTCTTCCATCTTAAGGCCTTACTAAATCCTGTCTTTGTAAAAGATCTAGGAGAAATAACAGTCATCACCACCAGCACTAACACTTTGGAGCACCACTTTGTGTGCCGGCTTTCTGTGCTTTTATATCACCTGGCTCCCATCTTCTCTGTCAGATGTGTATTATTTATTATCCTCAGTTTTATAGGTGGGCAAATAAATCTCTAAATCTAGAGAGCAAATAAGTAGAACAGCTAGGATGTTAATCCCTGGCTACTGGGATCTAAAATTCACGCTCTTCTCAAAACATTGTCTGGGATACAGTTTGTCTTTTACGCTCACAAAGTGGTCAAAACATTAAACATGTGGTAGTTGGTAATGAACACAGTGGAAGGCCCAGACTATGAGGCTGATACTATGAGGATGCTCTGGGATTCCTGTTGGGTGTATAAGGAGAAATCACCCAGCTACTGTTTTTTGGGGTAAATGTTAGGCGAAGTATCTTTCAGCAGTGATCAAAGTCACACGCCCGCATCCCCTTTTGCACACAGATCTCCCAACAGACCTGGTCCTTCAGGGTCGTGCTTGCAGAGGCTGCTCTGACAAGATTAAAAACTGGCCTAAGGTCAACCATCTGTCAGGCAAGGGAGCAGCTGGCCAAACAGTCAATGTTCCCCTTATCTTTCAATCAAGCCGACGAATGGCAGTTGTTTTTTTTCCCCCTTGTGGGGAAACACAGGAAGACAGCTATGCCCAAAAAATGCATTAGGATAGAATGTGCTAACTACTTTTCCTGAATAACTGCAATAAGAAATGTACCATTTTTTTTTTAACTAACAGTTAATTAGCTGAATTCAATGAATTGGCTCTGCATCGAATGCTCTAATTATTTAATTTAATCTTTATAACAGCTTGGTTAAGTGGACTATCCTGCTTCTGTCATTTACAGATGAAAAAAACCAAAACACAGAATAGTTAAATGGTTTTCTTTTCAAAGGTTATATACCTCAGGAATGGCAAATTTCCAAATTATTCATTTTCTTCCTAATTTCTTCTTAAGGATCAAGGGATCTGTGTCACCAACTCTTTCCTTTGGGGCTTTGGGGTGTAAGGGATAATCACTTCCAAACATACCACCTCTGCTGAGAAGTGTGCAAAAAGAGCACAGACCACCTCTTGGCACTTCAGAATCATCACACAGAAAATGGGCATCACCGCATGTTCCTTGCATGACTCTTTTGAGGATAAAACAATAACGTGAACAAGTAACACTCAGAGCAGAGGGCCTGACACACACTGGGCAATGGAATCAATAATGTCAAAAATTTCCTGTCTCAGATGCACTAAAAATAAGTAATCTAGAAACCTTGCTTTTGGTGAAATCATCAAGGATTAAAAACCTCTATATGCCTATAACATCAAAGATCTGAATCCAACACATCCTATTAAATATAAGTGATACAAATCTCTACTTTCAGTTGGATTTTTCAATTTCTGAGTCAAATTACTTCTTTTGAAAAACTGTCAACCTGATAAAGACCCAGGTAGAGAAAACTACCTCAAAAGTTACTCTCCACTTCCCACCTGAGCTAACTGCTTTCATTGGCTTAAGTCTTGACATCAAGAGGCTTGTGTGAAAAGTCACAGTGCTGAGCTTCCAGGAGGCTATGACACTGCCTATAAAAATCACACTTCCAAGCTTCCATCCTTTTGGGATGATCACTCCCCACTGAAAGACTCATCACTGGCCAATAAATTCATGAAAAGATGCTCAACACCACTAACTGTTAGAGAGATGCAAATGAAAACTATAATGAGGTATAATAAATGCTGGAGAGGGTGTGGAGAAAAGAGCAGGCTCCTACACTGCGGGTGGGAATGTAAATTAGCGCAGCTACTATGGAAATCATATGGTATCACTTATACATGGAATTTAAAATATGATACAAATGAGCTTATTTACAAAACAGAAACAGACTCACAGACATAGAAAGCAAACTTAAAGTTACCAAAGAGGAAAAGGTGTGGAGGAATAAGTTAGGAGTTTGAGACTAGCTGATATAAACTACCACATATAAAATAAACAACAAGGTCCTACTATAGAAGCACAGGGAACTATATTCAATATTGTGTAGGAAATTATAATGGAAAGGAATATGAAAGAAAGAATATGTATCTGAATCACTTTTCTGCATACCAGAAACTAACCCTGGACAATCAACTATGTTTCAGTAAAAATCAATTCATTTAAAAAAAAAAAAAAAGAATCATCACTCCTGCCCAGGAAAATATAGTTATGAGTAAAGATCTTAAAGTAGAAATCCTAATTTAGGGTTTTGACAAATAACCACATTTCCTTAGCAACTCTCTTTTGGTCAAGAAAACACAACTTTAGTGAGTGCAGACTACTGCTTCTCCCCCTGGGTTATTCATTTACTGTTAATTAAGAAAAATTCTCACCTTCAACAAAATTACTTGTTGCTCTTCTCTAATTCCATTTTTCATTCATCTTCCTCCTCTTCTGGACTAGACATGCATCCACAGTATTATACAAAAAGCCCCAGCAGTGGAACAGAGGACAAAGCTCACTACCACCTGGACAGTTTGTATCTACATCCCTAGTGCCCCGAATTGCATCTGCTAAATAGCAGATGGTCACTGTTTGTTGAATGAATATTGACTTGGTGAACTGAATGAACGAACAATGGGCACAAGTTTATGTGAATGTTAGTTTCCCATTTTATAAACTGAAGACAGTGTCACCTTCATATCAATGGTTGCACAGTGAAATGGCACCTGTACACGGTCTTGTTTGCTTTTTCTCTGAAGATATTCCATTGTAAGTACTACAAGCTCCTTGAGAAATGAAGTCGTTTCTGCTCACCTAATTTGCCAGAGGGTGCTTCCCAGCAGCAGTAGCACCTGAGCTCTTAAGTTTTTTACAGTTGGGATTGAGGCACTTTTCCTATACCAATACCTGCTTTTCACAAATATTCCAAATATACAATACAGCCATAAGGACAGTTGTCAGAATCTCTCTGTAGTGGGTTGACTCACACTCCCCACAAAGTTATGTCTATACCATGTGAATTTTAGGGAAAAGGATCTTTGCAGATACAATAAAGGATCTCAATAAGATCACTTTGGGTTATCCAGGTGTGCCCTAAATCCACTGACAAGTGTTCCAATAAGAAGATAAGACACAGACATGAAGAAAACACACGGTAGTAGGGTGGGGAGAGAAGGCCATGTGAAGCTGGGGTAGAGACTGGAGGGATGGCCACAAGTCAAGGGACGCCCAGAGTCACCAGAAGTTGGGAGAAGCAAGGACAGATTCTCCCCTGGATGCTCCAGAGGGAATGTAGCTCTGCCAGCAACTTGATTTCATACTTGTGGCCTCCAGAACTGTGAGAGAATACATTTCCATTGTTTTAGACCACCTATGTGTAACTTTATTACAGCGGTCCTAAGACACTAATTCTTCCTCCTTAGGAAACAGAATTCTTAGAAGTCTTTCTTTCAGTCTATTGCTTATGTGTACCAAAGCCTCTCCCCTCAAGCCAAAATCAAACATAACCACATACAACCTCATTTATGAAATGAGCCTTGGAAGATAAAGTTGAGATACCTTCTCAGATATTCAAGTAGATATCTAAAAACAAAAAGTAGGCCAAAATAAAGATGAAAGAAATTTCAAAAAAAGAATCAAATAAAAATTTGCTATGTATACCTATGGTTGATTCATGTTGATGTTTGGTAGAAACCAACATAATTCTGTAAAACCTTTATCCTTCAATCAAAAAAAAATTTGCCATGTTGCCATCTTACCTCATCCACCACTTTGGAAAAATAGTGGAGTGTAGAAATTACCTCTTCATCGCCTTTGCCAAGAGCAAAATTCTAAGACCAAAGAAACAAAGTGCCAGGTGTTAGCTAAATGCAAGGGAATTCAGCACTATAGCATCATCCCACAAGACACCGCCCTCCACATCGACTTCCCTCCTCCCAAGAGCACATGATGTCAGAGTGTCTGCAGAAAACCAGAGCTCTCCCTTCTTCTGCCCCAGCCACGCTGTCAGCTGCCCTTCCCAGGCTATCCCGTTGTTGGTCGTCACCCTTCTGTCTAGATATAATGGTATCTTTCAGTTTATTGCCTGGAATTCTTAGTGCTGATGCACTTGTAATCCCTCAAAAAATATGAATCCTCAGGGCAGTTGATTACTTTTGTAAGCTAATTTTAAGAATACGTACATGAGACTATATCATAAAGACTTTGGGATAATTATCAGTTAGAATTTATCAGTGGATAGGGAAAGGCAAGAAAAAGAAAAATGGAACTAGCCTATGGAAAAAAACAAAGGAAGGAAGGAAGGTCTCTAAAGGATGCCTCTAGAAAATTTCTTTGTAAGAACTCCACCTAGGACTCTCTTAAGACATATGCCACATATATATCAAGTTACCTGTTTTTCATATGCCAGCAGTTGCTTAGAAAGCTGTTGAGTAGCCAGGCACATTTCATTCTGTAGGGAAAAGAGAAAAGTGAGTAAGATTTGTCCAGTGCACATACAGTCACTGAAAATAATGCCACCTCAGAGAACCCCTTAAACATAATATGTGTCTATAAAATAATGAGATACTTTGTTCAGAAATTATTTGAAAAACAAGATCAAAACAAAAAAAATTTTTAAAAAAAAAAAAGCTTTTCTCACACCTACCACTTATAAATCAGTGCTCCTTCTGGTCATTCAGTCAGTAAACAAATGTAGTAAACCACTAAAATGTGCCAAACATCCAACCAAGGTTTGGTCCCTGCCCTCACGGCGTTTGTTGGGGAAGCAGACATTAAAAACTAGTTACGAGCATAATGAGACCCACAGAGGAAAGACTGGGTACATTAGGAGGCTCTGACTGGAGGAGCTGGATGGTCTCTAATGAAGAGATGTTTTAAGCAAACAGACCCCTGGAGAAAGACCAGGAACTGGCCACAGGGATGAGCTTTCCAGGAGGGACGGGCATGTAGAAAAGCACCCACCATGTTTGCAAAGCTATAAAGCAGGGTGTAGCTGGAGCTTGGGGTACAGGATGTGGCAGTGAGCCTAGCCTGGCAAGGCAGGCAGAGTGAGGGCATGCAGGACTCTGTGGCCGAGCTGTAAGCAGCATTACGACATGACACATGGTCGGATTCTGCCAAAAACACAGCACCAGGTCAGTGTTATCTATGTGTTATCACTGTGTTACCAATGATGGATGGTAATTCAGAAGCACAGCTACAATGCCTGGGAAGGTCTCTTTTGTACTGTTTTTCACTGGCAGACATGGTCCACTTTCATCTTGTTGTATTTCACCCTCTAATCTCTGGCTACACAGCAGCTGTCTACCACTGTTCTCCCACCATCAACACATCCGGCCTAGAAAACGTGTCTTACATTTCTATAGCTCAGTTAAGGCTTCTCTTTAGGTTTGAAGTACACTCCTAAAAGAGGAACGATGCCAGATGAGGGATGGGTACTGGTCAGCCTTGACCTCAACTGCTGTTCTAATTCTCCTGGGTTTGCTGTGCCTTAGGAGTGAAGGCCTGAGTTCTGCCGGGGCTTGTTTTATCTTTCATGGGCCTCCTTTGCAAGATCCAGCAGAGCCCAAGCCTACGGTTTTTTTGGCCTGCTTTGCAGATAACTGGTCAACCTGTTCCCTAGTTTCCTTTGTCTGTCTCAAGAAACAGCCATCAGTAGACCCTGAAACATTGTATGCTCTCTTCTCCCCCAGAATAAAGTCAGACAAACATAATGAAAATTCCTAGCTTTGGAATCCTACTGGGGTGCCACCACTTTGAAAACAAACTAGAGCTGGCAGTCATGTAGCCAAGAGGGAGAAATCCAAAAGCACTGTGTCTTGGATCTAGACAGAAGTGTTCAACTGTTCTTAGCACAGAGAAGCAATCCACAAGTGCTTGATGAATGGAGGAACAAACAGGGTTAGAAGATTCATCTCAATTTCAAGTTTTTAAACAATACCTGGGATCGCAGCATAAGGGCAAAAATATTTCCTAATCGTATAAGGCAACATCACAAGAAAGTGGGGAATAGAATACAGAGTGGACAGGGATGATGCAGTCAGTCAGGAGACAGTCTGCTGACCATCTTCAGCAGTGCTGTTCTGACGATCAGGGTGCAAGGGAACAAGGGTCTTCTTAGCCCATTCACTGAGCTGCTACTCTTCTGTATCAGAAAACCCCCTACTCCTCTTCTTTGAGTTCATGGCAGTGGGTTTGAGATGGATCTGTTCAAGTCACCCCGGACAGCACAATGGAGACTATGATTTGCAGACCCACAGAATCATCCTAACCATAGCAGTGAACATTTACAGAGCACTTAATTCAAGCCAGATACCACACTAAGTGCATTCCTGGCATTGTGTCATTTCATTCTGACAACCCTGTAAGGCAGGTTCTAACTATTAACTTGATTTTACAGAAGAAGAAATGGAGGCACAGAGACATTAGGCCATCTGCCCAAGGTCACACAGCTAGTTAGTAGCAGGACTGGGATGTGAGTCCAGGTCTGTCTGAGTCTAAAACCCATGCTCTTAAACACTATTCTCTAAAATCCTAAGTCCTGCAGAAAGAAAAGACCTGAGAAGACCACTACTTTCGGCTAGAGGTGACACATTTTCCTATAAAAGGCCAGATAGCAATTATTTTTGACTTATTGGACGGATGGTCTCTGTCATGACACAAAAGCAGCCATAAATAATTCATGGGCAAATGAGTGTGGCTTTGTTCCAATAAAATTTTATTTACAAAAATAAGAGCCCAGTCCAAGGGCCATAAAGTGCTGGTCCTGTTTAGACAGTAAATGTCTCATAAGATTGACTTCTGCCTCACCTCCCCTAGGAGGGTCTCCATGAAGCTATAACTCTGCAGAGTCAGGAACAGATTCTGCTCTTCTAGTCCATTCTTTTCTTTATTTTAGCTAAGTCTAAAATATTACCGCCCCATATCTGCCTCCTTAGAGACCAATCAACATGATAATCACACTCCCTGCTTTCCTAACAAGCAAGGGCCACATGCTGCTTGAATCCTTCTTTACTTTAGAGGGTCCTGGCAAGCACCCTCACATGTAGTGGAGATCTCTGCCAGGGAGCTGCGAGCACCAGACTGTGCCCAGGCCTACAGGGGAGGGGGATGCTCATGGTGGGGAGGGTGCTCATGTGCTATGCGCACAACTCCACTGAGGCTCAGGGAGAAGGGGCAGAGCAAATGATACACAATTGCTTCCAAAACTCCTGTGTACAGTGGACTCTGCCAGGTCTCTACTAGAAATAGTTTCTGAAAATGCTGTATATTTCAGATGTGTGTGATTCCAGGCAGCAAGATTCTGTTCTACCAGGATGACTCCACCAAGGACAAAAACAGTATGTGTTACAAAATGGCCTGTCACCTGCCCTGAAAAGAAATGAAACACCCCTGTACAAAGCACACGAAACGAAGTCTTTTTAAACTAGACCAACTTTAATCTCAACTCATACTTAATCTATTGTACACAAAGGTTTCATGAAACGCTTTTCCAATATCAATTAATTATTCCACACCCTGTGAGGTAAGCCTGCAGTAAGACCTGTAAAACTGGAACTTGTGTGAAGAGTAAATATTAGTAGTAACAATAATAAAAGTAGCTGCTAATATTTACTGAGTCTTTTCTAGGTACCTGAATTGCTGTTAAGCATTGTTTACATATCATCACGTTTAATCCTTATAAGGTACTTACAATGTAGAGAATATTCTTACTCTCACACAAATCAAGAGAAAGTTTCTTCTATAACTACACAATTAGTATCCAGAACAGCAACAACTCGACTCAGATCTGTCAGACTCAAAATCTAAAGTGCAAGTTCTTAAGAATATACTGGATTGGCCAAAAAGTTCATTTATAAAACCCAAATGAACTTTTTGGCCAACCCAGTACTATTCCCATCCAAAGTCCAAAACTGTACTTAGTCGTACTCCATGGGCAGGCCCCGTAGAGCCTATAAATATCAGCATAAATTCTGTATTTTTCTAGCTGTAGTTCAGCAAAAGCAGTGGCCTAAAATGTAGAGTCTATGAATAATGGAGTTCTGGGAGTAGAGTTCTTCAGCACTCTGGAATAGCTCTTGGGTTACTATCTTAACCCGAGATGTGTCAGATGTGTCTTAAGAATCCTTAAGGGAGAGAACCTGATAAGAGTTTACTGACAGAATGCTCTATTTTAAACTGCGCTTCGCAAGGCTGGTGCCGAGCAGAAAGACGAGTGGTCGACAAACCCCGAAGGAAGACTTGGACCAAGAACTGCTTGCCTCACGGTGGCATGGAGCGCTCAGCCGTCCCCTGCAACGGCCTGAAGGCCCCTGGAGGAAAGGAGAGGCTGCGGGGGCAGAGGAAATCCACCAGAGTCACTGTCACAGGTGCGCGCTGCTTTGCTCTCCACCAAACATCTGGCCAGCAGCGCTGCCTAAGGTCAAGTGGTTGAGAGCCGTCTATCACAGCACTACCCCGGGCTGACGGGATCAGGAGCCCAGGCTGGAGCGCGGTAAGGAGAGAGGTTAGAGAGCCCTGACTGGCGCAGGCCCTGAGGGTACCTGCTGAGGACTCCGACAATATTCTGCAGGTACCAGGGAAGCCCTGAGGAACCTGCACAGGAGAATAGCAAGGTCAGATGTGAGCAGAATTTCATAAGTGGCTGCGCTGCAAAAGAAGCTTTGAAGGGAGAAAGAGGATGACATGAGGGTCAGGAGACCATTTGAAGTTGAGTGAGAGAGAGAAGGCTGAAGCCAAGCCAGAAAGTAGAGAAGGTAGCAGAGATCTGCCTGGTATCGTTGAGGCAAACACATCAGGCTTGAGTGAAAGAGGGAGGAGGAGGAGTCCAAGATGGCTGGACCCTAGACCGTATGACCCACGGTGGCAGTGCCCCAAGCTAGGGCGCTGATGGCGGGGCACAGACCTGGGAGGGACAATCAAGCACACAGTGGGGGTACGCGGGATTCTAGTCAGTCCCTCATTTAACACCTAGTTATCAGACAGTGAATGAGGCCAGGCAAGGTGCTGGGCACAGGAGACAAAGAAAATCTGCTCTCGGAGCTCACAGTGCACAGAGAGGCAAGAAAATCCCACACACTGCCCCTCAGAGCTCTGACCAACAAGAGGGCAGGTGTCTGGGTGCTTTGGTTAGAAGGGAGAAAAGGAAGAAAGAAAAGGCGGCCGATACCTCGGATCTGAGGTCAGTCTTAAAAGTCATCTGCTGGGAAGGCTATTTGCCAGGACGAGGGGTCCATGGGGATTCCTGGCAGCAGGAATGGCACAGCCAAGTCTCGAGATGTGTTGAGGGCCTGGCACACTGGACCAGCTGAAGACGAAACTAGACGAGTAGGCTGAGACTCAACTCACAAAGAGCTTTGCGTGCCTTACTGAGGGGTTTCATCTCTGCTGTGTGGTTACAGGGAGCCACAGAAGCATCTGAAGACAGGGAGGGAGGGGAGGGAAGGTTTGGATGTGGTAGCTTGAGGGTAAAGAATGGACAGAAGGGTGAAAGACAATCCCCTGACGACAGGGAGACTGCTTAGGATGGACTGCTGCAGGAGCCCAGGTAAGAGCGGAAAACTCACTCTCCACAGTGACAAGAGGCAAAAGTCGTTTGGAGTAAGGACCTAGAGATGAGGGCTAGAAATAGATTCTGAAATGGCCAGGTGAGCTGCAGTGACCTTGCCCAGCAAGCCAGTAGAAACTAACCAGAGAAGGGTTCCTGTGGAATTAGCCTTAAGGGGTAGGCAGCAAAGGGTGCCAGGACAAGAAAACAATCAAGAATGGTGGTCAGAGACTCGGGAGAGACACTATCACAGGGACCAAAGAAAGACAGGTGTGCAGGGGTCGCTGGTAGCAGCATCGGGTGCTGCCTGGGAGGGAGGGTGGACAGGGGCTGGGAACCAGGCACTACGCGGCCTGTGCAGCTAGCAGGGGACAGAGTCTAGAATGAGGAGCAAACATCAACGATGCAGTGAGGAGTGAGGAACACAGGTACACTGCTCCCTCAGGAAAGTCAAGATCAGAGGACCAAGTTCTATTTCACCCAACCAGCGGACCCAGGGTACAGTGCTATTGTAACTATGATTATTCTAAGGCTTAGAAGGTGGTTATGTTAACAGTGAGCACTTCCTGCCAAGGACTGATCTTACACTTTACAGGTATTAGCTCCATTAACCCTCACAACCACCTATGAGGTGGTTATTAATATTAATATGACCTCTGTTTAACTGATAAGGAAACTCAGGCAATCAAGTGACCTGCTCAAGGTCACCCAGCAAGTGGCCAAAACCGGAACTCAGAGCTGATACATCTAAGGTCACACACTTAACCTCGTACCTGAGGAATGAGCTTGGCCCAGAATAATCTTCTCTACCAATCTGAAAGCCTTCAATGCTGGCATGAGGGAAGACTGTAGATTCCATATGCAAACCCAGCGCAAAAACCCAGGTCTCTGAGGTTGCTTCCAGAAACCATTCAGGGGCTCTCTGCTCCTGTACCTCAGCCTTGAGCTACACATATTCCTCTGTCCCTGTCATATGAACCTCAATGTGACTGTTTCTGACAGCTGTTAAAATGCACTGACTGAAACCATTATGAATAAAACCCAATTAAACAAGGGGAGTTTCCCTGGAACACAAAAAGGATCTGGCTCCCACCTTTAACACACTACAAAGCTGCTAGGCTACTAAGCAGGGTAGTTTCATGATGACAAGAACAACTGTTGACGATTCCCACTTCCTAAGCCTTGGCTGCCATTTCCAGAGACAAGTATGTCAAGAGAGTACAGCATGGTAGCGCAGAGTGAGAGTGCAGTAAAGTTTTAGAGTCAAAGACCTGAGTTCAAATTCTGATTCTGACTCTCATCAGCTGTGTGATCACAGGCAAACCGCATAACCTCTCTTAGTTTCCTTGCATGTAAACACCTACTATAATAACACCTCTCTTTTACTGTGAAAGCTAAATGAGATTTATATATACAAGAGGTGTCTCGCCAAGTGTGTGGTACATTTATGTGTCTCATACTATTTTTATTATTAAAATACACAGTTCTGATCCTCTATGCCTCCCAAATCCTTCTCTCTCCTCCATTACAAGCTCACACTCCTGGATGCCCACCACTCTGTTTCCCAAGAAGAACACTGACTTATTTAGCTCTATATCTATACATATATATCATCATTTCTAAAGAAAAGTATTTTCCTCTATAAAGAGGAATTTGTTATTATAAAATAACAAATGTACGCATATCTTGCAAAGTGTTTTACTCCTATCTCCTCCTGCTGTCTAAGCCCAATTTGAAAAGATATGATTCCCAATTCCAGTGTGGACTTTTACATTTTAAGATCAGGAGTTCTGCACTCCAAAAGGTCTATTTAAGAATAGCTGCAAAGGGACCTTCTTGGTGGTCCAGTGGTTAAGACTCCACCTTCCAATGCAAGGGGTATGGGTTCGATCCCGGTTCGGGGAATTAAGATCCCATATGCTGCAGGGTGTGTTTTAAACTTGTAAAAAAAAAATTTAAAGAAAAATGTTAAATAAAAAAGGAACAGCTGCAGAGATGAGACCATGTTTAAGCAAGCCAGTTTTGCTGAAGGAAAGAGAAAGAGCCTGAACCATGGTTCTCACTTCAAAAAATTCCATTCAAAATGTAACTAAAAGAAACAAAACAAACAGAACAAATCAAAAAATCCATCCAGACTGAAGGCACCAACTACAGAGGCTTGTCATCTGCTGGAAGAGAAAGACAGGTTCTAGGGGATGCCAGGTTTCAGTAACACTGCTGGGAACATCATTTGACCTTCCCCTGCTTCCTCAGTACAGTGTCTGAGAGGAGAAGTTGCATTACCGAAGTAAACTTGTCAGATCCTAATAAATCCATTTTAAAAAGATTTTAAAAAATCTTAACCTTTCTAAGAAAGAAACAAAAGTATGGCAGATGTACAAACTCAAAACAAATATATTAAATGCAAAACTTGGTAGATTTTTACTGAATATGTATACACATGCATATATTTAAACACTATGTAAGTTTTAAACTTACTTAGTCAATAGTTTGAAAGACAGCAGAGATTTCTAAGTATGTAAATCATCTCTGCTCCAGGAGACGAGTTCTTTCCTTCAGATGACCCACAATGGAGTACTCAGCTCCTGCGTGTGCAAAGGCGTGTCTGACACTTTGGAAACCACATGCGATCCAGGGACTGCTGCAAAATGCTGAAAACATCTCAGAGCCCTTAGCTTCATTCTACTGCTTAAGACAAATAAAATTAAAAATTTTCCCCAAACCAGCTAATATCAGCAAAACTGCTCACAGAACTTTCCTCTAGTTTTATTTTCACTCTTCCTCTTTCTAAAACTAAGGCCCAAATGGTCAAATTCACTGTATCAGAATCCAGAAAATTACCATGTGGCTTGATTTAAAATATATTTTATGAACAGTTATTAACAGCATTAACCTGGTTTAAAAAATGTATTAGTGAAAAACATCTTGCTAAGCACCTGTATTTTAAAATGAAACTATAAAACACTATTAATATACTTTAACAGGTCTAGGTGTATAATATTTAAGGAAGAATGTTAAATAAAACCAAGAAAACATAACCTAGGGGGTAAAACGTTAATGAAAATATTGGCAGCTCTTTCTCCCTCCTCCTCTTTCTTTCTTTCTTCCCAACCACATACATAGATATAAACAAATGGATCAAAGAGAGGAGTTAGAAAAGTCTTCTTTTTAATTAAAAAGAAACAAAATATGCTCAAATAAACCTGAAAAACAACTAGCCCTGACCCAACTAGCCCTGACCCAGCCGATCTAAGTGCCACCGGACACTGCCAGAATCCCGTCACTGAGCTGGCAGCATTAGCCAGATGTTCCTGCTAAGCTTCTGCCACAGGAAACACCGAGGCAGAAGGAAGGGTTTCTGCCAGCACAAGAGCCCATGTGATGATCATGTGGTGTGAACCGAAAGCTGGTTACAGTCTCTTGGAATGCAAGACCCACTTAATTTTGGCAAAAATTTTCTAGGCTCAAAAGAAAGAAAAAAAAAACGCATAAGAGAGTGTCTGGACATCTCCAAGTAAATGATTCTGACAGACACAGAAAGGCAGAGCAGAGACTCTTGGGAGCGGCGGAGTCATAGTCCCTTAAGTCCTGGGACTCTTAAACCTTAAACAGGAGACCAGTTATTTGACGACAATATTCAAATTCCTGAAGAGCAAGCAAATTTCAGTAAAAAAATTTTCTATTCTCTTAAATTTTGAATATTCAGGAAAAAAAAATACAAAAAATGTAACCGAAATAGATAGGGCTTTTAAAAAACTGACGAAGTGGGTCTCCCAGTTTCTGAGTGCTTTACCTAAACAAACAAGCAAAACCACAGATAAGTGGTTCTTTTGGTCATTAAAATTAGTTCCAATTAATAAGTAACACTTTTATAACACAGTAGTTTGCAAATCTCTATCTCTAGCCTGAACTCTGGATCTGAACTTGCAACATGATCTCTTTCCCCCATTTGATGTCCTGTGGCACACACATATCCACACCCCCACACACACATCCTGCTCCTCTTCTGTGTTCTCCCATTCCTGTCACTGCCACACACACACACCCCACCCCGACCCCCACACATCCTGCTCCTCTTCCTGTGTTCTCCCCGCTATGCACCCTGTCCGTTCAAGTCAGAGATCTGGGCATCATTCTTGACTCATTCTCCACTGACCTGGCCCCTTCACATTCAGTCAGTCACCAGTCTACCTCTTCCTATGGCCACTGCCACTGCCCTCGCTGAGACTACCACCCTTATGTTTAGTAGTTAAGAGTCTGGGCTTTGGCTTCAGGCTGACTTGCTCTACCATGTATTACTAGGGCGGACTTGGGAAGTCATTCATCATCAGAATCCTTAAATCTCCTGACCTAGAAAATGAAGAAAATAGTAACAACACTCATCTCACAGAGTTGAGAATAAGTTTAAGTGAAATGATTACAGGTAAAAGCCTCTGAAACTGAGTCTGGACCTCAAGAAAGTAGTCAATAAATCTCAACTGTCACAACCGTTCTCCTTTTGGGTGTCCAGCACAAGTCCTCTGGGTTAGGTACCCTTTCTCTCCCAGCACCTCTATACTCTCTGGTGACTGTTTTGTCTCCCAACCCAGATGTAAGCTCCCTAATCGCAAGGACTAAGTCTTCTTCTCATATATGATATGAAAGAATGATTAATAAAACAATGACAATAAGTCATTATATATGAAGAGTAAGTCTGTAATAATAAATGACTACACATGATTACTAATATATACTATTATACACTGAATGTGGTATTTATTTAGAGATCATAGGTGAGGAAAAGAAAGAGTAAACACAGACAGATTTAAATCAGCAAGGAATTAATAATGAAACTGGTTGTCATATTTTGATGTGTAACGTAACAAATTTTTTTTTTAAGTAACCCTCATGTTTTATCCTAGAAAGTAACATACATAGGCAATTCTTGATCTTAAAAAGATTCATTTTTGCTACTCAGCAATTTATTTTCCATGGTTTTGCAAGACAAAGATACTTGTTCCTCAAAACAAAGAACCACCCAACTTTTCTAGAACTGTGACTCAAGTCTTTTCAGAGGAAGCACTTGAAAAAACATCTCTATGTGCCTGCACTGAAATCTAAGACTGACCATTTATGAGAAAGAAGAGAGCCATGCCTCAGCATACTCACTCACTCATTCACAAGTAGGAAGGGGAGACTCTCAAGTTTCCCTCTGGGACTGCATTTTTTTTTTTTAATGAAAAAGCAGTGATGTGGTACCTTTCTACTGGTTCTACTAGTTATAGGAAAATTACCCTCTTTTCTTAAGACTATGGAAACAAACTGTCCTTAGTTTTTTGAGGTGAAAAGAAGAGAAAAACAATTGTGATTTTATTTCAAAAATTTAAAGGGAGGTGTTCTGACTCAAAACTCTCGACCTCCTGAGAGAAGTTCAAGGTGAGGGCAGAGGGCTCCTACTCTGTTCCTCTCCAGGTAAGTGGGCAGGAGGATACCTGGGCTCCATAGACACGCTGCATCGCCTGGAGCAGCTGGTTGGTATAATCCGTGAGAGTGCCGGCATCTTCCTCAAATACACTCAGTAAAGAGCGAGTCTGCAAGAAAAGAGGCCAATATTATTTCTAAATGGAAAAGTTACAAAAGAAGGAAAACAAATACACAGACACACACAGAAATGGGGAGGGGAGATACCTGTTCTCTGGCTTTCTTTTTTTATTGCTAATACTGATACAAATTGATTCCTGGAGCTTTAATTTAGAATTCCTTTTCTAATCTTTTAGACTACAGTGCAAGGACAAACTGAATACATTCAAGTCTTGGGAACAGAGAAGGAAAGCCAGTTTCTAAAGGGTTAAGACTAGAGGGCTATTATCTGTCTTAACTTTAGTCTCTACCTAAGCACCAGTAAAGTCCAGCCAATAAAATAGTGTGAAAAAGGGCAGCCTCTCCCTTCAAGCCCATAAACTGAACTCAGTGTCAGTCCTGTTTGTACCTGGGGCGTGGTCACCCAGCACTGTGTCATCACAGCAGTTAACCATCCGTCTGGTTTTCTGCAATCCTGAGTGTCTTGCAGGAGTGTGTCATTCCTTCCGCTTAAGACACTATAGTCAATCTCCATGTCTTTCATCACATTCTAGTCAACCAAGTTTTTAAACTCATGGCTAGGAAATTTCGTGTACTCTGGGCATGCCAGCAGAAGTTCTGGGCACAAAACTCAAATAGAAACTTAGGAATGCTAGCTCCGTTCCTTTGGGAAGAACACTTAGTGTTTCAAGAACAGCTGAGCTATGTCTTAGATGAAAGGTATTTCCTATCGTTTTCATGCAGAGTGCCTGATCTGCTGAGCATTAAGAAAATATTTACATATTGGAAGATGTCTAAAGGAGTATCACGACATCACATAAGAGACCATGTCTGTTCAAGAGACTACTGTCAATGTGTCCAGCATGATGGGAAACATTAGTGACAATGGTATCTCTATTTCAGAAAACAACCCACTAGGCAAAGAACAGAGAGTAAACGACAGAAATGTCTTTAATAAGGTGATACCAGGGCAGCTTGCAAAGAACAATCCATTAAGGTGCACAGTTCCCCTGCAAATGAATTTCAATTCCTTCTTTTTCTAACTTATCTCAGGCAAGAGAACAATACCTGACCCTAAACCATCCCCCAATAAACTGGAAGAGAAATCCAGGCGTTTGAATCGTCCGACCTTTCATTTTGTTGACAAACTCTGGGGCACTTCACAGCAGTACATATTATCTTGGCTTTGCCTGAGGTCTTTATGGCTAAAAATACCTTCTCTGAAACCAATGAATTCTCTCCAGTACCAATTCCTATGAACAGAAGGATCAGAACAAATAAAACAAAAGTCATGGCTGTGACCCACTGGATCTCTTAATACATCACTGGATGTCACTGAGTAGGTGAAAAACATTGGTTTGGAATTCTTTATTACATCTTTCTTTAAAATACACTATTTGAGAAAAAGAAGATTGCTAAAACATGTTTTTAGAACCTACAGTGACTAGTCTATGACTCTGGAGTCATTCACTCATGTGTATACTTCGGCCTTCATCCAACATTGGATGAAACACTGTGATGGGAATTGAGAGTCAGTGGTGATCAGAACCAACTCTGTTCTCCAGAAGCTTATAGTCTGTTGGGGCCTCTCAAAGGCTCTGGGATACCCTTGGGACCATGTCAGTCCTGGGTCCAAATTCAGGTCTAACACTAATTTGCAGGGAGCACTAGACGTAAAGAAAGTACTTAAGGTGCCTACCAGTGTCTAATTCATAGTGGTAGCAGAGGATAGTGATCATGAAGAAGATAATGAATGTCGGCTGCTTCTTACACACTGGCCTCACATGTATGATTTCATTTCAACGCTATGGCAACATTATCTGCACAGTTAACTACTGATATAAACATCAGCTAATAGGAGAGACCCTTTCGGTATTCATGGTGTCAATGATGAAGGAGTTCTTCAATGTTTATTACGATTCGGGTTCCTTTCTTTGCTATAACAGTATGTCTGAGAGAATGAAAAAGAGTGATACAACTGGATTGAGGCTATTTAATTTTTTAAAATACTACTGACATCCATTTAGTTGACTCCTACTTACTGTTTTTAAAACTTTTAGGAACAAAACAGAATGGAACATGAGCTATAGGATGAAATGAGAGGGCTTGTATAAATATCCTCCACAAAGAGAGTAGAAAGAAAACTAAAAACTACCATTTACTCTGTATGTCCTATGTATCAGACACTGTGTCAAGCACTAAATACTACTTCATCTAATCCTTCCACCACCTTTATTAGATACTACAATTAAATTAACCCCATTTTACAGATGATAAAACTGAGGCTCATCAAGGTTAAGAAACCTCCCACAACTGGGAAGCAGCAGGGCTGCAACGTAAACCCAGGTCTGGCTGGCACCAATGGCCAATCTTCTTTCCACTACAGGAGTCTGCATACATCACCCAGCAAAGGCGGGTCTCAACAGTGGGCATGCTCCTTGGCCCACAGCCCATCATCCTGTCTGGAGGCAGGATGCAGCTGTCTGGAGCTGGCTTCTCTTTGGAGAAGAGCTTCTACTGTCAGGATCTCACCTGTGATAACAGCCAAAACTACATCACAAGTCTTTTTTTCTTTATATCCTAAACATGTTTACCACGACACTCATTAAAACTGACAAAAACACTCCTATCTTCCCTAACTGAACGAGGCCATGATCATCCTTGAAAAAAAAATACCCAGCTATCTCAGACACTGCAATATCTATTTAAACTTAAACATGGACCAACAGGAATGTTCTGAGATATGAAGAAGGAATAAGACCAAAGATACACTAGTTGCTGGAAAGTTCTACCAAAAAATCCAGAGGACACTGTTGCATATAATTATAAGAACAATAAAGCAATCATTTATGGAGTTACTGTAACATGCAAGCATGAAGATACTGATACTTTACATATGTTACTTATTCTTCATAAGAATTAAGCAAGTATTTTATTCTGATTTTACACATGCTGAGACACAAGCTCAAAGAGGTTGAGTTACCTGCTGGATCAAGATTTAAATTCCATCCTTTCTCTACTACTGTATACTCTCAAGAGTATGCCTGGATACAAGAACAAAACCAAACACCTTAGCCTTAGCTCCACACTATCCTCTATCTTAGCATAAAGAAACCAAGTGTCATCTAGTAAAATAGTCCTAAACATTTTTCATGCCTAAAAACAGCATCTAATTATATAATGGCACAATTTTAATAGCTGTGATTATAAAATATACACACACATATGTGTGTATTTTATATATATTTAAAATGTTTCAATATTTATCACATATAATATATACAAGTGTAAATATTACATATATATTTTTAAGGTAAAAACAAAACTCTTATTCCCATATTATGGGAGAGGGAGAGAAATGTCTCGGTAGAACCAAGTCTACTGAAATAAAAATGTATTATAAACAAAGAGTACAGCAGGACAAAAGTCTTCCACAATGAAGACAAAACCACTAGGTAATGTTCTGATGCATCTTGCCCAAGTTAAAAAAGGCCTGGTTTCCCAGCTGGACCTCTCACTGCATAATCTCAGAACTTAAATCTTTAAATTGTCTGTGCTTCAGTTGCTACAACTGCAAAGGAAACAAATATCATAACAAAACAGCAAGCAACAGCACTTCACTCTATCTCAAAAGCACACCACGTACAGGAAAAAGAATAGCCCCTGGAGAAGGGCAAGCTGCAGCAGCTCAAAGTTGCATCTGTGTTCCTAGCACAGTTGTATTCACAGTGCTGGAACTGCTGCTCTCCTTATCTGTCTCCCAGAATAGATCGTGAACCAGCAGAAGGTAGGCACTCTTATTTGTCATTACATTCCAGCATTTACCAGCACTTAGCCAGGAGCAAGGGGCTTCCTACGTGCCTAGGTGGTAAAGAACGCTCCTGCAAATGAAGGAGACAAAAGAGACACAAGTTCAATCCCTGGGTCAGGAAGAAGCCCTGCAGAATGGAATGGCAACCCACTCCAGTATTCTTGCCTGGAGAATTCCCTGGACTGAGGAGCCTGACGGGCTACAGTCCATAGGGTTGCAAAGAGTCAGACATGACTGAAGTGACTTAGCACAGCACAGCCAGGATCAGAGGCTCCCAAACAGCAACAGAGACAAGTATCTTAATCCCTAAAACATTCTGTCTCTCATATAGCAGAGATCAAATTGTGAACATCCACTGGATCACTGAGAAAAAAAATGAGTTCCAGAAAAACATCTACTTCTGCTTTATTGACTAGGTCAAACCCTTTGACTGTGTGGATCACAATAAACTGTGGAAAATTCTTCAAGAGATGGGAATACCAGACCACCTTACCTGCCTCCTGAGAAGCCTGTATGCAAGTCAAGAAGCAATGGTTACAAATGAACATGGAACAACAGACTGGTTCCAAATCAGGAAAGGAGGACATCAGGGCTGTATATCGTCACCCTGCTTATTTAACTTACATGCAGAGTTCATCATTCGAAATGTTGGGCTGGATGAAGCACAGCTAGAATCAAGATTGCCAGGGGAAATATCAATAACCTCAGATATGCAGATGATACCACTCTTATGGCAGAAAGTGAGTAAGAACTAAAGAGCCTCTTGATGAAAGTGACAGAGAGTGAAAAAGTCGGCTTAAAACTCAACATGCAGAAAATGAAGATCATGGTATCTGGGGAAACAATGAAAACAGAGAAATACTTTATTTTTCTGGGCTCCAAAATCATTGCAGATGGTGACTGCAGCCGTGAAATTAAAAGACACTTATTCCTTGGAAGGAAAGGTATGACCAACCTAGACAGCATATTAAAAAGCAGAGACAATACTTTGCCAACAAAGGTCCGTCTAGTCAAAGCTATGTTTTTTCCAGTAGTCATGTATGGATGTGAGGGTTGGACTACAAAGAAAGCTGAGCACCAAAGAATTGATGCTTTTGAACTGGGGTGTTGGCAAAGACTCTTGAGAGTCCCTTGGACTGCAAGATCAAACCAGTCAATCCTAAAGGAAATCAGTCCTGAATATTCACTGGAAGGACTGATGCTGAAGCTCCAATACTTTGGCCACCTGATGGGAAGAACTAACTCCCTAGAAAAGACCCTGATGCTGGGAAAGATTGAAGGCAGGAGGAAAATGGAATGACAGAGGATGAGATGGTTGGATGGCATCACCAACTCGATGGACATGAGTTTGAATAAGCTCTGGGAGTTGGTGATGGACAGGGAATCCTGGCGTGCTGCAGCCCAAGGGGTCGCAAAGAGTCAGATACAACTGAGCAACTGAACTGAACCAGAAATAATACATGTACAGTCATCAACTAGTCTTATAATACGTTGTGCAGGGCTGTGAACTATAAAGAAAAAAGGACGTGAATAGATGTATCTAAGGTCAGTGAACTGTTATTCAGCTCCTCTTGGGTCACTGAGTTCAAACATAAAAGCTTCTGTGTTCATTAATGAATCCTGTGCAACCAGGTTACTGGAGTAACCCTCATAAATATTCCACATAAAACAAGAGGAAACAATAGATGGTTTCTTAAGAACACTTCCTTTTTAGTGAAATATTTTAGGTCACTGATGACAGAAAAGTCAGGTGCTAGGTGGCTGGGCTAACTTGAACAACACAGGCAGACTACCTGAGTTCCAATCCCGGCTCTTCCACTCTATAACACATAATCCTGGGGGCAAATTATTTAACTTCTCTGCTCCTTGGTAATTTTAATAGAGGACCTACTTCAAAAGATTGTTGGATTCAGTTCAGTTCAGTTCAGTCACTCAGTTGTGTCCGACTCTTTGCGATCCCATGAATCGCAGCACACAAGCCCTCCCTGTCCATCACCAACTCCCAGAGTCTACCCAAACCCATCTTCATAGAGTCAGTGATGCCATCCAGCCATCTTATGCTCTGTTGTCCCCTTTTCCTCCTGCCCCCAATCCTTCCCAGTATTAGGGTCTTCTCCAACAAGTCAACTCTTCGCATGAGGTGGCCAAAGTATGGGAGTTTCAGCTTCAACATCCATCCCATTGTTGGATTAGATGAGTTAATATGTGTAAAGTATTAAGAACAGTGCCTGGCACATAAAATGCATATATGGTACAGGTGTTTGCTATGGCTTTTATTCTTTATAGATAAAATGAAGGAGTTGGATTAGATTCCTTCCAATATAAGTCTATGAATCTCTTGGGAGGAAGGCTGCATTAGGCATAGGCCCCACACGAGAACACTATGCTTTGATGGTTATCAGAGACTGTCGCAGAAGTTAGCTTCCTTTCAAACATCACCAAGAACCCTTGTAAGTGACACTCACGTCTCAAAAGCAATGACAAATTCATCACATAAAGAGGAACACTAAAGACGAATGGCAAGGCCTCCATACCTCTTCTTCTTCATGTATGATAAAACTTTAAGCCCCTTAAAGATCACCTGCTCCTCATTCTGCAGATGAGAAAAATCGAGCAAGTCACATGATTAGCTCAGTCAATCGGTCATGCCCAACTCTTTGCAACTCCGTGAGTGTAGCCCACTAGGCTCCTCTGTCCATGGGATGTCCCAGGCAAGAATACTGGAGCGGGTTGCCATTTCCTCCTTCAGGGGATCTTCCCGATTCAGAGGTTGAACCAGGTAGCTTGTGTCTCCTGCATTGGCACATGTGTTCTTTATCACTGTGCCACCTGGGAAACCCCAGTCACAGGGCAGGGATGAAGAATTCACCCAAATCAAATGATGAGTTAATGTTAGAGCCACAATTAAGACCCAGGTATCCCAACTTGCTTGCCAGTCCTCTTTAGCCTGCCTCACAGCTGAGTACATCCCGAAAACCATTCAGAACTAATGCATATTCATTGATGTGAGAGCCAAAAATTCCGAATGTTAACTCCTCGGTGAGGGCAATACTGAGATTCAGTTAGTGCAGCGCTCTAACCTGGCTCAGCCATCACCATGGTCCATTAGGAATGCAATGTATCTTTGTATCTCAGTTTCTCCAACTACAAAGCAAGTGGAAATCCTTGTTCAAAATGATAGAAATCCCACTTTATTATCTTCAGATCCCACACAACAGGTGTGAGGATGGACAAAATGACTTCTACCAAGAGCATTTGTCCCATCAAAATGCCAGAAGTGCAGAGACTTCAAAGCAGTCTTTGAAAAAGTCAATCAGACCAGAGGATGCCAATTAAAAACAAACAAAAAAATCACAGCTTCCTTACAATTTCTTAACTATGTAAGATCACAAAGAAATGGGCACAAGTTTCTAAGCACAGAGTCCTTTGACTACTAAGTCTGAAGTGGAGAGATGTAGAGTGGGTAAGTTCATCAAAGGATCATCTCCAGGAGGCCAAATTCATTAAGAAGAAAATCGAAAGAAAGCAAAAAGGGAAGAGAAGTTGTGAGAGGAAAATAGTTTTATTTTTAAAATCTTACTTTCATCTTTCAAGAGTTGAGATACTAGGGAATAAAGAGACTTACTTAAATAACCCAGGGATGCAGAGCCACTAGGGTAGATAAGAAGCTGGGGAAACGTTAACAAAGGTGAACAAAGGTTCTCTGGGGAAAGGTGCACTGATTTAGTAACTAAAGTCATTCTGCACTCACTATATTTACACACCAGCTTTCTGCAGAACTCAAAGGACCTGAATCTCATCTCAGGAGTGCTAATGAAGTTTCCCAGTTCGACAAATGAGAGAGGAATTGTATTATTACAATTCCCTCTTCACAAATGGGAAAACAGGGCCAAGGAGAGATCTGGCGCCCCTGGGAAAGAGGTCGAGGTTCTCTGCCTCTCACTCTGGCCCTAAATCCACCAGGTCCCAGAGTATCAGCAGCAGTAATAATTAGACTGACTTCTTATTCTATGCCAGACATTACTCGCTAACAACTTTCCTGGAGTTTCTTTAATTCTAACAACTCTAGGAGGTAGGTACAATTATTATCCCTATCTTACAGACGACGAAACTGAGGCAGAAAGATTATCTGCCCGGGGCACTCGGCTAGTAAGCAGTGGAGCCCAGGTGTAGGCCAAGCAGCCCCGGTTTCAGCCGAGTTTGGAAAGAGGTCGGGACACAAAGACAGGGGGTTGCTTTCCCGCTGTCTCCAGCTCTGCCTGAGGGATGCCAAGTCCAGGAGCACCCCGGGTTCAGGACGCTGGGCCGGGACCCGCCCTCTCCTTGCCCCCGAGGTGGCCCGGCGTCCTCCCCGCTTCCACCCCGGGGCTGGAAGGGCCTCCTCGGCCTCAAGCCCTCGGGCGAGGGGGACCCGGGCGGCGGGAGGTACCTGGGGGCTGTCCTGCAGCGCCTCCTCTAGCAAGAGCTTGTCCACGGCGGGCATGGTGCCGCGCGAAGAGCCGAGGGCCGGATGGAAGCACGGAGGGCAGGTGGCGCGGCAGCCGAGGCTGCTCCCGGCTCCGGCGACGAGCGTACGCTCTGTGTCCTGGGTGGCCCCGCGTGCACCCACGCCTGGCCAGCGGCCGCCGCCGTCCGCCCGCCGGCCCTCCTCTCAGCCCAGCCCTCTGCGGAGCGGGATCAACAGGAAGTGTGGCGAGCGCCCGAAGCGGCCACCGGAAGTGTGGCGACTCCGCTTCCGCCAGCGCCCTTCTTTTGCGGAAAACCGCACGCTCCGCCGGTCTCCCCGCGAGCGGGTGGAGTGTGAGGGTCGGCGGTTACGGGGCCGGTGCTTGTCGGTGCGTCTAAAGCCCCGGAGGGGGGAACTCAAGAGCCGAAGTGAGTGAAAGTCGCTCGGTCGTGCCCCACTCTTTGCGACCCCATGGACTATTTAAGCCCACGGAATTCCCCAGACCACAAGACTGCCTTCTCCAGGGGATCTTCCCAACCCAGGGATCAAACCCAGGCCTCTCGCGTTGCAGGCAGGTTCTTTACCTACAGAGCCACAAGAGCGGAAAGATAAGGTTTTATCTGCTTGTGGTACCCAGACTTTTTGAGTAAAGGAGATTAAGAGCCGATAGGTTTTGAAAATCTGTGAAATGCTGTGTGAAAATCTCAAGCTCCCCGCACCGCGTTTTCTAGAAAAATCTCAGTGTTCTCGGGACAGCTCTGAGAGCAGAGAGGTCAGCTATTCTAGAAAAAAATAGGGAACTGAATCATCTGTGGTATTTAGAAGTAACCTTTTGGGAAACCACAGCTGTTTGGCCAATATTATGGTTAGGTCTCGTCCTCGTGAATTGCTGTGTTTTATCATTTTGGAAAATGTCCTAATTAAGTTTTTAGGGTAGATGATCTAGTTCAGTGTTGTCATTTAGAGATTTTTTTTTTTTTAAGAGACCCAAAGAATGATTTGGTCAGAGTCAGTTAATGGAAGCTAGAGGAAGAACAAAAAGAGGGAAGAGGAGGTGATGGTGAATACTGGCAAATGAAACTTGGTATCTTCTTATATCAAAGGCAAGGGTTTCAGAATCTCCTCCTCTAGGAATCTAGACATGTCACCAAAAACAAACAAACAAAAACACCAAAACCAAACCAACAAACAAAGGCAAGAAGAATATGATTTTTTAAAAAATACAAATTCTGTGTTTTATAGAAACACCTACGTATATTAAGGCACAGTCTGAATTGCAAACACCTCTGAAAAGCCAGTGATGTTCTGCTTGATCACTTGAAAACCAAGGCCATTATTCCCTGTCTGGCTCTAGACAGCACTAAGCTTTCCTGAGCCATGGTGTAGGCTCCGTGGGGAAATCATCCACCATCCTTCCCCACCATATTCTTTCTTCTTGTTGGGTAGAATCACGCTCATACCATGTTTCTTCCTTTCCTGTATGTTCTGTCAAGTATCATTCAGCGCTAGTGGTAAAGAACCCACCTGCCAATGAAGGAGATGTAAGAGATGCCGGTTGCATCCACCGGTCTGGAAGATCCCCTACAGGTAAGGCATGGCAACCCACTCCAGTGTTCTTTCCTGGAGAATCCCATGGACAGAGGAGCCTGGCAGGATGCAGTCTGTAGGGTGGCAAAGAGTCTGGCAGGACTGAAGTGGCTTAGCACTCAGGCACATCATTCAGTTAATTTCACCTCATACACTCTCCCAGCTCTTCTGTGACTGAAATCCTTTTCCACAGGGTCAGACTCAAACACTTTCTTTTCCCTTCCTGGCACCAAAGATTGCTACCTCCTCTGAGCCTTGACCGTCATCTGATGTGACTTGATTGTCATCCAGTATGACTTACTCTGTAGGGCCTTTCCTTTTTATATGCAGGTCTTACTCTGTCTATAAATAGTGAGTCTCTCTGTATCACCTTCCATCTATTCTGAATACTGAAACACATAATAACAAATACAAGTTTGCTGTTTATAATACACTCATTTCTTCCAACTCCTTTCCCATTAAGAGGAATTTCCCTCAACCTTCCATCTTGCTTTATTTCTACCCTTCCATTCAACTGGAAACACAACAGTTGTTAACTGCCTACCAAACAAACAATAAAAGTCCTTTTGAAGATAAGAATAGTACAAGATTGTACCAAGGGAGAGATAGTGCACGCGTTTTTATTTGAAATAGATGTAAAAAGGGAACAGAATATCTGAAAGGTCTCAGAAGTCCCATTGGGAATTACCACAACATTTTTCATGTACCCCCTCATCTCCTGATTAAAGTTACTTTTCCTCAAACACCAGTATTCAAAATTGTTTAAACTGTGTTCTTACATAATGCCATTACTTTTCTATATTTTATTGCTACATTATGGGCTAAACAGCCTTAGTGGGATTTCTTGGCTCTTAAGTACCATTTATAAAATTGTTTCTATGGGAAAATGCATCCCAAATTCAAAACAACTAAATTATAAAACCAACCTGGAAATACAACACATTTGTAAATGGTTAATTAATTTCATTAATTTATCCAATTATGCATTCATTTAGTATATATAGGCTGCTCGATGTTAAGCACTGTGTCTCCCACTTTTTTTACTGTCTTTTTTTGTGATTCTCATTTAAATTCTGAAGCCAAGGATTCTCCTCTTCAATAGGTAATCTGTATAAAACTATGTAAGTTTTATGTAAACAAGAGACATTTTCCATTATAAGTATCTGTCCCTATTAACCTCTTGTGAGGGTCAACTTCAAACATCCACCCAGCTGTATATGAAATCCCTGGACAGCTGTGAGGTTGATGACAGAAAGTAGAGAAATGGACAATTTAGAGTTGCCATGTCCTTTGGGGAGAGACAAGCTGAACTCTATGGAGCTACAATCTTTTTACCCATTGGAGAAAAGTACAAGTGTTCCGTAGGCAACTTCTGTGTGTCCTGTATTAGGACTTTCTCGGTTGCAACTGACAGAAACCTAACTCCTGTTTGCTTAAAGAAAACATAAAGGTCTGGGAGAAACGGAGAGGTGAGAAGACTGTATTTCTTAGATTATTTGTATGCTGATGAGGATGAACCAGTGGATCAGGGGAAACAGAAGACACAGAAGGGTGGAGAGATAATTGCAGGAACACAAAAGACAAAAAGGAGTGGGAACCTAGTCACACATGGGGGAATAGAAGCAGGGATAGAGAAGTCAGATTGATACCTAAGACAGTAGGTTGGTAGATTAAATGGAGAAAGATGGAGGAGCTCTTTTCTGATTGCTTTTATTTTCTCAGGCCTTGCTTCACATATCTTTATTTCTTCAACACCAAGCTCAGGACTTGATTTGTAGTTGACTTTCAATGAAAATTTGCTCAGTGAGGTATCAGTTAGGGTTAAATATGGCTGTAACTAATAAGAAAAAGATTATGGTGTCAAACACCATAGAACTTTATTTCTCTTAAATACTTAAGAAGTCTAGAGGTGGTGGCATGGCCTTCCACAGTATCAGTCACCGTTTCCTTCTATCCTGTCCTCTGGCTTCCCTTCCCAAAGTCACTCCATGGCCCAAGATGGCTGCTGGTGTTCTGGTCATTAAGTCTACCTTCCAAACCAGCAGAGTGAGTAAAGCAGCAGGGGACATGCTTCTACCGGAAGTGCACACACCACTTCTTCTTATATTCCATCGCCTAAGCCAGAACTTAGTCGTATGGCCACACATAGATATGTGGGAAGCTAGAAAACTGACCTTTTCCCCGGCTTAGTACACCCAGCTAAAACCAAAGACTCTCTTTATATACTGCTGGTGGGGATGTAAAGTGGCATAGCACTGTGGAAAATAGTTTGGCAGCTTTTTAAAATATTAAACATAAAGCTATCAAATGACCCAGCAACTCCTTCCTAGTGTAAACACAAGAGAATTGAAAAGATCTATCTGCACCAAAGCTTATGCGTGAATGTTCAGGGTAGCATTATTCATAATTGTCAAGAAGTGGGAACCAACCCAAATGTTTATCAACTATCAGTAGACAGAGCTTCCCTGGTGGCTCAGTGGTAAAGAATCTACCTGTCATCGCAGGAGACATGGGTTCAATCCCTGGTCCAGGAAGATCTCACGTGCTGTTGAACAAATAAGTCCATACACCACAACTATTGAGCCTGTGCTCTAGAACCCAGGAGCCGCAACTACTGATGCCTGCATGCCCTAGAGCCCATGCTCTGCAACAAGAGAAGTTACTGCAATTGAGAAGCCCGCACATCACAACTAGAGAGTAGCCCCCCTGACTGCACCTAAAGAAAAGCCCATGCAGCAACACAGACAAAGCCCATGCAGCACAGCCAAAATATCAATTTTTAAAATGTATTTAAAAACTATTAATGGATAAACGAAATGTGGTATTATGGTATACTATTCCATCATTGAAAGAAAAGAAAGAGGAGTAATAATTTGGGGACAGTGATTTCTGCTGTAGTTTCCTAGAATGAGTTAATTGATGATTCTCTTTGGGCTGCATTTAGATTAATTTGAATAAAAGGGAAAAAATTCTGTAAAGAGGAATACGTGCTACCAGTCAGAAGGGCCACCCATCAAAAAGTCTACAAATAATAAATGCTGGAGAGGGTGTGGAGAAAAGGGAACCCTCCTACAGCGCTGGTGGGAAGGTAACTTGGTGCTGCCACTAAGGAAAACACTGTGGCAATTTCTTTAAAAACTAAAAATAAAGTTGCCACCTGATCCAGTAATTGGGTATATATTTGGAAAAGACAAAAACTTTAATTCAAAAGATACACGCACCTCAGTGTTCGTAGCGGCACTATTTACAATAGCCAAGACATCGACGCAACCTAAATGTTCATCAACAGATAAACAAATAAAGAAGATATGGTAAGTATATGCAATGGAATATTGAAAAGTAGTGAATGAGTTAGTAGCTCAGTCGTGTCCAGCTCTTTGCAACCCCATGTGCTGTAGCTCACCAGAGTCCTCTGTCCATGGAATTCTCCAAGCAAGAATACTGGAGTGGGTAGCCATTCCTTTCTCCGAGTGATCTTCCCAACCCAGGGATTGAACCCTGATCTCCCACATTGCAGAATCATTATCATCTGAGCCACCAGGGAAGCCTCGGTGGAATATTCAATTCAATTCAGTCGGTCATGTCTGACTCTTTGTGACTCCTTGGACTGCAGCAAGCCAGGCTTCCCTGTCCATCACTAACCCCCAGAGCTTGCTCAAACTCATGTCCATTTAGTCGGTACTGCCATCCAACCATCTCCTCCTCTGTCGTCCCCTTCCCCTCCTGCCTTCAATCTTTCCCAGCATCAGGGTCTTTTCCAGTTAGTCAGTTCTTCGCATTAGGTGGCCAAAGTATTGGAGCTTCAGCTGCAACATCAGTCCTTCCAAAGAATATTCAGGACTGATTTCCTTTAGGAATGGAATATTACTCAGCCATAAAAAAGAATGAAACAATGCCGTTTACAGTGACATGGACGGACCTAGAGATTATCATACTAGCTGAAGTATGTTCGACAAAGCAAATATATGATATCACTTATATGTGGAGTCTAAAAAATGATACAAATAAACTTATTTATAAAACAGAAATAGACTCACAGATAGAAAACCAACTTAAGTTTACCAAAGGGAAAGGGGGAGGGATAAATTAGGAGTTTGAGATTAACAGACATACACACTGCTGCTGCTGCTGCTGCTGCTAAGTCACTTTAGTCGTGTCCAACTCTGTGCGACCCCATAGACGGCAGCCCGCCAGGCTCCTCTGTTCCTGGGATTCTCCAGGCAAGAACACTGGAGTGGGTTGCCACTTCCTTCTCCACAGATATACACTACTATATATAAAATAGATAAACAAGGACCTACTGTATATTTGATATCTTATAATAACCCATATTATAAAGAACCTGATTGAAGGTATATATCCTGAATCACTTTTCTGTATCCATGAAACTAACACAGCATTATAAATTACTTATACTTCAGTTTCTAAAAGAAGAAGAGCCTACGTGACATGAACAGAGAAGCAGGCTTGAGAAAACTCCCAGAAAGATATTCTCAAGTTCTAATGCCATGTGCTCAGTTTATCATCACCTCCTTGCTGAAGATTAAAGACTTGACTTTCCATTTGAACTCATAAAACAAAACAGTTTAGGAAAATAGTGTCTTGGTCATAAGGTCACTGACTTTAAACTTCTGCAAAATTAACAACTTGGCTCTCTGTTACCAGTGACTTTTAAATTGGAATAGTCAGAGCCTGGGTAATACTCCAGAGAAACCTCTGTCTGGTCCTCATAGCATTTGGTTATCAAGCAAGAAACTTGGACGTTCAGTAGGAAGACCATCCCTAAAGTTGAAGCCCCATATTTATAGAAAAGAATGCCAGAAATAATGAACAGATTATGAGGAAAGTGTGGCATTATAGGAAGATAACTGACTTTGCAGTTAGACCTGCATTCAAGTCCTGGCATCGTAGTTTACTAGCTGTGAAACTTTCAGGCAAGTTATTCAAGTTTTCCTAACCTTCCGAGCCTCGGATTGCTTCTCTACGGCATGGAAATGATAGTATCTATACAGCCTGTTTCCATGGGCACCTGGCCACCTGTATTGTTTTGAGTAGGACTCTTTCAGAAAGTCACACATGGCAGAACTCTAACTCTGATTAGCTGAAGGAAAATGTAAACAGCTGGGAGAAAGTGGAGGGGCATGAGGGAAGGCTGGATTTCTGAGACTGTCTAACCAGGAAGGGCGGGCATGAAGCTGGAAACTGTTGGAAGGAGAAACTCAAAATCCTCGGGGCTGGCTGTCCACCAGTCATCCCCTCCATGTGGGCTTCCCTCTCTCAGCCCTGAGTCTCAGGCTCTAGAATCATGTCTGCTGGCAGCTGCAGGTTCACCTCTGGCACAGAAGAGCAAAGGGATGTCTCCCATCTTTATTTAGTTAAGGACTCTGGTAATCCTGCCTTAGGACCTCTACCTTCACTCCTTGGATCACTAACTGTGGCTGTGTGTGCACATGCTACCTCGAAACACGAGGTGCTTGGCCCAGGTCGGGACCACAACCTCCACGCCAGAGAAGACAGGGTTAGTTATCGGAAGACGACAGAGGAAGTACTGCATAAATTCAGACTTAAGGAGTCTACCCCCTCTCCCAGACCAATCTCAGCCTTCAACCTGTCCCTCCTCCCTCACCATCCCTACTCTCTCTTCTATTCCACATCTCAGTGAATAATCTTACCCAGTAGCTGAAGCCTGGAATCTGGAGTCAGCTATCTTCCCCTCCCCCAGTGGAATGACTCACCCAGCCCTAGAACTCTGCCTACACATTCCTCCCACATCTATCACTTTACTCCATCCGCCTGGCACAGGACTCACTATCCTTCATCTGTGTGACAGTAATAATGGGTCTTCTTTCTTTTTGTTGTACCTCCTTCCATATTAACTTCCCCACTCTGCATTGAGTTATTTTTCTAAAGAAAAAATAACTTGTGTCAAAATAACTTTAGAAAATAATTTTCTTTCTTCCCTGTTCAAGATTTTAATAGCTCCCCATCAAGGCCAGCTACAGAGCTTATGGGACCTGGTGCAAAATATTGAGAAAGCAAGGGGAAAGTGCCATTAAATTTACTAAAATATAAAGTTCTCCCCTTTTTGGTCATCTCTCTTTCATCATGTCATGGTATTTTTACTTGCCACTTAATATTCTAAGAAAAGAAAAATTTGAATGAGAAACAGCATGAACTTTACTGTTCATCTGCGCATGCCAGTTTTAAATGGAAATATGAGTGTTTAAGTCACATGAGGAATCACTGAAGTGATATAATTTGTATTTATAGCCAACAGAACAAAACTAGCCCAACTGTATAATCTCACTTCTTAAAATGCACATGGTCTGTCAACACTTAAGGGGAGCTGGTGCCTTTCATAATATGCTTACCTTGTTCTTGTTCTGAGGGGCTAACTTCCCAACATAGTATGCCTAGTTTAATTTTGTGCTCGTGGAGCATCAATGAAGACTACATGCGGGGGAAGGAGCAAGGTAATGCAGAAGTACACATGGCATATACCTCCTCTGCTTGTGTGTATACACTATTGTCTTATTGGACTTCACTTACAAAACACAGGTTCAGAGATAAAACTATTTCCATCAACGAGTGAATGGATAAAGAAGATGTGATATATATGAATATATATATACAACGGAATACTACTCAGCCATAAAAAAGAGTGAACTTTTGCCATTTGCAACAACATGGGTCAACTTAGAGGGTCTGATGCTAAGTGAAATAAGTCAGACAGAGAAAGACAAATACCATGATACCATATATATCACGTATATGTGGAATCTAAAAAATACAACACGCTAGCAAATATAACAGAAAAGAAACAGACTGACAGAACAAACTAGTGGTTACCAGTGAGGAGAGGGAGGGTAGGAGGGGCAACATAGTGGTTGAGAGTTACAAGCTACTAAGTATAAAGTAAGCTACGAGGAAAGTAATTATCCTCCAATGAAAATAAATTAATTTTTTTGAAAAAGAAATTTAGAAAAAGTAAGTTACAACACAGGAAATATAACCAATATTTCATAATAACCATAAACCTTTAAAAATTGTGAATCACTGTATAATACATGCTAGTGGTAAAGAGTCTGTCCGCCAATGCAGGAGATGAGGGTTCAGTCTCTGGGTTGGGAAGATCTCTGGAGTAGGAAATGGCAACTCACTCCAGTATTGTTGTCTGGAAAATTCCATTGTCAGAGGAGTCTGGTGGGCTACAGCCTATGGGATCACAAAGAGTTGGAAACAACTAAACATGAGCACAACTTAGGTAATACTGTACATCAAAAACTGTACTTAAATACATAAATAAGAAAAAAGATTAAAATTATTGAGAATTTCAGAACAGCTGGCAGCAGAGCATTAAACCAAAACACGGGGCCCATCCAAGCATAAAGTCCTGTGGGACTGTACTGGCTATACACCCATGAAGACGGACTTGATTTCTGTTTTTTGTAGGGTGAGTTCAAGTTGTTTTAAATGAGGTATTGGACTTTTTATGAGTAGCTGGAAGCCTCTTCTTTCCTTTCTCTATCCATTCTCCCACTTCTTTGCCACACAGAGTTTTTTTCTCCTCCAAGGATGAGCTTCTTGTAGTAAACAAGTTTCTCTCACACCATCTTCATTGCCTGAAATGTCTGAGATCCTTCACGCATTTTAAGTCTCAGTTCAAAGGCTGCCTCCTCTGTGGGGATTACCTTGGTTCTTCCAGGAAGATTTAAGACCTCTTTTATGCTTGTCTGAGCTCTGATACACAGCTTGTGGTCATTATATATTGCATCACCATTGCCTGTAGGTCTATGTCCCCAAGACTGTAAGCTCTTTGAGAGCAAGAACTGCCTCTTTTCTTGTTAGAATGCATGGTGTCCAGCTGAGTGCTTGGCAAATGAAAGGAGCTCACTCAGTGAAACATTTGTAAATTGAATGAAAGAATGACACAGTACCTGGCATACAGTGGGTATTCACTTATTGATTCATTCCTTCAAAAATAGTTACTGGTTGCCACTGCTTGCTCTATGCCACGTCTGTCCTTCCTTCAACAAATAGTGAATGTCTACTGCATGTCAGGACCTATGCTGGGAGCTGGAAACAAACTAGTGAACAAGACGGACCAGCTCCCTTCCTTTTAAGACCTCATATCCCAGTGAGCTCTCAAGAGACATGATTTCACTTCCTCCCTCTTCCCCAGCACCTCCTAAGAGGTAACCAAATCAGTCATACATATTTTAAGACTTTCTCTGTTTCTACCTTCTGCTCAAGATTCTCTTTCTCTGCTTCATTGTCAGGTACCAAGAGATGGATGCTTGATCTTGCCAGAGTTGTTTCGTTTTTTTCAACCACTGCAGAGATTAGTGTGAAATGAACATGAAATCAGGCTTTTGGCCCCTGAACCAGCTCAGGCCATCTCACTAAATCATTCCAGAGATAATTCTCCCTAGTTCAAGAAAATCAGTCAATGCTGACTACTGTGTTTAATCTCTTCTCCTCGCCTAATTGTTTCTATCTCACAAACTAGAGATTTATGGGACTTCCCTGGTGGTCCAGTGGTTAAGACTCTTGTGCTTCCACTGCAGGGGGCATGGGTTCTATCTCTGTTCAGGGAACCAAGATCCTGCATGGTGCACAGCCAAAATAAACAAATTAGAGGTATTTCCTTGTAACACATATCGCGTCTGGTAATCAAAACTGTGTGTGTCTCATTTGCTGTGCAATTGGTTCCAGAGCTGAGCTCAGGCTAACGAGCAAGAGAACTGAACTGTTTGGACGCTTGAGTTCTGGGTGGCATAGGCCTATTTGCCATCCTCCCTTCACTTCTCTGTTACCTTCTGCCCTCGTGTAATTTCTAAGTGTTCTTTAGCAAAGAGGAATGTCACAAAGCCTCTGTATGAAAGAACTTTGACTCATACAGAACTGATTTTCCCTGATGTTCTCCCAGCTGAGATAAAATGTTTCACACTTAATCATGGCTAGGAAAACAAATATTTTGGGAAGTTGGACCAGTCTCACTTTCAGGAGTTATTTATGACTTAAAAAATTATAGAAATGTTTAAGAGGTGAAGTCTCATTTGGGGCATACTGTGGACCCAATTGTGCACTCCCCCCATTCATATGGGCTTCCAAGATGGCTCAGTGGTAAAGAATCTGCCTGCAATGCAGGAGACATGGGTTTGATCCCTGGGTCAGGAAGATCCCCTGGAGAAGGAAATGGCAACCCACTTCAATATTCTTGCCTGAAAAATCCCGTGGACAGAAGAGCCTGGTGGGCTACAGACCGTGGGGGTCACAAAAAAGTCAGAGATGATTTAGCAAGTAAACTACAACAACTCATTTATATGTTGAAGCCCTGACCCCTCAGTGTGATGGTATTTGGAGATGGGGCCTTTGGGAGGTAATTACACTTGGTTAAGATGGGATGGGGCCTTTGTGATGGGGTTAGTGGCTTTACAAGAAGAATAAAGAGAGGTCATTCCTTCCCCACCATGTGAGGACACAGTGAGAAGACGATTGTCTGCAAGTCAGGAAGAGAGTTCTTACCAGGAGTTGGCCAGCACTTTGATCTTAGACTTCTTAGTCTGCAGAGGTCATAATTTCCACACACATCTGTTAAATGCTAGTCACTGTTGAATAGTTTGGGTCCCTCCAGGGCCTGTCAGAATCCAGACTGACCACATCAACTGCTTCAGCCTCTTGCTACACGTTTTGCATTTAAATGATGACCCTAGCTGAGCTCTGACACATTGGAAGTGGCAGTGGGTTGACTCTTTGCAACTTTATGAATGGCAGCATGCCAGGCTTCTATGTCCTTCAGTATCTCTTGCAATTTTCTCATGTTCATGTCCATTGAGTCAGTGATGCCATCCAACCATCTCATCCTCTGTCAACCCCTTCTCCTCCTGCCCTCAATCTTCTCCAGCATCAGGGTCTTTTCCAGTGAGTCAGTTCTTTCCATCAGGTGGCCAAAGTATTGGAGCATCAGTCCTTCAGCATCAGTCCTTCCAATGAATATTCAGGGTTGATTTCATTTAGGATTGACTGATTTGATCTCCTTGTTGTCCAAGGGACTCTCAAAAGTCTTCTCTAGCACCACAATTTGAAAACATCAATTCTTCAGCACTCAGCCTTCTTTATGGCCTTCTCTCACATCCATACATGACTACTGGAAAAACCATACCTTCGACTCTATGGACCTTTGTAGGCAAAGTGATGTGTCTGCTTTTTAATACACTATCTAGGTTTGTGTATGAACATAATAACAAAAACAAAGGTTAAAGTCATAGAAACAGATCCAGCATGGAGTGAAAATTAACCCTTCCAGGTTATAGTGGTTTACTACATTGTTCTTGGAGGAGAGGCGTTTGAAACCATCATGTTTTTCAAACCCCATGGAAAGTGCAGGCAGGAACTATGAATGATGGTCAGCCAGAAAAATGTGAATTTGTTGCAGCATTTCATGAAATTGATCACTTTAAGAACTACTCTCTGTCCTT
Source organism: Antilocapra americana (assembly GCA_007570785.1). Taxonomy (NCBI): domain Eukaryota; kingdom Metazoa; phylum Chordata; class Mammalia; order Artiodactyla; family Antilocapridae; genus Antilocapra; species Antilocapra americana. Next base: position 28,435,670 of record ML663562.1, on the reverse strand, counting down.
ACACCTGGGCTCCAGCCTATCTAAGAAAGCACACTTTCTGGAAGGCAACAGGTTCTCTTGAGCCTTGGCACTTGAACCTCCCTTTCTTAGGTGCATTCGCTCCCTTTCTTGCCACTCTTCCCTAGATGTCCCTCCTGCCCCATCGTCTTGATGATCTTTGTCAGTGACCTGAAGATGGCTTCTCACTGTATCTACCTCCATAAAGGCAGATGGCACCCTGAGCTATAAAAATCTGTTTACAGATGAGTCTCCTACCTGATGCCACCACCCTGGAGGGTTCCTTCTTTTCCTGTTGTGACCCAGTCCCTGCTTGGCAAAGCCACTGCATGTTGTAGTCCTTCAATACATATTTCTTGAATGAATGAGCATTTATGCCTTGGATGATGAAGGAAACATAATCACTGTTGTCTGAAAAAGAAAATCAAGCACATGAGAGTTGTGAGTTAAGTTCTTTGGGGGCAAAATGAGAACTATACCCCAGTTATACTGAGAGCTTCTCAGATATCTCTGAGGAACTGCTTCGAAGAAGAGGAGGGAAGGTCAGTGTTACAGATGGTTTTAGTGGAGAGGGGGTTACGTGCAGTCAGACACACGTTTTGGCAGAGGGTTGGTGCTAGTCATGAGGAGCAGATGTCACTGTTAACGATTTTAGTGCTTTTGTAGATATGACAAGATGCAAGAATTCGAGCTCATAAAACCTCCTCCTGAAAATATTTAACTCTCTGAAAGCCTGTTCTGCCAGTTTTTCCCAGAGCACAGGGTACTTTATTCCTAATCTCCACCCCAAACTCCTTTCAGCATGTTTGGGGCGTTATCACTGTGGTCAGGGTAGCAAAACATATAAATCATTTTTTTTTCCTCAATGCCTTTGTTGTGAATATGAGTTTCAGGTCCTTGACACTCTAAATCTTTAGATATGAAGCTGATTTGATAGCTTCCGTGTGCCTGTGTCATTCTGACTTCAGATTTCATTTTCATAGCTCGGCTTGTGCTGTGAATCCAACACTCACCTCCCACTACCCCCACCAATTTATTCACCAAAAGGTGAGTTCCTCTGGGCTCTGGCTTTCTCTAGAGAGGTCAGCAGAGGGATTCCTTCCTTGCTGTTTAGTTTTCTGGATCTCTCCCTGGAGGGTATCAGGCTACCTGGCCAATAGCAGAATTTCACTCCTGGAGTTCTTGGCATTTGCAGCATTGGCAGTCAATGGATTCGCAAGTAAAGCTCTCTGATGGGTAGACAGAGAGAGGGTCTCTCCTTAGACCCTCCTGTAGCAAGTGTCCAGTGAATATATGGGCTTAGGGGGACAACTGCCCTGCTTTGGTTACCAGCCAGCTGTTTACTTAGCCTCTTGATCTACAGCTTCCTCACTGAGGAGAAGATAATGAAAGTCCTGACATCATAAACTTTTTTGTAATAATTAAATAAAATCATGCACATAAAGTATAACATCAAATCTGGCCTACACTAAGCAGTCAGTAACAAAAGCTAATTGATGCCCCTAATGCATGTATGTGTGTAACTGATGACATAATAAATTTAATTTTCTAGCCTAGAGATTCCAGATATGATTCATCTAAACCTCTGGGGAAAGGTTGTGGGATATGAGACATTACAAAGTCTACCAACAAGGAAGCAACAAAATGCAATACAATATCAAGATTAGGTTCAGCAGTAACAGAGACCTCAAATAACTGTGGCTTCTACAACATAGAAATTTCTCTCTTACATAAAAGCCCAGAATTGGCAGTCTAGGGTCAGGATGGCACTTCGTGAGGCCCTCAGAGATCTAGGCTGTCTCTAATCCCCTCCCACTTCCAGCTTTATTGAAGTGTAATTGACAAAAGTATATATATTTAAAGTGTACAACTTGATGCTTTAATACATGTGTACATTGTGAATTGAGTACCACAATCAAGTCAATGAACACATTCATCATGTTATATACTTTTTTATGAAAAGCTTGAGATCTATTTTCTTAGCCTTTATCAGGTACACAGTACATTATTATTAACTATAGTCACCATTGACGTATCTTAGATCCTCAGAACATATTTATCTTATGACTAAATTTATACCCTTGACCAACATCTCTCCACTTTCTGCATCCTCAGCCCTTGACAACCACCTTTCAACTATGTTTTTATGATTTGACTTTTTTTTTTTAATTCCACATATGAATGAAACATACCATATTTGTCCTTGTCTGGCTTATTTTACTTAGTGTAAAGCCCTCCCGGTTCATCCATGTTGTCACAAATGGCAGGATTTCATTCTATTTTAAGGGAATAATGTATATTTATCTATTTCTTTATCCATTCATCCATCCACAGACACTTAGGTTGTCCTTCTCTCTGTCTTGATGCTTCATCATATGTCGACCTCTTGAGTCACTTCATGACCCAAGAGGGCTGCTCAACTCCATCCATAAAATTTAATTCAAGGCAGGAGGAAGTAAAAACAGGAAAGAACAGATGGTACAAACTTTCCCTCCTTTTAGGAGGATTCCTGGAAGCTGTCACATGACATTTCTGCTTAGAACCCATTGGCCAGAACTGAGTCACATGGCCTTACCCAACAGCAAAGGAGGCTGAGAAATTCAGCCTTTATTCTGTATTGCCATATGCCCAACCAAAAATCAGTAGTTCTGTTATAATGGAGGAAACGGAAAATGAAGACTGTAAACAGTCTCTGCCATAAAAACTCATCCTTCTCATGATATTCATCATAATCAATGACCTTAAGTGAGGTCCCTAAAACTTTGCTACATTTTTTTCAATAAATTCAATAATAAGGCCTAGCATTATGCTTGGCACTGATATACATGCCATAAATCTAGGCAGTGAGGGTACAAAGATAAGTAAGGAACAGTTCCTCCCCAAATAAAAATAGTACAGTGTTTTATGTGCTGTACCAACAGTAGTTACAAAGTGTTACTAGATATGGAGGAAGGAATGATTAAACTTTCTGGAGGAGAGGGTTACAGGGGATGGCCTAAGGAGGCCTCATGGAGAATAATTTTTGTTTGGGACCTTCATAGATAAAGAGAACCTTCTTAGAAATGAGCAGAATTGAGCCCAAGGCTGACTGCTGGGAACATTCTCCACTATAGGAAAGGGATGCTACACTTAAGTAAATGGATTCAAGCAAAGAGTTAGAGAGAAATGAAATGGAGAAGGAGAAGAAAAGAATGTAAATCAATGATCGTTTTTTACTTTCAGTGATGAAACTTGGCTGGACCACTTCTAGTCTTAACGTAATTTTTTTCCCTGGAAATATTGAGTACTTTTCACGAAGAGCTAATTTAGCATACTGTATATGGGGCAGCGAAGAGGAACTAAAGAGCCTCTTGATGAAGTGAAAGAGGAGAGTGAAAAAGCTGGCTTAAAACTCAACATTTAAAAAATAAAGATCATGGAAAACAGTCCCATCACTTCATGGCAAATAGAAGGGGAAACAATGGAAACAGTGACAGACTTTATTTTCTTGGGCTCCAAGATCACTGCAGATGGTGATTGCAGCCATGAAATTAAAAGACACTTTCTCCTTGGAAGAAAAGCTATGATTAACGTAGACAGCATATTAAAAAGCAGAGACATTACTTTGCCAACAAAGGTCCATCTAGTCAGAGCTATGGTTTTTCTAGTAGTCATGTATGGATGTGAGAGTTGGATTATAAAGAAAGCTGAGCACTGAAGAATTGATGCTTTTGAACTGTGGTGTTGGATAAAACTCTTGAGAGTCCCTTGGATAGCAACGAGATCAAACCAGTCAATCCTAAAGGAATCAGGCCTGATTATTCATTGGAAGGACAGATGCTGAAGCTGAAGCTTTAATACTTGGGCTACCTGATGTGAAGAACTGACTCCTTGGAAAAGACCCTGATACAGGGAAGGATTGAAGGCAGGAGAAGGGGATGACAGAGAATGAGATGGACTCGATGGACATGAGTGTGAGTAAGCTCTGGAAGTTGGTGATGGGCAGGGAAGCCTGGCATGCTGTAGTCCAAGGGATCCCAAAGAGTCGGACACGACTGAGCAACTGAACTGAACTGATATGGGGTAGAAAGATTCCTTTTAGAAACAGATTAACGGTACTAAATGTCAGACTTAGCTGAAGTTTATATGATATGAAACTTCTGATAAAATATATAAAATAATCTCATTGAGAAAGTAATCAAAGGTCTGGGGGAAAAGCTTCAGTGATGGCAGTAAAGTCAACCTCACTTTATGATTACAAATGGGGAAATGAATTTATAAAGTTAAGAAGCTTTCCCAAATCATTGGGCTTTATTATGGAAGGAACTCAGATTTTCTCATTCCTGGCAATGTCAGGTTCCCTCAGTTACTAAGCCTCTTTTGAATGTGGATGTGGAATTTTCTATATTGAATACAAGTGATGATAAATTGAAATAATAATGGAGTACAGTTCAGGCAAATAAACATGGAACTGGGTGTACATGGAGGATCTGGTCTCAGGCACATCTCTGCACCATCGATAATCTGTGTGCTGTACCAGACCCAAGGACATCGCCAGCCACATCCAGAACATCACTTGCCAGCTACAACCTTATGGTCTCAAGGTCTCCCCTTGTATCTATGCAACCATTTTGAATCACAACCAATCCTTACTTAACAACACCTTTACTTCTTGCCAGATCCAACTATTGTTCCAGTTGCTTAATTGTGTCCGACTCCTTGCAACCCCATGGGCTGCAGCATGCCAGGCTTCCCTGTCCTTCACTATCTCCAGGAGTTTGCTGAAACTCATATCCATTGAGTTGACGATGTCATCCAACCATCCTATCCTCATGGTCCCCTTCTCCTTCTGCCTTCAATCTTTCCCAGCATAAGGGTCTTTTCTAATGAGTTGGTTCCTCCCATCAGGTGGCCAAAGTATCAGAGCTTCAGCATCAGTCCTTCCAATGAATATTCAGGGTTGATTTCATTTAGGATTGACCAGTTTGATCTCCTTGCAGATTCAACTATAATTCTTGATAAATAACTCGTGTAATCAATTGTAAGCTTGAGATTTTGCCTATGTGGTTCTGCTACATTTTGGAGTCTGGCAGAAAGCAATTCAAATGCCTCTTGAATCTGCATCTCCCAAGCTACAGTCCCAACAAACCCCAAATAAACATCTTTTTATTTCAATCAGGTCTCTGTTTCTCAAATTCTATTTAACACATGTAATGTTTCAAATTCCAGTTTGTTTCCTATTCTGTTTCAGCATGCATACATTCTAACATAAGCTCACATGCACAATCTGAAAATACCTATAGTTGATTGTGAAAAATATCTTGATAAAGCTTTATCATGCATCTGGATAAAAAAATTAAACACTGTAGACTGTGATGCTACAAAATTGTCACTATAAACATAGAAGCCATCATATGTCAAAACTGGATTCAAGATAATTTGAAGAACTTCTTTCTAAAAGAGCACAGAAGGATTTCAGTTCATCAGAATCTGGGGAAGAAAAAGTATTCAGCCATCGGAGGCACTGCTAAGTGAGACAAAAACCTTCCTGCAGTTGGGGTGGGAGACTTTGAGAAGCCTGGAGTCTATTCAAGAGAAAGATACAAAGTCTGCAAAATATGCTGCTTTCAGCAGTAAAATGAGGATGAAATAAAATAAAAGTAGCAATTGTGTTAGACTCTTGTTTCATGCTAGGGAGGGATTTTCAGTACTAATCAACTCAATTGGCCCATTTTGAAATAATTTCACTCTGTAATTTTGAGGAAATGCAGTAAAAGTTTCCCAAACAATAAATGTCTCTATTAATTTATAAAACTTGTTGCCCACTGGATTTATATTCAAGATGGTCTTAATTTCTTTCTCTATCTTTTAAGTTACTTTTAATTAGCTTTTGCTTTTGCAGTTTTTTGAGAAGGATTACCATTTCCTAAGTCAGATACAATTTTGATCTCATTTTTTTTTTTTAACTTTCTTGTCTTGGGAAATTTTGTGATTTGATTTCATTTTTGGCCACTCCGGATGGCATGTAGAATCTTAGTTCTCTGACCAGGGATCAAACTCATGTCCTCTGCAGTGGAAGCGCAGAGTCTTAATTACTGGACTGCCAGGGAAGTCCAAGGATTTTTGTTTTTGACTCTTAAGAACCCACCAACCTCTTGGCCAGGGTCTTCCTCTAGCTGAGCCGCACCTAGGTTTTCAGCACAAGAGGATGTAAGGTGGTAGACTCAGTTAGCCAGAGGGGCTGTATGCTAGTAAGCATGTGAACCTTGGGTTTGAATACTAGCCCTGCCGCTTTCTAGCTGTGTGACTTTAGACAGATTGTTTAACTTCTCTGTGTCTCAGTTGCCTACATCAGAAGTTGCTGTGAGGATTGAGTGCCCAGTGCATAATGAATCCTCACAGAAATGGTACTTAATATCATTATTGTGTTCCCAACAATATATTCATGTTTGAAGCATGAATGTTTCTTTTTTAAAAAAATATTTTATTTATTTTAATTGGAGGCTAATTACTTTACAATATTGTAGTGATTTTTGCCATACATTGACATGAATCAGCCATGGGTGTACATGTGTTTCCCATCCTGAACCCTCCTCCCACCTTCCTTCCCATTCTGTCCTCTGGATCTTCCCAGTGCACCAACCCTGAGCACCCTGTCTCATGCATCGAACCTGGACTGGCAATCTGTTTCACATATGACAATATACTTGTTTCAATGCTATTCTCTCAAATCATCCCACCCTCGCCTTCTCCCACAGAGTCCAAAAGACTATTTTATACATCTGTGTCTCTTTTGCTGTCTTGCATATAGGGTCATCATTAACATCTTTCTAAATTCCATATGTATGTGTTTGTATACTATATTGGTGTTTTTCCTTCTGACTTACTTCACTTTGTATAATAGGCTCCAGTTTCATCCACCTCATTAGAACTGATTCAAATGCATTCTGTTTAATGGCTAAGTAATATTCCATTGTGTATATGTACCACAGCTTTCTTATCCATTCATCTGCTGATGGACATCTAGGTGAAGCAAATGCTTCTTTAACATTTTCTTTAATATAATGTGTCCTGAAGTGGAGAATCTAGTTATTGAAGTCAAAAGATCTTGGTTCAAAGCCCAACATTGCCACGTTCTAAATGTGTGACCTTGGCAAAGCATACAACCCTCATGGGCCTCAGTTTTCTCAACCACCAAATGTAAAGAGAGATGGATACCTTTGATGCAAAACTCCTGTACATTCCAGCTCCTCCCTTTGCCTCTTTGGAGCAGTTTCTCAGAGCTAGCTGAAACACTGTCTCCCAGGCAGCAGTCCTCAGTTTTCTTATTTGTTATATGTTTATGGTCAATTTCAAGCCCAAAGGGTATAATTCCCCTGAGAGAGGAGGGATCTTTTCTACTTTGTTTCCTGCTGTATCCTCAAGTAGAGAGCAGAGCACCTAGCACATAGTTTATGCTCAATAAAGTTGCCAGTTTAATATATGGATAAGCAAATGAATGAGTGAGGATGGTAGCAGAGGAGCCTGTCCTCTTCTTCATTTTAATTTCATGTAATTAACACAAGGGGTGGTTTTGGGGAATGGGGGAATTAACACGAAGAAACAGATGAGTCTCAACATCAAAGTGATGTAGTGTATTGAGGACCACGGAATCTGGAGTCAGGTTTGCCAAGTTCAGTTCCCATCTGGCTATTCTGTGACTTGTGGTAGGTTCTCTAACTCTCTGGGAAAAAAAAGAGTGTGATAGTAAAAATGCTTCTTATTACTTGAGTATTCAGAGAAGGCAATGGCAACCCACTCCAGTACTCTTGCCTGGAAAATCCCATGGACGGAGGAGTTGGACATGACTAAGAGACTGACTTCACTTTTTTCACTTTCATGCATTGGAGAAGGAAATGGCAACCCACTCCAGTGTTCTTGCCTGGAGAATCCCAGGGATGCAGAAGCCTGGTGGGCTGCTGTCTATGGGGTTGCACAGAGTTGGACACAACTGAAGCGACTTAGCAGCAGCAGCAGCAGCAGCTTGAGTATTAAATGAGATAATGCATATAAAGCTCTTTTAATAATGACAGGCCTGTAATAAATCATTGTGTTGTTGTTTGGTAAAACTTCAAGTCTCTGATTCCCTAGCCTCCTCCTTCCCCTACTTCATGTCAGCTATCCCAAATGCTGAGCATTCCTTATGTGACTGGAGCCTGCCCTCCCAGGAGTTCTCACTCCTCCCCATGCCACTCCCATGTGCTAAGGAAATTTCCATCTCCAGGTCCCTGGGGTTTAGCTTCAATTCCATTCCTTTCTTTCTTACTAGAGAAAGCACTTGGGAAAACAAAGTGAAAACCCAGTTATCAGAAGGATAACAGGAATCTTCTCAAATTTAAAAAACCGTAAGTGTAAATCATTAGAAAACTGTCATCTCTCAAATGACACTAGATAAATGAGACTGGGAATCACTGGCCTTCATGTCATACTGAGCAAGAAAAGGACTGAAAATGAAACGGAGAAGAAAGCCACCTTGAGCAGCAACTCCTCTGGTCCCAAATTATAGTTGATGATGTTACCTACCATCAGGTCCCAGGGAAGAATCTTTCCTGAACCACATCTAGGAAGTTACACCGTCCATCAAGAGTAATGGAACTGGATCCCTGCCCCTCCACAGGGGAGCAATTGATTGAAAATGGTATGTAAGTTAATGCTTGAAAAGTCCACTAGCAGAGATTGCATCCTGCTAGAACTGTGCACCCAGAACATCAGCAGAATGAATGGCTTCAGACTACTACTTGGTAGTGGGTGATACTGAAGATCTTAGGTGTTACAGGTGTCTGAAGAGCTCTGGCACCTTAATCCTTTCTGTCTCAACACAGAAAGGAATTCAGTGAGAGTCAAAGTGATAGATAAGAACTGATTTATTAGAATAGGATGCTTGTAAGGTTCACAAGCTGTCAGGCAAGCATTGTGCTCGCTGCCCTGAGTACTCAGTGGGTTCTGTTTTTATAATTAGAGAAAGAAGCGGGGGTGGGGGGGGGGGCGGGTAGCTGATCTTCTTTGTCTTTCTTGAATAGACATCCTGTTTCCATCATCAGTTCCTCCCCCAGGTAGGGCAGGGAAGTTTACTTGTCCCTTCCTATATGGTCAGGCCAGGACTGTCGTAACACTTTGGAAAAATATTTTTGGGTGTCAGTACAATGAGGTTCTTTCATTTTGAAAAGTCACCTTCCCATAAATGACTGTTGTGTGTGTGTGTGTATGCACAGAACCTGTTTTGGAAGTCATTAACTTGATGATTTCATTGGGTAGTTTGTAGGCCTTATTTTCTACTATTGTTTTATTGTTTTGGGGGGCATGGTACAAAGAACATGTCTCGGGGACCAAAGAACATGCTTTGCAGTTACTAACTCACTGAGCTCATGGGCAGGATGTAGGTCTCATGCCACCAATGTTCTATTGTTTTGGATCATGTATCCTATTTCTGTTGCATGGCTTTGTTGCTAAGCAAGTTAGCTTGATTTCATCATTAGGCAAGCCTGTCTGACTTTGATGCAGAGTGACTCGTTTGGCTTTATGAGTCAAGCAGGCTCACATTGTTTCAGAATTTTCCCATTATTTTCTTGAGTGGTCATTAGTCTTACTGTGGTCTCCCAAATTCCCCTAAAGTTCTCTCCCTATCAACAATTCTCTAAGGGTTTCTAAGCTAACTATTTGATCATCCTATTCTGTCTTTATCAATACCATTATTTTTAACTGAATAATAAAATGCATATAATTCTCCTTCTATATTGTGTTCCATTACACTCTTCATTTGTGGTCTTGGTAGAATCTTGAAAAGAAGTATTCCTAAGGACTGGATCTGAAGACTAGTTATATATCTGAGCTGGGTAACATGACTGTCTTAGAGTTTCTTCCCAAACCAAACCCTTAGGCAAGGATTTGAATGTTAAGTTGCTTATTGGCAAGTACAAGGAACATTGTTAGGGGAGTGGACAAGTGCTACAGGGAAAGGATGAAGCCAGTAAAGAGGATGTTATGAAACCAGTGGCCTCAGTGGGCAACGGAAATGTAATACCATAAGGAAATTTTGGGAACCAGTGTGAAACACACATCTCAGAATAATTTGGGGTAGATTGAGCAGGAGGGTCACTGGAGTGAGGCAAAGCTGTAATAATTTCCTGGTGCTTCCAGCCTGCTGCAAACACATGTCATTGAAAATGCCTTATAGGTTTCCAGAAAGAGCTGTTTAGGTCCCAAGATGCCCATGCTCAGAGCTCTATCAGCTGGAGCACACCGAGTCGGCGAGAGCTGTAAGGGGGATACTGGTAGTAGCTGCATCATTAACCACTGTAGTCAATGTAAGCTAATCTGAACACAATGACTAGCTGGAAGATCCCTGGCAAAATTTTAACCTTCTTTTCTCTCAGTATTTAAGCCTAAAGATTAATACCAGCCTTATCAGGTCGCTGTGAGAATTAATGCAGAAAATGTATGTCAAGTAAACCCTGGGACACAGTAACTCTTCAACAAATTTTACATACATATGAAGTCCTTAGGATCCTGAGACCAGGGTAACTGCTCTCTTATTGAATGTAGCCTTAACAGGGCTTACTTTTTTTTAACCATGCTTACTTTGATCTGGGAATGTAACATATTACCAACTACAGCAGGAGAGAAAAGGTCTATTTGTATGTCAGATAGTCACCCACTATTAAGTATATATTATACAAACATGTTCAAGCTGGTTTTAGAAAAGGCAGAGGAATCAGAGATCAAATTGCCAACATTCGCTGGATCATTGAAAAAGCAAGAGAGTACCAGAAAAACATCTATTTCTGTTTTATTGACTATGCCAAAGCCTGACTGTGTGGATCACTGTAAACAGTGGAAAATTCTTAAAGAGATGGGAATACCAGACCACCTGACTTGTCTCTTGAGAAAACTGTATGCAGGTCAGGAAGCAACAGTTAGAAATGGACATGGAACAACAAACTGGTTTCAAATAGAAAAAGGAGTATGTCAAGGCTGTATATTGTCATCCTGCTTATTTAACTTATATGCAGAGTACATCATGAGAAATGCTGGGCTGGAAGAAGCACAATCTGGAATCAAGATTGCTGGGAGAAATATCAATAACCTCAGATATGCAGATGACACCACCCTTATGGCAGAAAGTGAAGAGGAACTAAAAAGCCTCTTGATGAAAGTGAAAGAGGAGAGTGATAAAGTTGGCTTAAAGCTCAACATTCAGAAAACTAAGATCATGGCATCTGGTCCCATCACTTCATGACAAATAGATGGAGAAACAGTGAAAACAGTGGCAGACTTTATTTTTGGGGGGCTCCAAAATCACTGCAGATGGTGATTGCAGCCATGAAATTAAAAATTACTCCTTGGAAGGAAAGTTATGACCAACCTAGACAGCATATTAAAAAGCAGAGATGTTACTTTGCCAACAAAGGTCCATATAGTCAAGGCTATGGTTTTTCCAGTAGTCATGTATGGATGTGTGAGTTGGACAGTGAAGAAAGCTGAGGGCTGAAGAACTGATGCTTTTGAACTGTGGTGTTGGAAAAGACTCTTGAGAGTCCCTTGGACTGCAAGAAGATACAACCAGTCCATTCTAAAGGAGATCAGTCCTGGAAGGACTGACGTTGAGGCTAAAACTCCAATACTTTGGCCACCTCATACGAAGAGTTGACTCATTGGAAAAGACCCTGCTGCTGGGAAGGATTGCGAGCAAGAGGAGAAGGGGACGACAAAGGATGAGATGGTTGGATGGCATCACCGACTCTATGGACATGAGTTTGGGTGGACTCTGGGAGTTGGTGATGGACAGGGAGGCCTGACGTGCTGCAGTTCATGGGGTTGCAAAGAGTCAGACATGACTGAGCGACTGAACTGAACTGATAGAAACAGGATCTAGATTGATATGCCCAGAGTTTTAAACAAGTTTTTAAGAAGTAATACAAGAGAACTTCTGGGGCCCAGTAGATGGCTTCGTAGCTCTCTCTGCCCTCAGTCTGTGATTTAGTCCCAAATGCAAGCCCCAGATCATCCCTTTTACCTAGTGGATGTGTGACTCCCTCCCCTTGGCAGTAGACAGGAGGAAACAGGGTGTGTTGTCAGTTTCCAAGGGTACTATTCATCTCAAGATGCCTAACAGACCTCCATGTTCTTTTCTCAGTTTGCAGCCATGGTCACTCCATTTGTAAATAATGAAACATGCTCCTAAACACTATTTCTTTTATGGAAAGAAGAATGCTGTCAAAAGAGAAAAATCTTGTTGGTTTTGTAAAACTCTACAAGGAACCCAATAGAAACTGTTGATTTACCTGCATGCTTATTTTTCAAATTGGAGAAATAAATATCTTTTTAGAAATTACCTTTCATACAAAAAATACTTATTGACATTACGGGTTTAAAAAAATCTTTCTTTATTATATCATTGACAGTCTGAGAAAAGACCTGTTGTATTTAAAGTTATTTTTGTATTAAAAAAAACTGTAAATAGCTGCATTCACTTGGTTCTTAAATATCAGGGTTAGAATTTGATTTGTATTTTAAAGCTATTAGTCTCTCAGTCAACGTTATTGATGACCTACTTTCCAAGAATACAAATTGGAAGGTGGCAAAATATTTAATAAAAATAGATGGTTATCGAGTTTTCAAGAGAATGTCAATTTCTAACAGTCATTCTTTTTAAATAATTTTTTCTTAATGTGGATCATTTTTAAAGTCTATTGAATTTGCTACCGTATTGCTTCTGTGGTTTATGTTTTGGTTTTTTGGCCACAAGTCATGTGGGATCCAATCCACACCCCCTGCATTGGAAGGTGAAGTCTTAACCACTGCACTGCCAGGGAAGTCCCCTAACAATTATTCTTGAGAAAAGATTTGCAGTAGTTTCTGGGTATTTATAAACAATGCATCAAGATTTGATTTCTGATTTTATGTAAAAGCAGTTTGAGCAAGAACCAAAAAAAAAAAATGTACCTGGTTCCATTTTCACCATCTCTTCTTACCTTTTTTCTTTTATGGCTTGACTGCAGAGAAAAACATCTTGGAAGATTACCAGTTCAATGTCTCTTCTTTTCGCATTCATTAGTAGCACCATTTTGTTCATAGACTGATTTCTTTCAAGGCTGGAATCAAAGTTGATGCTTTTTACATGCTAATTTCTGCTCATTTAGATTTCTTTTTTTGGTTTCTCATAATAAATTTTCGCCTGTCTTAATTTCAGGTTTTTACTTAGCCACCCAATTACTCAGACTACATAATACATATAATGTCCAAGATCACATAACCTATTCTCCTTAGAGAAATGACCAGAAACCCCGAAAGTTAATGCTTTCCACTCACAAACTCACTTAAGCCCTGCTAAAGTGGAACTGAGTTTTCTTAATTGCTTCTCTGTTTGGCAGAGCTTTGATTTTTAATCCTTGTCTGTATGGTTCCAAAGTTCATGCATTTTATATCAAATGCCTCTTTGTTCAGTGCAAAACTAAAAAAATAACCTTTTATCTTTTTTGATACTCATACAATGAATGTTGTTGGTGCATCAGGACCAAGAAATGGGAAATTCACAACAAACAGCCAGCAAGTAATCACCTCTAAAGTGCTCAAAATTGGCTGGGAGAAATGTTCGTAATCTTAACAAAACTTTTCACTTACCTCTTTTACCTCTTCTAGTCATTTTTGAGTTCCTCAGGAGAGATGTTTAAGATTTAAAAAACATTCTTCATTCATCACATTTACTTTTGTATTTACTTTCATTACCACCATTGAAACATCTTGTTCCTGCAATTTTTCCTGCAAATAGATAAAACTGAACAGCATCAAGGCATAAATAAGCCTCTGGGGGTTCATCTGGGAGCCCCACCCTTTAGAAATTTTTCTGTGAGAAAACAGGTACTAATTCTTTTTTTTTTTTTCTGCTATAATTCTTTTCAGTTTTATTTTTATTTATTTATTTTTTTCCCTCTGGCAGTCTTACTTTATTTTATTTTATTTTATTTTTTATTGTTTTTGCCATACATTGTCATGATATCACCATGGGTTTACATATGCTTCCCCTCCGGAACCCCCCTCCCTCCTCCCTCCCCCCCGGGAAATCTCGCTGCACCAGTCCCGAGCATCAATCCTGGGCTGGCGATTGATTAGACACATGACAATTAACATGCTTCAGTGCCCTTCTCCCATATCATCCCACCCTTACCCTCGTCCACAAAGTCCACGAGTCTATTCTATACATCTGCGTTCCTTTTGTTGTCTCGCATGTTGGGTTCTCGTTACTGTCTTTCTAAATTCCATATATATGCGTTAATATACTGTATTGTTGTTTTTGCTTCTGGCTTACTTCACTCTGGATAATGGGCTCCAGTTTCATCCATCTGAGTAGAATTGCTTCAAATGAATTTTTTTTTAATGCTGAGTAATATTCCATTGTGTATATGTACCACAGCTTTCTTATCCATTCATCAGTTGATGGGCATCTAGGTTGTTTCCATGTCTTGGCTATTGTAAACAATGCAGCGATGAACATTGGGGTACACGTGGTTCTTTCAATTCTGGTTTCCTCGGTGTATATGCCCAGCAGTGGGATTGCTGGGTCATATGGCAGATCTATTTGCAGCTTTTTAAGGAACCTCCACACTGTT
>ML663562.1:28039397-28416049 GCA_007570785.1 Antilocapra americana | reverse complement strand
TTCCCTGAGCCCGCGGCCCGCCCCTCCCTGAGCAGGAGCAGTCCGCTTCGGCTGTGCTGCCGCTCGGCTGTTCCTTGTAGCCAGAGACGAACCTTGCAGGGCTTAGCTATTAATCTGCTTCTGCTCTCAGCTATATTGCTCTCCAAGATCCACCGCAGATCTGCCAGAGAGAATGCTCCCTGGTATTCGGAAACCTTTCTCCTCTTTTTTTTTTTTTCCTCTTTATTCCAGACTCCCCTTCCGGGACGGAACCCGTCCCCAGCTCTTTGTCTCTCCCTCTACTTTTTTTTTTTCTTTTCTTTCTTTTGTCCTACCTCCTCACGTCGGCAATGGGTCTCCTCTCCAGATGCCCGATGTCCTCTGCCAGCATTCAGTTCCTGTTTTTTGGAGTTTGCTCGGCCTTTAAAAGTTCTTTTGGTATATTTATTGGGGAGAGAGTGTTCTCCCCGTCCTATTCCTCCGCCATCTTCTTAGTTCCAACAGGTACTAATTCTAAAGAAACAAATTAGAACACAATCCCTTTGTACATTGGACATGCTGATTTGTACCAGGTTAAAAATGGATTGGAAGTAGGTTGAATTGAATTCTAAACCTTGACTTTGCCTCCACCTGGGTTTGTCATCTTGAGCAAGTTCCAAACATTTCTAAACCTCTATTTCCTTTTTTCTAATGTGGGGGAAATAATAGTGCCTACTACAAAGGGTTGCTATGAGATATAAGTGATATATGTAAAGCACCTTCTAAAAGCTAAACAAATATTAGCTATTATGATCATGTTCTTAAGGCACCCTTTAGATCCCAGAATACAAAAATTGGGAGCTGGAAAGATCAGAGTTCAGGCCCAAAGTCCTTTCTAGCATGAAATCCAGGGGTTTATTACAGAGAGATTACTGTTACTAGTAAGGATTCCTAGTATAACCCTGGAAAATTTCACAATCTTTTGGGTTTTTAATTTCTTCTTTAGGTTAGATGTGAGTAATAATAAAAGCTACCTCTCCTTTTTTCCCTTTGGTTTTCTTGGGCTATAATTGACATGTAATGTTGTGTAAGTTTAAGGTATAGGACTTGATCATTTGATATATGTATGTATTATAAAATGACTGACATAATAAGGTTAGTTAACCCCTACATCACCACACATAGTTAACTTTTGTGTTTGTGAGTATGTGTGATGATTAAATTTAAGATCTACTCTCTTAGGAACTTTTAAGTATATAACACAGTTTTGTTAGCTATCATCACCGTGCTGAAAATTAGATCCCCAGAACATCTTCATCTTTTAACTGGAGATTTTAACCCTTTCCCCAACATCTCCCCATTTCCCCCACCCTCAGTCCCTGGCAGCCACCATCTACTGTCTATTTCTATTAGTTAAAAAATCTCCCTCTCCTGGGTGTGGAGAAAAGGGAATTCTCTTAAACTCTTGGTGGAAATGTAGATTGATACAGCCACTATGGAGAACACTATGGAGGTTCCTTTAAAAACTAAAAATAGAGCTATAATATGATCCAGCAATCTTACTCCTGGGCATATATCTGGAGAAAACCATAATTCAAAAAGACACACATACCCCATTGTTCATTGCAGCACTATTTATAGTAGCAGGACATGGAAGCAACCTAAATGTCTATCAACAGAGCAATAGATAAAGAAGATGTGGTACATATATACAATGGAATATTACTCAGCCATAAAAGAGGAAGAAATTGTGCCAGTTGCAGAGATGTGGATGAACCTAGAGTCTGTCATGCAGAATGAAGTCAGTCAGAAACAGAAAAACAAATATATATTAATGCATATATGTGCAATATATAAAAGTGGTATAGAAGAACTTATTTGCAAAGCAGAAATAGAGACACAGACATAGAGAACAAATGTATGGATACCAAGGGGAGAAGATGGGGATGGGATGAATTGGGAGCTTGGGATTGAGATACATATAGTACCATGAATAAAAGAGTTAACTAATGAGAACTGACTGTACAACACAGGGGACTCAATGTGCTGTGGTAAGCTAAATGAGAAGGAAATCCAAAAAAGAGGGTGTAAGTGTATGTGTATGGCTGATTCATTCTGCCAAACAGCAGAAAGTAACACAATATTGTAAAGCAACTATAATCTAATAAAAAAAGTTTGCCTCTCCTTAACTCACAGAACTACTGAGAAAATGAAGGAGATGATCTTTGCTTTCAAGGTCTTTGAACTAAACAGTGCCATGAATAAAATGTCATGGACTCAGACTTATGCAGATTTAATGTATAGTCCTTATTCTTTGGTGAGTAGAAAGGGGAGAGACCAAAGTACAGGAGGGTGCTGAAGCCACTGGCTGTGAGTCTGAGCTGGGACATTTGAGATCCTCACATTCTAATATTTACTCACAACCTTCAGTTGCACTTAAGAACTTGGGAGACAGATTGACTCGAGGTCTGATTCTAGCTCTGCCACTTACCAGCTATATGACTTTATGTCACTTAATTGCTTAGGGACAGTAGCAGTATTCCCCCCCCAGTTCAGCTCAGTCACTCAGTCATGTCCAACTCTGTGCGACCCCTGGACTGCAGCATGCCAGGTTTCCCTGTCCATCACCAACTCCCAGAGCTTGCTCAAACTCATGTCCATCAAGTCGGTGATGCCATCCAACCATCTCATCCTCTGTCTTCCCCTTCTCCTCCTGCCTTCAATCTTTCCCAGCATCAGGGTCTTTTCAAATGAGTCAGTTCTTCGCATCAGGTGGCCAAAGTATTGGAGTTTCAGCTTCAGCATCAGTCCTTCCAATGAATATTCAGGACTGATTTCATTTAAGATTGACTGGCTGGATATCCTTATAGTCCAAGGGACTCTCAAGAGTCTTCTCCAACACCACAGTTTAAAATCATCAATTCTTCAGCGCTCAGTTTTCTTTATAGTCCAACTCTCACATCCATACATGACTACTGGAAAAAACATAGCTTTGACTAGCAAAGCTAGTCAAAAAATCATAGCTTTGTCAGCAAAGTAACGTCTCTGCTTTTTAATATTCTGTCTAGGTTGGTCATAGGTTTTCTTCCAAGGAGTAAGTGTCTTTTAATTTCATGGCTACTGTCACCATCTACAGTGATCTTGGAACCCAAGAAAATAAAGTCTGTCACTGTTTCCATTGTTTCTCTATCTATTTGCCATGACGTGATGGATTCAGATGCCATGATCTTCATTTTTTGAATGTTGAGTTTTAAGGGAGGTTTTTCACTCTCTTCTTTCACCTTCATCAAGAGGCTCTTTAGTTCCTCTTCACTTTCTGCCATAATGGTGGTATCATCTGCATATCTGAGGTTATTGATATTTCTCCCTGCAATCTTGACTCCATCTTGTGCTTCATCCAGCTCAGCATTTCACATGATGCTCTCAGTATGTAAGTTAAATAAGCAGAGTGACAATATACAGCCTTGACATACTCCTTTTCCGATTTTGAACCAGTCTGTCATTACATGTCCAGTTCTAACTGTTGCTTCTTCACCTGCATACAGATTTCTCAGGAGGCAGGACAGGTGATCTGGTATTCCCATCAATTGAAGAATTTTCCACAGTTTGTTGTGATTTATACAGTCAAAGGCTTTGGTGTAATCACTAAAGCAGAAGTATATGTTTTTCTGGAATTCTCTTGCTTTTTCTGTGATCCAACAGATATTGTCAGTTTGATCTCTGGTTCCTCTGCCTTTTCCAAATCCAGCTCAAACATCCGGAAGTTCATGCTTCATGTACTGTTGAAACCTGACTTGGAGAATTTTGAGCATTACTTTGCTAGTGTGTGAGATGAGTGCAATTGTGTGGTAGTTGGAACATTCTTTGGTATTTCCTTTCTTTGGGATTGGAATGAAAATTGACCTTTTCCAGTCCTGTGACCATTGCTGAGTTTTCCAAATTTGCTGGCATATAGAGTGCACTTTAACAGCATCATCTTTTAGGATTTGAATTCCATCACCTCCACTAGCTTTGTTTGTAGTGATGCTTCCTATGGCCCACTTGGCTTTGCTTTCCAGGATATCTGGCTCTAGGTGGGTGATCACACCATTGTGATTATCAGGGTCATGAAGATCTTTTTTATATAGTTCTTCTGTGTATTCTTACTACCTCTCCTTAATATCTTTGGTTTCTGTTAGGTCCATACCATTTCTGTCCTTTATTTTGCTCATCTTTGCATATAAGATTCCCTTGGTATCTCTGATTTTCTTGAAGATATCTCTAATATTTCCCATTCTATTGTTTTCCTCTATTTCTTTGCAGTGATCACTGAGGAAGGCTTTCTTATCTCTCCTTACTGTTCTTTGGAACTCTGCATTCAAGTGGGCATGCTTTCCTCAGAGAAAAGCATGTTTCCTAAAGATGAAACAAGATGTTGCACATGGCCCACTTGGCATAGTGTCCAATACAGGATCAGTGGTCAAAACACTAGAGATGGGGATGAAGAGGGTGATGCTGCTGGTGGTGGTTGTGTTGAGAGTAATGATGAGGAGGATGGTGAAGGAGATGATATTGATGATGGTAATGAATGTGATAATGATCATGACGCTGGTGCTGGTGGTAATGATGATGGTTTTGTTGATTTACTGCTTGAAATTGTTTACTCTTTCATTTTTCTTTTCAGAGTTGCTGTTGTTTGCTGCAGCCACAGGCACTTAAAACACAGACTTGAACTCTCCAAAGATATTCCTTTCTCTATTTTCTAATATAATCTGTTTGAAACTGTTTTCCTGGTCAAATTACCTTGTTGGTTCCATATCTAACTCCTGTTTTATAAACTACTTGTTAAAACAAAAAGAAATGATGACATGAGACAGCTATTTCTACATTTCTTTTTTCATTTAATTTAATGAATTTTCTGCTTGTTTTAAAGAAATAATGATATTGGCAGAGTGTGCAGAATTGTCATTTTGATGGATCTTTGTAGTATTTGACAAGATCTGACAAAGCTTTCAAAAGCTGTTAGGTTTATCAAAATTCTGTTCTGTACTTTGTCAAGATCCACCATCATTTATTATAAATCAGAGACCTGTCAGATAAAGGTGTTGTCATAGCAGGGGTTGTCAGTCTGTGCTCCTTGGGTCACCTGTGCCTCATTCAAACCAAAGAGCTACAATTTTATACCCTGAAATTCCAGATAGGATTTCATTTGAAAAGAGGTTGCGCAGCTAAAATATTTGTGCTTTTTGTACATGCATGTCTTTCTATAGACTGAGACAGGAAATATATTTCCAGACAAGAAAAAATTATAATTAGTCATTTTTAGTAGGTCAGAAAGGTAATGGAAGAATGATAAGAGTAAGGAAAAAAGGGAGGTAAATAAAGACAGATAGATAAAGACATACTTGATTAGATAAATATATTTTAAATTTATTTTTTGTTCGATATAAGATTAACATATCCTTGGGCTCTAAGTTCAACAAGCAGCTCCTTGAGGATAAGAACTGGAATTTACACTGGGTTTTGTACATCATTAGTCTCTGCTCTGGCAGAGTTCAGGTATGGCTGGGTCCAGAAACTTAAAAACAGGTTGATTACTCACTGATCTCTTTCTTTTCATCACTCTGCTTTCCTATGTTGATTTCATAATCATACAGGATTTTGCCAACATCAGTGATGCCTGTTGCTTCCATGGTTCTTCACTAGTGATCCTGGGAGTGGAGAATTAAAGGGTGGAGAAGTACTCTACTTTTTCAGTATTACTAGAAATGGTCCTAAGCATGACCCTCATTAGCCTGACTTGAGTCATGTGTCCATATTTTAGCCAATCACTGTGGTTAGGGGAATGAAGTATTTTCAATGGCTGTTTCTAGGTCATGTGTTTATTACTAGAGCTAGATCCAGGAGGTAAATCCTATATGATGTATGTGGACCTGAGAGCAAGGGAGGAGTGTTAACTGAAAAGAAAATCATGGTGCTTTTCCCAAGAGGCAAAACAAGTGATATATGTTATATCTCTGAGGCTGTGGGCTTCCCAGGTGGCTCAGGCATAAAGAATCTGCCTGCTGGTGCAGGAGACACAGGTTCAATCCCTGGGTCAGGAAGATACCCTGGAGAAGGGAAATGGCAACCCACTCCAGTATTCTTGCCTGGGAAATATCATGGACAGAAGAAACTGGTGGGCTACAGTCCGAGGGGTCACAAAAAGTCAGACACAACTTCGTGATTAAACAACAATAGGAACAGTATCCTTGAAGCTACCTCTGCCCTTTCTCCTCTGGTTCACTCTTAAAACTCTCCAAAGGAAATATTCACTCTCCAAAGGAAATATTATGAAGAAGAGTTAAAATACCAGCTTTGGAATAAGACATTCTGTTACTGCCACTTACTAACTTGGTATGTCGCTGGATGATGACCTAAACCCTATGAACTTCGTTAGTGGCTGAGATTAAATGAGATAAGAGTAAAGCAACACTGAGATGTTTGGACCTAGTAAGAACTCAATGAATGTTATATTTCACAGAAGCTCTGTTAACCTCATCCACCTGCTTAAACTTCTCTCCA
Source organism: Antilocapra americana (assembly GCA_007570785.1). Classification (NCBI taxonomy): domain Eukaryota; kingdom Metazoa; phylum Chordata; class Mammalia; order Artiodactyla; family Antilocapridae; genus Antilocapra; species Antilocapra americana. The sequence continues at coordinate 28,409,548 of ML663562.1, read as the reverse complement.
TTCTCAAAACACACAGATAGACACCTAGAACACATCTATGGCTTCCTGAATATCTGGACACTTCTATTCCCACCTTTTGAGTTGCAATTGTTCCCAAATGTATATATCCCACTTGTGCTTCTTCTTATTATATTAACATAATTATCGATAAACCGATGTCCTAGAAGTGCAAAAAGAGAGGTACTTCTGTGAAATGCCTTTTGAATGCTTTATGAATTTTCTGGAAAGATTTGATAAAAGTGAATTACTAAAAAGAATTACTATGCAATTAAAGATGAGCAAAACTAGTGTAAAAGATTGGGGAAAGTAGTAAAGTTCAAGAAGGATTCTGCTCACCAAATAGTTTACAAGCGTAGTTTAGTGAAGAAACATGATATAGAACTCTAATCTCAGACCTTTACTCAAGTACAAATTGTGGCTATAATATATCAGTTGACTGGTGACTGTATATACAATTTTGTGTTTTAAATTCAAATAATGCCCAAGGTATCCATGAACTATGTTTATGATTCCATGCTTTAGATATTTTCCTAACTGACTAAACAGTAGCCAGTCTTAACTGCTTTACATAGATAGAAAATGGTATCTCCTATGTTATTATTATTACTATTATCACTATGACTCATTGTCAACACTTTTTAACCTCCCATTCACTTCTCAACCATTTACAATCTGGCATCTACATCTGTCACTCTCCTTGATCTTTTATCCAAGAAATGTGTGACCTCAGTTCTTTGCTTATTCTTTAAATGTTGCAGTTTCTCAAAATTTTGCCTTCTCTGAAATATTCAGACTCCAGGGGACTATTTCCAAATGCTTCATGAAGCTGAAGAACTAGAAAATCTAATCAGTCTATTTGGGATCCACTTTTCAACATTATCAGTACCGCCACTAACAGCCCACCTGGGCCACAGAGTCCTTATTGTGGGACACCTCTGTTGTCCAAAGTACCTGTACAAGCTTCTTTCATGGTCTCCAACATTCCAGGTCCCAGACTCACATCCACATACTCTGTCTCCAGTCCTGCATCAGGACCACTATACCTGGGGGCTCTGGACCAAAGGACCACTTGCCACATGCTGGGACCAGCTCCCTAGACCTCGCTGTCTATCTCCCCTTCCATCTAAAGAGTTTCTCCCTGGGCCTTTGCTGTCCTTCTCTCTCAATGGGATTCAAGCGGAACATTCTCAGTGTCCTAGAGAGTTTTGTAGAGAAAACTGTCAAAGTCCTTAAGATGAACTCAAAGAGTACCATTTGTCTTCAGTGAAAAATGAGATGTTTTCTGGCACATCATTCTGGATTATCTGTTGGACGGGGCCCTGTGCCTTTTGCTGTCTTAAAGGGATTTTATAACTATTGTTTTGAGACATCTAATAGTAATGTCAATACTTTTCCATGGATAAAAGCAAATTCTCTTCACAATTGTTTCCCCCTCTTCAACCAAAGAAGCCAGTTTTGTACCTATTTCTAAATTTATTTTAGCACTCATGATTGACCTACATAAGTGTGGCACTGTGGATTCTCTCTTGAACTGATTGTAACTGCTTATGGCTACTTCATTCATTAATGAGTTAAACAAAGTCTTTGACGAGTATTCAACTTGCATTTGTATGAGAGTTGTGATTGGCCTTCCCAGGTGGTTCAATGGTAAAGAATCACCTGCCCATTCTGAAGCCAAGGGGATCCCTAAATCAGGAAGGTACCCTGGAGAAGGAAATGGCAACCCAGTCCAGTATTCTTGCTTCAGAAATCCCATGGACAGAGGAGCCTGGCAGGCCCCATTCCATGGGGTCACAAATAGTTGGACACAGCTTAGTGACTGAACATGCACTTACATACAAGAGTCATGATTACACCAGCTTAAAAAAAAAACTGTTCATTTTTAACAGCTTTTAATATCCTAGATCCTCCCAAGGGTAGCCTTTGTCATATCAGAGTCCTGTTACATCCTCCTCCAGTACAATAGGTAGCAACTTTCCTTACCTTCACACCACTAGGAGAAACCACCTACATGATTCTTCCCAGAGCAGAGAAACTCTGCACCAAGATGATTTACTATTTCCATTTGGAAAACAGCTGGCAGCTCTTACTAAGGCAACCTCTCTCTCTCAAGTTCCTTCTAACCAGGTGTCTCCCTGCAGGAGGTTACAAACTCATTTTTCACATTCAACATGAACCTGTTCATCTGTATCCTTGTGTCATCTTCCCGTCCACCCACTCTCTAGAGCTTTTGGAGTGAGGGTATGTCTTATTCTTCTTTATAGTCTCTGTGGTGTCTAAAATTGTACTTTGCATATCATAGGTGTTCAGAAAAAGTTTACTGAATTTATACCATATTATAGGATGGAAGTGGCTCAGTTGGTAAAGAATCTGCTTGTGATGCAGGTGACACAGGTTTGATCCCTGGGTTGGGAAAATTTCCTGGAGAAGGAAATGACAACCTGTTTGAATATTCCTGCTTGGGAAATCCATGGACAGAGAAGCCTGGTGGGCTACAGTCCATGGGTTGCAAAGAATCAGACATGACTTAGTGACTCAGCCACCAACCATAGCATGGAGAAGAATAGAATGGCAGCCAGTTAGAGCAAGGATCTTAAAGTATAATATTAGGCTGATAGAACTTTTGAATTCTCTGGGAGGTGGTGAAGGATAGGAAAGCCTAGCATGCTGCAGCCCATGGGGTCATAAAGAGTCAAACATGACTTAGTGCTTGAACAACCATCTTCTAGTGGATTTGATAAAAGGAAGACTAAAGAGGGAGTGGTAGCCATCCATCAACAGTTACTTCAGATGTCGCTTCATAATGCCAAGGTCACTGGCTCCCTCCATAATCTAAGGGACTAACATGTCCCTGCAGTCCTAAGAGGCTTTTACTGAATTTGGATCAAGAACAGGCCTTTGCACAAACAAAGTTAACACTTTGTATCGTTTCAAATCTGGGACACACTGAACTAACAAGGGCAGAGTGATTATGAGCCAAATAATAACCTGGCACTTGCTGTGCAGGGAATTCTAGATAAAGAGAAGATACTCTCTGATACCTTGAGATTCCTTTTTAGCCAGCACCCAGTGATCCCAGAAGAGATCAAAAATACCACCAAGATTTTTTTTTCATGAAACTAACCCACAATGCCATCGATTTAATAGAGACTCTGGCCATTCTCTTGAAACTGACTTTTTACTACAGCAAAATCTAAGAACAGTGCTGTTCAGTTCAGTTCAGTCACTCTATTGTGTCTGACTCTTTGTGATCCCATGGACTGCAGCACTCCAGGCCTCTCTGTCCATCACCAACTCCCAGAGCTTACTCAGACTCATGTCCATCAAGTTGTTGATGCCATCCAACCATCTCATCCTCTGTCGTCCCCTTCTCCTCCCACCTTCAATTTTTCTCAGCAGTGCTATACACGAGCATATCAATAAGGTTTGTTCTTTATATATTTGTAAATGAAGTAACTAGAATAAATGAATTAGTTCCATCTATCTCTGGTAGTGTCAAGTTCAGAATCACAGACTTTCAGAACCACGTAGCTAGGATTTTCCAGTCTAACATCAGTGAGAAACACAATATTTACATTTTGCACATCAGAAGAGGAAAAGAAACTGACTCCCAAAGATGTAACAGTCATTAATTGAGCACTGTAAGCATCCTTTAGCCAAAGGAGCTTGTTCAGTCCACCAGGAACACACCTGTGGTTGAACAGGCTGGGCTTATAGCTCAGTGCAGCCAGGACAGTGCACACCAGTGAAGTGTGGGTATTTCAGTAAGCAGTGGTAGAAAGAACCTATGATAGGATTTAGGTTTTTGTTGAGGAGTCTTGGGGAGAGGATAATGAAGCAAGGGCCTTATCAGGAAGCAGCAGCAATACCATGATTGGGCATTTCAATAAATCTTATCTCTGGCAGTCCAGAGTCAGGGATGATGCAGTAATTGGTAAGAAAGTAGTAGTCACTCATTTTAGCAGAGAGGGGCATGTTCACTGTTTTGTGAGCTGCACACAACCTTCTTCTCTCTTGTGTTATCATGGTCTCAGAGTGGGCTTATCTGATGTCAGTGTCCTGTGAGATGGTTTATGTCTGGCAGGAGAACCACATGGCCTGTCTGGGAACATCATACCAGCAGGGCAGGGAATGTCAAAGGCTACTTTCTCAGCATTAACTACACATTTAGTGCTTCATACACATTATTTCATTTAAATCCTACATTTGTATTTTGTTGTTTGGTCGCCAAGTCCAACTCTTTACAACCCCATGGACTATAGCACCCCAGCCTCCTCTGTCCTCCCATGGACTATAGCACCCCAGCCTCCTCTGTCCTCCCATGGACTATAGCACCCCAGCCTCCTCTGTCCTCCAGTATTTCCCAGAGTTTGCTCAAATTCATGTCCACTGAGTTGGTAATGCTATCTAACCATCTCATCCTCTGTTGCCTCCTTCTCCTCCTGCCTCTCAATCTTTCCTAGCATCAGGGTTTTTCCAATGAGATGGCTCTTGGCATCAAGTGGCCAAAGTATTGGAGCTTCAGCATCTTTCCTTCCAATGAATATTCAGGGTTGAATTCCTTTAGGACTGACTGGTTTGATCTCCTTGGAGTCCATTAGGTAGATATTATGAGTCCCATGTTACAAATGAGACAGTAGAGATTTGAAGAAGATAATGTTGTTGGTGGTGGTTTAGTCGCTAAGTCGTGCCCTAATCTTTCAATCCCATGGACAGAGGAGCCTGACAGGCTACAGTCCATGGGATTTTCCAGGCAAGAATACTGGAGTGGGTTGCCATTTCCTTCTCCAGGCGAAGCTAATGTTAGCAGTGAGGAAATGGCAAGTGGAGTCAGGACTGATACAAGCTGGATACATGTAGATGCCAATAATAAAAGTTGTTAGGCTGAGGGTTGGAAGGGGTGAACGTATTCCTCAGCTCAACATCTGCCTAGAGCTCTTGGGAACTTCTGTAAATCAAAGAAACCCTGCCTTTCAGATGGGTAAAGGCACTTGCTCATTAACTAACATAGACTAACTTTACAAGAAACCCATGTAAGTGTCCAGACATTTACTCCTGGGTTTTAACCCACTCTAATAGTCTTGCCTGGAGAATCCCATGGACAGAGGAGCCTGGTGATCTACAGTTCATAGGGTCACAAAGAGTTGGACATAGCTGAAGCGACTTAGCATGCATGCAGGTCTTTAAAATGTAAAAAGACAAAAACTAACTCAAATATACTATGCTGAACCACTTCTTCTGACTTCTTGAGATGTTGTTACTTATTTATTAAGAAATACTCTCTGCTGCCAGCAGCTTTCTTTTAATTTTCTTTAGAAAATAGCAAGCAACATATGCTGCTTTTGGTTGGTGGAATGAATGGGAACTGTTCAGGATGACCTACTGTAAGCAATCTATTAAAGGTAGGTAATAAATGAAAGGAAAGTTAATTTTTAAAAGTTCAGCCAGAAAAAGGAAACATTAGTCTCTATGATAATTTTTAATTTGAAAAATATGTTCATTACCCTCACCCTCAATTCTTGAGATTACTGTCAGTTTCAAAAGTATCTTCTACTTCTAAATACTATAGATTTCTTGATTTTGAAACATACTAGTCTATCCCTGGAGAAAGGAATGGCTACCCACTCCAGTATTCTTGCCTGAAGAATTCCATGGACAGAGGAGCCTGGTGGGTTATAGTCCATGGGGTTGAAAAGAGTCAGATACAACTGAGTGACTAACACTTTCATTTTCAGTCTATGTAATAAAGGAGAGGAATATGAATCTACTATGCTTAAAAAGCTAGAAAACAATTTCAGAACAGTCATCACATTCTGAAAAACCCAGGGCTGAAACTTTCCTTTGTTTGTGATATTTTACTTCTCTTCCTTCATTTTCATCATGTATCTTCACTGCTCAAAACCTTATTTGAAAGGTGTATTTTTAAAAAATATTTATTTATTTATTTTATTTTTTGGCTGTGGTGGGTCTTCACTGTTGATGCAGGCTTTCTCTAGTTGCAGCAAGCAGGGGCTACTCTCTAGTTGTGGTGCGCAGGCTTTTCATTGCAGTGGCTTCTCTTGCTGTGAAACACAAGCTCTAGAGCATGAGTTCAGAGTTTGGTGCACGGGCTTAGTTGTATCTGAGGCATGTGGAATCTTCCCAGACCAGGGATTGAATCTGTGTTCCTGGCATTGCAAGGCAAGTTCTTAACCAATGAACCACCAGGGAAACCTGAAAGGTGTATTTTTTATATTTTAATGTCAAAGAACGAAAAGATATACAGAGAGAAGTCTTCTTTTGTTCCCTAGAAACTTAATTCCATTTCTCAGAGTCAATCTGTGTTTTCAGTTGGATGTGTATCATTTTTATGCATTCACATATAAATATGCATCAATGCTTGTGTGTGTACACGTATCAATTTCTTCTTAAAAGTAACTTTATATTTTGAACTTATTTATGAGTCATAAAAAGCTGGAAAAAATGGCACAGAGTTCCTTTGTACACTTTACCCAGCTTCCCCCAAACATCTAGCATCTCCATCCTTTCCTAAATAGAGGCATAGAGTAAAAGCACAGCTCCATCTACACAAAATTGTTAATAGTTGTTATCTCTGGGCTACAGGATTGGGAATGGGAACAACTCAATTTTCTACTTTTATACATTTCCAAAATGTTTGAACTCTTATAGAAAATTTATTGTTTTGATATTGATGGGTAAAATGTGGTTTGAAAACGAAAGGGAAGGAGAACTCATAGAGGCAGAGAGCAGAGTGGTGGTCATCAGGGGCTTGAGAGGGGGAAATAGTGAGCTGTTGTTTGATGGGGATAATTTTATAAGATGAAAAAGTTCTGGAGGTTGATTTCATAACAATGGGAATGTACTTAACACTACTCAATGGTATGGGTTTCCCAAGTGGCTCAGTGGTAAAAGATCTGCCTGCAATGCAAGAGACACAGGTTTGATCCCTGGGCTGGGAAGATCCCCAGGAGAAGGAAATGGCAACCCACTTCAGTATTCTTTCCTGGGAAATCCCATGGACAGAGGAGCCTGGCAGGCTATAGTCCATGGTGTCACAAACAGTCAGACACAGCTTACTGGCTAAACAACAACGACAACTTAACTGTACAATTAAAAATTGTTACAGTAGTACATTTTATGTGTGTTTTACCAAAATTTATACAAAAGTAGAGTTTTTTTTAATATTTCAAGAAGCAGAGTATAATTCACCATTTGAATGTAGCCAAGATCCAGATAAAAAGCCTTCCAAATATTTAATGACCATATATGGTGAGGCCCTGAGAAATTATGATCATCGGAAAGCTTTAAGCCTTACACCTCTCAGTGAGGGAAAATGACAGCCAGTGAAAATACCCATAGCCATTTTTTCACGAAAATGCCTTTTGATACTGACCACAACTTTAGGATCAGTTCAGTTCAGTCACTCAGTCATGTCCCACTCTTTGGGACCCCATGAATCGCAGCATGCCAGGGCTCCCTGTCCATCACCAACTCCCGGAGTCTACCCAAACCCATGTCCACCGAGTCGGTGATGCCATCCAGCCATCTCATCCTCTGTCATCCCCTTCTCCTTCTGCTCCCAATCCTTCTTAGCATTAGGGTCTTTTCCAATGAGTCAACTCTTCGCATGAGGTGGCCAAAGTTTTGGAGTTTCAGTTTCAACATCAGTCCTTCCAATGAACACCCAGGACTGATCTCCTTTAGGATGGACTGGTTGGATCTTCTTGCAGTCCAAGGGACTCTCAAGAGTCTTCTCCAACACCACAGTTCAAAAGCATCAATTCTTCGGCGCTCAGCTTTCTTCACCGTCCAACTCTCACATCCATACGTGACTACTGGAAAAACCATAGCCTTGACTAAATGGACCTGTGTTGGTAAAGTAATGTCTCTGTTTTTCAATATGTTATCTAGGTTGGTCATAACTTTCCTTTCAAGGAGTAAGTGTCTTTTAATTTCATGGCTGCAATCACCATCTGCAATGCTTTTGGAGCCCCAAAATATAAAGTCTGCCACTGTTTCCCCATCTATTTGCCATGAAGTGATGGGACCAGATACCATGATCTTAGTTTTCTGAATGTTGAGCTTTAAGCCAATTTTTTCAATCTCCTCTTTCACTTTCATCAAGAGGCTTTTTAGTTCCTCTTCACTTTCTGCCATAAGGGTGGTGTCATCTGCATATCTGAGGTTATTGATATTTCTCCCAGCAATCTTGATTCCAGATTGTGCTTCTTTCAGCCCAGCGTTTCTCATGATGTACTCTGCATATGTGGCTGTGCTTTGCTGGAGCAGCCATGAGGAGATATCCCACATCCAAGGTAAGAGAAACCCAAGTAAGACTGTTGCAAGAGGGCATCAGAGGGCAGACACAATGAAACTATAAAAACAGAAACCTAGCCAATCTGATCACATGGACCACAGCCTTGTCTAATTCAATGAAACTAAGTCATGCCGTGTGGGGCCACCCAAGATGGTCAGGTCATGGTGGAAAAGTCTGACAGACTGTGGTCCACTAGAGAAGGGAATGGCAAACCACTTCAGTATCTTGCCTTGAGAACTCCATGAAGAGTATAAAAAGGCAAAAAGATAGGACACTGAAAGATGAACTGCCTGGGTCAGTAGGTGCCCAATATGATACAGGAGATCAGTGAAGAAATAACTCCAGAAAGAATGAAGGGATGGAGCCAAAGCAAAAATAATACCCAGTTGTGGATGTGACTGGTGATAAGAGCAAGGTCTAATGCTGTAAAGAGCAATATTGCATAGGAACCTGGAATGTTAGGTCCATGAATCAAGGCAAATTGGAAGTGGTCAAACAGGAAATGGCAAGGGTGAATGTCGACATTCTAGGAATCAACAAACTGAGATGGACTGGAATGGGTGAATTTAACTCAGATGACTATTGTATCTACTACTGTTGACAGAAATTCAGTAGAAGAAATGGAGTAGCCATCATGGTCAACAAAAGAGTCCAAAATGTAGTACTTGGATGCAATCTCAAAAATGACAGAATAATCTCTGTTTGCTTTCAAGGCAAACCATTCAATATCATGGTAATCCAAGCCTATGCCCCAACCAATAATGCTGAAGAAGATGATTTTGAACGGTTCTATGAAGACCTACAAGACCTTTTAGAACTAACACCCCAAAAAGATGTCCTTTTCATTATAGGAGACTGGAATGCTAAAGTAGGAAGTCAGGAAACACCTGGAGTAACAGGCAAATTTGGCCTTGGAGTACAGAATGAAGCAGGGCAAAGGCTGATAGAGTTTTGCCAAGAGAATGCACTAGTCATAGCAAACTTTAGGATAGGGAAGGAAAAAGATCTAATATTTGTTTTGAACATTATTCTCCCTCAAAACTCTGAAATCCTTAAGTCAAAAAAACTCTGATGTGCAAAAATTTGCATCAGTTTATTGTTAAGGATTCCCTACCAAGTAGATTTCTGAGCAAAGATTGTATTTCCAGGATAGATAAAGTTAATTTTGTAATACTATAGAGGTCAATAAATCAAGAGGACATAATGACCTTTGATGTTTTTAAGGGTCATGTGCCTATTCCTGTTATTCTAGTTGGAAACCACTAACAAAGATACCTGTTGGAAAGGGGGTAGAAGTTCCGGCAAAGCAGGAGACCTTAGTAGAAAAAAAACAATGGATGTCCATTACAAAGATGCTTGGCTAGACTAGTCTAGGAATATGGATGAGGTGTGGTACAAAACACTTGACATTAGGATGTTCTGAGAAGTCCAGGAGACATCATCAAGAAATCTATATAGCACCATTTCCTTCTTATACTCAAGGGTGTTTATTATTGGCATTTGTGGAAGAAATGAAGAAATTTGTGAAGTTGTCAATTTCAACTCTAAATTTGATATTTTAATTTTTTTCAAGGACAAGTGAAATTATTTTACAATGGGAGAAGTATGGCTGATAAGTGATGCAGTGCATTTGATACTGACATTTAAATATATTTATTTAATAAAAGACCATATGCTTTCTACTGCTTCAGGAAAGTGACCTTTTGCAAAGTAGAGTTCTTGGATCCTTGATTGTCTCACATTGCTGTTACTCTAAACCTATAGCTTCTAGATGTGGTTGCCTGACATGATAAAGGGAATACATGAATGTATAATGAAACAGAGCAGGAAAATGTTTTCTTGGGTTCTTTTTCCATTTTTGTCTGATAATAATTGTACAGCTTTATTCCTATATTAATTTCTCTGCCTTTTATTTGCTTTCAAATACTTTGTTTCTTGGTAATTTAATTCAAAAGGGTTTCTCTTGGTCCAGATTGAAGGAGGCACTGAACTTACACCGTGGGAACTTGATGGAGGGAGGAAGCACCCATCTTTGCATTCCAGTGCAACCACATTCTCATTGATGAGGGTACACAGTCAACACACAAACAGGGTGTAATAAGGAGGTCATTCCCATCACCATTTTGGAATTCTAGATTACAGGAATGATTTAAAATTGAGCTTCCTATTTACTTGAGGACTTAATGGGTCCCTTGAGAAAACCAATAAAGAGACATTGGGAACTGATGGATGGACATGGAAACATTTACTTTCTTCTGCAAATACTTTCTGAGTCTTACTCTTTTTTATAAATAACCCTCCTTGTTCCAAAACAGACTATTTGCCCTTGAAAAAAATTTGTCTGTGAAACTTGATTTGCTAAAGTAAACATTTTAATTTAAAATATTGTCTAGAAAATTGTTCCTGCCAGTGCAATTTCCATCTTATATTTTAATTTTTTCTTTCCTTTTTTAAAATGATTTTTAAAAATCAAAGTATAGTTCATTTCAAATGTTGCATTAGTTTTAGGTGTTATTTGGATATATGTATATATATATATGTATTCTCTTTCAGAATCTTTTCCATTATAGGTGATTACAAGCTATCGAGTATAGTTCCCAGTGCTATACAGTGGATCCTTGTTGTTTACCTATTTTATATATGTGTGTGCTTACTTGTGTCCAACTGTTTGTGACCCCATGGACTAGCCCACCAGGCTCCTCTGTCCATGGAATTTTCCAGGCAAAATTACTGGAGTGGGTTGCTATTTCCTACTCTAGGGGATCTTCCTGCCCCAAGGATAAAACCCAGGTCTTTCAATTCTCCTGCACTGGTGGATTCTTTACCACTATACAACCTGGGAAGTCCTCCACATTATATATAGTAGTGTGTATGTGTTAATCCCAAACTCCTAATTTATTTCTCCCCACCAGCCTTCATATTCCCTTTGGGAAGCACAAGTTTGTTTTCTGTGTGAGTCTATTTCTGTTTTGTGAACAAGTTAATGTGTATCTTTCTTTAGATTCCACATATAAGTGATATTATATAGTATTTGTCTTTCTCTGTCTGACTTCATTTAATATGATGATTTCCAGGTCGATTTATGTTCCTGCAGTGGCATTATTTCATTCTTTTTTATGGCTGGGTAATATTCCATTATGTATATGTACTACATCCTCTTTATCCTTTTCTCTGTCAAAGGACCACTAGATTGCTGCCAAGTATTGGCTTATTGTAAATAGTGTTGCAATGAACATTGGGGTGCTTGTGTTTTATCGAATTAAAATTTTCTCCAGATATATGCCTAGGAGTGGGATTGCAGGATCATATATTAGTTCCATTGTTTTTTAAGGAACCCTCATGCTATTCTCCCTAGTGGTTGTACCAGTTTATATTTGCACCAATAGGGTAGGAGGGTTCTCCCTTCTCCACACCCTCTCCAACATTCATTACATGTAGACCTATAAACGAGGGCCATTCTGACTGGTGTGATGTCATACCTCATTGTAGTGCTGATTTGCATTTCTCTAATAATTAGCACCATTGAGCATCTTTTCATGTGACTGTTGGCCATCTGTATATCTTGTTAGGAGAAATGTCAAATTAGGCCTTTTGCCCATTTTTTGATTGGGTTGTTTGCTTTTTTGGTATTAAGCTGTTTGAACCATTTGTGTATTTTGGAAATTAATCCCTTGTCGGTAGTATCACTTGCAAATATTTTCTCTCAGTCTGTAGGTTGTCATTTTGTTCTGTTTATAGTTTCCTTTGCTGTGCAGATGCTTTTAAGTTTAATTAAGTCCCATTTGTTTACTTTTGTTTTTATTTCCATTACTCTAGAAGTAGGATTCCCAAAAGTATTTCGGCAATTTATGTCAAAGAGTGTTCTACCTATGTTTTCCTCTAGGAGTCTTTTTTTTTTCCTCTAGGAGTCTTACACTATATGATCTTACATTTAGGCCTTTAGTCCATTCTGTCTAAATGATAATACATTTTTAGTAAAATCTCTCTCTTTTCTTATACTACTTGATCACCTGCTATCTTCTCATAACTGTTTCAGGTTTGTATCTTTTATCCCCTAACTCCAGGGAAGAAGGTGGATTTTATTTTCTTTGAATATCCTTCAGTGCTTTACATATCATTCTGGCATATAATACATATGCAACCAGTATTTGCTTAATGAGTGAATAAACTGATGACTGCTAAAAGCTTAACAATTTTTAAGCTGTCTGTAAAAATCTCTTCAATTTATGGTGAATTATGTTATTGCTGTTGTTCAGTCACTCAGTCATCTCCAACTCTTTGCAGCCCCATGGACTGCAGCACACCAGGCTTCCCTGTCTTTCACTGTATTTGTTTTATAGTAAAGCAACCTGTAAGTAGGCATCTCATACTCACATTTCAAAGATACTAGTGACTAAAAGACAAGACAAACGTCTTGGACTAGAGAGAGAAGCCTTCCAAAGTCAAGAGTGTCAAATGTGGGTCTTCCCTGGAGGTCCCATTGTTGGGACTCTGCACCTCAAATGCAGGTGGTATGGGCTTGATTCCTTGTTGGGGAACTAGGATTCTACAGCCACATGGTGTGGCCAAAAAAAAAAAAAAAAGGCATGAAACATGAAGAGTCTTTGTAAACAAGACTGGAGAAAAAGAAAAGGAAGGTTTTTAGAGAAACTGATGATCAGCAGGCATGACACTTAAATGAGGGTGAGGGATCAAATTGGGTTCTGAGACTTGATTTCCAATGGATGGATGGAGCTTTTCCTCATGGCACCAAGGAATTCTCCAGAAGCCAGCTGATGTCCTACAGTGCAATTCAGTTCTGGCACTATCCACCTGGAGAAAGCATCAGATCAAGTAAAGGTTCAGTCCTACAAGACTGTCTATATCCCTTCCATCTTTAGGGTTGTTACCTTGACTTCTGACCAATTGGCTATAAATCAGAAGTTCTCATGACTCCTATCTCAGGTTTGGTTAACTTGCTAGAGTGGCTCAGAGCACTTAGAAAAACATGTTAATTACTAAACCACTGGTTTATGGTAAAAGGATATAGTTCAGGAACAGCCAGATAAAGAGATGTATAAAGCAAGGTGTGCACCCAGTTTTCATGCCCTCTCCAGGCACGCCCCTCTCTCAGCTCCTCCAACTTGGTAGTTCTCCAAAGAGTTTTTATGAAGTTTCATTACCTTGGCATGGTTGATTAAATCATTGTTCATTGGTCATTGATTCAACCTTGAGCCACTCTCCCCTCCCTGGAGGTTGGAGGGTAGGATTGAAAATCCCAACCCTCTAATCACGCAGTTGGCTCCAATAGCAACCAGCCCCCATTTTTGGGTGCTTTCCAAAAGTCACCTTATTCACATACGAAAAGACACCCTTATCACTTCCAATTCTTAGGAAGGTCCAAGATTTGGAAACCATGGAGGGAGACCAAATACTCATGAGAATTATATTTGTCACCTGAATGACCATAGTTATATACATATTTTTCTTATAAATCATTATATCAGAGGGTATCACATTGGCTTACTAAGAAATACATTCTGTTGCTTTCCACAAATAACAGAATCCTCTATTTGGTAGCTTAAGCAGATCAGTTTATTTATCTCATGTCTAGAGGGAAGCCATGCAAAGATGGTATGGTGGCTCCAAATTGTCTCCAATTGTTTCCATATGAGGAGCATCAAAATTACTTGTTCACTAGCTAAAAGTCAGGTTTCTGGACCCAGTACTCAATTTACTGAATCAAAATTCTAGGTATGGCCACTGGGAATCTGAATGTTGAACTGGTATCACTTGTTGTTCTAATGGAGGGTACTGACCTAAAACAGTGCACCAATTATTTTTCCAGCAGAAATTTTTTTTTTTTTTTGGTGGGGGGAGGGTGGGCATCACCAAAGAATTGCAATACAGATCAGCAACCATGGTGAACCACATGCAAGTCCTCACATAACAGAAAGAAGAGAACTCTTTTAAAGAGGGGGAAAGGAAGTTGGGAGGGCTAGAGTAAACAAAGAATTGATTGGAGGAACTGATAGTTTGAAGTATAGTGCTTTTCATTCTCTCAGTGGCCAAGCTATTTCCAAGAAGAGTCTTTCTACTTCCTTTTGGGCTCTACTACCTGGTGGGGCATAAGAGCTCCCCCTTCTGGCCTCCCAACTCTATTTTAATTGAGGTTTCTCAAAGTTTTACAAGGGCCTTATTTGATAATCATTTCTATTTTTCTAAATTCCTATCTGCAGGAATTTTTGTCCTGAGATTTCTGCTGCAAGTTGGTGAAACGGATTTGATCTCTAAATGGCTGTGGCAGAGTGTTAAGCTAAGAGTCCAACATGGAAGAGGGAAAAGGAAGCAAAAATGTGTTAAAACTAGTGTCTCAAAGCTGTAAGATAAAGAGGAGAAGATTCTTGTTCTTTGGCTAACAGCAGTGGAATTTTACCATTGAGGTATACTAAAAAATATTCCATTTGGGATTGTCTCAGCCTGTTTCATTCAGTTCAGTTCAGTTCAGTCACTCAGTCGTGTCCAACTCTGTGACCCCATGAATCGCGGCACTCCAGGCCTCCTTGGCCATCACCAACTCCCGGAGTCCACCCAAACTCATGTCCATCGAGTCGATGATGCCATCCAGCCATCTCATCCTCTGTCATCCCCTTATTCTCCTGCTCCCAACCCTTCCCAGCATTAGGGTCTTTTCCAATGAGTCAGCTCTTCGCATGAGGTGACCAAAGTTTTGGAGTTTCAGCCTCAACATCAGTCCTTCCAATGAACACCCAGGACTGATCTCCTTTAGGATGGACTGGTTGGATCTCCTTGCAGTCCAAGGGACTCTCAAGAGTCTTCTCCAACACCACAGTTCAAAAGCATCAATTCTTTGGCGCTCAGCTTTCTTCACCGTCCAACTCTCACATCCATGCATGACTACTGGAAAAACCATAGCCTTGACTAGATGGACCTTTGTTGGCAAAGTAATGTCTCTGTTTTTCAATATGTTATCTAGGTTGGCCGTAACTTTCCTTCCGAGGAGTAAGCGTCTTTTAATTTCATGGCTGCAATCACCATCTGCAGTGATTAAAATGATAAACTATTATAGTTCTTAATCATAACACTCAATATGTTGACTGTTTCCCTGGTGGCTCAGATGGTAAGGAATCCTCCTGCAATGTAGGAGACCTGGGTTCGATCCCTGGCTTGGTAA
This sequence comes from Antilocapra americana, assembly GCA_007570785.1. Classification (NCBI taxonomy): domain Eukaryota; kingdom Metazoa; phylum Chordata; class Mammalia; order Artiodactyla; family Antilocapridae; genus Antilocapra; species Antilocapra americana. The sequence goes on along the minus strand of ML663562.1, from coordinate 28,394,057 downwards.
GATCCCCTGGAGGAGGGCATGGCAACCCAGTCCAGTATTCTTAGCTGGAGAATCCCCATGGACAGAGGAGCCTGGTGGGCTACAGTCCATGGAGTCACAAAGAGTTGGACATGACTGAGCAACTAAGTACAGCACATTTTGGCTCTTGAAAATCAGACTTTTCAGTAGGGAACTAAAACAGTAAAAATTTTAGCTTGATTTATGAATCTTTTCATTAAAGGAAGAGAGACAAAGCAGTTTTATGTATGTGGCATATAAGATGGTGGATGGGAATTTACTTTCCCATTTTCCATCCCTGTAGTAGTTTTAAGACTTTATTTTTCTCCTTGCACTACAATGTTTCCACTTCCAAATTTCAATGTAAGTTGTTTGTTTATTCCCCCATTATATATTTTCCTTTATTATTTTGCTAGAACTCAGTGCTAGAAAGTGTCAACATTGCTTTGAGTCCTTGTACTTGTGACATAATTAGGAGAACTTGCATCTTGAGAGAAAGTGCAATTCCTCTAATTGAGAAATTAAACTAATGGACTTTTATCTCATTTTCCTGGTGCAATGGTCCCTAAAACTGGTTGATGGTTAGAAAGCCCTGGGAAAATTTTAGCATATTTTTCACTGCTAATTAATTAATTTCAAGTACAAATGTAGCATGTACTTTTTACAAACAGTTCAAAAAGTGCAGAAGGGTGAAAAGTGAAGAGTAAATCCCCTCTTCTCCACTTTGAACTTCTTAGAATACTCCTGTTGGTAATATATTATTTTGTATTGCCTTTGAATACTCCTGTTGGTAATATATTATTTTGTATTGCCTTTGAATACTCCTGTTGGTAATATATTATTTTGTATTGCCTTTGGTACTTAATGAAACCATGAAAAGTTAAAAAAAAGTGAAAGTGTTAGTCACTCAGTCGGGTATGATTCTTTGCAACCCCATGGACTGTAGCTGCCAGGCTCCTTTATTGATGAAATTCTCTAGGCAAGAATACTAGAGTGGTTAGCCATTCCTTTCTCCAGGGTCTCTTCTCAACCCAGGGATCGAGCCCTGGTCTCCTGCATTGCAGGCAGATTCTTTACTATCTGAGACACCAAGGAAGCCCTAATACAACCATGGTGGTGGTGGTGGGTTAGTTGCTAAGTCATGTCTGACTCTTGAGACCCCATGGACTGTAGCCTGCCAGCCTCCTCTATCATGAGATTCTCTAGGCAAGAATATGGAAGTGGGTTAGGAAATGACAACCCACTCCAGTATTCTTGCCTGGAAAATCCCATGGATTTTCAGTGTAGTTCCACTTCAGTCTCTTAAATGGGTATGTTTTTCATTAAAATGATTCTGATTAATTCAATCAGGGGAAGGACTTTTGCTTCTCTGAGAAGCTGCTGTATTATTTCTGATACAAACTAATCCACGAACTAGCATTTATAAACCACTGTCTTAGCTCACGTGGCAAAACATGTTTTAAGATATGTCACCTCCACGTTTGGCTGAAACTCCTTAGTACATCAAGATTAGAAATGATGTTTTGCTTTCCATTTCCTGATAAGAATGAGAAATGCAATATACAACTGCCCCCTAAGAGTTTTTTTTTTAAAGATAAGAAATTCCCCTATATATACAAGGAAGAAAAGTTTCCTTGGCAACTGATGGCAAGTATGGAAGATAATGGGTGGAATTTATTGTAAGAACAAGACATTTCTACTGAGAATGTCAGACTAAAGTAGTCTAAACAAGGTGCTTAGAGGTCTGCATGCAGAGCCAAGAATAAACAACTGAGAATTATAGATAAGTGGATAGAGTGGCCAAGAAGTTAAAATTAAATACTGCCCCTCCCCTTTTAAAGCTAAAAGTATTTTCCTTCTATCAAAATCATCTTTGCCTTGAACTTGGGTCCTGGTGAGTTGCCTTGACTAATGTTTCCTGCCGAGGGATAAAGACTTCATTTTTGAAGCTTCCATCCAAAGCTGTGGGTGGAGGTTTTGAATAGTCTTCTAGGAAACAACTAGAAGTCAAAAGGCCTGCCAAGGAACTTCTCTGGGGCTCCCTGCCTGAGTGGCTTGTCATCGAGCAGCAGGGAAATGTGCTGTTCTGCAGGGTGAATCTTGGCGGGTCAAATTCAGATTTGATAAGAACACTAATTAGAGTAATGGAAACTAGAGTTCATTTATCCCTTAGGAAAGATTATGAATGGTGTAGGGGTGGGGACTTAAGAATATAGTGTCCATTAAATTCCTTAGTTTAGAAGAAAGGATCTGCCCCGCCAAGCAGAACATCTCCCAGCTTGTGACAAGTGCTAGATGCGATGAGTTCCCAAGGCCTGAAGATCAAGCTTTATTTTAACCATATCACAGTTTCCAAAATGAAAAAAAATTTTTAAACAGAACTCAAAAGATCTTTTAAGTTCAATTTTTTTCCCCCAAACATCTATAGAGACAATTGGAATAGAAGCTGAACACTTTCAAAACACATTCTTAGAGATTTCAGTTTGGTTTTAATCAGCCATGGGACTCTCCCATTTTGGAAATTACTGCTTTAAGAATTCAAACTGCATGAGACTGCGTATTATGATAACTATGGAAAAGTTGCATATTTGTACTTTTAGGTTGGTTTCTGAAGAAGTAGTCATTGATTTAGGTATTTATTAGTCACTCTACATTGCTTGTTAGAAACCAAGTTTGGTTGCTAAGTCACTTCAGTCGTGTCTGACTCTTTGTAACTCTATGGACTGTAATCTGCCAGGCTCTTCTGTCCATGGGGATTCTCCATGCAAGAATACTGGAGTGGGTTGCCATGTCCTCCTCCAGAGGATCTTCTCAGCCCAGGGATTGAACCTACGTCTCTTATGTCTCTTTAATTGGCAGGCAGGTTCTTTACCACTAGCGCTACCTGGGAAGTCAAGTTAGGTTAACTTAAAAAAATAGAATATATTAGAAGGAAATCACACTGCTTTAGAGAATCAAAGGAGGAATTTGTCATAGATAAATAATGGCAAAGTAGTTAAATTAAGTAGATGTTTTTAAAGCCAGGAGTATTTCCTTCTATCAACATCACAGTTACCTTGAATCTGGATTCTGGTAAATTGCCTTAGCTATTTTAGTGAACAGCAGGCCTCAGGAAAACGGATCCAGGGAAGAGATGGAGATTTCACAAACAGGCTCTTTGGGGGCATTAGCATCAGGATGACTCAGCCTCAGCTGCTTTCCATGCTGGTGTCACTACTCAAGATTCAGATTCTGGTGGAAGGATTGGATTGACCTAGGTTGGATCACAGCCCATTTCTCAACCAAGTCTTCTCCTTTGTGAGCTGTTGTGGCCCACAGTACCATCAGAACCATATTGAATGGGAGATGAAGAGTTACCCAGTGGTTTCTTGTGGTAAGAAGGGAAAAGACGTACTTGGTAGGTCAAAACTAAAGTAACCCAGAGGGATAAATTGGGAGATTGGGATTGACATATGTGCTGTGTGCTTAGTTGCTCAGTCATGCCCTACTCTTTGTGATCCCATGGACTGTAGCCTTTCAGGCTCCTCTATCCATGGGATTCTCCAGGCAAGAATACTGAGGCGGGTTGTCATACCCTCCTCCAGGGGATCTTCCCATCCCAAGGATGGAACCCAGGCCTCCCACATCAAAGGCAGATTCTTTACTGTCTGAGCCACCAGGGAAGCCTGGGATTGACATATATACTCTACTATATATAGACTAGATAACTAATAAGGACCTACTGTATAGCAAAGGGAATTCTTCTCAATACTCTGTAATGAACTATATGGGAATTATTTCTGATTTATTGCTCAGGGGAATTTAGGTCATGGTCTGTAATGGTTGGTAAGGGCTCACTGGTTAACACAAGGAACTCAAATTCCAGGACTGGATTTGATAGGATGTGGGACTCCAAAGGATAGTTTCTTCCAGTGACTTTTCTCTTATTGGATGTACATTTCAAAAGCAAGTACTCCAGAGACTAAGGAATGAGAAAGTAAGGAAAAGCAGCTTGATTTTTTTGCATGAAATTGCTGTGGACAATCTCTGATCGGGTTGAGTGGCTCCTTCTTTAACAAGTTCTCCTTAACTGACTCCATGACTTAGTGAATATTTGTCTATCATCCATCAGAGAAATAATAGCTTAAGATTACTGAGAGTTTGCCATGTGTTTAGCTACACTCCGAAAATGGAAAGTTGAGTAGAATCTTGACCTTGTGGAATTTCTATTTTAGTGTTGGTTGAGGGAGTGGGGTGGATAAACAAGACCTAATGATATAGTATGGTAAGGAATGTGCCTGTGGTATAGTGAAAGTGAAAGTTGCTCAGTCATGTCTGACTCTTTGTGATCCCATTGACTCTAGCCTGCCAGACTCCTCTGTCCATGGAATTATCCATATAAGAGCACTGAAGTGGGTAGCCATTCCGTTCTCCAGGGGATATTCCCAACCCAGGGATCGAACCCAGGTCTCCTGCATTGGAGGCGGATTCTTCACCCTCTGAGCAACCAGGAAAGCCCGTGGTGTAGAGGGAGGAGGAATTATTTCCTCCTGGAAAATAGGAGAAGACTTGCTGAGAAGCTAACATATGATGGGCCTTGAGGATTGAATATGAAGATGTTAGAGAATGGAGGAGAGGGAGGACGGTATGCTGGGCTGGGGCACCTGTGGGAGCAAAGGTGTGGTGGTGCCAGCCTGTTTGGAGTGCTCAGAACACAGTGCTCAGGAAAAGGAGATGGAGCTACAAAGGTGGAAGAGTCAGATGACACAAAGGCTCTAACTGTCACCTAGAGAGGTTGGCCTTTGTCTTATTGGCAGTGAGGAGCCAACATGGGATGTAAAGGAGGGGAATGATATGATCAAGTGTGTTTGGACAGAAGGAAGCCTTGGCAGCAGTGTTGAGGGTGGCTGCTTTCTCTCCTGGAATGACCCCTTGTCTTCCTCATCTGGCTGGACCATTCATATTTAAAGGTTGAGCTCAAGTGTCACCTCCTTCAGAGCCTTCTCTGATCTCCTCTATCGGGGACACCATGGAATCCTATAAGATGTGTTTCATAGCACCCCAAACACCCAGTGGCGCATTTCTTTCCTAGTTAACCTGAGGGTTGTGGAGATTGGCCTCCTTGAATCTCTGTGTGGTCAGCACCTGGCACAGTCTGCAGCATTTCCTAACTGCTCACTAAAAAGTTTATTGTTGAATGAATAAGCATAAGCATCCACTGTCTTTATATTTGCTGAAGCCGGATATATGTAAAAAGTACTATCAACTGAATGCTTACCCTTTGTGAGATAATTGTGATCTCACTTAATTCTCACACAAAACTATTTGCAATAGTGAGAAAAATGTTTCTTTTTCTCCTACTGCTACTACTACTATTATTACTACTACTGAAATTTCTTACATGACTCTTAATGTGTGCCAGACATTGAAGTGATTTATATATCTTAACTCAATTCTCACAGCACCTTGCTGGCATAGGTGCTATTCCCCACCCCTCCATCCCCCCTCCTTTTTTTTTTTTTACAAATAAGGAAGCTGAGACAGAGTGTGATGAGGTAACTTGCTAGTCAGTGGTGAATTAGGATTTGGGCCCAAGCAGTCTGGCTCTAAGAATCCGTGTGCTTTCCGTTGTCCAGGACTTCCCTGGCAGTACAATGGTTAAGACTCCACACTTTCACTGCAGGGGGCATGGGTTCGATCTCTGGTTGGGGAACTAAGATCCCATGTGCCACGTCCATATGGTAGGTCTAAAGCAGTTAGGAGGGTTTAGGTTATTCAGTTATAAATGTCAGGACAAAGAACTAACTCCATATATATCTGGCTCCAAAGTCCTAAGACTTCAGATTCCTGCTCTGTTTTATATTAAACATAACATGAGTGTTCACCAGGGTAAATTTCTGCAGATTTAAACAAAGCATGATGGGGAGAAGTCTGATTCCTAGAGCGTTTAGAAGTAGGGGAGGCTAGAGAAACTTGGGGTGGGTGGATTGAGTGTGTCTATAAGAAATTGGAAGTCAGGATTGCTTCAGTCTAGAAAGTTTCTAGACTGAGACACTATATCTGAAATCAGATTTTAATACCTTCAAGCTAGGAAACATCTAGTAGCTTAACAGATCTTTTGTGTTGGGGGTGGGGGGCAGGAGGCGATCATTTGTTGAAGCACTTAAAATCAGAAAATGATGTACTCGTAATCTCTCTGAGTCCTGAAAGATTTTCTTTACTAAAGAAGCCTGAAATTGGAAATCATTTTCTTTAGAAATCCCTGTGTGTCCAAACACAGGAGTTCAATTTTCGTGTGCTTTAGCTAATGATTAAATATCTCCCCTTCACCCTTCAGTTCCTTACCCCTTTTCCAAGCAATTTAATCTTAGTCATTCATATATATTGTTTAGTTAGTCATGGCAACCAGGTCCTTTGATAGGCCAGTTAGCAACTAAATTTAGACACAATATTGACAGTCTGGCTGTATTAGCCAAAATTTCTAACAAAAGGTTTGACTGATCTACATGGATGGCCAATACCCTTGGAAATGATGACGCTAAAATCAAATGGAAAAGTTTCTTTAGCAGGCTAGATTGGTATTGCTTTGGCTTCAAATGCACTTGTAAGGAAAACGTAAGAGGTGACAAGGCAGCTCATTTGGTTTCGTTTAAGGTAGTTGGTGAAAAGATAATACAGAGGGGAGGAAATTCCTTTGGAAGAAAAGGACTTCAGGAGAAATGTGGATGTGAGAATTACAGTATCAAGCTTCCTTTTATTTTCCTATGTAGAGAAACACGTATGTAACTGTTAAAAATCCCATTTTCAAATATCAAACCTATAAATGACAGTCCATGGTAATGAAAACTGCATATACATGCATCTAAACTGTCACTCTCAGTTTTCTAAGGTTTGATGGTGTTGTACAATTTAAAATATATGATCTTAACTGTAATTCAAGTGAAAGGATATTTACAAGTTTAACATTGTCAATGAATATATAACATTGGAAGAGTACTACTGCATGCTTTTTAAGCCATCAGATTATTCAACCATGTTTCAAATCTTCAAAAACTGTATGTAAAAAAATTCATTAAAAAAATTCAGGCAAATTACTTCCTGCTCTTGAATTCTAGCTTGATGTCTCTTCCGTTCATCAGGGCAAGCTCATCCACTCTCTACAGGTTAATAGCTGCTTTTACATCCTGAATGTTTAGCTGCCCAAGGAAAATGCTCACAGTTCCCTGTAGGAAATGAGAAAATGCTTCAGAGAAAAGGACATGACATTTTTCATTTTACATGTACATTAAATTTTCATCATGCTGCCGATCAGGCCTCAAGAAGCAGGATTGCCACTTAGCTCCTGCAAATTTTCCCCAGTATCTTCTCATTGTTATAAAAAACTATTGACTCCATATAGAACATTTTATTCTAGATCTCACTCGGACCTATTTAGTCTGTAAATTCATGGGCATGTCAAACAATATACAAGCTTTAATAATGTAAAAATACTATGGAATAACCCTAAATGTAAACTGTAATAACATCTCCATTTATACGAAGCATTCGGAATAGGCAAATCACAGAGATGAAAAGTAGAGGAGTGGTTGCGAGGGGCTGGGAATAAAGGTGGGGGATGGGGAGTAGCTGCTTAATGGGCGCAAGGTTTCCTTCTGAGATGATGAAGATTGTTTGGATCTAAATAGTGGTGATGGCTGCACAGCACTGTGAAGATTAAATGCCACTAAACTGTATAGTTTAAAATGCTTTATTTATGTTATGTGAATTGTATGTCCATTTAAAAAATGTAGTAACATCCAATTGGGAGGACTGGCAGTGATACTTGGTGAGGGAAAGTGGTCCTTTACAAAGAGATTGAAGTCACATGCCTGTTTTTAGTCTCTGCCTCAGCCTCTTCCTTTAAAAACAGCTAAGTAATTAGGCATCAGCCTGGAGAAAAGGAAGCAGACGCATCGTGTGAGCTATAAGATGGACACCCCCCTCCCCGAGATACTTGATGGCAAATCATTGGACCATATTCCGTGGGATCCTTTGTTACTCTGAAATCCCAGGAAGTTTGCTCAACGTATTTTTCTCTCCACTAGTGGCATCCCACCTGCTCCTTGATTCTAAGTCCTGAGTCTTGGAGTCCCGAGGTGGTCATAGCCGATTAAAACACAAAGCCAAGAAGCTTTAAAAGTCTAGCTCCTTCCTAGGCCAGAATACTGGAGTGGGTGAGGAACCTTTCCCTGGTTGTGGACAGATTCTTAACCAGCTGAGCCACAAGGGAAGCCCAAGAATTCTGGAGTGGGAAGCCTATCCCTTCTCCAGGGGATCTTCCCAACCCAGGAACTGAACTGGGGTCTCCTGCGTTGTAGGCAGATTCTTTACCAACTGAGCTACCAGGGAAGCCCAATCCTAACCTCAGGGGTTACCTTAAATGTCACCATCAGCATCTATGAAGCTCCTCCACTTGTATATTTAATCTCAGCCTGTTGTGTGACTCAATCTCTTCCTTGCACTTACCCCAACTAGTGATTTGAGGGCATCTATTTGTTGATTTTTGTTGTTGTTGCTTTGGTTATTTTTCAAACTGTCTCCTCTATGTCAACCCCACAGTGGCATGGATGAATGTTTACATATATTTCTGAGTCCCTGCTTCAGTCCAAAGACTGATCGAAGGGCTGGAGAAACAATGATTAACTCAAGAAGTTGTAAAAATAGCAAAGCAAACTCAAAAGAGATTAGAAAGAAGAAAATAATAAAGGCTGGATATAATTTGAAAACAAAACAAAAAAAGAGGTGGTAAAAAAAATTAACAGTGGACTCTAAAACTCCAATAAAATGGACAAATCTATAGCAAGACCAATCAAGAAAGAAAGAAAAAGTGCAAATAAACAGCAAAAGTGAGACAGCAAAAGGGAGCACATCCATAGATATAAAAGAGATCAAAATCACAAGAAAAATACTGTGGTCAATTTTATGCCCATACATTTGAAAACGTATATTGTACCAAATACAAGTTTGGTTGCTGTATCTGTATTATGATACGTTATAAAATGCTACGCTCTGTTTTAATATGATATGGTATGGTATGATATACCTTGGTATGTGATGATAACCCTAACATCTCAGTGACTTAAACATAACAGAAGTTTCTTTCTTGCTCATGCTGCAGGTCCACCGTGCGTGTGGGTGGGGACCTGCCTGATGCAGTGATTTAAAGATCTAGGCTGATAGAGGATGAAACTCCTCTACATGTACCTCTAGGGCCCTCACAGCTGGAGAATCTAGCACTTGCAATCAGGAGTTTCTTCTTGTGCGGCTGGCTTGGAGATGTGCTACTCAGATTTCCCTTCCAGAGAGAACTTGCTTTGAGGGGTGAAGTTGGTTGACAGTCTCCAGCGCTTGGCGTCTTTGAGATCTGCTGCTGTGGTCAAGCTGAGTGAGGTCAAGATCTCTCTGGACAGCTTCCAGCCCAGATGGGATCCTAGGGATTGGCCGTCTCTGCTCAGCATGGGCCTACCCTCGCAGCCAATCTGCACTGGAAGTTCTGTTGCCTTGGCTAAGACTTTCTCAGAGCTGCCCCAGTCTGAGCTTCCTCCTGTCTAGTCCTCCTTAGAGACCTCTCTTCTTATTCTCCCCATGGATGACAGAACTGAGAATGCAGCCTGAAAGGCTTTCCCTGCCTACTTCTGATTCTTCTTCCCTATATCTTTCAGGTGTTTCCTGCAATAAATCTCTTACACTCCTAACTCCCAGGAGACCAGAATTCATAGAGTATCTAAGTCATATTTTGTATGACTTGTACTCATATTTCATTGGCCAAAGCTAATCACATGTCTAATCCCATCTTCAAGGGTGTAGGGCATTGAACCCAGAAGATAACTAGATATTGTAGCATGTTTATAACATCTATGACAACTACTGATTAAGCAGCTATTAATTATCCCTCCCTTTTTATGCCAGCAGAGCCCCAGTTTTGTTCAGGTGTCTATCCTGCACTTTCTGTCATAACTCAGGGGCAAACTGTAACTTACCAGAGCCAATGATTAATGTCCTATTTATCTTTCTAGGGGTTGGATCAGGCAAGGGGCGTATGACTGATCCTGGCCAGTGAAATGGGAATGAAAGTGCTCTGGATACCTCCTGGCTTTAAAAAGGGATGCAAAGAGGGGAAAGCCCTTTTTGCTGAAGAGGGCGGGCTGGGGGTGGGCCCGGGTTATGACAAAGCCCTCTCTTTGTTGCTGAGTATTTCTGTGTGTGGCTGAGCTACTCAGAGCTGAGGCAGCCTTCTTGCAGTTGGTCAACAGGGAAAAAGAAAAAAAAAAAAACCAAAAATAAAGAAAACTCAGGTGTCCAACTCTTTATGGAAGACAAATCATGAAAACTAAGACTGACAGAGCTCTGTGTTCTCCTTGTTTTCTCCTTCTTGTCACGTCCATTTCAGTCACACACCTTTTCTCTCTTCTCACCACATCAGTTCTTGTTTAAAGAATGAAAACAACAGCTAAATGGTGTGATTTAAAACTGGCACAGAGAAAGAAGCTAAAATTGACCAGTCAGGAAATGAGGCACGCATTAATGATTTTCTTTTGACTCATTGCTTTTTGAAAACATCCAAATGTGGTTAGCCATTGTCCAGGAAATCAAATAAATTCCTAAAAAGGATAAAGGAGACAGTGGACTTACTCTTTCACTTCACGTTAGGGAGTAGACTGACATTTATGGGGCACTTACTGTATGCCTGACATTTTATTAGGAAATTTTCATGTATTGTATCATCAAATGATTTTCCATTGCCCTTCGAGTAAAATCATAACTTTTTCCTAAGCCCACCTACCCAGTGTGATGTGCCTACCTCTTCAGCTGACTTTCTCCACCGCAGCTCTAGCTTAGCTGTCCTGGCCTTTGTTGCTGTTGTTTATGAAGCATACCAGCTTGTTCTTGCCTCAGGACTTTTGCACATCCCATTCCCTCTGCCTGGAATGCTCTTTCCTTTATCTTCACACATCTGATTTCTTCTCAATCAGACCTCAGTTAAAATAGCCTTTCTTCAGATGCCTTTGGGCTTCCCTGGTAGCTCAGTGGTAAAAAATCTACCTGCTAATGCAGAAGATGTGGGTTCAATCCCTGGGCTGGGAAGATCCCCTAGAGAAGGAAATGGCAACCCAACTCCAGTAGTCTTGCCTGGGAAATCATTGACAGAGGAGCCTGGGTCAGACATGACTGAGCTACTAAATGACAACAACAACAGAGGGGCCTTCCTTGACCATCCAACCTAACACAGCCCCTCCCCACCCCAGGCATCTATTTCAATTTTCTGCTTTATTTTTTTCCCATTGCGCTCAGAGTATCTGAAATTATTTTTTATTTGATTTTGATCTGTCTCCTTTAATTAGATTTTTCCTCTATATTTTGTTCACTGCTGTATCTCAAACATTTAGAAGAGTGGCTGGCACTAATGAGACACTCAATAGTGTTTGTTGAAAGAATAGACAGCCTACTCTATAACCTTATAAGGCAGAGCACATATGATTAACAAGGGTCAATGTCCTCCAGCTAAAGACCACTAGGAACATCCTGGTAGTTGAACAAGTTGAGTTTATCATTCATCACAGTGACAGAGAATGCACATCATTGGGAACAGAGTGTTAGAAAAAGATTTAAAAGATCTGGTTTAAGTTAGGTGATTTTTGTTGGGGTTTAAGGAAGCAGGATTTTTTACTGGATTGCATATTGTCAAGAAGAATGGGCAGTTCTGTGATGGGATAGTCTTAATGAATGTCACCTACAAGGCAAGAAGACTAGAATGGTGCTAAAACTATAACTGGTAATAATAATAATAAAGTAACAGTCATTTGTATTAGTCAGGTTTGGGTGGTGTTTTTGTGGTTTGCCAGTGAGTTTGTTTTTGTTATATTTAGACAAGATTACTGAGTGGTCTTTTTGGTCTTACTTCCTCATAGTTATCAAGCAGCCATCACTGATACTGGTTTCTATGCAACTGTCTTTAATCAGAGAACGTGAAGACCTAGCTGTGAATATCAGATCATTTACTGAATGTCAGGGTCTGTTTTCCTTTCAAAAAACAGAAAGGACCCTTTTCCTTTCCTTTTCACTAGGGTCCAGTGTCATATGGTGAAGAAATAAGTAAGAGTGTTTCTTTTGGCTGTTTGATAATTCCCCACCTTTCTCCCTCATCAATTCTATATTTGTATGGAAGTAACCACTGACTCAAGGTGGTGGAGGCCAAGGTAGAAAAGCAGTGCTTCTAAATGCCAAACAGTTCAAAAGTGCACCATTTGCTTAAGAGTTTATTATCATCTCAGCATGAGCCCAAGTATACCTAATTTTTAAAGGGGGCATGGTGTATCTTTTGTAACCCGAACGATAGGACTACCCAGTCTTCAATATTGTTACAAAGATCATGTCCAACCATCCACTAGGGCCTTGGTTCTAGTTCAAGGTTTCCTCAAAACACAACTGTGTGGTTTTTAGGAAGGTCTTTTACCAGTATCCCAGCACCCTCTGGGTTTCCTGTATTCCTGTGTTAGCATCCCTGCTATTTTGTAATTATGTTGCTTATAATCTATCTGCCTGGTTAAACTTTCTCCCATATGTTCATAACCCTGGACCTTAATTTTAACAAAGGACTTGGCACAAGTTAGATTCTCTATAAATATTAAATGGATTTAAAATGGGGATTTAATTCCTGGCTTGAATTCACCTCACACAACATTTTTTGAGTCTGTCCTATGAGCCAGGAAGACATTTTGATAAATCAGATAGTCCTTACTTTCAGGGAATTAGCACTCACTTATAACAGATTTTAGAAAAAGAAGAGCTGTCATTTATTTAGGGTCAGGTACTACGTTAGGTGCTTTGGCAAGTGTCTGAATAATTATTGCCGTTTTACTGGTAAAACGACTGATAAATTGTGGGTTAAGTAATTTTGCTGAAGTCACACAGCTACTAAGTGGCAGAACAATGATTTTAACTCAGATAGTCTGGTTTCTTTAGCCTTCAATCCTTGGCAGCATCAGAGTCTTTTCCATTGAGTTGGCTCTTTGCATCAGGTGGCCAAAGTAACGGAGCAAAAGTAGAAGAGGGCCACAGAGGATGAGATGGTTAGAAAATGAATTTGAGCTGACTCCAGGAGATAGTGGAGGACAGAGGAGCCTGGTGTGCTGCAGTCCACTGGCTGTAAAGAGATGGACGTAACTTGGTGAGTGAGCAAAAGCCTGACTCCAGTAATACTTTCCCAACTATTAGGCTGAAAGATGCCACATAACTTCACAGTTCTGTCGTTAAATCAGAGTTCAAGTTGATCTGGGGTGGTCTTGGCTTGCAATAGCTTGAAATAGGATCTCAGTTCTTTGACTGGAGATTGAAGCCAGGTCGAGGCAGTGGGAGTGCAGAATCTTAATCATGAGACCAAGAGGGCCAGTGGCTAGGTCCTGGTTCTGCTTTGGAGAAACGAATTTCAAAAGAGTTGGAAGTAGCGAAACAAGTGTTTTTTAGGAGGAAAAAAAGTATGTCGTGGATAGACATACACAGGTGGGCTCAGAGAGAGTTGTGTGCCTTTGTGGGCATGCTTAGTTGCTCAGTCATGTCCAGCCCTTTGTGACCCCATGAACTGTAGCCCGCCAGGCTCCTCTGTCCATGGGATTCTCCAGGCAAGAATACTGGAGTGGGTTGCCTTTCCTTTCTCCAGGGGATCTTCCTGACCCGGGGATTGAACCCAGGTCTCCTGCATTGCAGGCCAGTTCTTTACTGTCTGAGTTACCGTGGAAGCCTTTGTGGTAGCTTCAGTCACTTATTTGGGGCAGTTCTTCTGAGTTCCCTCTGGTCAATCATCTTGCTTTGCCTGGCTCTGAATGCATATTTGGTATAATTTAGGGCCCTGCCCCTCTTGTATGCAAGCATCTTTTGGCCAAGATGGATTCCAGTGCAAGGGTTTCTGGGAAGTTGACGGATTATATTATAGTCCAGCAACTCCTCCCTTCTCTGATCTCTGAGGAGCCTTTTGTGTACGTGCAGTTTGGGGGATCTCCTTGATCTCACGAATGAGAAATATGTATGTAGTCTCTATCTTCTATCCAAGCAGGACTGGGCTCATTATCTTCATCTTGGAGTATCTGCCCACAGGGGACAGATGTCAGCTGCTCATCCTGAAGCCCGTTTATCTCTTGCATCAAGGTTCTGGATCCAGGTTTTCAAAATTGCAGCAGATACTTATTTTAAAGTCTAGTAGGTTAATATGACCAACACAGAGAAGACTATGTTCCTGTTACTGGCCAGTGTGGATGGGGGAGCAGAGTTGTATTGGCTTTCTGTTAAAGCAGAAATGGATTTCCGTTTATAGAAATATGTATTTGGGGGAGGGGAGCGCCCATTTGCTCAAAACAGGTGTTCCCCGCCACTTCCTCCACCGGCCCCCTCTCATCTCCCGCCCCTCCACCCCCAAAATACACATCCTGAAGTAGGGAGGGGAAGTGGGGAAAGAGAAGAAAAGGCAAAGAAGATGTGAAGGGCCGCCAGGTGGGCATCCCCCACTGCCCTGCCTCACCCTCCCGCCCGCGCCGGCCACACCCCTCCGCCCCGCCCTCACCCCCAAACCCACTTTAAACTCCCGCCCCCTCTTAACGACGACCAATGTCCGGCCGGGGAGCTCTCAAGAGGCTGAGGATTGGCCGGCGCCGCGGTTGCCGAGGTGACGGGTGGGTCCGGCGGGGTCCTCGAGCCGCGCGGGGCGGGGGCGAGGGTTGCCTGGCAGTTTCCGCCCCAGCCCGCCCAGGCCTGCAACGCCCAGGTTTGCGCTCCTGGGTAGATAGAGCGAGTGGTCCCCGTGAGCCCCTCGGACCCGTAAGTCCCCCACCGGCCTCAGGCTCGGGGCGCGCTGCCCTCTGCCTTCATCTCCGCCCCCAGGATCTGCGGCTGCCAGCTCCCGAGCGCGGCTTCTCCGGCCGGCGGCGCGATGGGCTGCGGGAACTCCACCGCCACCAGCGCGGGCGCGGGCCAAGGTGAGCGCCGCTGGCGGCTGGGGACGCGGGGACCGCGACTCGGGGGCGGTGGGGAGCTCCGCAGGGCTGACCGTATCTGCCGGAGAGGCCAGGAGAGAGGCGGCGAGAAGGAAGGGTGCGGGGACCCGGAGCACGGAGGGCGTGCAGCCCCCTCTCCCTGTCCCCGATTTCTGGACAGGAGCCGACCGTCCGGTTTAGGATAGACTGAAAACAGGGCATTTCTCCTCCCTGTGCGGGGGCGGTCACGCCTGGATGAGGAGAACCTGCAGGCGATCCTGCGGAGGGAGCGCGGGGAGCCCTGGTGGCGGGGCTCCCCTGCAGCGGGTAGACCCGGCACTCTCCTAGGAGAGAGGTTTCCTAGTCGTGGCCAGCGTCTGCTCCCTCCTTTCTCGAACTCGCTTCCGCAGGCCTCGGGCCCCAGCCCCTCGCAACCCAGAGTCTGCACCTGGAAAAGTGCAGCAGAATCAGGACTTTCTTTAGAGGGAGGGAAGGTGCTAGTGGGTTGAGAACTGCAAACAGGGCACTGAAAATTCATCTGAGTCTGTCTCAATGTTTAAGACCGGCTGGGCTGTTAATATTCCTCTGAGAAGCTGCAGTATCGAGGATGCTTTAGAATATATGTGACAGAGTTTTAATATTAGCAATGATCTGTTCATATATTTTTCATTAAAAAAATATTGAAACTTCTTTTTACACTTCTTCATTGTGTTGATGGCCGGGAAAGTCGTCTAGATTCCCCCTAGTCAGCCAGGCGTTGTATCAAGTGACTTATTCCAAAACTCAACTGTTCTCTTTGATTCAGCTAGTGTCTACTGATTTAAGAGTCTGGGTCTGTTTTGAGTAATACAGTATCTGCTGACCTATTTTGGTGTCTTTTGGATAAAGAACTCATATCTCCTCCAATTGAGATCAATCAGACGCCACATCCCATCGCAACCAGCAAATGGGAACAGGGCTCTGATGCTGCAGTGTTTCCAAGGCGGGAGTGAATGCCTGGTCAATGACTTTGTGACCTTGGGCCTGTCACTTCCCTTGATACAGACCTCCTGGAAGATGTAGTTTAAAATTCAAGCCTTTCCAGTTTATTTATTTTAAAGTTTATTTTGATGTTCACCTATGGGATCAGATATGGGAATCTGCTCATTTAATTGGCGAAGTTTGTTATTCTTCCCTGACTATCAGTGACCACACATAGGCAATAATTTAGGAGTAGGCACTAGAATATGTGGGATTCTAGTCCCAAAACTGTGAATGAAGCCAGGTAATGATTCATTGAAAAGTTCATCTTTACCATCTCAAATTAAATTCCCAATCTTGTGACAGGTAGAGAGCTCCTGGGGAACAGACTGTTTCAATTCTTGTAAGAGCATCAAAGGTAGTAAGCTTAGTTAGTGCCTTAGCATAGGACAGGAGTCTCACTTGAGAATGGCCAGAGAGCTCTGTGTGGAAACCTGGAACCGTGTCAAGACCACATCCTGCACCAGGAATTACAGTTTGCTCTTTAACAACTGAGGTTGAACTGCGTGGGTCCACTTATACATGGACCCAAGTTTTACTATTGAAAAATTTACTATTTTTTTCAATGGTAAATGCTGTAGTACTACATGGTCTTCAGTCGTTTGAATCTAGGGGTGTGGGACTGCAGATATGGAGGGCTGACCATGAATTATACTCAGATTTTCCATTCTGTGGAGGGTTGGCGCCCCTAACCCTCATGTTGTTCAAGGGTCAAATGTATATCTCTCAACCTAACATGCACTGTGGCCCTATGCCTTCCTCTTCATGTACACCTTACTTTTAAAAAGGTTAAAAACCATTACCTTTGGTTTGGTACATTTTCCATGTTATCATAAAAAGAAAGAAAAGAAATCATAGGAAGGATTTGTAACCCATTTGCTTTGAAGTAGAACTAGCTTACTTCAGGGCGTGTTGCCTTCCTGTCAGGGAATCAAACCCTCGTCTCCTGCATGAAAGGCAGGGATACTCACCACTATTCTAACGAGGGTTTCCCTGATAGCTCAGTAGGTAAAGATTCTGCTTGCAATGCAGGAAGTCCAGGTTCAATCCCTGGGTTGGGAAGATCCTCTGGAGAAGGAAATAACAGCCCACTCCAGTATTCTTGCCTGGAAAATCCCATGGACAGAGCCTGGCAGGCTACAGTCCATGGGGTCACAAGAGTCAGATTTGACTTAGTGACTAAACTACCACTACCAGCTTACTTCATTTATATTTTTGTTTATTAATGAACTGCTTGTCAGGTTTGGAGAAAGAGAGAGGTTTTCCGTTGCTAAACCAGGACGATGATAAGTGAGCTCTGCAGTGGTGATGTAAGAAATAGAGAAAACATGATTCTCTTTACAAATATTTGGTTGACCTTTATTCTCCCAATGAGCACATTTCTTTTTATGTAAAGGGAGATACAGTTATATTGAAAAAAACCACTTCGAGTGCATGTCTTCTTGATGAGTAGCTTCACTTTTGTTCACGAAGGACAGCTCCTGGAACAGCATGCTGTTCTCTCCTCAAGCTCGCTCTTTGCTAGAAATTACTGTATGTTCAGAGAAGAGGAAAATAGCGAGGGCAGACTGTAAAACATGAAGGAGAAGAAAACATTATGAGTTGGGAGTTATTGCATCACCTCTTTGATGACTGTTCCCTGTCTCTGAGAAGTCATTCCCGAAACATTTCTCTGCTGGTGAGTCCGGGTGCCTAGCCTTGGGCTTTGGTCATCATTATTTCGAAATTTTCTGTCAGCTGGTGGTAGCACCTTAGGTTCAGAAAGGAAATGCATCAAGAGGAGAAATGGAAGGTAAGAGAACTAAACCACAGAGCAAAGGTTTCTTTCAATTGTGAACTTTGGCATCAGCGTTAAATATGCTATTGCCCAAGCTGCAAATGCATGTCACTGAACCCAAGTAAAATGAAATGCATTAAGTTGGTGTTGTCTCCACCCTCCAGTAATTGCAGTGCAAAACTTCTGAAATGTCCAAGGAGTGTTACACTTCAATAGTGATTTTTAAGTTTTGCAGCAAAAAAAAAAAAAGAGAGAGAGAGAAAGATGGTGGGCAGGTGCTGAGCTTGAATGTGGAGAGTGAGGCTCAAGCTTGACATTGGCCCTGTGCTGGCTGCCACTGTGGGCATTTCACTTTACTTTTTTGAGCAGCAGAATAGCACTCTTCCATTATTACTGTATAGAAGTGGAATAATACCATGTTGAAGGTGAAATGGTATTTCTTGAATATTTTTCTATAAGAACACAGCAAATCTGCTTTCAGAGGATACATTAGTACTTTATAATAAGGACCCCCAACCTGAAATCACCATTGTAAGCCCTGTCTTACTCCCTAAGTAATTCAGGTAAAACCAGATAATTGTTTCTTTTCCCTGGGCTATCTGGACAACAGCTTTTCTTGGCTTTTGTCTGGTGAAATTAGTTTATATGACAAATTGATATTTAGTAGTGTACTTGAGTAAATTTGATTCTGTATGTCCAATACATGGAGAAACTGAAATGCAGTTCAGTGATCAAACAGCCAGAAGGAATTAGCTCATACAGGCCCTAGATAATTTAGGTTAGATATCCTTTACAGTAGATTTCAAGTGTAAGCTAGTACATGGTCCACCTCTGTGTGCAAAGTTTTATACTCTGTTAGGAAATTTTAGGGCAAGGGTAGGGGCAGCCAGCAAGGGATGACTGTAGAATGAAATTAAGCTTTCCCCCTCTTGAGAAATTGGTTGTTGAGGTAGGAAGATTCACCATTTGAGAACACCTGCAAAGCAAAGTGTAGTCAAATATACACTGAGCATCCAAATGCCCAAGAGATGTGGAATAAATGATAGTTTATTCAGAGGAGTCTTCATGGAGGAGTCAGAGTATCCATGCCATCAGGGTAGAAGGGGTCATGAAAACCACTTTGATTATACAAGCAGGGTCCCCATTCTGGTGTTTTAGGACCATCACTGTCACAGTGTAGGAATTTGGTTTTTCCCAACCTAGAAGTATACAGGACTTGTATTTTCTATTTAGTGACAATTCAGTACATTTTCCTTGCAGTGTAGAGGTATGCTCTAAACTTTAGAGGAACGTCTGGGTTTAAGAGCCCATCTTTTAAAAATTGAAGTATTGTTGATTTACAACATTATGTTAATTTCTGCTATATAGCAAAAAGATTGTTATATATAGTTTTTAAAATATTCTTTTCCATTATGGTTTATCTTAGGATATTTAATATAGTTCCCTGTGCTATATAGTCAAATCTTGTTCTTTTTCCATCCTATGTACAATAGTTCGCATCTGCTAACCCCAGACTCGCAGTCCATCTCTCCCTCATCCCCTCTCCCTCTTAGCAACCACAAGTCTCTTCTCTACGTCTGTGAGTCTGTTTCTGTTTCGTAGATAACGTTCATTTGTGTCATATTTTAGATTCTACAGTGACATCGTATAGTATCTATCTTACTTTGATAGATAAAGAATCCATTGTGAAAGGGTTGCATTTGCTACAGGGCAGGGAACTGTTGCTTTCTCTGTGTTTTTCTTTGCTCTTGGTCTCCACCACTCTCGTGCTCAGCAACCAGACTCTCTATTCCCTTGTTTTTCCTTGAATATATTCCTTAATTAGGCATGAACACCCCTGCGTTTGAGCTGATGAACCATAGCAGGTCAGTCATTTCCTGTGTGGAGTCGTACATGTAGATTATTGCTGCCTGAGTCTGTAACGTAAACCAGGAAATCCTATTTTATGTGAACCAGAAAAATCCCTTCAGAGTTTGGATGGTTCCAGATGTGTACAAGAGCCTATTTCAGTGTAGACTGTTTTGCAGGCTGTGAAAATATTTGCAGCAGCAGTCATTTCAGAAGTATTCTGCTCCTGTTGGTTGAATTGGTGAGTTGCTTTTTCTACCAGAGATGTGTAAGTGGCAGCTCTCTGATCATAACTTAGTTTATTACAAGACTCTATAGTGGTTCTTCTGTTATTTATCTTCTAATAGTCTAAGGAGGTGGGGAAGAAGAATTTTATTCTATTTTATCATTGTACCCAGGGAGTTACTATAATTCTTTTGGGTCCAGTTACTTAGGTTAGTTATCACCGTATCCTCTATTAGATACATAATCACATTCGCTTCTGTTGCTGTAGCTATGCAGTCCAGCCTTCATCTACATCTGCAGATGGTTTCAGTCAGTTCAGTTCAGTCACTCAGTCATGTCTGTCTCTTTGTGACCCCATGAACTGCAGCACGCCAGGCTTCCCTGTCCATCACCAACTCCTGGAGTTTCAAACTTATGTCCATTGAGTCGGTGATACCATCCAACCATCTAATCCCCTGTCGTCCTTTTCTCCTCCTGCCTTCAATCTTTCCCAGCATCAGGGTTTTTTCCAGTGTATCAGTTCTTCGCATCAGGTGGCCAAAGTATTGGAGCTTTAGCTTCAGCATCAGTCCTTCCAATAAATATTCAGGACTGATTTCCTTTAGGATTGGCTGGTTTGATCTTCTTGTATCCTAGGGACTCTCAAGAGTCTTCTCCAACACCGCAGTTCAAAAGCATCAATTCTTTGGTGTTCAGCTTTCTCTATAGCCCAACTGTTACATCCATATGTGACTACTGGAATTGTTTGGTAGTTCTGAAATTCAGCTGCTGTGCTCAGCATTAGTCCAGGCTGTGTAGTGGTAATAATATAAAATTTTGCTGATATCATCAAAGAAGTCATTAATATCTTATGTGCTATATCCTCCCAGCTCACTTAGGCCCCCCCACCAATCTGTCGTTCTATTCTTTAAACATGCTCCACTCATCCTTGTTATCTGTCTATTTGAAATACTCTTTCCTGGAAAGCTGATATTTTGTTTATTATCATTTTTGTTTCCCTTCCCCAAAGGTAAGCTTCATGAGAGTCTCGTACATCTTGTTCACAGCTGGAAACTTGGCCTCAAGACCAATATTCAGTCTTTCAGTGGAATTTTTGGGGTCTTAAAATTTTTTTTGTTGAATGGATAAATATATTGGGGAAACAAAAAAGATATAAAATTAAGTCCTAACTTATGTTGGCACTCTGTGACTGACATAGCACTAGAGGAATGAAATAAAACCTTAAGCAACCAGGGAAGCCTGCTTGGAAGAGGTGGGACTTGATTTGACTTTGATGAATAGGTAGGATTTGGATAAACAGAGAATGGAAGGGAGGGCACTTTTAGGGCAGTATGAAAACATAGGGACAGAAATGGGCTCGGAGCATTTCAGGGCAGTGAGAAGTCTGTCCTGACTGGGTCAGTAGTTCACGTTGGTTGCAGAGCGTTGGAAGTAAGAACTGTCAGGATGGGAGTTGGGGGGTACAGAGAGGCAGGAAGGCCTCAGAACTAAGAGGAGGCTCTGGAGTCAAAAGATCCCAATTCAAATCCTGCTTTCATCATTTATCAGCTGCATAACCTGGACAACTTGCTGAAACTGTATCTTAGTTTGCTCAGCTGTAGAATGGGAGAGTAGTTATAGAACCTACTCAAGATTAAATGAGTTAATATATATATATATATATAGTGCTTAGAGCAGTGCCTTATTGTCTAAGTACTCAATGTGCTATTATTAATACAGGGAAAGACTGTCATACCTGGTGTAGAAGGAAGGAGCCAGCAGTAGAGTGATGTAATTTAAGGCTTTTGTCAGGAGTCCGTGAAGTGAGAGGGTTGTTGGTGAATGGTGGAGGCACTGACATCAAGGACCCCTGCAAGCCAGTTAGGCTGAGGACTGGCTACGTGTGAGGGAGGTAGGAAGTGGAAGTGAAGCTGCTCACTCGTGTCCGACTCTGTGACCCTTTGGGCTGTAGTCTATTAGGCTCCTCCGTCCATGAAATTTTCCAGGCAAGAGTCCTGGAGAGGGTTGCCATTTCCTTCTCCAGGGGATCTTCCCAACTCAGGGATCAACGTCTTCCGCATTGCTGGCAGATGCTTTATCATCTGAGCCACCAGGGAAGCCCGAGGGAGGTAGAGGAAGAAATGAAAATGAACCCAAACTGTTAAAGCCAAGGAGACAGGTGGTGCTAGTGGGAAAGAATTTGCCTGCAGTGCTGGAGACCTGGGTTTGATTCCTGGGTTGGGAAGATCCCCTGTAAGAGGGCATGGCAACCCATTCCAGTATTCTTGCCTGGAGAATCCCATGGACAGAGGAGCCTGGTAGGTTCCAGTCCATGGGGTTGCAGAGTCGGACACAACTGAAGTGACTTAGCACAGCAGCAGGAGACTAGAAGGAGCTGCTGCTCCCTCCAAAAGAAAGGTAGGAGGGTGCAGATGACTGACCCATTATCCTCTTGGATGGACTGCATTTGATGTGATGTGAATGACAAGATGTGTGGAAACATCTCTGCACAGACAGTTATCCCTGGCGGGAAAGGATTAGGAGGTTCATTTATTTCAGTCCCCCAGGATCGATGTTGCAACCACGTGGCTGGTTCGTGAAGGTGACCCAAGAGAGTTATCATTCAATTCTGCCATGAGCCACTTCCAGCTCAATGGAGACATAGCTTAAACTATAGCAGCTAAATGTCAATGCGTTGTCTTATGTCTGTACTTATATAGCTGTGTTTATTAATTTTTATCTACTGAAAGTGTAGTATTCAGCAAAGGCAACCTGTAAGCAAAGACATTCTCTCTTAAGAACGTTCACGTTCATTAACATAATTTTATTTGCAACAACATGGGTTGGACCTAGAGGATATTAAGCTAAGTGAAATAAGTCAGACAGAAAAATACAAATACTGTGTGTTTTCACTTCTGTGTGGAATCTAAAAATGACACAAACAAATCACTATAACGAAACAAAAACAGACTCACAGGTACAGAGAGCAAACTAGTGGTTGCCAGGTTGTGAGGGGAGCTTATGGGTGAAATAGGTGAAGATACTAAGAGGTGTGTGCGTGCCAAGTCACTTCAGTCAAGTCCAGCTCTTTGTGACCCTATAGACTGTAGCCCACCAGGCTCCTCTGTCCATGGAATTCTCCAGGCAAGAATACTGGAGTGGGTTGCCATGTTCTCCTCCAGGGGATCTTCCTGACTCAGGTATCGAACCTGTGTCTCCTACGGCTTTTGCATTGCAGGCAGATTCTTTATCGCTGAGCCACAGGGAGAGCCCCGTTATTAAGAGGTATAAGCTACCAATTATACAATAAGTAAGTCTTATAGATGTAAGTCAGCACAAGGAAAATAGTCAATAATGTTTTAATAACTGGTGCATAATCTATAAAAATGTTGAATCTTGTTATACCTGAAATTAATGTAATATTGTAAGTCAACTATACTTTAAAAAATTTACATTTTTTAGGATACAATTATCTGAAATTTTTTCTCCACTATTGAAGAAATGACTTACGATTCTGTGTCTCTTATTGGCTTATTGAAAAATAGACATTGCTGTAGATGAACTACAGAGCTGTTCTACTTCTTTTGGCCATATTGAGCCGATGACATAGTTTTAGAACTATTATGGGTCAGAGGAGACATAGCAAGCTGTCAAAATTAAAGGGAGCTTTGTTTTTTTTTCTACATTTATGTTTATACAATTCTCCTAGAGACGTTTTTCTTTGATAAAACAAATAAAGAGTAAAACGTTCCTGCATATTTTTATTATTTCCCATAAGAGCCATAATCATTTATATTTCTGATTAAAAGAAGAGTGATTTGTACATCTTTAGTGCCTTTTAGAAATTCTTCGTGTGCATAATTTTATTTTCTGGTGTATGTGTTTAAGTTACCACTACTCAGTCTGAACAAAGAGATACGATTTGCTATGTAATTTAGCGATTCATTTGTTTGTGAACAGTTCTAGTATATTACATCAGCGTTATGAAGTGCATAAAGAACAGGGATGAAAAAGGCATTAATAGAGTGTTTTTTTCAAATATGCATATGTATGTGACCTTTCTTTTAAAAGAGATAAATATTTTCTTTTTGTTAAAATTTGGCATGTGTAAGGAAACTCATAAAAATAAATATATGACTCTGAACCATATTGAAAATGTACTGGGCAGTACAGGGCAATCTTTTAAACTTATAAGACTTACTAGATTGCCAAGAAACATCTGTCTATAGGAACCAAAATGTTACAAATATCTGCTTAATATCACTGATGTATATTGCAGCTGGCTTTATCATGCACTAGGAGTAAAATTTTGTCTGTGTTTGTAGAATATGTGGCATATCATATTAAATTTAATTTTTCCTCAATATTAATTTTGCCATGTATTTCTTTTCAAAAGGGAATTTCTGCTTTTGGAGAAGTGGAGGAGCACAGGGATGAGAAGTGTATTGGGTTGAATGGTGACCTCTAAAAAAGACACGTTCTCATCCTAATTTGGAATGTATGAATATTGTCTTGTTCGGAAAACGAGTCTTTGCTGGTATAACTAAGGATTTTGAGAGGAGGACACCATCTTAGATTATCTGGATAGGCTCTAAATCCTAGATGATGAAGCGTCTTTGGAAAAGGCAGACAAGGAGAAGACAGATACGGAGAGGAGGTGATGTGAGGACAGGGGTGGAACAGAGAAGGCACTGTCTGGCCACCAGCCACAGAGTGCCAAGGAGGACCCACTGTCCCCAGATGCTAAGAGGCCTGGACCGTGTTCTTCCCGCAGCCTCTGCAGGGTGTTGGGACCTCCTGACACCTTGATTTTGTACTTCTGGCCTCCAAAACTCCCGAGAGCACATATCTCTGTTGTCTTAAGGTATTTAGCTTGTGGTGATTTGTTACAGCATTCCTGCAGAACTATCACAGAAGACTTTTTTGCACTTATTCCTGGAATGGGATAAAATCAGAAAATCAGAAAATGAAGGGTTTACAAGCAATACCTGCAGTGTGAATAATCATTTGCTGAAGCAGATACAGCACCTTTCAATCTTCGTGTGATTCATACAGCATTTCGAGGATGTTCAGAGCCTCAGTTATTTATAGGGGTGCCCAATTTCTAGAAAATGTGAAGGTTCTCTGAGAGGTTTTGCCCTCCCGGATGCCGTCTGCCTCTCCAGTTCTGATACCATCCAGTTCGATTCTGATGCTCATATGTGGAGTTAGTGTCTATCACTGTAGGTTTGAGGGATGAGTCGCCCAAGATGGTCTCATTTCACACACCAGTAGCAAGTATTGGGTCCCCAGCTTACCTGCACTGCTGTCTGACTTAACAGCAAATTTGGGGATTCTCACATCCCCCTTCCTCAGATCTGACAGTTTGTTAGTATGACTCAGGAAGGTGCTTTCCTTACTGGATTAAACGTACTAGTTTATATAAAGGACACAAATGAACAGCCAGATGGAGAGGTACAGAGGTCTCAGGCATAGGGGTCTCTGTCCCCATAGAGTTGGGGTATGCCCCCTCCTGGCACATGGATGTTCAACTCAAGAAACTTTCTGAACCTTGTCCTTTTAGTGGTTTTTATGGAGGTTTCATTACATAGGCCCGACTGATCAAATCACTGGCCATTGGTGATTAACTTGATCTCCAACTCCTCTCTTTTTCCAAGAGGACAGGGAGTGGGGTTGAAAGTTCCAAGCTTCTAATCAAGCCTTGGCTTTTCCAGTGACCAGCTCCCATCCTGAAGCTACCTGGGGTTCTGCCAAGCGGCGCCTCATTGGAAGAAACAGGCTCCTATCACCCTTACCTCTCAGGAAGTTCTAAGGGTTTTAGGAGCTCTGTGCCACGAAGTGGGAATAAAGACCAAATATCTTTCTATGATTCCTCAATATCAGGTTAATTTTTTTTAATGTTTGAATAAATTGCATTTGCTGTGCATTTTTAAGTGACTGAGACTCTTGACTTTGGGACTCATGAATACAATTTTAAAATCTTTTGACAAAAGTAAAAGGTATAGACTTCGGTGGCAGTCCAGTGGTTGAGTCCACGCTTGCACCGCAGTGGGTGTGGGGTCGAAACTTGGCTGGGGAATCCTGTATGCCCCATAGTGCAGGCGCTTCCCACTAAAAAAATATATGTGTGTACACAATCACGGTGAAATGAGGCAATATAGTGAACAACAATCTTCTAAGTGTTAAAGAAACAGTTGTATTCAGAAGGAAGTGCTCTTTACATACCATAACCACTTACATTTTTTGTCACTAGAACTGAATATGATACTTTTCTGAGAGCAGACCTTCCCCTCCCACTTCCATTTTTTAGGAAGATATTTAAAATTATAATGATTAATAATACAACTTTGGAAAATAATCATTAAATCTTTTGACTCACAAAAATTCTAATTTAGGTGTGGATATTTTGTGGTGCTTCTATCCCACAAGATACGTGGTTACCTGCCTTCCCTTGTATTAATGTACCATAGCTATGTTTAAACAGTAGAGAGGCATTTCGGCAGGAAATAAAGTGGTACTAACAGGGAAAAACGTTCTACCCCAGGGGCCTTGAAAGAAGTAGCTACGTCACTATAAATATTTGTTTAATAAATGATGAATCTCATGAATCATAAACACAACTTAAAGCAAATGTGATTTTGCCACTATTTGAATTGTTCTAGTCAAAGTATCTTTTGCATAAATTATCTAGAGAGGAACTCTCCATCTGGTTAACTGTAATCAGTATATAGACGAATATGATTAAAATGTTGCACTGAGGGTAATCCGAATTTTTCTTCTCTTTCTAGTAATTTTATGATTTTATACTTTTGCAAAACAAAGATATTTCATATTTTATATACCTAGAAATTCTGATGTTTTTGCTGGGAGTTTCAACAATTACAGATTTTGTTTTTCTTTTTCTCTGAGAAGTTGTATGTCAGGGAGTCATGTTCTACCTGCCCCGGTTGTAAGCTTATCATTGATCCCTTGCTCCTGTGAAGATGTATGCTTTCTTCCCTTTTAGAAAGATGAATGTACATTATAATCATATCTGTAGGCTTGATGTATATACATCAAGTCAGAGTTTCTGACTTCTTGGCCTCCGTCACCACTGCAGTTGTTAACTAGATGGTGCCCTTTAAGAGAGGTACATTTGCGAACAGAAGAAATGGCCTGCTGATTTCCTTCTGGAAGGTAACACCTGGCATCCGCCTTGGGCCTGCTGGGAAGTTAGATGGTGAACCCAGCAGGAAGGAGGCCGTGGGGGTGTCCGGAGTCAAGGTGAAGTGGATGCAGGGTTTTTGGTGACTGATGAAAACAGGTACCGAGGAGACAACGCGTGACTGTTCTGAAATGAATTTCACACACACACTTACTGTGGTTTGTCTTTTTCTGTGTCCTTGTCGGCCCAGGATTAGAAACTGAAGGAGGGGTCTAGGGACTGTCAGGTAAAATATTGGAGCAGGAATTTTACCTGGTCTTCTGCCTTGCAGTTCCATGCCGTTGTTTCCTGCCACGCTGCTCCCGTCCCTCAGATGCAGTGCCGTGGCTTCTGTCCACTGTGCCCTCCCCTTCTTCTCTAACGGCTCAGCACTCGGGGGCCCTCACATCGCGACCGCTGTCTTCTTTCTGTATGACGTCCCAGAATCCGTTCTGATGCCTTCTGCTCTCTCCTCCCCTGAGCGCTGCAACCCCCAATCATTCCCCATCTTTTTCCATGAAAATGAAACTAAGAAAAAGAAGATATTTATTTTCTTTTTAGACTTTCTCCCAGATTCTCATGCTTGTTTTGATTCTGAAATAAAATGTCCATTTTTATGGGTTTTTGGTGGCACTAATCTTTTGTTTATTTGTTCCTGTCAAACTCTCCACTGTTATTATGTTTAAGATGTTTTTAAATTTTAGGATTTTTTTTTTTTTTGGTTTTATGATCTCAGATTCCAAAGCCGTTTTTATTTATGTAATCTTAGTGAGAGTTGTGAAACAGAAATATTACTCTCCCCTGAGTAAAGACTCTTAAGTTTGTTACAAAGTTCAGGTTTGGTTAAAACCTTTAAAGAATTTATTTGAGACAGAATTTTTTTAAATTCATTTAAAAATAATTTTATTTATTTATTTTTGGCTGTGCTGAGTCTTTGTTGCTGCTCAGGCTTTTTCTCTAGTTGTGGCAAGCAGGGGCTTCTCTATAGTCGTGATGCCCAGGCTTCTCATTGCAGTGGCTTCTCTTCTTGTGGAGCAAGGGCTCTTGGGCACCCAGTTTTCAGAAGTTGTGGCTCCAGGGCTCTGGAGCACAGGCTCAGTAGTTGCGGTGCACAGGCTCAGTTGTTCCACAGCATGTGGGATCTTCCCAGGTCATGGATTGAACTCATGTCTGCTGTATTGGCAAGCAGATTCTTTACCACTGAGCCATCAGGGAAGCCTGAGACATAGTCTTGATTATCTTTATTCTTTTCTTTGAATTTGCAGTATTCTAGGTCCTAGATTAATATCTCTCGGGTAAAGTTCTTGCAGTTTTGGCAATAATTCTTCCTGCAGACTTGTTGTTATTTTGTAGGACATTTTCCTTTATTTTCATACCTCCGTGACTTGTGCAGGAGTTAACTCCCACTTCATAGACAGGAAAATTGAGATACTAAGGAAAATGTGACTGCTAATAACAGTGATGCAGTGCAGGAGACCCTTTAATCCCTGGGTTGGGAAGATCCTCTGGAGAAGGAAATGACAACCCACTCCAGTATTCTTGCCTGGAAAATCCCATGGACAGAGGAGCGTGGCAGGCTACAGTCCATGGGGTCACCAGAGTCGGACACGACTTAGTGACTAAACCACCACCACCAATAACAGTGAGCTATTTTTCTGTGCCAGACTTGGTTCTGTTTACATCTTTTTATAATTAAAAAAATTTTTTTGGCTATGCCCTGTGGCATGTGGGATCTTAGTTCGCCAACCAGGGTTCAACCTGAGTCCTCTGCAGTGGGACCATGGAGTCTTCACCACTGGAGCACCAAGGAAGTTTCCATTTGTAAAATGTATTACTTATTTATTTATTTTTTACTGAGGTGCAGTTGACATATAACATTATATTGGTTTCAGGTATAAAATGAGATGATTCCATATTTATGTATGTAGTGAAATATGTAAGTCTAGCCACCGTCTGTCACCATACATGGTTAACTTTTAGGATTTATTGTCTTGGCAACTTTCAGGTATGCTGTATAGTATTATCGACTGTAGTCGCTGTGCTGTACATGATATCCCCATGGCTTATTTATTTTAGAACCGGAAGTTTGTATATCTTGACTTGTCTCACTTGTTTTGCCCATTCCCCAACTGGCCTACCCTCTGGCAACCACCATCCCTTTTTCTGTATCTATGATTTTTTTTTTTCACTTGTTTTGTTTTGGAGATTCTACATATAAGAGAAATCACATGGTATTTGTCTTTCTCTGATTTATCTTGCTTAGCATAATTTTTTCAAGGTCCATCCGTGTTGTTGCAAATGGCAAGATTTCCTTCTTTTTTCTTCATGTGTGTGAGTGCATGCTCATTCACTTCAGTCATGTACAGCATAGACTGTAACCCATCCATGGGATTCTCCAGGTAAGAATACTGGATTGGGTTGCCATGCCCTCCTCCAGGGGATCTTCCCGATGCAGGGATTGAACCTGGGTCTCTTAACGTCTCCTGCACTGAACAGTAGGTTCTTTACCACTAATGCCACCTGGGAAGCCCACTGAGTAGAATTCTATTCTATTATTCTATCCTCTCACATCTTCTTTATCCATTCATCCATCGCTGGAGTTAGGTTGTTTCCAATCTTGGCTATTGTGAAAAAAGCTGTGATGAACATAGTGGTGTATATATCTTTTCAAATTAGTGTTTTTGTTTTCTTTGGATAAATGCCCAGGAGTGGAGTTGCTGGATCATATGGTAGTTCTATTTTTAATTTTTTTGAGGAACTTCTGTACTGTTTTCTGTAGTGGCTGCCCCAATTTACATTCCCACCAAGAGCGTGCACTGGTATCCTTTTTCCACATCACTTGCCAACACTTGTTATTTATTGTCTTTTTGATAATAAGCATTCTCACAGGTATGACGTGATATCTTGTGGTTTTGATTTGCATTTCTCTGATGGTTAGTAATATTGAGCATCTTTTCATGTACCAATTGGCTATCTGTATGTCATCTTTGGAAAAATGTCTATTCAGATTATTATTTGCCCATTTTAAAATCAAGCTGGTTTCTCTCTTTCAACTTTTCTTTCTCTTGCTATTGAGTTTTATGAGTTCTTTATATATTTGTAATATTAACCTCTTATATCAGATATGTAATTTAGAAGTATTTTCTTCCATTCAGTAGATTGTCTTTCATTTTGTTGATAGTTTGCTTTACTGTGCAGGAATTTTTAAAATTTGATGCAGTCCCACTTGTTTATTTTTGCTTTTGTTGCCTTTGCTTTTGGAATCAGATCCAAACATTAATTTCTAAGATCAGTGTCAAGTGACTTACTGCCTATGTTTTCCTCTAGGAGTTTTATGGTATCAGGTCTTACTGATACCATAAAGACTTTAATTCATTTTGAGTTAATTTTTGTGTGTGATGTAAGATAGTTGTTTAGTTTCATTTTTTTGCATAAGACTGTCCAGTTTTCCCAAGACAGTTTATTGAAAAGACTATGCTTTCCATGTTGCATATTCTTGCCTCATTTGTTGTAAATTAATTGAGCATGTATGCATGGGTTTATTTCAGGGTTCTCTATTCTGCTCCATTGATCTGTGTGTCTGTTTTTTGTCAATAACATACTGTTTTGATTACTATAGCTTTGCCATGTAGTGTGAAATCAGGAGCATGATGCCTCCAGATTATTTCTTTCTCAGGGTCTGTTGTGGTTCCATAGACATTTTAGTATTATTTGTTTTATTTTCTTGAAAAATGTCATTGGTATTTTAATAGAGATATATAGATTTTAAAGAACATCACAGTAACTTTTGAGAAAGGTATTCTAATTTTCCTCATTTGACATGAGGGAAGTGAAGTTATAAGAGGTTGAATAATACTTAATTCCATGTAGCTTTTAAAGTTGGAACTAAGTTCTATTTGTTTAGGTAAGGATATTAGGGGGCAGAAGTGCAGATGGACCTGTGTTGTGGGCGGAGAACCTATGATAAGTGAGAGGACTGGGGTCCAAAAGAGATGGGTTGTTTTTGACATGTGGGTAGGAAGCAGAAATGAGAGGTTTCACTAGAAAATAGGATAAGAGTTAGAAATGAATGTTACTCCTTTTGGAGCTGGGCTGGCATCTTTGAGACTTCCCAGTTCATTTAGGATGTCATCTCCATTTTGTCCTGTGACTTTGCTTTACTTTTTGGTTAGTGCATAGTGTAACATAACAGTTTCATGTAGGTATGAGCTTAGAAGTCGTGTGGCTTAGAAAAGAAAATATTTTTCAAATTTGTTACTGTATCTGTAAAATTAGCAGATTAGATTGGGTCATCTTGCAAAATTCCTTTCAGAATCAGGGCTTTATAGGAATTGTTAAAAATGGACAGAATAAATTCTAAACTTAAAATTTGGCTTTTTATGATTTTCCTGCTCTCCTTTTTCTTCTTTTGTGAGATAATCTTTCAAAAAATCATATTCTCAACTCATCTCTTGAAAAAGTTATTTTAGTTGGATATTGGGCTTAAGATTTTTGTACCAGTGTTATCAAGATAATGAGAAAATATCTTTTTTCTATTTTTTTTCCAGGCCCTGCCGGAGCAGCTAAAGATGTGTAAGTACTTAATATTATGATTTTCTAAACTGTTTCTGAGGAAGACACTGTTTTCATGATTATGACCTTTAGATATGTAGGTTTGGCTGAAAAGACATGGAAGTACTTTCTGTACTGAACACAAATCAAGGCTCTCATTTGATTTGTAACTAAAGTGCTATTTGAGTAAAAGGATTATTTGTGGCTTTTTATTTTAGCCTTTCAGTTGGCCTAGCACTTTAACCCAGAACCTTATGAAAGGGAAATGTGTAATTGTGTTTCCATCCTAGCTTGTGTAGAGATTTCTTCTAATTGCAAGCCTGTAATTACAGCAGAATTAAGCACCTAGCTCCTATGACTGTGCAACATCTTGTAGTTTAGCTCGTTGGGAGGGGTGGGAGCCAAGCATTTACCAAAGACACACTGAATCACTTTGAAGTTAATAAATAGACATTTAAGTGAATGTATTTGTCTATTCAAGGTAATCAGTATTGAGTTGAATTTTAGACCACAGGACCATTTGAGGGTTTCCATCATGCATCTTCTTCGCATCTTCCTATCTTGAATCTAGGTATAGACAGGACATTGCAGTAGTTCACTATTTAAGAGTGTTTGTGGCACTGGGAACTATATTCAATATTCTGTAATAAACCATAATAGAAAAGAATATGAAAAAAAATATATGACTGAATATATACATATAACTGAGTAACTTTGCTGTATTAGACATCAGAAACTAATGCAACATTGTAAATCAACTATACTTCAATTAAAAAAGAGATAAATAAAATGCAGATGTTCTGAAAAAAAAAGTGTCATTTAGGGAGCTGGGTAGTGAGGGTGAAGTGGGGAAGGGAGAAGGTGGGGATGAAGAACCCCCAAGGACAAAAATGGTAAAAAGAGTGTGGTCACTTCATGGATTGTGGGACCAGCCTCTGTCCAAGCCACTGCAGTCAGTTTGGAGGTCAAGACTGATAGTCCCACATACACAGACCAAGAGGGCAGGAGAAGATGTATTACTCACATAAGGAGGCTTTCGACGGAGAGCAAGGTGGTCTCCTAAACTGGTCCATTCAGTTTGCATGAAGGAAGGGGTGAGTGGCTTTGTTTTTTATTATGAATGGTGCTGGGGGTGGGTAG
The DNA here is from genome assembly GCA_007570785.1 of Antilocapra americana. Lineage (NCBI taxonomy): Eukaryota > Metazoa > Chordata > Mammalia > Artiodactyla > Antilocapridae > Antilocapra > Antilocapra americana. Next base: position 28,361,356 of record ML663562.1, on the reverse strand, counting down.
GGGCGGTGGGCAGAGGAGTGCCTGGCTGTCTCCTCCCTGTTGGCCCACATGGAGGAGTTTGCAGGTTTTTTTTTTTTTTTTTTAGGCTAGCATAGTTGTGGGGCAAAAGGATCAGTGAGACTTGAAAGCCTTTGTCACAAGCGAAGTCAGGCATTTATATATATATATATTACAAAAAAGGAATCCAGAGATTAGATTAGGGCTATAAAATTTTGGGGGGATTAAATAAGCTTTTTATATGGAACTTCAGGTACAAAGGAAGCAGTAGAATACTTCGGTCTCCTGGTTGCAGTGGTTGAGTTTATTACCAAAGCATCTAGCAAGAGTGAGTTCAGCATCCTTACATGTTCCTGCTATGGCAGTGTCTCCGTCTCTCTCCCTTTCCTTTCTGTACATTGTTGCCAGGTTAATCCCCTGCCCTTTTAGGATCTCTGCTCCCAATTTTAGATTAGTCTCTGTTGTCTGTGGGATTGAGCCCAGAATCCTTTGCAAAAAGGGAAAAGGCCCTTTAAGTTTCAGCCTTTAGGAGAAGGAAGCCCTACAGTCAGGGAGTGACAAGGTCAAGGACCTAGCGGGGTATTCTGTCTTGGCTCCTTGATTTTTTTTTGCTGTTCCCTCTGCCTGGAATGACGAATTCTGTCTATTCTTCTTGCCTTATTTCTTATCCTTTATGAGAAGAACATCCCTGATCTCTCTGTTAGTTGTGGTATCTCCCTCTTCTGAACTCTTACAGCAGTTTGGACATTTTTCCATCAGGAATTGAGAGAAGTCCCCTCTAGTTCATAGTATCATGTTGGGGACATAGCTAGTGTGTGACAAATGAATCTCATCATTTTTCTTTAAGGAGAGATTGATTTCATGACTTCTTTCTTTTAAAGGTATGGAAATTTCTAAGATTTAGTGATGGCTTTGTGGATGTTTTTGTCAACATTAATTTCTCCAGGACATGAGATGCCATTTAATTATAACTACTTTTAAATTATTTATTTATTTTTTATTTTTGACTGTGCCAGGTCTTTGCTGATGCTCCGGCTTTTCTCCAGATGTGGTAAGCGGGGCCTACACTCTAGTGGCAGCGCATGGGCTTCTCATTGTGGGGGCTTCTCCTGTTGCAGAGTACAGGCTCTAGGGCCTGTGGGCTTTAGTAGTACAACACATGGGCTCAGTAGTTGCAGCTCCCAGGCTCTAGAGCATAGCCTGAAGAGTTGTGGTCCATGGGCTTAGTTGTCCTGTGACATATGGGATCTTCCCAGATCAGGGATCAAACCCTTGTCTCCTGCGTTGGCAGACAGATTCTTTACCACTGAGCCGCTAGGAAAGTCCCTTAACTACTTTTTAAAATCTTGAATTCACTAGATTTAAATGACCTGTGACTTTGTGTACCTCATAAGTTCTGTAACTAAAAAGACAGAATTTTAATCAATAAATGTCCCTTTAAAAATAAATTGGTAGATTTAATTGGAAAAAGTTAAAGAAAAGTGTAGTATTTTTTTCCTTGCACAAAATGTATACTCAAACCATTTTTTTAAAGGCAGAAGCTGTAGATTTATAAATATTGACTGTAACATTAGAAGGTGTCATGAATGAAGGAGGAAATCAAGAAATTAAGACAATTTAAACTTTTATTATGAAGATTTAAATTTTTTGTTTTTGTTTGTCATCTAAAGAGATTGATCCCAAATTAAAAGAAGTGGCCAGACTCACGTCATGGATGCTGAGAGTATAGAACTTCAAATAGGGCACCCAGCATATTATATAGACCACATAAAAGTCTTTTGGGGAGGTTGTGATTGTTTTTATAAGTCAGAATCATTATAATTGCTCCTTTAATATATAATAAAAATCAGTGCTCTAGGGACGGTTTGGGATTTTTACAGTATCTCCCTTTTACTATTATTTGCCTGCTTTCTATAGGCAAGAAACCAGGATATAATAAATAAAATGATATTTTTGCCCTGGAGCAGGTCAGTATCTACTGTTTCTAGCAGGACCAAACTACCATGTAATAAGTGCTAATTATTAAAATAGTCAAAATTTAATGCTAGTCTGGGTCTTGAAGGGTGAACAGGAGTTTGTGTGGGGAGGGGAAGAGTGGCAGGGCAGGGGAGAGAACACGAAAAGAGGCCCATGGGTACCAGAGAGCCTCATGCTCTTCTGGAAAGTCAGCCAGTGTTCCCGGTGCCTGTGGCACAGGCTCAGACAAGTGGGAGATGAGGCTGAAGGGCTGGAACCAGCTCGTGAAGGGCCTTTAGTGGCAGGCCGGTCATGGTACTTGGTTTTTATATGCATTCAAGAGCCATTCAGAATTTTAAGGTGGGGACTTCCATGACTGTGTTTGGGCTTTAGGGCAATGACTCCCGAGGCAGTGGGCTGTGTGGGATGGGGCGGGTGGAGACAGAGCAGTAGTGGGGCTGAGGCCACGAGAGGGTCAGTCAGCAGACAGGACATGGGACAGGAGCAAAGGTGATGATGCGTTCAGGGCGCAACTGGAAATGTCACTGAGAAAACCTGTTGAACGACTGAATAGGGAAGGAAAGGAAAGGGAAACCTGAGGTGAAACGATAGCTCTGTGGTTTCAGACCCAAGCCAAGGGGAGGGATGGCTGATCACCCAAAGAGGTCACATGAGCTAAAGGGAGAAGAGAAGCCATTGGATGTGACATGCCGGCCACGCTGGTCACTGGGGGATGTGGTTTCAGTTGAGTGGAGTGAGTACCAGTAGAGTCAGAGTGGCAGTGAACTAGGAGTGAGGAAGTGATGCCCGGTCTTTTGTTTTACAATATTAGGCAGTGAGGGATGGAACAGTATGGTAGCTTAAAGAGGAGACGTATTTTAAGAAATATATTTCTGTTATAAAATAAATACTAAGGAAATTTGTAAACCACAGAAAAGCATTTAAAAAAAATCAGCTATTATTCCTACCATGAGAGACAAGAGACAATCAGCATTAATATTTTACATTATTTTCTTCTGTTTCTTTGTGATTATTTCTGCCTGATTAGGTGTATGGGTGATTTTATATACTGAAGTCTGATTTTCTTTCTCTATTTATTTTTACAGAGGAGACAGAGGGTACACCAGTAGGTGAAAGTATAGGAGCCAGTAGAGTAAGAAAAGCCAAGGGTGGTTTGGGGAGGGGTTATCTGTGTGAGGGAGAGAATAATTGATGGTTGTAGATTCTAGAACATGCAAGAAGGATTAAAAACATAGAAGGTTTACCTTACCAACTTGAGATAAGGAAGAAAGCATGGATGAAGATAAATAGAAATTTAATCATCATAAGACAGACCTACATGTATATCAGGGAGTGAGACTTTGTTTTTCTCACTCCCTCTCTTCAAAATTAAACCACAGAACACTCACATGCAGAACAAAATAGAAGTGAATTCAACTTGATGACATTCGACTGTTTTCACAAACCTGCAAAGTCAACTATGCTTTTATTTTATTTCAGCGAATTATCTTAGCTATTTGGCACAGATAGGTTGTGTTGGGATATTTTTGGCTGGAAATGGCAGAAGCCCAGCTTAAACTGGCCTAAACAAACAAACATAAAGGAATTTATTGGCACGTGTAACGGAAAAGCTCCAGGGGTTCAGCCTTAGTCACAGCTGGATCCAGGTGATCGAATGACAGGGAGAAACTCTTTCATCTTTGCTTTCCTATGTTTGGCTCTATTCTGAGGCAGCTTTTCCTCAGTGGTGATGGAGACGGCCAATCGGATCGGCTTTATTCTCATGAAAAAAGAGCGTCTCTTTCCCTGGAGTTTGATCAAGTCATAGCCCTAGGCTCTCCCTGGCCAGGACATGGGATCAGGTGCCTCTCTCTGAACCAGTCAGTGGCCCAGGGGGACGTGAGTTTCTCATTGGCCTGGCCTGGGTCACGTGCCAACTGCTGGAGCCAATCAGTGTCATTAGCCTCGCCTAACCTTAAATAGGGGGAGAGCAGTGGTTCCCACACCAAAGAAATATTGGGATGCTGTTACCAAAAAGGGAGAGAATTATAAGAGAGCAGGCAGAGAAAAAGCAGGTTCTCCATGTAAGTCAACTTTCATATTATTTCAAAATAATCTTTTGATTTAATTTTTATTGGAGTATAGTTGCTTTATACTGCTCTGTCAATTTCTGCTGTATAGCAAAGTGAATCAGCCATAGGTATACATATATCTTCTCCTATGTATTTAGGATTTCTTTAGGATTTCCTTCCTATTTAGGTCACCACAGCACACCAAGTTGAGTTCTCCGTGCTATATAATAGGTTCTTGGTAGTTATCTGTTTTATACATGGTGGTGTATTTATGTCAATCCCAGTCTCTCAATTCATCCAGCCCCTTGATTTAATTTTCAGTGTGTGTGTATATATATGTATATATGTTTTACAAATATATTTTGAATAAGAAACAGTATTAAACAAGTTGAATCAAATTTAATGTTTGCTGTTGAAAATAAAAGACCATAGCCACTCAATTTAAACAAGGTTATTCAAATACTTCTTTCACTTAAAACTTGTAAAGTGATATTTCATTAAGATTTTTATTGACAACGCAGTTTTATTGTTATGGAAGGTAACAGTTATATAGAAAAATATCTTGGAATGAGTTACCATAAAATACATCAAATCTCCGTATTTTTAAAAAGCTGAAATTACATATCTCTGGTCTTGAGTTTCCTTGGAATCCTTTATAAATTTCCCATGTCTAATACATCTGTGTCAGCTGAGCCCTCTCCTAATTACAGATCTGAGTGTATCTGGTAACCTAGTTTCTCCTCTGTGAAGTGGCATGCAAGGCTGTTTTCTGAGGGTGAGGTAGCTTACTACTCAAAAATTTTACTAATTTTCTGGGGGTAGGAGAGTATTTAGCATTGAAAAAACCTGCGTTTTGGAAGCAGAAAGACCTGAGTTTAAACTTCTCACCACCCTTTACTGTGCATGTGTGCTCAGGTGTGTCTGACTCTTGGCAACCCCATCAACTGGCTCCTTTGTCCATGGAATTTTCCAGGCAACAATACTGGAGCGGGTTGTCATTTCCTTCTCCAGGGGATCCTCCCGACCCAGGGATTGAAACTGTGTATCCTGCATTGGCAGGTGGATTTGTTACCACTAGTGCCATCATAACATTGGGATAGTATTAACTGTTCAGAGTTGCCATCTTCATCATTATCATTATCATTCTCAATTTTAATAGCTTATTTTTATTGAGAACTGCATACCATAGAGTGAATTCCAGTACTTGAAGTACACCATCTTACTCACTACCCCCGATAGTGTGATGAAGACAGTAGTGCTTTTTCATTTCACAAATGGGGAGATGGGACACAGAGAAGTTAAGTAACCTCTTAAGGGTTACAGTGGTTATTGATACAGTATATTTGGTATTCTAGCATAATACTTGGTATTATGTGTTGTCCCCTCCCTCATAAATTGTAGCTAGAATTACTAGGTGGTTTAAGGGTTGTTGAAAAGATTTGTCAGTGCCTCTGTCATGAATCACTGATGGGAGAAGACCCAGTGCATCAAGGGCCTCGCTCCCTGGTTAGAAATCTCACATTCCCATTGGTTGCCCATCAACACATGCTTAGATTTTCCTTGGTGGGACTCTGTGGAATAGGAACAGGCAGAGAAGCAACTGGGCGTGTTCATTCAGGGATAGAGAGGGATTGGTGACCAGCAAGTGTTACTGAAATGTTTGACTACAAGGCACTTGCTGGGGAGACAGGGAGGGGAAGCACTAAGGGGCTGATGAAAGGGTAGAGCTGATGCCAGGGTCCAGCCCCAGCGGGGTCCGGGGGTCTTGAGGGACGAGTGGCGTCGGCGGAAGAACTGAGCTGAGTCGGTGATGAAGCAGTCTCTCTTTATTGTTGTTGGTTTGTGGGATGATGGAGAAGTCTCTCCAAAAGGAGATGGAGAAGTCTCTCATTTATTGTTGTTGGTTTACAGTTTTATAGCCAAAAGACATCCCCATTACATCATTACATCACCTATCATTCTATACAATTTTTTGTTTTCTACCTTCCATAGCAACCTTATCATTGAGCTCATTCCCCAATCTATCATGAAACATTCCCCTTACAGAAGTCAGGTTTTTATGTAATTAGATTTAACAATAGTATGTTTACCATTTGAATGTCTTCAGTATACTTCATTCAGTCATGATAAGTACATCAACCTAAGTAGAAAGGTTACATTTCTCTTATCAGGTACAACTATGTATAAGCTAGAGGGAAGGGCTAAAGCTTGAGACTGTTTATACTAGTAACCTACTTAGTTCTTACAAGGAAAGAGGAAAGAGGACAAAGAGACAGTTTAGAAAGAGCAAAGAGGACTAAGACAGTTTAGGAAGAGGACTAAGACAGTTTAGGAAGAGGAAAGAGGACTAAGAGACAGTCAAGCAGCACTGCTTCAGCAATAAAACCCTATTAAACTTATAACTACTATAATGAATTCCTATGTCTACATTATCCTAAAGCAATCAATATCTCCAACTATGCTGGCCACAATTATGAGCATTCCTAAGTCTCAATCGAGCCTGATTTTATCAAGGAAGAGAGCCTCCTCTGTGGAGTGGTCAGGGGAGTGGGAGGTGGAAAGGTGACCCAAATATGAGCCTTTCTGGTGGTGGCCTTGCCATGACCCCCAGAGAACTCTAGGTAAACTCCCCAGTAATGAGTAGGAGGAGTAGTAATCTATTTCAATGTCCCTTTCATTCCTCTTTAGCCCCCGGGGAAGGTGATCTACCTTCCCTGATCCTCTGGTCCATGATAAGGTCTGGGGGGATTATCTCAGGACAAATTCTTTCCAACTGGGACTGACCTACTGAGATGAGCCAAAGTTTGGAGCATGGACAGAACTCCCAAGAAAAATACAAGGGTGGGGCTTGCCCAGGATGCCCCAATAAAGAAAGTCAGCTTTGCAATTTCTTTCTTAGTCTCATGACCTTGTCATCCGAACAAGGGGGCATCCAGATGGCTCCCGGCAAGCTGAGAGGGTGGATGGACTGGAGGCTTCTTTGGGATTGGGCTGTGGGGATGGGAGATCAAAGGAAGATTGTTTTCCCCCCCAGGGAGTGGAATTGTCTACTCTAAAATATGAGAGGTGAAATAGTTGCAGGAACTAAGCTCCATGGAGCACCCATGGGAGTAAGTTATTAGAAGAGCAGTAAAAATTGCTGGGATAGAGGAAGTTAGCAAAATGTGAAGCAAGAGGTCGACTTCAGGGTTTTCATGGGATTTAAAATTGTCCAAGATGATGATGGTGAGAAAGAAAACCTTTGAGTCCGGGCCAAAATCTTCAGTGCGTCCGGGGTCTGTTATGGCAAGGTTCTGATGCCAAAGAGGAGAATTTTGGAGTGAAAATAAAATTGATCTCAGCTGAAAGAGTGCTTTGGGGAAGTTGGAAGTATTCTGGCTCCGTCTCCTGTTTGGAGACACTGGGAAAACTAGCTGCTTATTCCCTAGGTTTCGAGAAAAGTGATACATCAGGTGAAAGCAAGGTTCCTTAAGGAGGAGAGAACATTCCTGCCTGCCTTGTAGCAAAGGATACTTCTATGGCCAATATTGAAATAATCAAACACCATGTGCTTCTTAGAAGGAGAGCAGGAGAGGGGTAGGGAAAATGCAATTTAATTCTTGACCCATTAAACCCCATACAAAGAGCGACTATTACTCAAGTTCTCTGGTAATATTATACATTCTGGAAGAAAGGAAGGGACCAACACTGGCTAAGGGGTCCAATCGAGGAGAGAGACTGAAAGCTAACTCCTGTCCTAAGGAGTTTTGAGATTGTGCAGACATGAATGAGATTACACATAGGCCCAAACAGTCAGTGATAAAACATTAATTCTGTACAAAATCATATGTAATTGAATGTTTGGTGGAATTGATTTGAATTTCCCTGAAAAGCAGGAGTCATCATAAAAACCTCTTACAGAGAAAATCAAATGATTGCACTTTATTTGGAGGACTGTAATGTGGGTAGAAGGAAACACTGTCAATTAATAAGCTTATTCCAAAAGTCGATCATGAATGGTAACTAAAACTAGATCATTGGAGCTACACAAATGATCCCCGGAGGTTTTCATATTGAAATTGTACTGTTTACAAATCACAACAAGCTTGGCCTCTTTTGTTACACTGCAAATAGGGAAAAAGAAAAGACTGCAGACTGTTTTCTACTTCTTAGATCATCGTTAATAAGAATAATGCTATATTTAGAACACTTTTCTTGATCAATAAATGAAAAATAATTTCTTTGCCACGGAACTGTGTTGTCCTGGAAGGTTCGGGAAATGAGAACTTTCTGAATTTTAAGGCAACTGTAGCCACCATGCTTGAGGAGATATTAATTGGAGTGGCTGGCAGCTGCCTAATATTTATCATCTGTGTTTGTTCTGGTGAATGCACCTGATGTATCCTTGCGTGGGTCCATTATTTTACCTCTGAAACCCTTCTGTTGGTCCCTCAGGACAGCTATTTTATGCAACCCAGAAACTAAGCAAATATAGTGACGGAAATATTTTGATTACCAAGTGCTAATGGGAAAGAAAAAAAGTAGTGGTTTTTATTTGCCGTAGTAACTCAGAATAAGGTCTCTACGTAATTGTTGATAAATGGACATCATAGTGGAATAAGACAGGGCTTCCTTGTTGGCTCAGACAGTAAAGAGTCTGCAGGCAATGTGGGCGACTTGGGTTCAATCTATGGGTCGGAAAGATCCCCTGGAGAAGAAAATGGCAAGCCACTCCAGTATTCCTGCCTGGAAAATCCCATGGATGAAGGAGCCTGGCAGGCTACAGTCAGTCCATGGGGGCAAAAAGAGTCGTACAAGACTGAGCGACTTCACATAGTGCTATAAACTGATGAAAGGGTTCAGGTGTTTGGTGTGGCTGTTTAGTTTTCTATAGGTATATGCACAAAATGGGTTTCCCTGGTGGCTCAGTGGTAAGGAATCTGCCTGTCAATGCAAAAGATGCAGCTTCGAACATCCCTGGGTGGGGACGGTTTCCCTGAAGGAGGGAATGGCAACCCCCTCCAGTATTCTAGCCACAGAGGAGCCTGGTGGCTACAGTCCATGGGGTTGCAAATAGTCAGACATGACTTAGTGACTGAACAACAATGCACAAAATACATTAATGAAGAAAGAACAGGCAGAGGAAAACCAGCCAGCCCCAAAGAGCAGCCACAGACATGGAGCTGGTTGGAAGGCAGCTCACCTTCTGGAACCTTGACTTAAAAGCAGTCCGAGCTTATTTATAGTTAGAGAGAAAGTCAGTGTCTCTGGTTCGTTTTGAGACGGTGTACAAAGCTAGTAGGAAGCAGACGGGTGTGCAGTGACTAGCAAATCTGAATCAGTATAGACAGTCAATCTGAGAAGGCTTAGGAAAGAACCATGCTGCTTTCACCGGAAGTGGTCTACAAGTATTTGGTGGAAACTTACATAAAAGAAAATAGTTTTGAAACTAACGGTTGCTTTTTTTTTTCTTCTTTTTCTCACATGGCCTCAAATCGGGGCAACTTTGGTGAGACAAAAATCCCTAAACACTATACTGCTCTGCAGGATATGTCATTTTTAAACTATCAACTGCAAATTTAGCTTTTCAGCAATCTCCAAAGTGGGGGAGATGATAGACTAGTGGTCTACCCTCAGTGATGCTTGACTCTTCCAAACATTTTTACTGATGCAGTGGCTGAGAATCTGAGTCAGAGCTTTGGAGCGGGTGACCTTACTGCGGGAGCTTATGGTGAAACTCAGTGGGTGGCTTTAACCTTTCCTTTCTCCTTGAACACCTGTCCTTTGATAAAAAAAAAAAAAAAAAACTAAGTCTTTGCTAACAAAAAGAGACCCAATGATAATTAAATGCCCAGTATATTTTTATAAACCTAGTCCAAAATTATTAATATGTGTTCCATGGTTCTTAGGAAGTGTTTCTTGTGGTTTAAAAGGTTTTTTTTTTCACCTTAAGATGGGATGTGAACTTTTGTTTAAGTAATACTGTGCTATTACATTTTTTTTCTCAAATATGATGTCACTTTCCACAAATCTGCAAATGCTGGGTGTGTGTGTGCTAGTTGCTCAGTCATGGGCAACTCTGCCATTCCATGGACTGTAGCCTGTCAAGGCTCCAGTCCATGGAATTCTCCAGGCAAGATTACTGGAGTGAGTAGCATTCCCTTCTCCAGGGGATCTTCCCAACCCAGGGATCGAACCCAGGTATCCTGCATTACTGGCATATTCTTTACCATCTGAGCTACTAGGGCAGCCCACTTCAAATACTATGTATGCTCAGAAATAAGACAGTGTTGAAACCAGAGAAAGCAATATACCAATAGGCTTTTAGTCATGCTTCTGGAAGAAGCAAGTTTATCACATAAGTTTACTCTGTAGAGTACTGGCTCATGGGGATTTGAAAATAGAGTGAACTGCTTGCTGCAGTTAATCTGAGCCCTTTAGTATTATTTTGTTCCTTTACTCTTTGGACCCAGGAAGTATGTCTTCTTCGAATATGCATCCTGGGCATGACTGTAAAGTGGACAGTGAAACCCCAGCTCTTAGTTCCAGCCCCTTCCTCGAGGCCTGGCCCCCTTTCTCACAAGCTTTTCCCGTCATTGACACTGAGGCACACCTGACCAATAATGAGAATTTGAGTTTGTAACTTTCACCACCAGGTAAAATCAAACTATATTTAAATCATGGCCTTTCCAGACCCTTAAAATTATTTAAATGTGTGGTTGCCTACACCACTAAATAAAAATGCCAGCCTACCTGCTTCTCCATACTCCCCTCTCTTCTTCTTCACTTAGTTGTGGAGGTCAGATACCGGAGGGGCGGGGGGGGGAGGGGTGACTTTCTCAACTTGCTGCATTTGTCATGATATTAAGGCATTAGAACTGTGTTAGTTGGCAGGGCTTTCTGTTAGCTGTTTTAGATTCAGTTCCACATTTCCGGGAGAAGTCTGTGGGCATTTAGTCCCTGGTTAGATTAGGGACAGCTGTTGTAGCCTCTTCTATTTTCCATTTCCTCTCTCTCGAGCAGTAGACTGGACTACATTAGAATTGAGGTGGAGCTAATGAAGAACTGACTTGCTCTCCCAATCTTTGCCAGCCAGAAACTTTCTGTTTTCCTAGCAGGGCCTTTGAGAATGGGGTAGACCAGCTGGGGTGGGAGGCATGGAGTTGGGTCTCCTTGCCTGGGTGGTTGCCCTGTTAGGGGGTGGTTGTCTTCCTCAGGACCTGATGCAACCAACCCTTATTAGGGTTATTAGACCCAAAAGTAGGTCAGATCTCAGGGTGCTCCCATGGACAAGCACAAAGTCTGGCCTGGGAGGAAAGAGCTTATACTGCTAAGGAATTGCAGGATTTTGTAAGTTTCTTTTACCACAATCTTTGGGAACATGTGTGGAAATGGCTTCTAAGGATGTGAGACCAAGGAGGAAGGAGTGTATAAAGAGACTGAGTTTATTATTTAACAGATTCTAGACTTAATAATTCAGTTGCGTGGCTGGGACTCTTAACAGTTTAGTCAACTTGGTTGATGAACTTTAACTGAAGGAGTTTACACTCTCACCAGGGGAGGAGTATGTCAGAACTTTCCTGGTGTGATGGGGAGGAGGGAATACAAAGGTTTGCAGAGATAGGAATACTGGTGTAGATTTTTCAAGTGTGAGCTGCTCCCCACCGCAGAGGAGTCCCCCTTCCCCAAGGCATTGAGCAAATTGAGAAACACATAGTGAAGGGAGTGTCCAGGGGGATGATTCTCTGTAATGTGGCTATGACGGTGGGAAATGCTGCCCTTGAGATGGGTTCTTTGTTTCCTTGAGGGGATGGATCCCAGAGAAGCAGAGGTCAGGAACTCAACCACCCAATCAAGAGGGAGGGGATATATGTATACTTATAGCTGATTGACATTGATATACAGCAGAAACTAGCATAACGTTGTAAAGCAACTATGTGTGCATGCGTGCTCAGTTGCTCAGTCGTGTCCGACTCTTTGTAGCCCACCAGGCTTCTCTGTCCATGGGATTTCCTGGGCAAGAATACTGGATTGGGTTGCCATTTCTTCCTCCAGGGGATCTTTCCAACACAGGGATTGAACCCACGTCTCTTGTGACTCCTGCACTGGGAGGCTAATTCTTTACCCCTGAGCCACCTGGGAAGCCCCAAAGCAAGTATACTGCAATGAAAAACAATCAAGAACTCAATCACCAAAGACAAGATAGGCATACTTACCATAATGGGCAGCAGGATGAAAGGCACATTGTTTCATCTTGGAAGGGATTTTGAAAATAGCTAGTTGATCACACTCTCCCTAGGGATAAATGAGAAGCATGGCCTCAAGGTTCCTTTTCTCCCTTTATGTACTTTGTAAGAGGAAGACTTCTGGTGTGTGAGCCAGAAACTTGAACTGAGATCAGCACAATGGAAAGACATGGCTTCTTGACCCAGTTTCCAGACTCAAGTCAGATTCAGAGTGATTAAGACCACATTCCCTTGAGGGAATTTTAAACATGGCTGCATACATTCACGGTAGAGATTCTTTCATGTCTTCTGAGAGTTGTGTTCATTCATTAGAACACCTGTACCCAGAACAGAAGGAAGTACCCTGACCTTCTAGAGATTTCTAGGCGCTGGCTCTGGTTGATACTAATGCCTGAGGATGCAAAATGCCACTCTGGGCTGTCAGTCCATGTGTGGGCTTATAGTGGTCAGGGAGACAATGGAATTTTGGCTAACCTAAAGACTGTGGTGAGTCCAGTGGTCTGCAGATCCAGGGCTCTGGTTGGTCATTTCCTTTGTTTGTGAGTTCATAATCAGAGTAGATGTATTTGGAAACTGAAAGAATTCCCACATTGGCTGTCATGGTAGGAAGGGTCAAGTAGAAGCCCGTGGAATTTCCCTTCTGTACCAGAATAATACACGAACAGGACCACTGAATTCCTGGAGTTGCAGGAATTAGTGCCCCCGCCAAAGATGTGGAAAAATGAAAACATGAAGACACTTCTCACATCTCCTTTTAACTTGTCTGTTTAGCCTGTGCAGAAGGCAGATTTATTTTAGAGAGTGACTTTGGATTCTTGTAAATTTAATGAAATGATGATTCCAACTTCAGCTACTGTTCGTACTGAGAACAATAAAACAATCAACATAGCCCCTAGCTTCTGTTATGCAACGTTTGTCGAATGCTTTATCTCTGACCCAGTTTGCAAGGGTTACAGAAGCAGTTTGCTTCTACCTGGTAAGGTCAACAGTATACCATTGTAGTCTTGCTGCTCATTCTGTATCCTGCATTCTGCAATATCTTGATGTTATTGACACCTTATAGCACATCATACTGGTCCAGTACATTGATGACGTTATAGAGATTAGACCTGATAAACAGGAAATAACACATCCTATAAATACTTTAGTGAGGCACATTCAGTCCAGGGGGTGCAAGATAAACCCCACTCTTGCTACTGAGTAATGTATCTGTTAGTATCTACTTAGGGTAAAGGAAACCACGTTAACTATGTTAGCAGAGAGAATTTACCATTAGGAATTGGTTAAGCAGATCATGGAGGATTGAGGATGTGGGAAGGGAAGACTGAGATAATAGGGAGCATTATATCAGGAAGTGCTACCACTCCTAGGGAAGGCGTGACAAAGGAAAAAGTTTGGGGTTGCCAGACTCTAAGAGCTGGTAGAGGAAGGGGTTCTCTGGGGCTGGGATGCTAACTTCTGGGGAGAGGGCACTGCCAGGCTGGTGTCACATTTGAATTTTTTAATCCAGCAGGTACCACAGCTGGAGGCCACATAGTATCCATGGCCTGCCCACTTGAGCTAAGATGACCAGAAAAAGAGTGTTAACAAGGCTGGTCCCATTAAGCAACTCCTGGGCTGCTGCAGGCAGGAGCAGCACGCAGAGCTGGAAAGGGCAGTCCTTTCCCCTCTTCCTGCACTTTATGTCTCTTGAGCATCCCCTTTGGTGGAACCTAACGGGGAGCCAGGTGGCAAAGGAGGATGTTGCTCCGAGTCCTCGCCCCAGCATTGCAATGTGTGGGGAGGGAGGGTCCAGCACAGCTTCCCTGCAAGGGCAGATTTTGTCTGGATAGGCCACATAGTTGTTTCCAGCTGTTGACCCCTTGGTATTAATAATTTTTGCAGGTTTTCCTTCCCCTTTATTGATGTCAGCCTCCATTGTGGTGAAATTGGGGCTGGGGCAGGAGAAAAAGGGAGGGAAATCGGTGAAGGTTACCTTTCCCATTTTGTTTTTAGGCAGTCTGATTTATGGTATGTGGTCCCTTACCTCCTATACCCCTATGTTTTGGTTCTCTTGCTGGAAGCCTTATTCTCAAGGCTTCTTCCCCACTTGTGGTAAAGTCAGGGGGATTCTTGTCCCTGAATGCCGTCATTCATATTTCCCATCTTCAGTGTCTCTGCTTGTAGGCAGCTGGGCATTGACTCCTGAACTGTTTCAGAACTGTTATTTAGAAGTGGATTACTGCCCTAGAAAGTTTCTTTTTCTTTTTAAAATTAATTTATTTTTTAATTGAAGGATAATTTTGCTTTACAGAATTTTGTTGTTTTCTGTCAGGCATCAATAAGAATCAGCTGGTTCACAGTACACCGATGTCCCCTCCCTCCCAAAGCTCCCTCAAATCTCCCTCCTCATCCTACCCTTCTAGATTGTTACATAGCTCCCGTTTGAGTTCCCTAAGCCATATAGCAAATTCCTATTTCACATTTGTATTGTAAATTTTCGTGTTACTCTGTACGTCTTACCTTCTCCCTCCTTCCCTCCCCCCACGTCCATAGGTTTGTTCTCTGTGTCTGTTTCTCCATTGCTGCCCTGCAGATAAATTCATCAGTGCCATCTTTCTAGATTCTTTATATATGCATTAATACATGATATTTATAGTTCTCTTTCTGACTTATTTCACTCTGTATAATAGGCTCTAGTTTTGTCCACATCATTAGAACTGACTCAAATGCATACCTTTTTATGACTGAGTAATATTCCATTGAATATATGTACCAGAGCTTCTTTATCCATTCATCTTGATGGACATCTAGTTTGCTTCCATGTTCTAGCTATTGTAAATAGTGCTGCAATGAACACTGGGGACATGTATCTTTTTCAATTTCGATTTCTTCAGGGTATGTGCCTAGCAGTGGGATTGCTGGGTCAAATGGTGGATTTATTCCTAGTTTTTTAAGGAATCTCCAAACAGTCTTCCATAGTGGCTGTATCAGTTTACATTCCCACCAGCAATGCAAGAGGGTTCCCTTTTCTCCACACCCTCTCCAGCATTTATTGTCTGTAGACTTTTTGATGATGGCCATTCTGACCGGTGTGAGGTGGTGTCTCATTGTAATTTTGATTTGCATTTCTCTAATAATGAGCAATGTTGACCAGCTTTTCATGTGTTTGTTAGCCATCTGTATATCTTCTTTGGAGAAATGTCTGTTTAGGTCTTTTTGCAACTTTTTGATTGGGTTGTTTGTTTCTGTGGTATTGAGTTTTATGAGCTGCTTGTATATTTTGGAAATTAATTCTTTGCCAGTTGTTTTCTTTGCTATTATTTTCTCCCATTCTGAGGGTTGTCTTTTCACCTGTTTGTAGTTTTCTTTGCTGTACAAAAGCTTTTAAGTTTAATTAGGTCCCACTTGTTTATTTTTGTTTTTATTTCCATTACTCCCTAGGAGATTTCTGCTGGTTGATGTATGTTCACTTGCTCCTTGTCTAAGGGAGCAGGATTATGGGCTGTTAACGTGTGGAGATATTTGGACCAGTGAATTCCTGAGCAGTGTTGTCAGGAGAGGCAGAGCGGTTTGGCCTCTTCCAGCCCTTCTACTGTGAATCGGCTTCCTTTTTATTTTGTCATTCCCAGCATGGACTAACTCAATGTTCAGTCTCTCTTTTCTAAAGAAAGACTCCAGGGTGAAGTCATCTCATTCTTTGTCTTTAGTGCTGGCAGAAAATAGAGCCGTGATGGCCGCGACCAAGGGCTTTCTAGGCTCTGTCAGTGGCTGCTTTCTCGCCATGCCAGGGTTTACATGCCTTTCTGTCCCTCTCTCCCTCCCCACTTCCTTCCCTGCTTCTGGGAACAAATCTTGTGATCCATCAGCAATCACAGCTGCACAATAGACACTGCCCTTGTACTAAAGCTGTAGTGACCAGGAAAGAAAAATGATCAAGTCCTCCGTGAAGATCAGTGGCTCCTCCAAGGGCTCTGTCGTAGGGGGTGCTCTGGCCTGACCACAGGCTCTTTTCATCACTTTAGAAACTGAACAGAAATCTGCATTGCGTATGCCTACAATGAGGCTGCACAGGCTGTAGGTTTGCCTTTGATTCACATTCTACACATTCCCTGTGGGAATCATCCCATGCTTCAGAGGCTTTGTATGTCTTTGGCACTTGTATGTCTAGGAAAATTGTCAGTAAGTGAGTTACTAAGGCCAGTGGATAACAGGATCTTTCAAAATACTCTCTGTGAGGGGAAACAAGTACAATGATTCTTTAAGATGGTGCACGGGTGGGGCAACCCAGGTGTTCGGACAGCCAAGGCATTATCCCAAACTTGTGAATCTTCCCTGGTATTAGAATTCTGAAGACTGAAGTTTCTTGCTAAGTTGCTTAACAGTCAGATAAATTTATCACCCCAGTTGTTTTGAACTGCCCTGAGATAATGTCCACCTTTCATCAACAAGAAAGGCCCTTTCAAAAGAAGCTGGTCTTCACACCAAAGGTGTATTTTTTTAGATGCTTAACGTCTCTAGATCTGCCTCTTCCCAGGAATGTTTATTGTTGCTTGATGAACTGTTTCTTTTTCTGAAGGCAGTGAAAGAAAGAGAAAAGCGTTTCTTTTTCTTTTTCCAGTGCAGTTGGGGCAGGACCATGTCACCACAGCTGAAAGGCTGCTGTCCTCGAACAGGGCGGGGCAGCGCTTGGCTCTCAGGCAGCCAGAGTGGCTTGGTCCTCCCCGTCCACAAGGAGGCTTGGTTTAGACCAGCCACTACTTTTTGATTTAGCTTAGATTTGTACCTGGTTGTTCAGATGAATACAGTCTAATGTAACTGCTGATCTGGAGAGGTTTTCTACCGAGAAAACTTCAATATATAACTCATAAAGTGAGTTATGTAGCCATTTGATAAGTTGTAGAATTGCTTGGCCCTGGCATTTAGAGGCTTAGGTCTAATGCTAATGATACATTGACTAAGATCCCTCTGCCACCTTTGTTCCCTCTTATAAATGGGATGATAAAATCAGAGAGATCCAGCTTGTGAGACAGAAGTGTTTCTCTGATACAAATTAGCATGGGCTCATAGTTTATGAAGTAGGAACTGGAATCACACACAAAAAATCACACACACACATACAAATTTTTATTGGAGTATCAACCCAGTCAATCTTAAGGGAAATCAACCCTGAATACTTGTTGGAAGGATTGATGCTGAAGCTGAAATTCTAATATTTTGGTCATCTGATCAAAAAAACAAGACCATTCCAGAAAAACATCTATTTCTGCTTTATTGACTATGCCAAAGCCTTTGACTGTGTGGATCACAACAAACTGTGGAAAATTCTGAAAGAGATGGGAATACCAGACTACCTGACCTGCCTCTTGAGAAACCTGTATGCAGGTCAGGAAGCAACAGTTAGAACTGGACATGGAACAACAGACTGTTTCCAAATAGGAAAAGGAGTAAGTCAAGGCTGTATATTGTCACCCTGCTTACTTAACTTACATGTAGAGTACATCATGAGAAATGCTGGGCTGGATGAAGCACAAGCTGGAATCAAGATTGCCGGGAGAAATATCAATAATCTCAGATATGCAGATGACACCACCCTTATGGCAGAAAGTAAAGAAGAACTAAAGAGCTCTTGCTGAAAGTGAAAGAGGAGAATGAAAAAGTTGGCTTAAAGCTCAACATTCAGAAAACTAAGATCATGACATCCAGTCCCATCACTTCATGACAAATAGATGGGGAAACAGTGGCTGACTTTATTTTTCTGGGCTCCAAAATCACAGCAGATGGTGATTGCAGCCATGAAATTAAAAGACATTTACTCCTTGGAAGGAAAGTTATGACCAACCTAGACAGCCTATTAAAAAGCAGAGACATTACTTTGTCAACAAAGGTTCATCTAGTCAAGGCTATGGTTTTTCCAGTAGTCATGTATGGATGTGAGAGTTGAACTATAAAGAAAACTGAGTGCCGAAGAATTGATGCTTTTGAACTGGGGTGTTGGAGAAGACTCTTGAGAGTCCCTTGGACTGCAAGGAGATCCAACCAGTCCATCCTAAAGGAGATCTGTCCTGGAGATCATCCAGGACAGATCTCCAATGTGGAAGGACTGATGTTGAAGCTGAAACTCCAATACTTTGGCCACCTGATGCCAAGAGCTGACTCATTTGAAAAGACCCTGATGCTGGGAAAGATTGAGGGCAGAAGGAGAAGGGGACAACAGAAGTTGAGATGGTTGGATGGCATCATTGACTCAATGGACATGGGTTTGGGTGGAATCTGGGAGTTGTTGATGGACAGGGAGGCCTGGCATGCTGCGGTTCATGGGGTCACAAAGAGTCAGACATGACTGAGTGATTAAACTGAACTGAACTGATGCAAACAGCTTGACTTTTTGGAAAAATCTCTGATGCTGGGAAAGATTGAGGACAGAAGGAGAAGAGTGCATCAGAGGATGAGGTGACCAGATGGCATCACTGAAGCATGGGACATGAACTTGGGCAAACTTTGGAAGATGGTGAGGGACAGGGAGGCCTGGCGTGCTGTAGTCCATGGGGTCGCAAGGAGTCAGACACAACTGGGTGACTGAACAATAAAAACAACAACAACAGAACAACACTGTTGCTTAGCAATGTTGTATTAGTTTCTATTGTACAGCAACCTTTGTTTTGAATTCTGGTCCTATTACTTGGCCATGTAACCTTGGGTACAGTACTCCACCTTTCAGAGTCTCAGTTTTTCATTTTTAAATGTGAGTAATCCTCATTTTGGGCTTTCTGGGTGGCTCAGTAGTAAAGAATCTGCCTGCCAATGCAGGAGAGGTGGGTTTGATCCCAGAGTCGGGAAGATTCCCTGGAGAAGGAAATGGCAATCCGCTCTAGGATCCTTGCCTGGAAGATCCCATGGACAGAGGAGCCTAGTGGGCTACTGTCCATGGGGTTGCAAAGAGTTGAAAACGACTGATTGACTAAACAACAACAACAGAGCCCCATTTTTCAGGATTGTGATGAGAATTAAAGGAAATAGTAGAATCGCAGGAGCAAAGTGCCTGGTGCAGTTACACAAGCAGGTTGTGAGACAGGGATGTGGCTCAAAGCTTTTGCAAAGAGTGGTGTGGAGGCAGCACGCACTCTAGGGGAAGCCACCATGTTGGTTTGTCACAGGAAGTGTTTTTCACTTTAACGTCTTCCTATTTGAGAGGCAGAGCAGTGAACTGGAATGTGGAA
Organism: Antilocapra americana; assembly: GCA_007570785.1. Lineage (NCBI taxonomy): Eukaryota > Metazoa > Chordata > Mammalia > Artiodactyla > Antilocapridae > Antilocapra > Antilocapra americana. The sequence continues at coordinate 28,341,907 of ML663562.1, read as the reverse complement.
TGTGGTTTTGGTGTCAGATGGGTGGGGTTTCAATGTTGGTCTTACTTGTTGGACTTGCATATTTGTTCATTACCTGGCTCTCTGAAGCTGTCTCCTCAGAACTGTTAGGAGAAATCACACTGGTGCATGTGGAGTGTCTGGCACTGTGTCTGACACTCAGGAAGGGCTCATTGATGATGCTGTTTTTACCCATGTATTCTTTAGTCTCCAGTCTTTGTATCATAGAATAATCATTTGTGGAAGGAAGGGAGCATGTAGATAAAGGCAGGCATTATAACTTACTTGAAGGTTTAAAAAATGGCCATCTGTTAAGTCTTTATAAATGGTATTTTAAAAAATATAGTAATGTATCTGAAGCTTAATTTATTACCCAATAAATATGGCAACCACATTATCATTCCTGCAAATTAGATGCTTAAGATATTGATTAATTTTGTACAGAGAATGCAAGTTGGGTTTTAGGGCATTGAGTAATTTATGAGGTAATAGATTAAAAATAATTCACTATTTTCTTACATTTGGGGAAGTTAAATATATTTTAAAACATTGAGTATATGCTGGAACTGAATCACACAAAAGGGGAAAGATTTAAAATACACAGATATGTCATTGAGTAGGGAAAGAATATCTGTAGCAAAAAATGAGGCGTTCTATATGTCCACATCTGCCAGTTTAACAGCTTCAAAAGCAATTTCACGATAACGCTGGCCATAACCAGAGTAAATGGTTCTGATAATCTTGAACTAGTTTGTCACCATCATTTTCCTAGTATCTGTACTGACGGGTTATAAAATCCATTTTAATTAAAAGTTGTAAATAGCACCTAAAAATGTTATACCACTTCAATAAGCATAGCACTGGGTCTACCATAGTATGACTTTGATGCCTTTGAATTAAAAAATGATCCAACTTTATCAAGAGGTAAGTGAGATTGATCATTAGCTGGTGAATTTAGATTATGGGCTCAGTTTGGACAAATTAGATCACAGGGTGGTTTTTGCCCTCTCTGGGAGTATTTTCTGTGTATATGGCCAGTGTTCAGCAGATAAATTCCAAACTCCACCTCCTTCCTCTGTAGAGGTAGAGACAGCATGCTGTGTTACTGAAATACTCGATGGAAGAACTTGAAAGAAACGAAACTATCCTTAACTCGTCAGTCCCCTATTGCTCAGAACCAAAAATGAAGTCTCTGTATAACCAAACGGCTCATATCAAATGTTTTTGATCTTTTAGAACAGAAGAATCGATAACAGACGATGACAAGAGGAGGTATGTTTGGTGTTGAAGCTGCCTTTAATTTGGATAATTTTGGCCACACCACATGGATTTTATTTAACACAAATTACGTTAACTCTCAGATTTAATTGACCACTGGGTAACACATTGCCAATAATTCAGATTCCTCCAGGAAAACTTTTGGCTCAGAGAATACTGGTGGGAGCATGCAGTGTGATAAAGATCTTGCCCAGGGCAAGATCTTCCAAACAAGCATGGTATGTCCTGCGCACACAGCCTGTGCTAGTTTCCACTTGTGAACTTTGGATGAGCTGTTCTCTCAAATTGGATGACATCTCTTCATTTCCTCTGTCTTCTCTATCCTTCCATCATCTGATTAACTGCACCTCACTCTCATTACTCCTTACTGCTCTCTTTCTTCTCACTTTATATCTACCTACACGTAAAGTGTTTTTGTGTGTTCATAGCACCTACTACCACGTTAGGTGAATTCTTGATAAATGTTGACTGATTAACTGTAACATGTCACACTACTGATATTTATTACTCCACTGAATTCTAAAAAAATCCCAACTCCTTCTTTCTCACTGCAAGTAAAATATCTAAAAACTACTCTACAGCTTTCTTTCATTTATATGTATCTTTTATTTAAACATAGAAAAACAATGATCTTCCAAGAACAATAGAATTCTGAATTCTACTTTTGAAAAGTCATGAATTAGTTTAATAATTCTATAATTGTTTGAAGTTCCCATGATATCATCACTTTCTGCAAATGTATAGTAACCATGTAGTTTGGTCTGATTTTTCTCTCTGCTTCTTTTTCCTCAAGAAACTATGGAGGAGTGTATGTTGGTCTGCCTTCTGAAGCTGTCAGTATGGTGTCCAATCAGACAAAGACTGTGCAGAAGAGTAAGTAAAACTCCGTGATATTTACTGTTTCTACATGCTTAATTTTTTGTTTTGTGAAAAAAAATGTGAAATTGATATTTCCACTTGCCTGGCTCACCCTAAATATTACTGAGTTTCAGTGAATCATGTATAAGAACCATATTTGGGGCCTCCGTGGCAGTTCAGGGTTGAGACTTCAAGCTTCCACTGCAGAGGGCATGGGTTCAATCCCTAGTTGTGGAACTAAGATCCCACATGCCACCAGGCATGGCCTAAAAAAAAAAAACAACAACAATAGTAACAACAAAACGCCATATGTGCTCATTGTAATCATTTGTTGAAACTGCCACCCACACAATGAGAATAATTCCAGAGCAACAGTTAGCTTCTGTCTGTGGTTTCTCCATGGATATTTTAAATTTCATATTAATTTCGGTGATGATCAGTGTGAAAGCAGATGTTTCAGTAAATTTATGGAAGTTTTGTAGAACATAAAGGTGAATTCCTATAATAGATTATAAATGTAACTGGTAAGTAGCCTGGTGATTAGAAGAAAATTAACTGCCTTTTGTATAACAAAATGAAGTGGAGTCTCCTTTTTCTGAGTTTTAGTAGTTAGTAATTGTGGGGCCAATGAAGTCCTTTTGATAATAGGTATGATTGCAACCTTGTAGATAGCTTCTTACTTAAGTAAAGTTTTAATATGGCTTGTAAAGAGTTCTGATTTACTAATCACTATACAGTTGTCTGATATATGGTTTTTTAAAGAACTATTGATATGTACACATATATAGATTTAACATATAATTTAATTTGTGCACAAATATAATAAAAATGTTATATTATTTTTAACATACCATGGTTATTTGTTCCTCATTGCTTTTTCTCTACTTGATGGTTTAGACTAGCAAATATGTATATATCCCAGCTGTTTATTTTTCTATGGGAAACTGGAATATGTTCTTTATAACTGAATATTTAACTTTTCTTAATTTTCTTTTTTAAGATTAGAAGAAAATAATATCATGACTCAATAATCAAGAGGTATTGTATATTTTTCTAAATAATTCTGTATATTTAACCTTGATGAATGAACTATAGACATTAATAATGCTCTGGATAAGATTAGGAGGGATCTCATCTTTCAGTTAAATCTGTGGAATCCAATATATTTGATTGTAAAGAAGTCTTTAATGAGTAGATTGATTTTCTCTGCAGTTACCTTTTTTCACTTAATTTTTTCCAACTGCAACTTAACTCATTAAATAAGAACAAGCTACGTGTTTGCCTAGACCTACTGAGGTTTCACTTTTCATTGACAAAATATTTGAGGGCTATGACCTTGAAAATGATAGATAAGGAAAGACTAGAGAGGCTGGGAATTAGATTTGTATCAATGTTAAATGTTTGGCAATAGCCAGGGGTAGTTGATATACAGAGAGAAGATTTATCAGTACCAAAACTCCAATAGAGATAGGTAGTCATCAATGTACAAAGATGCAGTTTTGCAGGAAGGAATAGTAAAATTATAGACCAAGTTTAAAAGATGAAGCACTGTTGACCTGGTGAAGAGTGTGGAGTTAGAATTACATTGATACGATGAACAAGAATAAGGATACAAGAAAAATTCCTTTCATTAACTACCCTTTGGGTACCAGGTACTCTAAAAGATACTGAGCAACCAAAGAGCCAAAGAGTTTCAGTTCACCTGGTCCACAATGTGTGCAATGCTTAGATCTTGCCAGTCTTTCAGTCTTGCCAAACATCCAGTGATCAGGAATGCTCTGTCTGTCTCTTGAGATAGCCCGTTCTCTTTTGGGAGTCAGACAGCTTTGGATTTGAATTCAGGCTCTTTCCATTACTAGCCTGGCAAGTTACTTCCCCTGATATTTATCTTGAAGGAGTCTTGTTAGGATTAAATATAAAGTCAGTGGTACTTTCTGCTATAATTGTCATTGTTGTCATCACCATCATCATCATCATTGTAACATCATCCTTTTTTGTAACCAGAATCCAGCCATTGGTAGACCAGAAACAAGACTGATTTGATGTTGAACCGACTTCTTGCTCAGAACCAGTATGGGTACTGGTGTCTGGGATGATATGGGCTGCAGAATAAACTCACAAATGGAGACAAATAAGCTTTCCTATTGGAGGAAAGGGACATGGAAGCTTTAACTGATTTCTTTGAGTTAAGAAATACAACAAAATTAGGCAGCCACTTCTTCAAAGACTTTCTCATCAAGGCTACAACATTATGGAGCATTATTCCCTAGCGCTCATATCCAATTAGGGTGTTGAGTTTCTCTTTAAGAACTTGCTGGAGATTTTCTATTTTTAGTATTTTTAAGAGTTCTAAGTCTCATATAGATTTCTGAGTTCTCTGCTGTTTTTTTCTGATGTGACTGTATTTTTTTTATTATCTGCATTAAATAGAAAAAATAATCTAGTTGAAAATAGGCATACATTAGTGTTTACCCTCCTGAAAACAGGATATATTTCAGAAAGCATCTGAATAGAGTAGGAAGCAGTGCTATGTAGATAGAGATCAGAAGACTCAGCAGGTCTGTATTAACAGAACCTTGGATGAATCCCTCACTTTCTCCCAGCTTTACCCAATTTCAGTTTCCACATGAGAGAGTTAGACAAGTTGATTGTGGAAGCTTTGTATGTGGATCTGAAATTTCTTGATAACAGTGGAGCCACACTGCTGGTGAATCAGCCCACATAAGTTAGATGGCAAGCTCGAATATTTCCCTACTGCTCATGGCTGTCGGTATGAAAACAGACACTATTTTATTGCTATCCCTCTCTCCTCTCAACTTTACCCATTCTTTAACTCTATTACTGAACAATCAATTTGCCTCTTTTGAATTATCTGAGAAGTTTTCTACATTGAAAGGCTGTCCATTTACTCAATAGTTAAGCATCCTCAGAAGTACTTATCTTTGAGGCATTGGAACATGTGGTGTCTGAGCGTAAATTATAGGGCAGGAATGCTGATGAGAAGACACATTTTATGGAAGAGATTGGAGATGCTTTTGTGTTTTGACCTAAACCAGAGATCAAATTGCCAACATCCATTGGATCACAAAAAAAGCAAGAGAATTCCAGAAAAACATCTACTTCTGCTTCTTTGACTACACTTTAGCCTTTGACTGTGTGGATCACGACAAATGTGAAAATTCTTAAAGGTGATCAATAGACTACCTTACCTGCCTCCTGAGAAACCTGCATGCAGGTCAAGAAGCAACAGTTAGAACCTGACATGGAACAAAGAACTGGTTCCAAATTGGGAAAGGAGTATGTCAGGCTGTATACTATCACCCTGCTTATTTAATGTCTATGCAGAGTTCAGTTCAGTCACTCAGTCATGTCTAACTCTTTGCGACCACATGGACTGCAGCATACCAAGCCTCCCTGTCCATCACCAACTCCCAGAGTTTACTCAAACTCATGTCCATTGAGTTGGTGATGCCACCTAACCATCTCATCCTCTGTCATCCCCTTCTCCTCCTGCCTTCAATCTTTCCCAGCATCAGGGTCTTTTCACATGAGTCAGTTCTTCACATCAGGTGGCCAAAGTATTGGAGTTTCAGCTTCAGCATCAATCCCTCCAGCGAATATTCAGGACTGATTTCCTTTAGGATGGACTGGTTGGATCTCCTTGCAGTCCAAGGGACTCTCAAGAGCTTCTCAACACCACAGTTCAAAAGCATTAATTCCTTGGCACTCAGCTTTCTATATACTCCAACTCTCACATCCATTCATGACTACTGGAAAAACCATAGCCTTGATTAGATGGACCTTTGTTGGCAAATAAATGTCTCCGCTTTTTAATATGCTGTCTAGGTTGGTCATAACTTTCCTTCCAAGGAGTAGGTGTCTTTTAATTTCATGGCTGCAGTCACCATCTGCTATGATTTTGGAACCCCCCAAAATAAAGGCTGTCACTGTTTCTCCATCCATCTGCCATGAAGTGATGGGACCCCCAGATGCCATGATCTTAGTTTTCTGAATCTTGAGCTTTAAGCCAACTTTTTCACTCTCCTCTTTCACTTTCATCAAGAGGCTCTTCTTTGTTTTCTGCCATAAGGGTGGTATCATCTGCATATCTGAGGTTATTGATATTTCTCCCGGCAATCTTGATTCCAGCTTGTGCTTCATCCAGCCTAGCGTTTCTCATGATGTACTCTGCATAGAAGTTGAATAAGCAGGGTGACAATATACAGCCTTGACTCCTTTTCCTATTTGGAGCCAGTCTGTTGTTCCATGTCCAGTTCTAACTGTTGCTTCCTGATCTGCATACAGATTTCTCAAGAGGTGGGTCAAGTGGTCTGGTAGTCCCATTTCTTTCAGAATTTTCCACAGTTTGTTGTGATCCACACAGTCAAAGGCTTTGACATAGTCAGTAAAGGAGAAATAGATGTTTTTCTGGAACTCTCTTGCGTTTTCAATGATCCAGCAGATGTCGGCAATTTGATCTCTGGTTCCTCTGCCTTTTCTAAAACCAGCTTGAACATTTGGAAGTTCACGGTTCACATACTGCTGAAACCTGGCTTGGAGAATTTTGAGCATTACTGTGCAGAGTACATCAAGCGAAATGCCGGACTGGATGAAGCACACGCTGAAATCAAGATTGCCAAGAGAAATATCAATAACCTCAGATATGCAGATGATACCACCCTTATGGAAAAAAGTGAAGAGGAACTAAAGAGCCTCTTGATGAAGGTGAAAGAGGAGAATGAAGAAGCTGGCTTAAAACAGCATTCAGAAAACAACGATCGTGGCATCCAGTCCCATCATTTCATGGCAGATAGAGGGGGAAACAATGGAAACAGTGACACACGTTATTTTCTTAGGCTCCAAAATCACTGCAGATGGTGACTGCAGCCACGAAATTAAAAGGTGCTTTTGGAAGAAAAGCTATGGCCAACCTAAACAGCGTATTAAAAATCAGAGACATTATTTTGCCTATAAAGGTTCATATAGTCAAAGCTATGGTTTTTCCAGTAGTCATCTGTGGATGTGAGAGTTGGACAATAAAGAAAGCTGAGCACCGAAGAATTAGTGCTTTTGAACTATAGTCTTGGAGAAGACTCTTGAGAGTCCCTTGGACTGCAAGGAAGTCATACCAGTACATCCTAAGAGAAATGAGTCCTGGATATTCATGAGAAGGACTGATGCTGAAACGGAAGCTCCAGTACTTTGGCCACCTGATGTGAAGAGCTGACTCATTGGAAAAGACTCTGATGCTGAGAAAGATTGAAGGCAGGAGAAGGGGATGACAGGGGATGAGATGGATGGATGGCATCACTGACTCAGTGTACATGAGTTTGAGCGAGCTCTGGGCGATGGTGAAGGACAGGGAAACCTGGCATGCTGCAGTCCATGTGATCGTCAAAGTCGGACACAACTGAGCGACTGAACAACAGATGTGTAAAATCTTAGTGACTCAGGTTCACAGTTAAATTGGTTATTTTTTGGAAGCTAGTGGCTCAAATGGTAAAGAATTTGCCTGCAGTGTAGGAGACCCAGGTTTAATCCCTCAGTTGGGAAGATCCCCTGGAGAAGGAACTGGCAATCCACTCCAGTATTCTTCCCTAGAGAATTTTAAGGGCAGAGGAGCCTGGTGGGCTATAGTCCATGGGGTTGCAAAGAGATTTGGACACAGCTGAATGACTGACACTTTCACTTTCAGAATCTCTTCAGTTCAGTTCAGTCGCTCAGTCATGCCTGACTCTGTGACACCTTGAATTGTAGCATGCCAGGCTTCCCTGTCCATCACCAACTCCTGAAGTCTACCCAAACCCATGTCCATCAAGGCGTGATGCCATCCAGCCATCTCATCCTCTGTCTTCCCCTTCTTCTCCTGCCCCTAATCCTTCCCAGCATTAGGGTCTTTTCCAATGAGTCAACTCTTTGCATGAGGTGGCCAAAGTACTGGAGTTTCAGCTTCAACATCAGTCCTTCCAATGAACACCCAGGACTGATCTCCTTTAGGATGGACTGGTTGGATCACCTTGCAGTCCAAGGGACTCTCAAGAGTCTTCTCCAACACCACAGTTCAAAAGCATCAGTTCTTCAGTGCTCAGCTTTCTTCGCCGTCCAACTCTCACATCCATACATGACTACTGGAAAAATCGTAGCCTTGACTAGACGAACCTTTGTTGGCAGAGTAATGTCTCTGCTTTTCAATATGTTATCTAGGTTGGTCATAACTTTCCTTCCAAGGAGTAAGTGACTTTTAATTTCATGGCTGCAGTTACCATCTGCAGTGATTTTGGAGCCCAAAATAATAAAGAAGAAGCTGTATGGAGAAGCTCTATACAGTCAGCAAAAACAAGACCGGGAGCTGACTGTGGCTCAGATCATGAACTCTTTATTGCCAAATTCAGACTTAAATTGAAGAAAGTATGGAAAACCACTAGACCATTCAGGTATGACCTAGATCAAGTCTCTTATGATTATACAGTGGAAGTGAGAAATAGATTTAAGGGACTAGATCTGATAGACAGAGTGCCTGATGACCTATGGACAGAGGTTTGTGACATTGTACAGGAGATAGGGATTAAGACCATCCACATGGAAAAGAAATGCAAAAAAGCAAAATGGCTGTCTGAAGAGGCCTTACAAATAGCCGTGAAAATCAAAGGAGAAAAGGAAAGATATTCCCATCTGAATGCAGAGTTTCAAAGAATAGCAAGGAGAGATAAGAAAGCCTTCCTCAGTGATCAATGCAAAGAAATAGAGGAAAACAACAGAATAGGAAAGACTAGAGATCTATTCAAGAAAATGAGAGATACCAAGGGAACATATCATGCAAAGATGGGCTCCATAAAGGACAGAAATGGTATGGACCTAACAGAAGCAGAAGATATTAAGAAGAGGTGACAAGAATACACAGAAGAACTGTACAAAAAAGATCTTCATGACCCAGATAATCACGATGGTGTGATCACTCACCTAGAGCCAGACATCCTGGAATGTGAAGTCAAGAGGGCCTTAGAAAGCATCACTATGAACAAAGCTAGTGGAGGTGATGGAATTCCAGTTGAGCTATTTCAAATCCTAAAAGATGATGCTGTGAAAGTGCTGCACTCAATATGTCAGCAAATTTGGAAAACTCAAGCAATGGCCATAGGACTGGAAAACGTCAGTTTTCATTCCAATCCCAAAGAAAGACAATGCCAAAGAATGCTTGAACTACTGCATAATTGCACTCATCTCACATGCTAGTAAAATAATGCTCAAAATTCTCCAAGCCAGGCTTCAGCAATACGTGAACTGTGAACTTCCAGATGTTCAGGCTGGTTTTAGAAAAGACAGAGGAACTGAGATCAAATTGCCAACATCCACTGGATTATGGATAAAGCAAGAGAGTTCCAGAAAAACATCTATTGCTGCTTTACTGACTATGCCAAAGCCTTTGACTGTGTGGATCACAGTAAACTGTGGAAAATTCTCAAAGAGATGGGAATATCAGACCATCTAACCTGCCTCTTGGGAAACCTGTATGCAGGTCAGGAAGCAACACTTAGAACTGGACTTGGAACAACAGACTGGTTCCAAATAGGAAAAGGAGTACGTCAAGGCTGTATATTGTCACCTTGCTTGTTTAACTTCTATGCAGAGTACATCATGAGAAATGCTGGGCTGGATGAAGCACAAGCTGGAATCAAGATTGCCAGGAGAAATATCAGTAACCTCAGATATGCAGATGACACCACCCTTATGGCAGAAAGTAGAGAGGAACTAAAAAGCTTCTTGATGAAAGTGAAAGAGGAGAGTGAAAAAAAATTGGCTTAAAGCTCAACATTCAGAAAACTAAGATCATGGCATCTAGTCTCATCACTTCATGGGAAATAGATGGGGAAACAGTGAGCGACTTTATTTTTTTGGATTCCAAAATCACAGCAGATGGTGATTGCAGCCATGAAATTAAAAGACTCTTACTCCTTGGAAGGAAAGTTATGCCCAACCTAGATAACATATTGATAAAGCAGAATCTCTTAAAGTTGGCTATATCTCCAACTTGTAGTTTCTTCTACAGATGACCCAAGGGTGGAAGTTTTGCCCGTTTAGATGTATGGAGTGCTGCCAGTGCAGTCATGTTTCTCAAATGCCTGTGGATGGTCTTGCTACATCAGATCCCCAGGGAGATAATGTAGATGGCTCACCCCCTCCCAGGAGGGTCTGACTGAGCAGGGAAGGAATGGGGTTGTGGCTGAACAATCTGTATCTTTGTGCTACTGATGAGTAACTAGGTTTGGGCATCATCCTATTGGTGTATTTGGGTTGGCCAAAAAGTTCGATTCATAAGATGCTGTGGAAAAACTCAAACAAACTTTTTGACCAACCAATAGTTTAATTATGTTAGGTGGTTAGAATAGGAAACAGGAGCCCAGAATAGTGGTGGCTAAAATACAAGGAAGGGAAAAGCCTGTGAAAATAGAACAAAGGAAGTTCCGAGGACCAGAGTGAGGATCTCAGGTAGAACAGCACTCCTGGCTAGCCCAATATACATAGGGCAGGCCTGGGGGGAGGAAAATACATATAAAAAGAGGAGCCAAAGGGCCGCATCATGCGCTCCCCCCGTTCTCTTCTCTTCATGTCTTTGGGTTGGCATGCCCTCACTCCTCGAGGATGGATTTTTCCTGCTATTTTCTAACTAAAGTTGAGCTGTAACACGGAGCTGTAACACTGATCTGTCTAAGAGGTATAACACGGTCTGTTTGAGACCTGAGAGCTATAACAGTGTCTGTCCAAGACCCGAGAGCTATAACATGGTCTGTCCTAGAGCTCTGATGTGCCAAGGTCTCTAACGTCTGTCACTTCAAATTTTTGTTAAAACGAGACAGAACTGAGGAAGTTAAGAAGTCTCTTTCTCCATCCGACTTTGTCTCTTCATATAAGTGTCATCAGTGCTTCACCCTATGCTGGCTGCATTTTCATTCTCAGATCGATGTTAAGTGAATGTTGAATGTGTGTTTTACTGAAAAGAAAATAAGTAAAAAATTTGCATGCTTAACACTGATGGATTTTTGTTTAAGTGTTGCCTTTTGTGCTTCCTAATAACTCTTTCCCCTTTTTTGTTTGTCACCCTCATAGCCTGTTCATCAAGATCTGGATGAAATTTTTCCTTCATGGGATTTTGTAACGTGCACAGACATTTGTAAGGAAATTGTAAACAGTCGCCACCCCGCCCCCAAATTCTTAGTTGATAGTTAAAACCATGGGTACATACTGAATGTTGTGGTACTAGAAAGGAATTGGTTAAACAACATGCTTGGATATGGAACTTTCTGTGATCCACCTGCAGAAGACAAACTTATGAAGGGTTCTGGCCCAGCTGGTCACTGTGTCCCCCCTGGGTTCTCACCTGAACATCCCCACAGCTCATGAAGATCATGTCTTTTCACTGATGCTTTTTTGATAGTTTTTATAAATCAAAATCCTTCATCTATTTATAACTTAAAATAGTAAGGCACTATCAACGAGTTACCCAAAGTAATATATTTGTTATTTTTCACTATTTCTACTTTATGTTGATTTTTAGCTGTAAAATTTATTAAATTGATACTTCCTGCTATCTCTTTCCCTTTTTTACTATTGGTTTTCAGCTTTATTTAAATGTCAAAGGAGTGTCTTTATTGGGAACAATGCATTACATGGCAATACTTCAACTGCTGAGGTTTGCATGCTGTATGTACATTTCGACTAACTTCCTCTTTCTTTAGTTAAAGGCTTATGTAACTACAACTACTTCATAGCCATCAAGTCTCCCATTCTACCTGTGTGTGATCAAAGCATCTTATCATGTTAATTCTGTACTATTTTCAAGGACTTGTCATTGATGGTTACTGGGATATTTGGAAAGTTCTTAATTTGATAATGACCTTGTGTATCTACTTAATACTGCAGTGTAAATCACTCAATTGTATTTCAACAATTAAAACATTTTTATCCCTCTTTACCTGGATTTCTTCATTATTTTTTTGAAGAACACTTTAAATAAGTCACATGTTGTGATGTGTAGATACAAGACATCACTATAAAAATAATAATGTATAAATGGATTGCTATGAAAGAACAAAATTTTTCATAAGAAGAAAATCATTACCTTATGTATTCCATACAGCTATCATAGGGACTTCAAATGGATTTGAAAAAAAAACCAAACAAACTGAAGATTAGAATCACTGAGAAATGATTATGATACATGTACTCCTGTCCCATATTCACACATCCATAATGGCATTTAGGTGAAATATCATGTTTATCCCATAGAGATAACAGATAGATTAACTTTTGAAAACTTTTAATTTTGAAATAAATTTAGATTTAAAGAGGAGTGTAAGGATGGTACAGAGTTCTTAAATGCCATTGTCTAGCTTTCCTTAATGTTAACATCTTACATAAACATAGAATATTTGTCAAAACTGAGAAATTAAATATTGGTGTAATGCTATAAACTAAACTACAGGCTCTCATTGGATTCTGTTAGCTGTTCTGTTAGCATCCTTTTTCTGTTCAGGATCCAACCTGAAATTCCACTGCATTCCTTTTTTTAAAATTATTTGTTTGGTCACACCAGGTCTAGGTTGCGGCATGTGGGATCTAGTTCCCTAACTAGGAATGGAACCCAGGCCCCCTGATTGGAAGCATGGAGTCTTAGCCACCAGACCACCAGGGAAGTCCCCAAATTCCACTGCATTCTGTTGCATTTGTCATCCTGAGTCTCTTCTTCCTGGAGTTTTTCTCAGAATTTCCTTGTTTTTCATGACTTGAGGCTTTTGCCCATTAATTTCAGCATTCACCCTTGGACCTTGCTGGCAGCATATACTGTGGCGTTCCAGTGCTCATGTTCTACTTCCCTTGTTCCTTCACATGTGTTGCTTGGAATCCTTCTCTGAAGAATATTTATCTCTTCTCCCACATTTGCCTTCCCAGGTGGCTCAGTGGTAAAGAATCCATCTGCAATGCAGGAGACACAGGATACTTGGGTTTGATCCCTGGGTCAGGAAGCTCCCTCAGAGGAGGAAATGGCAATCTACTCCAGTATTCTTGCTGGGAGATCTCATGGACAGAAGAGCCTGGCAGGCTAAAGTCCATGGGGTCACAAAGAGTTGGACACGACTGAGCGACTGAGCACCCCCATTTACTTTTTATTCAATCATTTATATCCATAGGACTCATGGATACTACTTTGTTCTTTAGGTTGTAGTCACTATAATGATACCAATTTTATTGCTCGCATTGTTCAAGTTTTGCTCATTGGTTGTTTTTTCATGTTAGTTCTTGAAAAACCCCATCCTTTGTTCTTCTTAAGTTGACTTTTATCAGCAAGCAAGAACAAAAATCCAATTCAAAATTTAGTTTAAACACATTCCTAAAACTCCATCAAATTTTATTATAAATGAATAGTATTTTCCATATTATGACAAGTCTCGTCATTTTCCTTCAACTAGACATTATTTAAATTTAGAACCTTGTGATTCTTACATCTTAATAACACCACCCACTTACCCATGTCTTAAGTCTAACGATTACCATTTTTATTAAGTATTGCAAGGATCTTGAGTGAAAGTCTTAGAGAAGAGTAATTGCTAACATTAAGAGCTTTCTAAAGTGAGAGATTGGAGAAGTCTTTCAGTTCAGTTCAGTTCAGTTCAGTCGCTCAGTCGTGTCTAACTCTTTGCAACCCCATGGACTATACAGTAAGTATGCCAGGCTTCCCTGTCCATCACCAACTCCCGGAGCATACTCAAACTCATATCCATTGAGTCGGTGATGCCTTCCAACCATATTATCCTCTGTCATCCCCTTCTCCTCCCGCTTTCAATCATTCCCAGCATCAGGATCTTTTCAAATGAGTCAGTTCTTCACGTGAGGTGGCCAAAGTATTGGAGTTTCAGCTTCAACATCAGTCCTTCCAATGAATATTCAGGACTGTGCCCAAAATTTGAGAGTTAAAAGCTTCAAAGAATGTATTCTGGTTCTTTGTAAGACTGTTACTGAAATGTAATGTATACGGAGAGATGAGTTTCAGAGAATTTCTGACTAATAAAATTATTTTGATTGGAAAAGTTTTCTTAAGAAACCTATGCTAGGAGACATTTATTTCTAGACTTGGTTTTAGGAGACTGCTTGAATTTAGTTTTGGAAGAGCGGTTTCAATCTCTGGAATGTAGATATCTGGTTTTGGCAAGTACAACTAACTTCTGGGGTTGTATGGAAGAGTGGCTGCCTTGATGAACTGAATTCTCAAAAGAGATCTGGAGGAGGCTCTGGGGAGAGGAACATAATGATAGAAGAGGCTAAGTTAGTACTTGCTTGGAGAATCCCCATGGACAGAGGAGCCTGGCGGGCTACAGTCCATAGGGTCACAAAGAGTCGGACATGACTGAAGTGACTTAGCACTAGCACGAGTTAGTACCACTGGGAGGTTATCTCACTGGGCTTTCCAGTTGAGGAGAGCTTGAAGAGGAAGAGAAGAAGGTTCTGTTTTGCAAATGGGAGCTTTATGTAGTTGTATCATATCTGTGCTGAAATTTGTGAATTTCAGGAGTGAAAAGTTATGTAAGGAACTCATTCCCAGGAAGATAGTTTACATTTTCTTAGCTTACTTTTACTTAATGAACATGATAAATCCAAGCAGAACAAAATGATTTGCTTTCCCATAGACTGGTTTCTGATACCCCATTCTGATTCTTACTTGTTTATCGATTATCATCAATTGAGTTGCTGTGCCCTACATGGACACTAATCACCGAGGATACTGTTGGAAGACCCAACCCCTGAATTCGAGGCTCTTTAGAATAGCAGGGGAGAGGGCACTGGGTAACCTGTAATAAGCACAGAGCAATGCCCAGAGGAGCCTGATGGCTTTGGGAGCACAGTGCAGGGGCACCCATGTCAGACTTCTGGCTTAGGGTAGACTTCCCAGAGTGCAGTTTCCTGTTGAGTCATAAGGGGGAGCACCAGGTAGCCAAATATGGGCAGAAGTAAGGGTAGAGAACCGCAAGCCAAGAGCCCTGAAGACCCTCAGTGTGTCCTGGGAACTGCTGGGAATTCATCCTGGCTGGGTGGGGGTGGTGGGACTTGGTGGGGAGAGGTGGGCAGAGTGACTGTGGGAGCTTCATGGGGTGAGGTGGAGCTTCTCCTGAAGATTGTGGGAAGTGACTGTGGGGGGAAGCAATTGTGGGGTTTACCTGCTGGGTCCCCCCAGTCACTGTCACCTGAGGGCCATCAGAAGGCCTCGTCTTCGGTCTCCTCCAACCCCTGCTTTGTGAGTCTCTCTGTAAGAGGCATGACTAATACTTGCAGGTCCAGCTTGTGAAGATGGCCCTTTCCCATTTAATGGATAATGCAAACTACTTGGAGTTCTTAGACACAGTGCAGTTTGTGGAAAGCTCTGTTAAACAAACAATAATGTCCGTCTCCTACACAAGACATTCCTTCAAGACTAGCAGGGGTGGTTGCCTGTTTAATGCACAAAAACTGCCACAGAGAGTCAAGGAAAATAAAGAAATAAAAGTGTATGTTCCAACCAAGACATTCTACTAGGAAGGTCAGAAACAGTTCCTGGGGTAGGGCCACACCTCCCCCAGCACCAAGTATAACCAGCTGCTTAGTAATTGGGTTTTTGATAATGCTGGGAGCTGTCAGGATGCCCCCTTGCTCGGATGACAAGGTCATGAGACTAAGAAAGAAATTGCAAAGCTGACTTCCTTTATCGGGGCATCCCGGGCTAGGCACCCTCTGGTATTTTTCTTGAGAGTTCTGTCCATGCTCGGAACATTGGCTCATCTCAGTAGGTCAGTCCCAGTTGGAAAGAATTTGTCCTGAGATAATCCCCCCAGACCTTATCGACCAGAGGATCTGGGAAGGTGGATCGCCTTCCCCGGGGGCTAAGGAGGAATGAAAGGGACATTAAAATAGATTACTACTCCTTATGGGGGAGTTTATCAAGAGTTCTCTGGGGGTCACTGCAAGGCCATGACTTGGGTCACCTTTCCACCTCCCACTCCCCTGACCACTCCACGGAGGAGGCTCTCTTCCTTGAAGAAATCAGGCTGGAATGGGACTTAGAAATTCTCATAACTGTGGCCAGCATAGTTGGAGATATTGATTGCTTTAGGATAGAGTAGACATAGGAATTCATTATAGTAGTTAAGGTTAATAGGGTTTTATTGCTAAAGCAGTGCTTCTAAGACTGTCTCTTAGTCCTCTTTCCTCTTCCTAAACTGTCTTAGTCCTCTTTCCTCTTTCTAAACTGTTTCTTTGTCCTCTTTCCTCTTTCCTTGTAAGAACCGGAGTAGGTTACTAGAATAAAACAGTTTCAAGCTTTAGCCCTTCCCTCTAGCTTCTACATAGTTGTACCTGATAAGAGAAATGTAACCTTTCTACTTAGGTTGATGTACTTATCATGACTGAATGAAGTATACTGGAAACATTCAAATGGTAAACATACTATTGTTAAATCTAATTACATAAAAATCTGACTTCTGTAAGGGGAATGTTTCATGATAGATTGGGGAATGAGCTCAATGATAAGGTTGCTATGGAAGGTAGAAAACAAAAAATTGTATAGAATGATAGGTGATGTAATGATGTAATGGGGATGTCTTTTGGCTATAAAACTGTAAACCAACAACAATAAATGAAAGACTTCTCCATCACCTCACAAAACTAACAGCAATAAAGAGAGACTGCTCCATCACCATACACAGACTCAACTCAGTTCTTCCGCCGACGCCACTCATCCCTCAAGACCCCCGGTCCCCGCTGAGGCTGGACTCCGGCATGATAATATTGAGGCCACCCTGTTACTTCTCATCCCTCTCCACTTCTCTTTCCACTGCTGCTGCTGCTGGTAAGTCACTTCAGTCATGTCCGACTCTGTGCGACCCCATAGATGGCAGCCCATCAGGCTCCCCTGTCCCTGGGATTCTCCAAGCAAGAACACTGGAGTGGGTTGCCATTTCCTTCTCCAATGCATGAAAGTGAAAAAGGAAAGTGAAGTCGCTCAGTCGTGTCTGACTGTTAGTGACCCCATGGACTGCAGCCTACCAGGCTCCTCCATCCATGGGATACTCCAGGCAAGAGTACTGGAGTAGCTCTTTCCACTAAAGTGATTCATTAAATGAAGACAAACTTCTTTTGCCACCAATAGAGTCTGTAACACTAGAGGATGAGATAGCATCACCAACTCAATGGACATGAGTTTGAGCAAACTCTGGAAGACAGTTAAATACAGGGAAGCCTGGTGTGCTGCAGTCTATGGGGTCGCAAAGTGTCAGACACAACTTAGCAACTGAACAACAACAAGAGTCTGTAACATGTAGATAATTTAGCACTTCTTTTACCTATTTTGCTTATTCCATAAATATTTAACATTAAAGTGCTGCAGACTCCCTAGAAGGCAGGCATCTTGTATATTCTTTTCCATTCTTCTTAGAATTGAGTCTAAGGGACCTACTATGAAAAAAATGACTTTGTATTGATATGAAAGCAAGAGAATTTGTGACTCTCAGACAGGGTGTGGTATTTTCTCTAGAGCAGTAGTATCTTTGGGACAGATTAAGGCCTTTGGTAAATTATCTGGCCGTTTCTGTGCCTTGAAAAATTGCAGTAAATAGGACAAATTCTATTCTAGTTTTTTTCTAAGATTGTCAGAAGGATTCATTAATTCACGGACTCATTCATCCAGCAATTATTTCCTGAGAAATAATTCTCAGGTCTGGCATTTATTAAAAAAATGCAGCATTTTATATTTTTACTCATCCTGTGGATGTGTATTTTTTAAAATCAATGTATTTGGCTGTGTCGGGTCTTAGTTGTGGCACTGGGGATCTTCATTGTGTCCGGCAGGATCTTTTGTTACAGCGTGTGGACTCTGTAGTTGCAGCAAGCGGGTTTAGTTGCTCCACGGCATGTGGGATCTTAGTTCCTTGTCCCCTGAATTGGAAGATGTATTCATAACCACTGGACTGCCAGGGAAGTCCCTACTCAAAGTGTGAAAGTGTTAGCCACTCAGCCGTGTTTGACTGTTTGTGACTCCATTGGGTTGTAGCCCGCCAGGCTCCTCCATCCCATGGGATTTTCCAGGCAAGAACACTGGAGTGGGTTGCCATTTCCTTCTCCAGGGGATTTTCCCCACCCAGAGATAGAACCTGGGCCTTCTGCATTTGCAGGTAAACTCTTTACCGTCTGAGCTACCTACCAGGATACCTCTATCTCATCTAATTCATTAGGAAGTTTTTATTTTCTAAAATTTCTTTAATTTTTATAAATTGTTTTCTGGCCATGCTGGGACTTCGTTGTAGTGTGTGGGCTTTCTCTAGTTGTGGAGCTTGGGCTTAGTTACCCCACAGCAAGTAAGGATCTTAGTTTCCTGACCAGGGATCAAACCCCTGTATTGTAAGGCAGATTTTAAACCACTGTATCACCAAGGAAGTCCCACTGCCCTTTTGATAAGAACAATCACTAGCTGGAGGCCTGGCATTGTTTTAGGCATTGGAGATGCAACAGTGAGCCAATCAGACAAAAATCCTTGATATCAGGTTTATGTTTTACAGTGGGGAGATGCACTAAATGAATAAATATTATATATGTAGTTACAGTAATAAGTTCTATGGGAAAAACTAAGCTAGAAAAGAGGGAATAGAGAGCTAGTTGGGAAGGTGGGTTTGCAATTTTAATCTTGAATAAGAAGATCAGGGAATTACTCACTAAAAAGACATTTGAAGGCAAAGAACTGAAGGAGAAGTAGCTACCCATGTGGGTTCCAGCAGAACATTTTAAGAAGTGGCAAGCTAAAATGCCTCATGCAAAAAGTATGTCTAGAGTATTTAAAGAAGAGTGAAGAATTCAGTGTGATTGGAAAAGGAAATGGCAAATGGGAGGGTTGTTGGAGAGGTTAGAGGGTTGCTTGGGAGGGTTTTTTTGGAGAAAGACCAGTACCATTATAGACTTTTAATTCTTTAAAGTGTATTTTAAAATAAAAATTGTATATATTTATTGTGTTCGACATGACTTGATATACATAGTGAAATGATTACTACAGTCAAACCAACACATTATTTCCCATATGTGTCTGTGATGAGTTCACTTGAGATCTACTTTCTTAGCATATTTCAGGTATTCAATACAGTTTTATTAACTATAGCCATCATGCTTAGCCTTGGCTCTTCAGACTTGTTCATCCCATATAACTTCAACTTTTTACTCTCTGACCAGCATCTCCCCATTTCTCTCACTCTCCCAAACCCTGGTACTCACTATTCTTACTCTCTGTTTCTATGAATTCATTTTTTCATACAAAATTTTTACTCACAAGTGTGATCAGACAATATTTCTCTTTGTCCATCTTATTTTACTTGGAATAATGTCCTTCAGGTTCATCCATGATTTTGCAATTGCAGGATTCCTTCTTTTATGGTTGATTAATCTTGCATTGTATATATACATATATATACACACCACATTTTCTTTATCTATCTGTACAGACATTAACAGAAACCAAGATTGCCTGCAGGTCTTGACCACTGTCAATAATACTGCAGAGAACATGAGGAGGGAGCAGATATCTTCCTGAGACAGTGATTTCACTTCCTTCAGCGATATACCCAGAAGAAGGACTGCTGAATCCCATGGTAGTTCTGTTTTTCTTTGCAGAACATCCGTGCTGTTTTCCATAGTAGCTGTACCAATTTACATTCCCACCAACAGAGTAAAAGGGTTTCCTTTTCCCCACATCTTTCTTAAGACAGTGATTTCATTTCCTTCAGCTGCATACTGAGAAAGAGAAATGCTGGAGCCTATGGCAGTTCTGGTGGGCTCAGACAGGAAAGTATCTGCTCACAATGCGGGAGACCTGGGTTCGATTCCTGGGTCGGGAAGATCCCATGGAGGAGGGCATGGCTACCCACTCCACTATTCTTGCCTGGAGAATCCCATGGACAGAGGAGCCTGGTGGGTTATAGTCCATAGGATCATAGAGAGTCAGACACAACTGAGCAACTAAGCACATGGCAATTCTATTTCTGATTTTTTGAGGAACCTCCATACTGTTTTCCATAGTAGCTGCATCAATTTACATTCCCCTCAATAGAGTACAAGTGTCTCCTTTTCCCCTCATCCTCTCCAGCACTTACTGCTTGCCTTTTTGATGATGGCCATTCTAATAGGTATGAGGGGATAATTCACTGTGGTTTTTTGATTTCCATTTTCCTGATGATTAGTCATATTGAACACTTTTCGTGTTTCTCTTTACTTGATTGTTTCCTTTGCTGCGTTCGACAATAAAGGAATGTCTTATGAGTCAGCTATATGGGAATATTATATAGTCAGAAAAAGTATGCTTTTGATGAATATGTAATTTAATGGGAAAATGTGCACAGTATGTTTCAGAAAGCAAACATAAATTTATACACAGAATTATCCCAGATATTTTTGTATATGTGTGTAGGGGTGTATATGTATACACACAGAATAAGGGTGAGCGGGGTGTGTGGTGCAGTGATAGAGTGGGTCCTTGTCTCTCATTGTTCAGTGACCTTCAAGCCTGATACAACCTGACCCTGAGCATTAGTGCAGTGTTAGGCTCACAGGAGTGAGAAAAATTGGTTTATTGAATATTGGTAGAGGAAGTCCTTTCATCAGTTTACCAGATCGTGAGTGTACCAGACACTTGACTGTATTATATTTAACTCTCACAGAAATCTTCTGTATTTTAAGGTAATAGGAAACTATCTTGAGTTGACTTCTTAACAATCTGCAAAAAATCTGTAATAACTTTGAGTGTTTAACGTCTTGGGGAAAAAAAAGACAAACTCCATTGGCTAGGGGCATGCCTATGTAATGCATGCATTTACTGCCCTCTTGTGGAATTAACTTCTAATAGCAACTTAATTTTTTAAAATTTTTTCCAGAGGCGCCTGACCGGCTACAGTCCTTGGGATTGCAAAGAGTCAGACACACACGACTGAGCAACCGAGCATGCATGCGCACATAGTTGCTTTACAATGTTGTGTTAGTTTCTGCTATATATCAACCTGAATCAGCTATCAGCCACTTCAATTGCTCAGTCGTGTCCAACTCTTTGCGACCCCATGGATTGTAGCACGCCAGGCTTCCCTGTCCTTCACCAACTCCCAGAGCTTGCTTAAACTCATATCCATCGAGTCAGTGATGCCATCCAACCATCTCATCCTTTGTCGCCTCCTTCTCCTCCTGCCTTCAATCTTTTCCAGCATCAGGGTCTTTTCAAATGAGTCACTTCTTTGCAACAGGTGGCCAAAGTATTGGAGCTTCAGCTTCAGCATCAGTCCCTCCAATGAATATTCAGGACTGATTTTCTTTAGGATGGACTGGTTGGATCTCCTCACTGTCCAAAGGACTCTCAAGAGTCTTCTCCAACATCACAGTTCAAAAGCATCAATTCTTTGGTCCTCAGTTTTCTTTATAGTCCAACTCTCACATCCATACATGACTACTTTAGACAGACCTTTGTTGGCAGAATGATGTCTCTGCTTTTTAATGTGCTGTCTAGGTTGGTCATCATTTTTCTTCTAAGGAGCAAGCATCTTTTAATTTCATGGGTGCAGTCACCATCTGCAGTGATTTTGGAGCCCCCCAGGCCCCGCCCACCAAATAGGCTCTCACTGTATACACATATTCCCTCCTTGACTAGGTGGTTGAGTACCTGACCTCTGCTTCTCTGGGGTCTCGCTGCCTCATGGAAACAAAGAACTCATCTCAAGGGCAGCATCTCCCACTGTCAAAGCCACGTTATAGAGAATGATACTGGATACTCCCTTCACTATATGTTTCTCAATTTGCTCAGTGCCATGGGGAAGGGGGTCTCCTCTGCAGTGGGGAGCAGCTCACACTTGCAGTGTCCACACCAGCATTCCTATCTCCTCAGACCTTTGGATTCCCTCTTCCCCATCACATCAGGAGAGTTCTGACATACTTCTGTCCTGTCAATTGTGCATTGGAAAAGGAGAGAGAGAGAGAGAGACTGTGCCTTGGGCTCTAGGAGTGGCTCCTGGTGTTAGACTTAGCCTGGAAGGTCTTTAGGGCCCCTTGGCTTATTATGGTGAGTACTATGAGTTCTCTTTACTCTCAGAAAACTTCACCAAATAAGGTTGCTGTTTCCTTGATTCTTCTCTTGCAAAACCATTTGTTTCATGGTGAAATGTCTCTTTCATGGAACACAGGGTTTCTCAGTGATGTTTATGATCGCTTCTGTGTTTCTGATGAGGAAGCTGAGATACAGCAGAACCGTGCGCTTGCCTCAGTCTGAGCCTCTCTAATGCACATTCCATTCATACATTAACTGCACATCTGTGAGGAGTCAGGCCCTAAGGGCTGGTAGATGCCAAGGTGTGGCTTGAGTCCAGGTTTGTAGGATCTCGAAGTCTTTCCACTATAATGGCAACGTTTGTCAGAGGCTTAACTTACCAAAGAGTAGTTAAAAAGCAAAAGAAGAGAGACGAAGAAATGCCAGGGAAGAAGAGAAAAAAATAAGCAGGAGAGAAATGATCTCATTCCAGTATGATTTAGAGGATGCAAACAGGCAACATTAACTGTTGAACTTCTAGGAGATAAACTCTCCCAACAGGAACCAGTGTAGAGACACACAGGAATCAGACAGATGGAGATTAAAATATAACTCTTAAAAAAATTCTGGGGATTTCCCTGATGGTCCAGTGGCTAAGACTCTGCTCTCAATGTCGGAACCCAGGTTTGATCCCTAGTAAGGGAACTAAATCCTACATGCTGCAACTGAATTTGCTTGCCTCAACTAAACATTCTGCACGCTGCAACAAAGATCAATGATCCTGCATGCTGCAACTAAGACCTGGTGTAGCCAAATAAATAAATAATAAAAAAATTCTGTTGAGTAACATCCTCTTCCAAAATTCATGCTCACTCCACTTCAGAGTGCGACCTGATTTGGAAATAGAGTTTTTGCAGATGTAATTAGTCTAGATGAGGCCATGCCAGATTAAATGAACCCTAAATCCAGTATGTCTCATGCCTTATAAGAAGGTGAAATAGATGCAGAGACAAAGAGGGAGCATGTCATGTGAAGACAGAGGTAGAGATGGAGGTGATGCAGTTGTGAGTCATGGAAGCCCAAGGATTGCCAGGAGGCACCAGAAGCTAGAAGGGGCAAGAAAAGATCCTTCCCTGAAAACTTCAGAGGACGTATGGCCCTGCCGACACCTTGATTTTGGGCTTCTGGCCTCCAGAACTCTGAGAGAGTACATTTCTGTTGTTGTAAGTACCGGTCTGTGGTACTTCATTATGGCAGACACAGGAAAGGAAAACACCACAAAAGCAGTTTGGAGAACATGACTTTCTGCTCACTTTTTGAGTGCCCCATGGGGTCACAAAAGGGTCGGACATGACTTAGTGATTAAACAACAACAACAAATCCTCGAGCAGATGGACTTTCCCCCTTTGAAGATTTTCCACACATCAGGCGGGCTCCTTGGAGGACGGTGATTAGGTGAGCAAGCCCAGTGCCTTCCCGGAAACTCACCAATCAGAGGGGAAGAAAGAGGCGGGTGTTGGGGGGGGGTAACCCTGCTAAACTTCCTCCAACAGGAAACATGAAGAGTAGGGGAGAAGAGTTCCTGCCTGACAGTGAAGATGCCGATTTTCAGACTGCACCATGATTTTCTAAAAACATTTGAATCGGTTCCCATAAAAGTTGGGAGATTGCATATAAAATCCAGATTTCAAGCTTCTTTCAGAAAATGGAAAATCTGGTCACTGGCCGCTTTCCCACAGGGCTAGGACTGGCTGTTACTGCCAAGTGGGGTCTTCTTCTGATAGGGGCCCTCTGCCTCTGCATTCTGCCTGCCCCTCTCTATGTCTTATCCCCGGGCCACACCATCCTCTCTGCTCCTGCCTGGCACTTTCAGACATTTTGGCTTAGGATTCTTGGAGTAGTGGTTGAGAGCACAGAGCTGAGTCAGACAAATCCTGGCTTCAAATCTGTGCTCAGTTACTTCCTAAATGTGTGGACTTGGGCAATTGATTTTACCTCCTTGAGCCTCAGTTTTCTCATATGTAAAATGGGGATAATAAGAGAACCTATGTAGATATATGGTAAAAGTTGATACAGTATTTCAAAGCAATCATCCTCCAATTAAAAATTAATTAATTAAAAAAAAGAATCTATGACTATTGCAATCCCTTCCAAGGGGGGGAAAAAGAGAGAACCTACCTTATGGGGCCATGAAGAGAATTCAAGAGTATAATCATGTGAATCTTACATATGCAAGTGCCCAATAGATGGGAGCTATTGCTTCTATTTGAAAAGTAAAACCAAACAATGAAAGAGGAAACCTCAAAGAGAGAAAGCCTCAGGCATTAGTATGCTTTGTCTAGCTTTAGGGCTGCCCTCCATCTCACCAATTTTCAGAAAAATATTTTAGTAAGTTAGCTTCTCAGGAGCCTCTTTCTTTTTTAAAAAAAATTATTTATTTTAATTGGAGGATAATTACAATATTGTGATGGTTTTTGCCATACATCAACATGAATTGGTGATAGGTGTACATGTATGGCCCCCATCCTGAACCCCTATCTTACCTCCCTCCCCACCTGATCCCTCTAGGTTGTCGCAGAGCCCCGGCTTTGGGTGCCAGGAGTCCCCTTCTGTAGTAAGGAGTCCAATAGCAGTTTGGGGAATTAGAGGTCTAAGTAAGGTGATTTCCCCCTCCTCCTTAAGAGTTTGATTCTCTTTGGGACGAGGTCGTGGAGAGGCAGGAAACATTGGACCCCATCCAAATACTTTGATGTCTGGTTTTAAAATACTTGCGTCCTTTGCTGGCTTTGCAGACCGCCTAGTGGCTCTCAGAGGACAGCTTCTACTCACACTGATCACTTCTCCTGGGAGGCCCGGAATGATGGAAGACCGCAGAAGGAAACAATTGACTTCAAATAACTTACTTCCAGGTGGAGGCGAGAAACCAGATGGAATTGGCAAGGAGGCAGGGTGACAGAGAGGAAAGCTTTTGCTTTTTTAAAAAATTTTTACTTTTTTAACTGAAGGACATATAAATTTCTCATTGTGAGAAGGAAGACTCAGTTAGGAGGCTGTCAGCCTCTGTAATGGTTACAAGCTACAGAAACCAACTGAAGCCAGTTGTAAAAATGAATTTATTTGGAGGGATAATGGAGCATTTTGTAGAACCCAAGGACAGGGAGGTCTCTTCAGGGATTTGAAGCAGTGATCAGGTACAAGATGCAAAGTATTAATAAAACTTGGCTGTTGATACAACTAGATACAACATGGTTGTTTAAGCACCATGCATTGAGTAATCCATCTCTTCTCAACTGGTTTGAAACAGCACTTTTATCACATTCTAATTCTTTGGTGTTCGGACCATTTCTGGTAAAATTCTACTTCATCTGCTATTCTGGTTGTTATGGGTTGAATTGTATCCTATAGAAAAGATACGTGGAAATCCTAACCCCCAGGACCTCAGAATGTGGCTTTATTTGGAAACTGGTTCTTTATAGAGAATAATCAAGTTAACATGAGGTCATTTGAGTGGGCCTTAATCTAGTTCATCCTAAAGGAAATCAGTCCTGGATATTTGTTGGAAGGACTGTTGCTGAAGCTGAAACTCCAATACTTTGGCCACCTGATGCGAAGAACTGACTCATTTGAAAAGACCCTGATGCTGGACATGATTGAAGGCAGGGGGAGGAGGGGACGACAGAGGATGAGATGGTTGGATGGCATCACCCACTCAATGGACATGAGTTTGAACAGGCTCTGGGAGTTGGTGATGGACAGGGTAGCTTGGCATACTGCAGTCCATGGGGTTGCAAAGAGTTGGACACAACTGAGTGGCTGAAATGTACTGAACTGAACTAATCCAGTAGAATTTCTGTCCTATACAAAGCGGACATTTGGACACAGAGAGGCACACAGAGGGAAGGCAGTCACAAAAGAGAGGAACCACCAGGGTGATGTACCTATAAGCTAAAGAGTGCCAAAGAGTATCTGTGAACCAGTAAGAGGTCCTTCCCTTAAAGGTTTCAGAGGGAGCATGGCCCTGTCAACATCTTGAATTTGGACTTCTAGAAGCCACCAGGACTGTGAGACAATACATATCTCTAGTTTGTGGTACTTTTTTTATGGCAACCCTAGTAAGCTAGTACAATGCCCCAACGTACCAACCTGTTTTAATTATTATAGCTTTATAATATTTAAAAATACCTGGTCATGTTAATCCCAGGAATCTTATGTTTAAGATGTGGAAAGTTAGGTCTAATGTAAATGCTAAAGATTATAATGTAATACACCATTTAAAAGTTAACTATTGTCTAGAAAACTCTTTGAAATATACTCTTTTTTTTTTTTTTCTTCTCTCAGGGATTTATTGGTCCCTGTGGAACCTGCGAAGAAGGCCATAGACAGTCATGGCCCATGAATGACAATTCATGTTTGTCTTTTCAGTCATGTAGTATCTGCAGGACTGAAGTCTGTCAATGTCCATGTTTCTGTCCAGAACATCTGTAAGTGCCATGCTTGCTCTGTGTGTCATGGGGATGTGGAGAGACGACAGATTCACTGGTGGTACTTTCATCCAGTGCGGAAGGCCTTCCCTTTGGGGTCTGACAGGATGACCACTCCCCAGCAAGCAATGCCCGCCTGCCCCTATCAGCCCCGACCCGGAGAGCACGCGAGAGCTCCAGCAGTTATTAAACAGAGGGGCTTGCGCAGGAGAGGCTGGCGCTCCGGGTGCAGTGACCTGTGCCGGCTTAGCGGCGGAGGTGGCCTCAGGAGGCGCAACGAACTTGACCGGCTCAAGGGGCTGTGAAACGAGAGAACCCATATTAAGGAACTCAGCCTCAGCCCCGGGTCGGGCCCCCTGAACTGAAATATACTCTTGAAATGGGCACATTTTATGTCTTGTTAGCGATCCCCGTATAAAACTGATTAAAAAGAAGAGTAAAACTCAAATGTATCATATCCTACCATGTAGCAAAGGGAGGGGGGATCACCACCATTTTACTTTCTATAAATTTTTATTTATTTATTTATTTTTGGCTGCACTGGGTCTTCTTTGTTGCATGTGGGCTTCCTCTCCAATTGCAGTGAGTGGGACGTGTTCTCTAGTTGTGGTGAATAGCTTCTCATTGCAGTAGCTTTTCATGTTGCAGAGCATAGCCTCTAGGGTACTGGCCCAGTAATTGTGGCCCATGGCCTAGTTGTACTATGGTATGTGGAATCTTCCCAGACCAGGGATTGAACTTGTGTCCCCTGCACCAGCAGGTAGATTCTTAACCACTGGACCAGCAGGGAAATCCACCATTTTTCTTTTTAATGTATGTTGCATGGTTTATGCAAACTCTGGACCAAAGTTCTGTATATATTTAAAATTCTGGTGAAAGTCTCACTGCCTGATGAGGCTGGAGTGTTATGCTGATATTTAGAAACAATTTAGGCCAATAATCATCTACTTGCCTGAAATGGTGCTAGTGGATAATTTCTTATAACACATGTGCAGGTAATTCTCAAGTACAGACTGGGTGAGGTTCTGTTATAACTTTATAGATCAGCTGAGTAGTAATAGTAGAACTTAAAATATGCTGAGTTGTGACCATCTGATGTCAGAGATCACTTCAGTATTTTAGTCTTTGCTGTAGTTCTGAGTTGAGCAGGCAGAATGGTTTTAACAGGACAGCGTGGGATTCACAAAATTGCCTTGCCTACTGGAACAGCTCCAAAATCACTGCAGACAGTGACTGCCGCTATGAAATTAAAAGACACTTGCTCCTTGAAAGGAAAGCTATGACAAACCTAGACAGCATGTTAAAAAGCAAAGACATCACTTTGCTAACAAAGGTTTGTATAGTCAAAGTTAGCTCTTTCCAGTAGTCATGTATGGATGTGAGAGTTGGACTATAAAGAAAACTGAGTGCTAAAGAATTGATGATTTTAAACTGTGGTGATGGAGAAGACTCTTGAGAGTGCCTTGGACTGCAAAGAAATCAAACCAGTCAATCCTAAAGGAAATCAACCCTGAATATTCGTTGGAAGGACTGATGCTGAAGCTGAAGCTCCAATACTTTGGCAACTGGATGCGAAGAGCCAACTCATTTTGGAAAAGACCCTGATGCTGGGAAAGATGGAAGGCAACAGGAGAAGAGGAAAGCAGAGGATGAGATGGTTGGACTGCATTCCTGAGTCAGTGGAGAGTTTGAGCACAGTCTATGAGATGGTGAAGGACGGGGAAGCCTGTGTGCTACAGCCCATAGGGTTGCAAAGAGTTGGACATGACTTAGTAACTGAACAACAACAACTGGAACAGCTAAAGCGTCTTGAAAGTCACTGAAAGATTAAATTGTGAACTGAACATTCAAAACAAAATAAACTAGTTCTGAAGTATTCTGTAACTATCTTACTGAACAGAAATTGAGATTTCTAGCAATTAAAAATGCCATCATCGACTATTTCAAGATATATTTGAAAAGTGTTCTGGTTTTTCAAAACAAGGAAAAATCTAAATTTGCTGAAGACTTGTTCATCAAATCCCTCCTAAGACATTTAGTAATTAAGGAATGTGACTAATTGTTGGTGTTAGTGATTCATTGTTACACCAACAATCCCAACTATCTGTCAAACTCTGGGTGTATTCCAGTAAACAGAATGGAAGGTGAGCCATGAAAGCTTTTACCTGTGTAGCTACTTATTTATGTAAATTAACAGAGCTGTGGTAGCTATGGGCTGCATCTGCCTAGCACACTCTCCCTTCCTCCTTGTTCTGCTAAGAGAAGCCCTCCTCCCTGTGGGAAACCCATTCCTCATGGGTGGGAGGGGCTGACCTCACAACCTAGATGGCAAAGTGACTCTAACCTCCTCGAGAAGTTTCCTATTTTTATTACCTATAGTCATCTCTCTGAGAAGAGCATGTGACCTAAGATGTCTGATCAGCATCTGGCCTGAAATTTTCTCCAGAATTTTAGGAAAAAAAAATTTCCCTCTATGATCATGTATGCGTGCTAAATTCACTTCAGTTGTATCTGACTCTTTGCGACCCTGAGGACTGTAACCTACCAGGCTTCTCTGTCCATGGGGTTCTCCAGGCAAGAATGCTGGAGTAGGTTGCCATACCCTTCTCCAGGGGATCGTCCAGACCCAGAGATCATACCCCTGCCTCTTATGTCTCCTGCACTGGCCACCAGGTTCTTTACTACTAGTGCCATCTGTATGATCCTGGCTTTAACTATAATGTAAGCTTACAGCTACTGAGGTCATCTTTCCTTCCAATACAGGAAGGCTCTCTAGGAACAAAGCCACTTTGAGGGAGAGCAGGGCTAAGAGGTAGAGGAGAGGGAGATGGAGAGGTTACCATGGCTGAAGCTGTTTAAGTCCTTGGCTCTTCCTTATGGGAACTGATAAATGTTCCCTCTATTTTGTTTTCCTCAATCTGAGTTGAGTTTCTCTCATGTGCAACGTAAAGATAACTGGTGAATTGTAATTATAATGACTGGCAAATTCTCTACCTGTGAAAATCAAGCTCTTCTTGGACATGTGCAACAGCAATAACAAAAATTAGATGCTAAAGCTAATACAGGACTGGACTCTCCTACTTGCTGAATAAATAACTCCTCGTTTAATATAGAGAAGTGAAAGCTCAGAGAGGCTGAGTGTCTTGCTCAAGACTGCATAACTAACAAGCAGTACAGCTGCTATCGGACTCCATATTCTTATTACATTGCCCCCAAGGAGGCCTCCCTTGGGAGGGGACCCAGGTGCTGGTCAATCACCGGTGAAAGTCATGTGAATGGAAGTAGCTTCTTTTGGTTTTGAGATCAAGGTATTTTCACTAACTGGGGAAAGGAGTAGTGGGGAGGCTTTGGTTGTAGAGAGGAGATTCTTCTCGGCTGATCCGTGGACAGGGATGTTCCTTTCCTGCCTTGTGCCTTCTCAGATGGCTTTTTAAATAATGTTCTTTTGATTAAGGGTGTGTGGTTGAACATCAGGCTGTTGGAAGAGGCATTTTGGTAACTTGGGGACATTTTAATGAACTTGTGTCCTTCCCCTTGAACTTTTAGCCAACTTAACTCCCCTGTTGAGTTCTACTGGACACCCAGAAATGTTTGCCTAAGTAGTTCCCTTTTGAGGTTTGGGAAGATTATGTTGATTAGGATCCGCATTTTTGTCCCTCCCTGCCCTCAACATCTGGGCTTTTTTTGAAAATGTGAACAGAGTGCAGGTTCTAATCTCCAACTGATCTCTTGTTTTAGGGGATTGTGATAGGCTTGACAGTTTTCTGTGCTAAAACGCTCTTGTGTCTTCCAATAAAAATAAGAATCATCCTTAGTGGTCACTTGGTTCAGGCCCTATGATCAGTGGTGTGTTTATATTATCTCATCGAACCCACCACAAAGTTGTGTGGCGAGGACCATGCTGTGTGGTATGGGGGCAGCTGATGCTCTGACAGGTGCGACGATTTGTTTGAGGTCATGTGGTTAGTTAGTCAGTGTGTGGTGGGGGAGGAGGGAGAACTGATACTAGTCCAGTGAGATTCCAAAGCTGGTTTGCCTGACACAGCACCGGGAGGCCGCCCCTGCCATTCCAGGAAGCCTTTTGCCAGGATGGTGAGAGAGTCATCTCCTAGGCAGGTTGATGAGAAGTCTAGGGGTCCCCAAGGAGAGAGGAGTCTGGAATTCTCAAGGAGGAAGAAAGGACAAACTTATTTTTCTCTCTACATTCTTTAGGATTATATAACAATAATGTATCCTGCTTGAGGACAGTCTGGGAAAAAACCTTCTGGCTAATCCTGTTATCTTAAAATGTAAATTATGGGAATGGGTCTGGTGAGATCTTTACAACCTCCAGACATTCTTTTGATTCACTGTAATAACTAATTTGAGAGTATATAACTCCAGTGCTAATGCTAGCAAGGGGGTATTCTTTCTACTCCCTTCTGATGCCTATGTCAGAAGCTTTCTCTATCTCCTTTATACTTTAATAAAACTTTATTATACAAAAGCTCTGAGAGATCAAACCTCGTCCCTGGCTCCGGATTGAATTCTTCTCCTCCGGAGGCCAAGATTCCCGGAGTATCGTTGTGATTTCGTCCACAACCTTTCAATGGCATCTGGAAAGCAGGCGACAGAGTAGAGGTCACCTGCTGGCCCAGCTCCCCACCCAGACTGTTGGGACTTGTGGCTTAGCAGGTAGCCGGATGCCGGGATGGCTTTCCCACCTGGAAGAACTTAAACACCCATCACTACACCCACGACTACAATGTCAACAACAAAGGTTATTCAGCAAATTCTCTCTTCCTCCAGGGAAGTCCGTGCTGAGAAGGCTTGATGCACTGCATCCTCTTGGTATGTGTATGTGTGCGTGTGTGTGTGTGTGTGTCTGGTTGTGAGAGTGTGTAGATGTGGCCTTGACTCAGTATCCCAGCCACCTCTCCTCCCTCCCAGCCCTGCCCCCCACACATTCAGGAACCCTATTCCGCGTGCGACAGTGCTCTGTATCCTGGGTACTCCAGCCACTCCCATCGGAGGCTGCCAATACCTTCACTCTCCACAGTACAGGGCATTCTCTCTTGAAGTGTTGAGGGAGACCTCCTCATATCTATGCCTCTTCTGAGCTCTTCTAGCAGTTACCCAACCTTTTGAGAGTGTGAACACCTCTCTTCCCGAGCCAGGAAGGTGTGGTGCTCAGCAAGGGGCTATGGGTGAGGCTGCCCACGGTTGCTCTCTTGGCTTGACTCCCTGCTCCCTGTGTGTCCTCAGGCATGTTGGTTAACCTCTTTGAACTTTTGCTTCCCCATCTTTGAAAGGATGGTACCCATCCCGTTGCTAGCAGGGAGGAGTAACTGAGATGATGTAAATAAGCACCATCTAGGAAAGAGAGGCTAAAATTTCCTGAATTCAAACATCTTAATTTCTTTATCATATCTTGAAGTCAGAGGGACTATGTTCCAGCAACTCTGGTTCCTTGGGGCTCTTGGTTTTCATTGGCTGTGGACAGGCTGGGGCTTCAGTTGAGCCTGAGTGTTACCCAACAAAGGCACACAGCCTGGCAGCCAGAGAAACCAACATCATGGCACCACTTTTGAGAAAAGAAAGAGCTGTAGTGTGAGATGGGCTGGCAAGAGACAGGAGGCAAAGCTTATAAGCCTAGCTTTCAGATCCAGGGTAAGGGTGAAATTTAAAGTGGGCGGGAAATTTCAAACGTGGAAGCTGATTGGCTGGTGTCACAGTCAGTCCGTATTAGCTGCTCTGGGCTGTGGGAGGCAAGATCTTCCTTATTGCAGCCCTCCTCACTTAGCAAAGGGCTCAGTGGCTGCGTTTCTATTCTTTGAACTCCGTAGACTGAAGATTCTGGGTTCTCAGTCACTCTGGAGAGATGGGCTCCCGTGTGGCACATGTGCAGTGCCGTCCCTGTAAATAACTTAGGGTCAATCCACCTATTTAAGGAGGCGAGACCCATTTAAGCTGGTTAGTCTGTGTGTTTTTTTTTTTATGTTATCTGTATTTTATTTTTAATTAAAAAATGTTTTACTTTTCTATAATTAAAAAAGGTTTTATTGGAGTACAGTTGCTTTCCAAAATTGTGTTAGTTTCTACCGCATGGCAAAATGAATATACATATACATATATCTGCTCTTTTAAAAATTTCCTTCTCATTTTAGTTCACCACGGAACATTGAGTAGAGTTCTCTGTGCTATACAGTAGGTTCTCGTTAGTTACCTATTTTATGCATAGTATCAACAGTGTACCTATGTCAATCCCAGTCTCCCAATTCATCCCACAGCCCCCCTTCTGCCGATGGTATCCATACATTTGTGCTCTGTGTCTGTGTCTTTATTTCTGCTTTGTAAATAAGTTTGTCTATAACAGTTTTCTCAGATTCCACCTATTAAGCTGGTCAGTGATTTACATGCTGTTTCACAGGTGTCTCTCTTTGATTTCCTCTTCTTTGCTCACAGGTTTCAGGGTCGGTTCAGCAACAAGGACTTAGTGTGCTCAACATCCCTTCATCCTCCTGGTGAGAACCCCGCCCTCCCCACTTAGCTCCCGGCTTCTGAAGCCCAGTATGTGATATCGACATGACCCCTTGTGGGCCCCCGCGTTGTGCTGGTGACATTGTCACCCTCCCTTCAGCTTCACTTGTAGAGAGCCCGAGAGACAAAGTCACGCCTGTGGAAGATTCCAGGGAACATCTCCTGCCCGTCTCCTGGAAAGTGGTGATCCTGGCTGAAAGAGGTTTTCACAGTCTTGAGAACCATGGAACATAAGCGCTACACAGGCCTGCGGTGAAAAGTCCATTTTACAGACAAGGAAAACTGAGGCCCAGAGAAGGGAGATGGTGGTGTGTTACGGGAAGACGGTGCAGGGTGGTCAGGAAGCCGACTCAGGTTCAAACCCCAGTTCCTTCATGTACTCGCTCTGTGACCCTGAGCAAGTCATGGGCTGTCTCTAAATCTTGACTTCCTCTCCTGTAAAATGGTAGTGATGACAGTAGTGCCTGCCTCCTGGTGGAGTCACTGAGAGGATTAGACAAGGTTTTGTGTGTGTGTGTGTGTAGCTCAGTCCAGTGCCTGGCCCCGAGGCAGCGCTTGACCAGTTCAACTCTTGCCCTCTCTCCTCATTCTCCTTTGCTTTTTTTCTATTCAGTGCCCTTGATGTGGAGTGCACTCCACAGCACCCAGAGAAGCTGCAGCAGAAGCCCCACACCCTCCTCTTCATGATGCCCATGATTCTGAAATTTGGGGACCTGGGAGTCACTCTCATTTTAGTTTCAGGTTTCCTGTGGTCACATATGCAGCATAAGCTTTGGAAATGACTTTGGTTTTCTTTACTTATAACTATGTCATAATAATCACAAAAATTGTATAATTATGCATTTTGAAAAATTGAAGTATGGTTGACTTACAATGTTGTGTTACTTTCAGTGTGTGTGTGTGTGTGTGTGTATTCTTATTATTGTTCGGTCGCTTAGTCATGTCTTTGCAACACCATGGAGTGCAGCACGCCAGGCTTCCCTGCCCTTCACTGTCTCCCGGAGTTTGCTTAAACTCATGTGCATTGAGTCAGTGATGCCATCCAACCATCTCATCCTTTGTTGCTTTCTTCTCCTCCTGCCTTCAGTCTTTCCTAGCATCAGGGTCTTTTCCAATGAGTCGGCTCTTCTCATCAAGTGGCCAGGAGCTTCAGCTTGATCAATCCTTCCAAAGAATATTCAGGATTAATTTCCTTTAGGACTGGTTTGATATATATATATATATATATATATGATATTTGTCTTTGACTTATACTTCACTTAGTATGGTCATAGCTAGGTCCATCCATGTTGCTGCAAATGGCGTTATTTCATTCTTTTTATAATTACACTTACTATAACAGATATCTATGGCACGTGTCCACTGTGGCACCGTGCATGAATATTCACAGTCGTCTCCTGAAAGTGAAAGCATTAGTCACTCAGTCGTGGCAGACTCTGTGTGACCCCATGGACTCTAGCCCACCAGGCTCCTCTCTCCAGGGGATTCTTCAGGCAAGAACACTGGTGTGGCTTGCTGGTTCTTTCTCCAGATCGTCTCTTGAGGTAGGGTCTCTATTTATCATCCTCCTTACATAGATGGAGAGGCCGAGGTGCTGAGTGGCTAAGGATGTGCTCAAGGTCGCTAGTTGCTTGGTGGCCGTGTCCAGATATGGCCCCAGAGCACTCTCGTTTTGGAGTTGCTGTGGCTTCTCTCTCTACATGCAACCAGCCTGCCTATGTTACTCTTAGCCTCACTGAAAGAGGATTATCCACTTTTCTTTTGTCTTTAAAAATCCATGTTGGCGTTTCAAGTTTTATGGGCAATTATATAGTTTCCCCACTGCTGATT
Organism: Antilocapra americana; assembly: GCA_007570785.1. Lineage (NCBI taxonomy): Eukaryota > Metazoa > Chordata > Mammalia > Artiodactyla > Antilocapridae > Antilocapra > Antilocapra americana. The sequence continues at coordinate 28,306,879 of ML663562.1, read as the reverse complement.
CTTGGGGATGGCTGTGGGGCTGGCAGCTTCTCTTCAGATGAAACTGGAGATGGCTAAGTTTTACCCGTCGGCTTCAGATATTTGACAGCTGTCGTTATTTTCTCTCTTCCTTTAATAACTTTTGCCTCAGATGGAAAATTTTATAGTGTTTTTTAAATGGCTTTTATAAAATTGGAGGGCTGGAGGTGATGGGTGGAAAAACAAGCAGGGCAAAGGAGAAAGTCTTTCTATTTTTGAGTTTGGTCTCATTAAAAGAGCTCTCTTTGCCCTGTCCTCAACACTCTGGCTTTCCAAATTCTTTCTTGTTAGTGGTTTTGCCCTGTCTCTGTTTATTTTGTGACTTCGTGCCTGAGGGGATGTGTTCTCAAAAGAGAATTCTCCACACCACATCTTGTTCTGACTACATGTTGCGCCACCCCCTCTCTCAGTCAAAGCCCTCTCTATGCGGGGGAGCGGAGGTTTATTCTGCTGAAAAGGGATGCCATGTAGGAGCAGCAGTTAGAGGGGGCAGGGACTGAATGAACTTCCCTTAGAATAGCCAGACATCTGAGCAGTCATACCCACGACACAATGTTATTCCTGGCGTCAACACTACTGAAGCAGTGGATTTGTACAGAGGATTCTACTGTGGGTGACTGAAAGACATCAAAATTCCCGTTGTTCTAATCAGAACAAAGAACACAAAACTTCACTAAGAAGAGAGGGGCTCAGGAGAGGCCAGGCTTTGGCTCCACTCAGAACTTACTTCTAACACATTGTCACATTCCAAGAAACACAAATGACCAAGAAAGCTGATCGTATCCTTTCTGACATGTGCTCCTTCTCTGTATTTGCCAACCACTTAATGTTAAAATGATGACAAAAATGGAAAGATAGAACAAGCCACAGTTCCAGTTCCATTCTACATGTGAAGAATGTCCTTGTGTGCACATACCAAGAAGTAACATATAAACAGTTGAGTCAGTTTTGAGCAGCGTTTCTACCCTTCTGGTAAGAAGTAAATACATATGCATGCATGAGCTACAAAGTATGAATTATACAGTTTTGCTGATTCTGCATGTGAGTCAAGTGCTCTTATATTTGCAGTTAAAATATATTGTACAATATAAAGATGGAACTATATAATTTATGCTAGTAGTTAAAATTTTTCGTTTTAGTTAGAACAACACTGTGTGTGTGTTCAGTTGCTCAGTCCTGTCTGGCTCTTTGTGACCACATGAACTGTAGCCCACCAGGCTCCTCTGTCCATGGGATTCTCCAGGCAAGAATCCTGGAGTGGGCTGCCATTTCCTCCTCCAGGGGATCTTCCTGACCCAGGGGTCGAACCAGGGTCTCCTTCATGTCCTTCACTGGCAGGCAGGTTCTTTACCACTGGGACACCTGGGAAACCCCTAGAACAACATTAAATATATAAATAAAAGCAGCATATCAAGGTCAACATCAATGATCATAGATCCCATCAGTAGCATGTAACCTTGACATGATTTGATGAAATGGCACTCCATCTTGTGATCTCTTTCCCCACCATTACCCCAGTTTAACCGAGAGAAAAACCAGACAGATCCCAATGGACAGACATTCTGCAAATGTCTGGTTAGTACTCATAATTGTAAAGATGATCCAGATCAGTACAAGTCTGAGAGACCATCACAACCCAGAGGAGATTAAGGAGACATGACAACTAAAAGTATGTGGTATTCTGGATAGGATCCAGGAGTAGAAAAAGGGCATTACCTAAAAACAAAGGAAATTGGAATAAAGTGTAGATTTTAGTTAACGGGAAAAAAATGAGGGGGCTCATTCAAGGGCTCTGTTATTTCACTGGAAAACAAAGGTGCTTGGTCCTCAGAGGACCTGGTACTAGATTTGTGGGTCACAAGTCATTCTTTCAGGCTTTCAGCGCAGGGGTTCCCTTCTCCTCCAATATCTTGGGGCTTCCCGATCTCCTTTGAGCCTCTTTCTCCTCATCTGCCTAAGAATCCCAGAGTGGTTGAGGGAATAGGTCAGGAAGCAGAAGCTGGATATTCATCCTTACCATTGCTACCTCCTAAACTGTTAGCAAATCAGTGTGTGCCTGTTTCCTTGCTGGTGAAGTGAGCATTGGCGGTTTCAGTAAGTCATCACTTGTCAAGTACTGAGCATAGCACCCGGTGCTGGGCAGTGCTCAGCCTAGGTTAGTGTGGTTGTCTCTAGTGACTGGCTTCCTCTGCTCTCATGCGGCCAAGGATAGCAGTGACCCTGCTAACAATAATCAGACTAGCTCATAGTTGGTGAACTTTTACTATGTGAGTATTTCATATGTATTTTCATTGTATCCTCAAATCAAATTGAAATAGTTGCCTTTATTTATATGTTATTTATACTTATTTGTTTATTTAGTTATACTTTTTTTATTTTATATTATATTTATTCATTTATACTTTATATATACTTGTATCTTTATTATCTCCCCATTATAGACAAGGGAAGTGAGGTTTGAGGAGAACAAGTAACTCACCCCAAGTCACACAGGTAAGTTGGAGTCAAACCCACATGCATATTGTGGGAATACATGACTGTCTTAATCTCTTGGGGCTGCTATGTCAAATTACCACTGACTGGGTGGCTTATAAACAACAGGAGTTTATCTTTCACAGTTTTAGGGGATGAAGGTCAAAGTCAGATCAGGGCGCCAGCACGGTCAGGTTCCAGATTGCAGACTGCCAACTTATCATCATATCCTCATATGGCAGAAAGATGTTAGGGAACTCTCTGGGGTCTCTCTTATCAGGCACTAATCACATTCATGAGGGCTCCACCCTTATGACCTTATTTCCTCTCAGAGACTCCACCTCCAAATGCCATCACATTAGGGACTAAGTTTCAACATACATACTTTTTGTGGGGAGAGGGGAGATGCAAAAATTCAGTTCCTGGCAATGACTTTCTAAATCCAGTGCTTCCACTCTTTGATGATGTGGTTTACAGTTCTTAAAGTTGGTTTCTTGGTTTACTAGTTCACATTCTTGAGGAGAAATGTGATGGACTACGCTCAGTCTATGGCTATTTTCCCCTTGGGTTAGGTGTGCATTCTTGGATGGGTCAGTTGTGGCCAGAGGGGTGGGGTCATGTCGTCCCAAGATGGCAGTCTAGACCTCATAGAGACAGAATGTTTCCCAGAAAGGGAAGGTAGGATATCAAACCCTTCTGTTATGCACTCACATTTTAGTCCTAAAATTTTCTCAGTGTTCCCTCTGGAGGGTTAAGTCACCATAGGTATTGCTGTATGCCTTTTTCCTGCTGATTTGGGCTGTAGGCACTGGGGCCATTCACTGGAAAGCCCAGTCCCACCCAGCTCTGGAAGCAATCTACACGATGCTGGCAGTACATTGAGTGCCCTGTGCCTGCCAGTGGGTGGGATCTGGAAATCAGTCCAGCAGCGATAAGCAGCTAGTGTCCATGTGTCTACCATGCTGGTTTTCTCCCTACTTCTTGCTTGGTCTTTCTGATGATATTCCTGCTTGGTTCTTGGGATGGTACTTTAACAACCCAGATCGTCCCACCACTTCTTCCCCACTCCCTGGGCCCTCAACCACCAGCTAAGATCCTGTCCTAATTTAAACATAAGGCTCTGAATCACAGACTCTCTCTGCTGCCACACATCCATCCACCCAACAAATCAGGTCCCTTTGCATGTTTTTCTTTTAACTTTCACTGTAGAAAATTTCAGACATTCACAAAAACATACAGCCTCATGATAGATCTTCATGTTACCCGTCACCTGATTTCAACAATGATTAAATCATGGCCAAACTTGTTTTATTTATACTTCCACCTGATATGCCTCAGTGTTATTTTGTACCAAATTTCAGATCGTTATCACTGCATCTATAAATAGTTCAGTGCGCATCTCTGAAATATTAGGTTTGTTTTTAACATAGTCACAAGCCTGTTAACTTGCTTAAATATATTAACAATGATTTCTTTATATCATCAAATAATCCAGTTAGTGTTTCTATTTCCAGTTGTCTCACACATGTTTTAAGTGTTTCTTTTTAATTAACAGTTTTTGAGTCAACATTCAAATTAGGTTAACATATTGTGATTTGTTGATAAAATCACCAGATTTTTGTCTCCTTTTCTAGTTTCCCTTTTATTTCTTAAAGAAATTGGAATGTCTGTTCTGGAGAACCTCCTAGTGGGGATGTGCTGATGGAACATTAAGACTGAAGGCTCCGCTTCAGAGTTGCAGACTCATTGTGTCCTTACAAGGTGGAAGGAAGGAAGGAGCTCTCTGGGGATGCTGACTCAAAAAATGTTAATAAAAAAACCTTTAAAAGGAAGGAAAAAAGCTCTCTAGGGCTTCTTTTAAGGGCACTAGTCCCATTCCTGAGGGCTTCATCCTCATGGTCTAACCACTTCTCCCAAGTCCCACTTTCTAATACCATCACACTGGTGATTAGGCTTCAAGATGTGACTTTTAGGGGACACAGATATTCAGCGTATAGCAGGTTAAAACTTGGACTAGATATGAACTAGACACCAAATAATGCTATATTAAATTAGGTAGAACTTGATTTCTCTCACATGTAAGCATCTGAGCTCATGACAGTGGCTCTGCTTCACAAGGCCATTAGGAGCCCAGCTCCTTCTATGTTTTGGTTGAGAATTTGGTCTCTGGTTGCAGGAGATGAGAATTCCTTTATATGGGGCTAAGGAGGGGCTAAGGAGGGCCTGGTACTTTTCTACTTGGTTTTCTTTATTGACTAATAGTCATTGCAATCTTTCATTATCTGTTTTTTTCCCCAAAGCATACATTATTCTCCAATAACAGCCATTCAGTTCCATTGTCCCTAATGACTCTTTCCTCCGTCTTTGGCAAAAGATGTCACACACTCTAGGACCATTTCTTCCACCAGTATCCCATTCTATTTCATCACTAGTGGAAGTTTGAGCAGTTTCACTGCCATCTCCCATATACGGCTGAATTAGCTCTGTGTATCAACAATAATGGACTCCCCAAGTGGCTCAGTGGTAAATTATCTGTCTACCAATGCAGGAGACACAAGTTTGATCCCTGGGTCAGAAAGATCCCCTGGAGAAGGAAATGGTAACCCACTCCAGTATTCTTGCCTGGAAAATCCCATGGACAGAGGAGCCTGGTGGGCTACAGTCCATGGGGTTGCAAAGAGTCAGACATGATGTAGAGACTAAAGAACAACAGCCACAACATCACCAGTAATGTGGTTCTCATTGCCTGTCAGCTGGCAGGTGATCCAACCCTAGAGTCCATTTTAGCATCTGTTTTCTCAGATTACTCCTGGCATTATCTGTCCACGGCAGGCAGCTAGTGGCACAGAGATTAGATTGTGTTAGGTCTACTGGGGGATGTGCTCAGGAAGGACACCTGTGGTGGAAAGGAAGGCACAGGACTGGGCAGAGGGAGGAGTTTGACAGAGGGTAAAGTGGTTGGATGGCATCACTGACTAAATGGACATGAGTCTGAGCAAACTCTGGGAGACAGTGAAGGACAGGGAAGCCTGGCATGCTGCAGTCCACGGGGTCACAAAGAGTTGGACATGACTGAGCGACTGAACAACAACAGCTTCAACAAAGGCCTCCGCTAACCATTGAAGAACCTGAGAGGCTGGGATGACTTTTGGGTCTCAAATGTGGGCAAGAGACTAATCCTTTGTTTCCCACAGCAACCAGTTACCAAAGTAGGCTGCTGCCCCTGGGAATGAGCATCGTCCTTCAGAGAGATGGGTTTCTTCGGGAAAAAAGGAGCAGTTTCTGAGAGGGCTGATAGTTGAGGGACCTCGGCCAGCAAAATGCCCAGCAGTGGAGGGAATATGAAAAAAAAATGGCCACAATATTTTTATAGATACGCCCATTAAGAAGTGGAGTCTGTTTTCCACCCCTTGAATTTGGCTTGGCCTCATGACAAGCTTTGGCCAGTGGGGCCAGAATCACACATGATACAAGTCTTGAAAAGTGCTTGCCCACTGGGGCTTGTTCTTCTTTTGCTGTTGGGGGCCCTTCCACTGGCATGTGGAGAAGCCCCGGCCAGCCCCACTGAGAGGAGAGAGGCCCTGTTCAACCCGGGTGAGACCCAGCCATGTGACATGTCTAGCCCATCCAGGCCAGGCCAGAGGCCCACATGAACCACCTAACAGACCCCCAGGATCAGGGAAAATGATAAGTGTTTATTACTTGCAGGCATTAAGTTGGAGGGGTCATTTGTTACACAGCAAAAAATTTACTGATGACTAGGGTAGCAGGAACCTGGCACTTGATCTGACTAAATGGGGAAAATGTTTTGGGATTTGGCAAACATGTATGGTTTTATTTCCCTTTTCCAGGTTTCTTGGTTTCTAATAAAACTCTAGCCAAATCCATATGCTTTTCAGAGCCTTTACAAAGCACCCTTTCAATTACCCTTCTCAGCTCAGACAAGGGAATAGAAGAGGCCTTTACCATTCATATATGCTAAGAAAAAAGCATGCTTCCAGAGCTGCCAGTGTTGCAGAACAGAAAACGTAGTTACGACTGGAAAAAAAAAAAAAACCAAGGACTGCTATTTGATGATAAATGTTCTAAAGATAGCAGTCTGTTGATTGTTCATTGAATACAGTTTTTGGAGGAGCATTTGAGGAACTGATGCAGTGAATGAAGTGGAAATGTGCTCAAATGAAAAAGAAAGATCAAATCCAAAGAAAACGTAAATCAAGAACCTTCCAGTTGCTTATCGGAAAAATATTTTCATATTTTTCATAGCACATAATTGCTGCCACTTGAAAATGTTTGTCGGATGAATACATGGATAGTAGGATGAACTACCATGTGCGAGAAATGAACTTTCCTCTTGCCCCTGCTTCAAGCTCTTTGAGGGATCACTTTGGCATAAAATAGAGGCATTGGGCTCAGTGATCTTAAGATTTCTCTTCCCAGACTCCATAGATCTCCACTCAAGTTCTAGGGTTGCCACATCCATAAATATGTTTGTCTCCTCTCTGCTCCTTGATTTTTCCTTCTGAAAACAGAGACTTGCACCATCCAGAAAACCTAGGTTTTGGGATTCTCCATGTGGTAATGGAATGTACCAGGAGAAAATGATCTGGATTTTCTTCTTTCTTCAGCCTCTCAGCAACTTCTCATGTGACCTGGGCCAAGTTATTCAAACACTCTGTGCCTCAGTTCCCAAATCTGTGTAACGGGACAATACTACTACTTGTAGGGTTGTAGGGAGAATTAGGGATAATGTATGTAAAGTGTCTGCAACATAGGTGCCAAATAGCTGGACATTATTTTATAATGGGTATGCTGCAGACTGCTGTAGAGGTAGGGAGAAAGAAAGTTTGTATATTCTAATAAACTTTGTGAAATCTGGTGTTTCTGATTTTATTCATAATTGTTAAGTGCTGGGCAACCCCCCTGGACACATTCAGCCCCACATCTTTATTTAGAGTTCTGAATTCTGTCTTTCTGACTAGTCCCTCTTCCAAACCCCTGTGGGGAGAAGTCACATTTCTCAAGCTGCTAAATCAAATGACAGTTGCTTTTTATTCCATGTGTTTCTCATTCCAAAATGTTGTTTTGAATATTTTCAGCTACTAAGCATAAACTCCGGTTGGTTATGTTTTGCCTTATAATTGATTTTTTTTTCCTTCTGCACATTTCAGATGCCTGCTTTTGGGTCTCGCATTTTCCTGCGGTTTCCCAGTCATTCACCCCACCCTTTAATTGCTCCACCAGCACTTAGTCTCTGCTGCCTGCCAAGGCTGTCTCCCCCTTTTCCTAATATTCCTCGGGTTCTCCCCAAGGGTTGCTCCTTAATCCAACGAGCTCTCCAATGCTTTGCAAAATTGAAAGCCCTCTGTTTATCCTGCCCTCTCCCCTCAATGTTCGTGGCAGTTATCTCACTTGGGCTTCCATTTCCTGCTCTTATTCTTGGCCCTCTGCCAGCCATCACACATTCACATGAAATCCTGCCTTTCCTCACAGAAGGGAAAGGCTGTTTCCATTCATGGAATGCTCACTGGCCACAAAGATGTGACACCCTAGCCACAGGCAGGGTGTCCTGGGTTTCCTGACATGCCCAGGGCCAGGGTGGAGGGCTGTGGTCCCGACAGTTATCTACAGTAAAGGCAAGTCAGGCTAGAGAACAGTGTGGTCTTTGTGGGAAAGGGGAGAGGACACGGACTGTCAATTCTAACCGACCTGGATTTTGGTCCGTGTAGTATGACTGAGCCTCAGTTTGTTCATCTGTGAAGTGGGAGTCATAATTCTACCCACCCCACAGCCTTCTCATGAGGGCCATGAATGAAAAGGGTCATTTGGGCCTGGAAAATGGTATTTGCTCCATAAGGATTTTATTCCCTGCCCTCCCCCTGCTCTGCCCCTTATTGGTTGCTAAACGCTTCGGGTACAAGTCCCAGCAAGGAAAAGAATAGTATCTCAAAGGGGTTCATTGAAGAAGGTGTAATGAAGACGATGTATAGCAGTGGTTTCCAATGTTTTTAGCACCAGAGACTGGTTGCATGGAAGATTTTTTCACAGATCTGGGGAGGGAGGATGGTTTTGAGATGATTCAAGCACATTACATTTATTGTACACTTTATTCCTATTATTATTACATAAATTCCACCTCAGATCATCAGGCATTAGATCCTGGAGGTTTGAGACTCCCGCTGAGGCTTATGGAGGTATGGGCAGGGATGAGCAATGTCCTGGGGTCAGCAAGAGCTAGAAACCATAGCCTTTGCTGACAGGCAAGTCAAGGGCTTGAGCGCTGTACCCACGATAGAGGATCAGGGCAGACTGGCCCTTGGGGTCTTAGCAGACTTTCACCATTTCCTTCCCTCTTTCTCAGGATCCTAGATTTTTAATAAGAGCTGGGAAAATCCAGGTGTTTTTTTTTTTTTAATTAAAGTTGTTGGATAGGAGTTGTGACTCCAACAGAGAAACGCAGCCACTGTTAAAGTTATATCCTCTCGGGGAGAGGGGGTGGTCACACATCCCTTCTCTCTCTTGCTGCCTGTGCCTTCTCTTGGCTGACCCCAGCTGGAAGCCAGAGGTTGAGGAGCCTGAAGGATGAAGTCCAATGTGTGGCCTCCTGGTCACAGAGAGAGGCAGAGAAATGGAGAAAACGGGCTGGGAGGAACAGAATCACTTTGCCATTTGTCATTGGAGAGCCAATCACTTTGTTCAACAGAGTCTCCTTTTCCTGTAAAGTGGGATTCACCTCCCGGGGCTAGAATGAAGATCAGGTGAAAACATGATAATCATTTACTGTGCACTGACGTCTCTTCTTCATTGGCTTCATATCACTCAATCCCAACACCCAGGGATGATGGAAGGGAGATGGACTTTGCATTCAGAAGTGGGCTGGCCACTGGGGCTCAGCTGAGCTTTTTAACAGTGGCGTCTCCATCAAGGAACTTCACTCTCTGAATCTCCCTTGCTGTCTTCCTTTGGGTAACCCCTCAAGTGGATCCTGAGACAAGTATTTCAGTGAAGTGGTTTACTTGGGAGCTAGTTCCAGGGAGCATAGCATGGTGAGTGTGGGGAATGAGGCCGGGGAGTGGGTAAAACCAACAGCGGATGTCGGTCCTACAGGGGCCTCCGGGAGACTGTGTGGGGAACATCCCTGGATTGTTCTGCCGCTGGGTGAGGTGCTGGACTGCTTATCCACCAGCTCTCATCCCTTGTTGGCTGAGGTTTGCTCCTGGGGTTTCAACTCTATGGCCCTTCCTGGTAGCCTGTATTTGGGCAAAGGAAACTCAAGCAGCCAGAGAGACACAGGAAGTCACATTGATGCCCTCCAATGAGCCAGGAAGAACTGGCTGGGGGACTAACTTCATCTGCTTGGGTTTCCTATGTTAATTCATGGGGCAGCTATGAAGATTAAATGATTAATGATGAAATGATGCAATGTCCACCAAGAACCTGACCCATAGTAGGTATCTATAAATAGGAGGTATTCATAAGAAGTTGGGTAAATATTATTCCTGTCCTACAGATTGTGGCAAATGGGACTCAAAGAAGTTAAGACATTTGTTCTAAATCACACAGACAGTTCTAACATGGCCAGGGCAGCCCTGACTCGCACTCTGCCGTAGCTACCTCTGTTAATGGACTCTACATGTACAGAGCTTTTGTGTCATGAAGTGTGAGAAGCTCCATAAATATATTATAAAATGTTTGTAGTCCCAGACGTGCTAGCTCACATCCAACTTTAAGGGACTCTGAGTAGCTCTTCTCTCAGCCCTAATTCTCATAAGCTCAAATCCATATTTTCTTAGTCCCCTGGGCTCTTCCACTCTGTGCTCCAACAATCCCCAGCCCTTCATTAGCGATGCCTGAGTGTCTCCACAGATTTCAAAGGGGTGCCAGAAAGTCTCCAGATGAAATAAAATGTGCTGTAAACCACTAAGGGCATAAAACTCTAGACACCTTGTTTTCCATGTAATGTTTCCTTTTCAAAACAAATATTTTGAAATGCCCCCTTGACTATCCTGCTGATACAGGCAGAAAAACCAATAAAATGCATAACTTTTTAAAAAAAAAGTTGTAGTAAAGCATACATCATGAAAAATTGACCATTTTCACCATTTTGAGGTATATAGTTCAGTGGCATGAAGTGCAATCGCATTGTTCTGTAGCCATCAGCACCAACCAGCTCCAGACCTTTTTCTGTCTTCCCAAACTGTAACTCTATACCCATTAAACACTAACTCCCTACTCTCTCTGCCCCCCAGCCCATTGCAACCACCATCTACTTTCTGTCTCTAAATTTGACTCTAGTGACTTCATATGGAGCTGCTCAGGTGGCACTAGTGGTAAAGAGCCTGCTTGCCAATGCAGGAGACGTAAGAGATGTGGGTTTGAGCCCTGGGTCGGGAACATCCCCTGGAGGAGGGCATGGCAACTCACTCCAGTATTCTTGCCTGAAGAATCCCATGGACAGAGGAGTCTGGTGGGCTACAGTCCATAGGGTCACGAAGAGCTGACATGACTGAAGCGACTTAGCACACCTGTATATAGAGACCCCCATATTAGTGGGATCTTACAGTATTTGTCTTTTGTGACTGACTTAGTTCACTTAGCATAAAGTCTTCAAATTTTATGCATTTTGTAGCCAGTGTCATAATTTCCTTCCTTTTTAAGGCTAAATGATACCCTGTGTATGCTGTCTAGACAACATTTTGTTCATCCATTCATCTGTGGATGGGCACCTGGGTTGCTTCCCCCATTCAGCCATTGTTAATCATGCTGCAGTGAACACAGATGTGCAAATACTTGGTTGAGTCCCCACTTTCAGTTCTTTGGGGTATCTACTTAGAAGCGGAATTGCTGAATCATTGGTAATTCTATGTTGAATGTTCTGAGGACCCTCCATACCATTTTCCATAGCAGATGCACCATTTTACCACCTTCCCTCCCCCATCCTGGAATAACTGTTTCACAGAGGAGGAAAAATAGGCAAGGAACTTGCAATTAAGTAGGATGTAGTGTTTCAGAATGTAACACTGAGGCTGGACTGCAGAGATACATAACACACCCATTAGATGTCTACCTCATATCCACAAGTACAGACCAGTGTGCAGGTGTGATGAAGCCCATGCTGTTCCTGAGTGTGTTGACATCAGTGATTTTCCACAAACAAGAAATCAATGCCATGCCCATTTGACTTGTTGCATTCCTTGTGTACAACATACAGTGGATATATATTAAAGATGTGTACAAGTACCTTGATATTTATATGTGAGATATATTATACTCAGAACTTGATAAAAAAGCTTTTTATCTACATGTTTTTCCAGCAGGACATTTGAAAGATGTGTGGGATGGGGACTATTTTTTTTTTTTTTTTATTGTGCAGCACTGTCCTATGCCTCACCTGCTAATTTCCAGCAGCAAATTCCCCCAACCCCCCAACACTGTGACCAAAAAAATGCCCCTACAGATTCGCTAAATACTCTCCAGGGAGTGAGATATGGTCCCTATTACTAAATGTGTAGCAAGCCCACCTAGGGTCTAAAACATAGTAGATAAGTGATCTTTGGTTGCTTCACAGTAAGGAGAATTATTGGCACAAAGGCATTTAAAGATGTCCAAGGAGTTCAAGATTTTGGTCACAAAACTCACCATCTAGGATTTCTTCTACTGGTTTCTTCCAGCCCACAAGAGCTCAGTTGTTCTCAAAATCTGTCTATAGTGCTCTGCTCATGGGTGAGAAGCGGCCCAGGGCATGAGCACGCGTAGTCTCTCTGTGTATGTGTGCATGTGCTCAGTTGCTCAGTCGTATCTGACTCTTTGTGACCCCAAGGACTATAACCTGCCAGGCTCCTCTGTCTGTGGAATTTTTCAGGCAAGAATGCTGGAGTGGATTGTCATTTCCTCCTCCAGGAGATCTTCCTGATCCAGGGATTGAACCCATACCTCCTGTGTAAAACTTCCTGCAGTGGCAGGCAGATTCTTTACCACTGTACCACCTGGAAAGCCCACGGTCCCAGTGGGAAGATTTGAAAAGAGGGCAGATTTGTGAGACATCTTTGAGGCTGATTCTCTAAAACTTAAGAGATTAGATGTAGGGAGTGAGGAAAAGATGAAGTAAAAGATGGCCTAGTATCCTTGTGATTCAGTACAGGGGAACTGACATAACATTAACATGGAGAGGGTGAGTGAGTATTATACTTAGAGCCAGCCCTGGAGTTTGGCTGATGGAGGGTGCCTGTGACTATGTGTTCCACTGTGCAAGGGGGCTCAAGGGCATGCTCTGAATGGAGAGGGTGGAACTAAGAGACATCTGGTTATTAGTGGTTCTGAGATATAGCAGGAAGAGCACAAGGCTTTGGGAGAAGGAAGACTAGGATTTGGGTTTCTGCTCTACCATCAGTAAGATGTGAGATTTGGGACAAATGGCTGACAAGTGTCAGTTTGCTCATCTGTAAAATGGGCTAATTCCAGCCCCAACCTAGCACCCAGGGCACTTGTGTGCCAGCATCATATTCTTGGCTGTGCCCTTTTATATGACACCTGCTGCTCTGCTCACCTCACACCCTAGATGTTGGTAAATATCCTGTGTATCAGACAAGGTTCTCCAGAGAAAGAGAATCAACAGAATATATGTTTGTGTATGCTAAGACATTTTAAGGAATCTTAAGGTTATTTTAAAGGAATTTGTTCACGTGTTTGTGAAGTTGGCAAATCCGAAGTCCATGGGGCAGCTTGGCAAGCTGGAAACTCAGGCAGGATCTCCATGTCAGAGTCTTGAGGCAGAATTCTTTTTTTCAAGGAGCCTCATTTTTTGTGCTTGAGCCTTCAACTGATTAGATGAGGCCCACACCAGTCCATCCTAACAGAAATCAGTACTGAATACTCATTGGAAGGACTGATGCTGAAGCTGAAACTCCAATACTTTGGCCACCTGATGGGAAGAACTTCATTTGCAAAGACCCTGATGCTGGGAAAGATTGAAGGCCAGAGGAGAAGGGGATGACAGTGGATGAGATGGTTGAATGGAATCACCGACTCAATGGACATGAGTTTGAGTAGGCTCTGGGAGTTGGTGATGGACAGGGAGGCCTGGGGTGCTGTAGTCCATGGGGTTGCAAAGAGTCGGACATGGCTGAGTGACTGAACTGAACTGAACCCACACCATCAAAGGTAATCTTCTTAAAGTCAGTGAACTGTAAGTGTTAATCACAGCTGCAAATACCTTTTCAGCAACATCTAGACTAGTGTTTGACTAGAGAGGTACAACCCACGACCAGGAATTGAGCCCTTGGGATCTGCTCCACTTGTCACATAACCAACAACACACTCCTGGCTTGCTCTGGGCCTCATAGCCTCTGTTAGGAAACTGACTATCACAGCACAGTCCCTCCAAAGCCTCAGGAAGAACCTTCCATATTGAAGTGCCCCGGTTAGAACATTAGGGTTCAGCATCTCCTCAGCTAAGCATGGTCACAGTGCTATCTCCAGAGCCTTGAACCCCGTTGAGTTCAATCCACTGGAGTGCCAAGCACCTACTTTGTTGCCAGGATCCCTGAGTCTCCCTAACATCACTGCCCGTGTCCTTCCTCGCTAGACTAAAAGGCCCCCTGCAGTACATGCCGTCTTCCCAAAGAGTGGGGTCCTCTTAGCCCTCTGCCAGCAGCTGAGCCTGTTTGTCAGCTGCCAGGTGGTTCCTTTTTCTCCTAGAGTCTTGGATGCCAGCTCTTTGGGACTGTTTGGCTTTTCTAGGTCAGGCTGCAGAGAAACTAAGGAGTTGTGGAGAGGATGGCTTTCCTGAAAGATGAGTCCCAGGTAGCCTAGGCCCTCTTGCTGCTCCAAACTTGCACTATATTTCACCTCTTGCTCTCTTGCCCCATCCCCATCGTCCTACCTGTGCCCCAGCCCCCTTAGCAGTCTGTGAAAATAGGCAGCTATTATTAAGATTTTCACCAGCTTTAAGGACATAAACTCTGTGGTTTGCGCCCAAATTTGCTATCTCTCTTTTACTTGTCACCTCCATGAGACTAAACACAGCCCTCTCCCAACTTTCTCCCCACTCTTGGCTTTCAAAAGAGATTCTTTTACACCAAACGTTTTGTAAACAGAAGGAGAATTTCCTTAAGACTTGGTCATGATAACTGGTTGAAGTTCATTTCCTAACCAATGGGACCTAGGGACACTTTGTCATTTATTTCTTCTTTTGTTTATTTATTCATTTATCCCAAATGTGACTACTTCCCAAGTGCAAAGCTTGCGCCAGCAAGAGTCAGCCCTAGAGGAAGTGAGGTGGTTATGAGCACTTATTTGTCTGTGTCGTAGTCAGGAGTGTGGACTCGTGGAAAACATGCTGACTCTGGGCTCAACAGGAAATTGCCCTTCCCTATGGCTTCCAGCTGAAACACCTTGTGTCAGGAGACATGCTGCCTTTAAATCCCATCTCAGCTGCACAGCCTCACCCAGGCTGGTGGGGAAGGGGTGGCAGGGTTGGGCAAACCAGCTGAGGGGTGGCTGTCTTTTAGTCCCATCTCAGCCGCATGGTGGTTAGGCTTGATGTTCAGTCACTCAGTCATGTCCTACTCTTTGCAACCCCATGGACTGCAGCATGCCAGGCTTCCCTGTCCTTCACTATCTCCCAGAGTTTGCTTAAACTCATGTCCATAGAGTCAGTGATCCCATCCAACCATCTCATCATCTGTCACCTCCTTCTTCTCCTGCCCTCGATCTTTCCCAGCATCAGGGTCTTTTCCAATGAGTAGGCTCTTTGCGTCAGGTGGCCAAAGTATTGGCGTTTCAGCTTCAGCATTAGTCCTTCCAATGAATATTCAGGGTTGATTTCCTTTAGGATGGACTAGCTGGCTCTCCTTGCTGTCCAAGGGACTCTCAGGAGTCTTTTCCAGCACCAGAGTTCTAATGCATCAGCTCTTCAGCACTTGGCCTTTATGGTCAGCATTTGCTAAATGACACACAGACTCACCAATGCTGTCGCAGTTCTGAAGCCAACCATAAAAGGCCAAAAAATGGGTGGCGGCCCAATTCTTAGAAATTGCTGCCCGCTTCCCTCCTGTTTCAGGAGTTCTGGCGAGTGTAATGTAAATGTAAAGAGCAGTCTGGTTGTGTCCCTGCCTCCTCCCGACCTTTGGCTTCTGGGCCCCGGTCACCTGCCTCCTCCCTCTTGTCTGATAGAACCTTATGTTCATTTCCCTGACCTGAGGAAGGTGACTTTGGAGTGCTGGTAACCACGTTACCATCTTCCCCTTCTTCCCAGTGTCTCAGATATTATTTCTCTGTGTCCACAGCATGTGTGGTTTCCCAGGGTTATTGTAAACTCCTTGGAAGCTGCCAGAAGCCTGAGATCTCTGAGGCACCTTTCCTGCCTCCTCCATACTCTCCTCTCACAAAGGCATTGTCCTGGCTTCCTTTCTCTGGTTCTTTTATACTCACCTAAAGGGCCCAGGGGATTGGCTCTATGCAGGTTCCCTTGAGCTTTCTTGCCTTTGCTGGTCTCCACCCCTGGCCTGATGTCCCCTCTGCCTCCGCCTTTCTGAAGCCTGATTCTCCTCTCCCTACTTTGTCTAAGTCCTTTCTCCTTGGATTTCAGACCTCTAATTCCATTTCCTCTGTGGCATTTAAAATAACAGCAACAACCAACCTCTGTCCGATGAGAAGGAAAAAACAGTTTTTTTCTTCTTACTAAAATGTTTTGGGGAATAGCTGCCACGTATCTTTTATATATATATATATAATTTTAAAAACTATGTATTTATTTATGGTTGTACTAGGTCTTAGTTGCTTTCTCTAGTTGCAACAAGCTGGGGCTCTTCTCCAGCTGCAGAGCACAGGTTTCTCATTGCGGTGGCTTCTCTTGCTGTGGAGCATGGACTCTAGGGTGCAGGCTTCAGTAGTTGTGGCTTGAAGGCTCTAGAGTGAGGGCTCAATAGCTGTAGGGCATGGCCTTATTTGCCCAGAGGCATGTGGAATCTTCCTGGAGCGGGGATCGAACCAGTGTCCCTTGCACTGGCAGGCAGATTCTCAACCACTGTACCACCAGGGATGTCCATATCTCATATTTACTATGAACAGATTCTTTACATACATGTCATTCTTAGTGGTCACAGCAACACCTAGAGATGTGTGTTAGTGTGCCCATTATACAGACACACTCAGAAGAACTGAGGAGCAGAGACGCCTGGTCCCTTGTTCAAGTTTACCCAGCCAGTAGTCAAACACAGGTCTGCCTGACTTCAAAGACTTCTAGTCCACCAGAACATGTGGCCTACGGTGAGGACATGCTCTTCGGTGGGTCTCTTCTTATAGACTTGGAAACGAGGCTGGGCGAGGATGGGGAACTTGCCCAAGAGGCGGATGCATGACCCTTGCCCAGGCCTTCTTATTACAAATCCCATACTTCTCCCTCTACACTGCTACTTCTCATGGCGGTTTATCCTGCTGGGTAGTCATTGATGTTCGCAACTAAATTCCTCCACCTGATTCAAGCCTTGTGCAGGTAAGATTAGTGTTAGATTCACCTGGTTGGCTCCCCAAACTGATGTGTGACCACTGGCGCTTCTGAACTGTGTTACATGGGTAGTTGATTGGAGGGTATAAGATCTACAGATAGGAAGGGAGGTGACAACATCTTGGAAGATAAATTCCTTTGTCAGGTGGGCATATCCATTTGGGATTCCACAATCCACCTGATCAGGAGGGACCTGCATAAGGCACCGGGCTCTTGGCAGGTAAGGTGGGCAGGCTGTGAAAACTAACCCTTCTCTCTTCAGAGTTTTGCCAGGACCCCCTCATGAGGGATGGTGGGTGATGGAGACTTCCACCGACAGTGGTCACTCTCAAATGTGTGATTGATCTGGGCATGGGGTACTCTGTGAGCCTGTCACTAGCTCCTGGGGTGCACATTAGAGATCCGGCATTTGCATGGAACTTCAACGATTTCTTTTCTTGATTGCTCTTTCAGAGTATATGGAAATTAACAATAATAAGTACTGATGGTTCTACTGAAGGAGAAACATGCCCTTCGATAGGCTCTGTTAGGCCCTGAGAAACAGACATGAAATGTAGGAGGGATCTTCAGGGAGTAACAGCTGTGGAGAACAAAGGAGGACAGAGCAAGAGTGGGTAGCAGACCATCAGAGCACAATGAAGGTGTGCCACCTGTGACACAAGGGCAAGACAGAGGGGGACAGGGGAGAAAAGAGCCTCAGACTGCAGGGCAGGCTGGCAGGGAGTGTCCAGCAGCAGCGGTCTTAGAGGAGTCCTGCACTGGGCAGAAATGGCTGCGCTCTGGTCTGCTCCTCATGCTCAGTCACCTGTGGTGTGAATCCAGGGAGAGTGTAGCCTTGCTGCACACACTGAGGGCACAGCGGCTGGAGGCTTTCAGCCCACTGAGTCCCTGCCAGTGGTCTCCTGGGGGCAATGCATCTGCATGAGTGACAGAGATGAAGCCAGTGCTTTGGACCCAGAAACATCTGCCTTACTGGTCACATGGCCACAGGTAAACACGTAAGTTTTTTCCAAGTTAATTAACTAACCTTGAAGTTGCTCAAAAATTGCTAGCTATCTTTCCTTTTTGGAGGGTTAAATAATGGCTAGCAGGGTACATACACCTCGGTTCAAATACTGTTTCTGCTACTCGTTAGCGGTGTGATCTTGGACAAGTTATCTAACTACTCTGGGACTCAGATTTCTCTTCTGAAAATGTAGAAAATAATTTTTAATGTCGTAGGGCAGTTGTGCGAATTCAATGACATAATTCATCTAAAGGAGTAAGAACATGATAGCCGTTATGTGCCTGAATTCTAGACAGGTGTCCCTCTTTAAGGGCCATGCTTGGAAGTGGCCAGCAGAGGGCAGCATTGTCGCAGTAATCTGACTCAGCTCTAGGCTGATGTATTTGGGTCTTTGAAGTTCAGGACAGAAAACCCCCAAGACCTACGAAGTGCGGCAGAGTGACCAAATGACAGGCTGTACCAGAAGAGATGCAATGGCCCAGGAGCCTGGGCAGAACTTTTTTTTTTTATTTAAAAAGTGTTTCTTGGTAGATGGTTGCAATGAAATGGGATGGAGAAAAATGCCAAGACTCGAACATTAGTACCTCTCACCCTGATTGAACATGCAAAGACAAAACCTTATGGAAAAGGGCATATTTGCTCTCCTAGAATGTGTCTTGAGGGCTTCTGGAGTCTGGTGACCTGGGTTCTAGTTTGTTTTTATAATTTGTGCAAGAGAGTAAGACATTCTTTGAAAACACTTGGAATGCAATTTAAGGGTCAACAATCTAGAGTTGATTGCTTTAAAGTGGAGCAGCTTTGGACTTACAGGACATCTGCTATCTGATGCCAGGGCAGTTCCTAAGTAGTTGGGTGGCTTTAAGCAACCATTGGGACATCTTTCTGTGGGAGGCAGACAGCCTTCCGAAGGGTCCAGAGTGAAGGGCCAGGGTGAGGATTATTACGCCATCGTCCCTGAAACATCCCCTCAAAGTTCTTCTTGATTGCCCTGTGTTATCGTGCAGGACATTCTTCTGGCTTTCCCTGGTGGCTCAGATGGTAAAGAATCTGTCTGCAATGCTGGAGACCTGGGTTCATTTCCTGGGTTGGGAAAATCCTGTGGAGAAGGGAATGGTTAACCACACCAGTATTCTTGACTAGAGTATTCCATGGACAGAGGACCCTGGTGGACTACAGCCCTTGGGGTCACAAAGAGTTGGACATGACATAACTCTTTCACATGCTGCAGGATATTCTTCTGGTTTCTCTAGTATCTTGGATAAAAGGGGACATCTTCTTACCCTCCCAGCATGCTTGTGACTAACTGTAACCTTTACTATCTGGCCTCTTAGGAGTCTCGCCGAGACAGCATTTGCTGTTGCTCAGTCACTTGGTCATGACCCCATGCACTGCGGCACACCAGGCTTCCCTGTCCATCTGCAACTCCCAGAGCTTGCTCAAACTCATGTCCATTGAGTTCATGATGCCATCCAACCATCTCATCCTCTGTCATCCCCTTCTCCTCCTGCCTTCAACCTTTCCCAGCATCAGGGTCTTTTCCAATGAGTCAGCTCTTTGCAACAGGTGGCCAAAGTTTTGGAGCTTCAGCTTCAACATCAGTCCTTCCAGTGAATGTTCAGGGTTGATTTCCTTTAGGGTTGACTCATTTGATCTCCTTGCTTTCCAAGGGACTCTCAAGAATCTTCTCTAGCACCACAGTTCGAAGGCATCAATTCTTCAGTGCTCAGCCTTTTTTATGGTCCAGCTCTCACCTCTGTACCTGACTACTGGAAAAACCATAGGTTTGACTATACAGACGTTTGAAGTCAAAGTAATATCTCTACTTTTTAATATGCTGTCTAGGTTTGTCATTGCTTTTCTTTCAAGGAGCAAGCATCTTTTAATTTCATGGCTGCAGTCACCGTCCACAGTGATCTTGGAGCCCAAGAAAATAAAGTCTGTCACGGTTTCCATTGTTTCCCCTTCTATTCGCCATGAAGTGATGGGACCAGATGCCATGACCATCATTAAACACAGAAATCCCTACTCCTATTTGCCATGGAGCTTTGCTTCATGTACAGAAATACAGTTCTGCTTTATGTTGTTTTCAACCTAAATGCTTAAATCCCTGGCCCATCCTGTACCTAGCATTCCATGGTTTGCCTTTTTCATTTAACCGTGTACCTTAGAGAATTTCCAATGTCACATGTCAAAACTGACCTTGTTCTTTTTGACAACCTGATGGTAATTCATTGTTTGGATTTGCCAGAGTTAATTTAAGAAATGCCAGATCGATGGACATTTAGACTCTTTCCATTTTCCCCCTTTAAAAAAAAACAACTGCAAGATCATACTGTATGTCTTGTCCATATCTGCAAATATTTAGGATGAATGCCTAAAAATGGTGTTGCCAGGGTACAGGGGGTGAGCGTTTGCAATTTTGACAGATACTGCCAAGTTGCTTCCAAAGGCTGTGCCTATTTACATTCCTGTCTCTTTCTAACACATTCTTTATTATAGTCCACAGATGCCAAGTAGGTTCTCTGTCATGAACTGATGGACTTGAAAGGCTGGTTAGCCTAGCTGTCAAGAGATAGATGTTGCATTCAAACCCTACTTCCATTCTGCACAATTTATGTCAACTTGAGCAAGTCATTTAACCTCTTATGATTTGGTTTTCTCAGGGGTAAAATGATACTATGACTAGTTCCTAATTCTCCAACCCCGATTAGTGTATTAGAAAGCAGAGAGATCACTCTGCTGACCAAGGTCCATATAGTCAAAGCTATGGCCTTTCCAGTAGTCATGTAGAAATGTGAGAGCTGTACCATAAAGAAGGCTGAGTGCCAAAGAATTGAACTGTGATGCTAGAGGAGACTCTTGAGAGTCCCTTGAACTGCAAGGAGATCAAATGGGTTAATCCTAAAGGTAATCAACCTTGAATATTCATTGGAAGTACTGATGCTGAATCTGAAGCACCAATACTTTGGTTGCGTGATGCGAAGAGCTGACTCATTGCAAAAGACTGATGCTGGGAAAGGAAAACGGGGTGGCAGAGGATGAGATGGTTTGATAGCATCACTGGCTCAATGGACATGAGTTTGAGCACACTCCAGGAGATAGTGAAGGACAGGGAAGCCTGGTGTGCTGCAGTCCATGGGGTCACAAAGAGCTGGACACGACTCAGTGACTGAACAATTATAACAATCTTCCATTTAAATTATATGTCCCTTTGATAAAAGATCTAGTCCTAGGTCAGTGGGTGGACACTCAGGTTTGCAGGTATGGTCTGCTGGTTTAATGATCCTGTATGGTCTCTCCGATTCCATTTTACTCTAGTAAAAAAAAATTTTTTTTTTCCGGCTGCAGATATTTTTGATTTAGAGAGTGTTGGCCAACCCTATAGAAATGCTCCTTTCACACCTGTGGAATATCATGTTGCCTGACATTCACTTCTGTAGCACGTCTAATCCTTTCCAGTCCTGGGATCTGTAATTATATACACCCCTTCTCAGCTCTGGCTGCTGCAGAGGCACTGCTGGATGGCTTGTCTGTTTCCTCCTTACCTTCCAGTGACCCCTAAAAGAGTTGTTACCTGGAAGGTGAATGTCTCCGGCAGAGGTGAATGCACTAGATATAATCACAGGTTTGTCTGTAGGAGCCAGTGAGTGCCTGGTGCGTTACTGATGGGGCTGGACTTGACGGTAAGTGTCTATGGCTAGCAAACCCACGTGGGGCGGTTCACGTGGGGTGAAGTCACGAGCAGGAGCAGAGAGACAAGGACCACACCTAAGTTCGCATGCGTTATCCCCAGGCTGTCCTGTAAGACACCAACCTCAGCCTAGAGTGGTGATTTACAGTAAAATCAATTAAAATGCTTGTTTCTTGAGCCACACTAACCATCTCAAGTCCTCAACAGCCCCTTGAGACTTCTGACTTCCATTTTGGACAGCGCAGATACAGATCAGTTCCATCACGCCAGAAATTTCTGGTGAAAAGCACTGCTGTAAAGTGTGGCAACAGGAGCGGGCATGCTGGGACCTCAGCCAAGGCTGCTGGGGGAGGGGGGCAGAGGGTGGGGTGGGAAGCAGAGCCCTGCCCCGCCCCATTGGCTAATACAAGATGGGCTGGTGAAACTGGCTGGGCTTCAGAGGTAGGCCTTGGACCTGGCAGTGCATAGCATCCCAGGAATGAGCAAATTCAAGCGAAGGTCCCTTAACGCTATGTGGGGAGGGTGGGCTCACCTTCTTGGCCGGCATGATCTTGAGAGTCTCAGGCAGATGGGAGCCCCAGGAATCAAGCCTGCACTGAGCATTGTACTAGATGATTTCGTCTGACTGTAGGGGGAGATCAAACTTCGTCTCATAGATAAGGAAACAGCCTCAGAGAAGGAGCCCAGGTGGAAGCACTCCTGTGACTGCTCTGGGCTGCCTCAGTGTGGGATAGAGGGACTGAGTTCCGGTGGGGAGCAGTGGTCTGAGCTGTTAGCCAGAAGCTGGCTGAAATCCAGCAGGGTAGCTGAGATTGGGGTTGGGGTCACCTCACCAGCTCTCAAAGAGGACTGGAATGGAAGGCCGAGAAAAGGGGGCAGGGCAGGTGGTCCTGGGATAATGGGACAGACAACTTTGGGGGTGATGCTGCTGCCTCAGGGTACATATAGAGGCTGTAGTGATGCACCCTGTAGATCTGAGAACGAGACTGGGAGGGTAGGACTATCATGCAGTGGTATCATGAATGTGAGCTCTGTGGGGTCACATAGCCCTTCTCTAAACTCCACTTCTGCCACTTATTCCTTTGCAGCCACTGTGGAAATCACCTCTCTGAGTTTCAGTTTCCTCCTCTGTAGAATGTACATGATAAGATGGCATTTGTTGTTATCATCATTATCTTTGGAGCCTCAGCTCTGAATACCCTGCTTAATATAAATAAGCCCTCAATAAAAACTGCATGAATTGAAACCAGTTGTGAGGGCTGGAGAATATAAGGGTTGAAACCAGAGACCACCTGGATGAAAAGAAAGAGACCTGTCTACCCAGGTGTGCACCAGAGCAATAATTACTGTAAATTACAAATCATTTATCTCTGGCCCACCAAAAGTTCCAGTTTTCTTCAGTCTGGGGAAGAGTGAGGTGTGGGTAGGCTGGCTGAGTCTTGATCCTCACCCATGGTGGTCCTGGGTGCCCCAGTGTGGTGTTCCTGGAACTCTCCATACTGTGTGAGCTGTAGCCTCGATTCTTTCCTTTTTCTCACCATCCAGCTGGTACTTGTTGGGACCTCCCTCCTCCAAACAGCACAATGAATATTCAGGGTTGATTTCCCTTAGGATTGACTACTGGTTTGATCTTCTTGCAGTCCAAAGGACTCTCAAGAGTCTGCTCCAGCACCACAATTCAAAAGCATCAATTCTCACGGTCTTAAGTTTGCCCAACAAATTAGTTCATCTGAGACTCAAACACAACCGATAGTACATTCGTGTATGTTGTTATCTCATTTGGTCTTTACAGCAATCCTGAGTGGTAGCCAGACCATGTATCTTTAGTTCCTTTCTATAGATGAAGAAATTGATGTTCAGAGAAATGAAATCTTCAGGTATCTTGGCTAGTAAATGATTATTTAATTGTAAATAATTGATCAAACACTTTTGGGACTGTCCTTAGAAGCATTCTTTGTTTTACCCAGAGCAAAGACTTCCCATTTCCTCATAAAGCTAGCAGAAATGATTTTGCAAAACAGTCGTGGGAAAGTTTTAAAATGAGAAGCATTGTGTTGGAATTTGGTTTTTACTCTCTGCTCCCTGAGACCTGCCACTAATCACATTGGAAGTTGGGGAGAGAGAGCTCAGCTGGCTGATCTGTGAGCTATTGAAGTTTTTGCTTAAAAAGGAAATTTGATCTGTGTTTAAGTGGCACTAATGTGTGGGCTGAAAGCTGCTACTGTAAATTCAGCAAGGGATTCATTAATGCTGTGAGCCTCCTGGAGTGCCTTGGATGGGTGACCTCTGAAATAAAAGCATAACCAGGAAAGATAAGGCTTCATGCATGATCTACAGGACTCTGTTTCTGGTGATCTTCAAGATATCTTAAGTCAAGAGTACTTAGGGCCAGGAAGCCAGAAGTTGGGTAGGGAGGGGGAGACCACCCAAAGATTAAATGATGCCACACAATAGATTCTTGGCTTTTTGAAATTCTTAGGCAAATCTCCTCCCTGGCCCCCCATTCTCTTTGCTGGGAATAGTATTTACACTATTCTCTTTGCTGGGAAAAAGAGGCTATTTTTGAAAATACTATAATGCAGTCAATAAGGTTCATGAATTGCTGATGGGAAGATGAAGCTGGAAAATCCAGTAGTTCCCTGTATCTGTGGGGTGATACTTTCTAAGACCTCCAGAGGATGCCTGAAACTGCAGATGATGCTGAACTCTGTATACTGTTTTTTCCTAACAATACATATCTATGATAAAATTTAAATTATAAATTAGGCATAATGAGAGATTAATAGCAATAACTAGTAATAGAACAATTATGACAATATACTGTAATAAAGGGACTTCCCTGGTGGCTCAGAGGTAAAGAATCTACCTGTCAGTGCAGGAGATATGGGTTTGATCTCTGGTCTAGGAAGATCTCCTGGAGAAGAAAATGGCAACTCACTCCAGTATTATTGCCTGGGAAATCTCATGGACAGAGGAGTTTACTGGGCTACAGTCTATGGGATAGCAAACAGTCAGACATGACTTAGTGACTAAACAACAGCACTGTAATACAAGTTATGTGAATGTGGTTTTCTCTCTCTCTCAAAATATCTTATTGCTCTGTACTCACCCTTCTTCTTGTGATGAGATAAGGTGATACAATGTCTACATGATGAGATGAAGTGAGGTGAAGGATGTAAGCAGTGTGATGTAGCATTAAGCTTCGTACATTGCCCTTCGAACCATAGTCAGGAGGAGGATCAACTGATAACCTACAGGCTACTAAATGATTAATGGGTGGTGGTCGGTGTAAATAATGTAAGTACACTGGGCAAAATGGTAATTCGCATCTTGAGTGGGACAGATTGAGGTGGCTATAGAGTCAATCAGAATGGCACCCAATTTAAAACTTCTGAATTATTTGTTTCTGGAATTTTCCACTTAATATTTTCAGACCACAGTTGACCTCAGGTAACAGAAACCACAGAAAGCAAAACCACAGAAAAAGGGGACTATGGTACCAGTCAGAATCCTGCTGGGAAACCTAGTTCTTGGGGTATCAGATGGCTTTGTAAGATTCTGACTTTGACATGGGGTATGGGTTTGGGGTAGAGAGGGCCAATGACTCTGTTAAACCAGCTTTCTGGGAGCTTTCTCTTTTGCTATCAAAGCTGTCCTGATCACAGAACATAGCTGTTTTTCTTGCAAATCAATATTCTGGGTTTGGATTTCAAATCAACTGTTGGAAAAATTATGTTTCACCGCTCCCCACCCCCAAGTGCTTATGGCTGTTGTTCAGTCACTGAGTCATGTCCAACCCTTGGTGACCCCTTGGAGTATAGCCCCTAGACCCCTTCTGTCCATGGGATTTCCCAGGCAAGAATACTGGAATGGGTTGCCATTTCCTTTTCCAGGGGATATTCCCCACCCAGAGGATCTTCCCCATCCATGTCTCCTGCAGTGGCAGGCTGATTCTTTACCTCTGAGCCACCAGGGAGGCTCCATGAGATAGACTGAGAATGTAATATTTTTCTTGAAAGCCAAAAAGGATGCAGTTTTTATACTCAACCAAGTGAGAGGTTTGAATGCAGAGTTCCCAAGAATAGCAGAGAGAGATAAGAAAGCCTTTCTTAGCTATCAGTGCAAAGAAATAGAGGAAAACAACAGAATGGGAAAGACTAGAGATCTCTTCAAGAAAATTAGAGATACCAAGAGATACTCAGATAATCACGATGGGGTGATCACTCACCTACAGCCAGACTTCCTGGAATGTGCAGTCAAGTGGGCCTTAGAAAGCATCACTACAAACAAAGCTAGCGGAGGTGATGGAATTCCAGTTGAGCTATTTCAAATCCTAGATGATGATGCTGTGAAAGTGCTGCACTCAATATGTCAGCAAATTTGGAAAACTCAGCAATGACCACAGGACTGGAAAAGGTCAGTTTTCATTCCTCTCCCAGAGAAAGGCAATGCCAAAGATTGCTCAAACTACTGCACAATTGCACTCATCTCACACGCTAGTAAAGTAATGCCCAAAATTCTCCAAGCCAGGCTTCAGCAATATGTGAACGGGGAACTTCCAGATGTTTAAGCTGGTTTTAGAAAAGGCAGAGGAACCAGAAATCAAATTGCCAACGTCTGCTGGATTATCGAAAAAGCAAGAGAGTTCCAGAAAAACATCTACTTCTGCTTTATTGACTATGACAAAGCCTTTGACTGTGTAGATCACTATAAACTGTGGAAAACTCTGAAAGAGACAGGAATACCAGACCACCTGACCCGCCTCTTGAAAAACTTGTATGCAGGTCAGGAAGCAACAGTTAGAACTGGACATGGAACAACAGACTGGTTCCAAATAGGAAAAGGAGTATGCCGAGGCTGTATATTGTCACCCTGCTTATTTAAATTATATGCAGAGTACATCATGAGAAATGCTGGGCTGGAGGAAGCACAAGGTGAAATCAAGTTTGCTGGGAAAAATATCAATAACCTTGGATATGCAGATGACACCACTTACGGCACAAAGCAAAGAGGAACTAAAGAGCCTCTTGATGAAAGTGAAAGAGGAGAGTGAAAAAGTTGGCTTAAAGCTCAACATTCAGAAAACTAAGATTATGACATCTGGTCCCATCACTTCATGGCAGATGGGGAAACAGTGGAAACAGTGAGCAACTTTATTTTGGGGGGCTTCAAAATCACAGCAGATAGTGATTGCAGCCATGAAATTAAAAGACGCTTACACCTTGGAAGGAAGGTTATGACCAACCTAGATAGCATATTAAAAAGCAGAGACATTATTTTGCCGACAAAGGTCCATCTAGTCAAGGCTATGGTTTTTCCAGTAGTCACGTATGGATGTGAGAGTTGGACTATAAAGAAAGCTGAGTGCTGAAGAATTGATGCTTTTGAACTGTGGTGTTGGAGAAGACTCTTGAGAGTCCCTTGGACTGCAAGGAGATCCAACCAGTCCATCCTAAAGGAGATCAGTCCTGGGTGTTCATTGGAAGGACTGATGTTGAAGCTGAAACTCCAATACTTTGCCCTCCTGATGCAAAGAGCTGACTCATTGGAAAAGACCCTGATGCTGGGAAAGATTGAGGGCAGGAGGAGAAGGGGACGACAGAGGATGAGATGGTTTAATGGCATCACCGACTCAATGGACATGAGTTTGGATGGGCTCCAGGAGTTGGTGATGGACAGGAAGGCCTGGTGTGCTGCAGGTCATGGGGTCGCAAGGAGTCGGACACGACTGAGCAACTGAACTGAACTGAACTGAACTGTAATGACCAATCCAAGCATTTGCTTGGGCAGCAGACTCCTGAAAGAATCAGGTCATGCTAATGAAGAAAGAATAACAGCACAGAGTCCTGTTACTAAAAACAGTGACCCATGGCTTTGGTTTTCAGTGTCCAATCTAATTATAAGGATAGAGAGTCTGCATGCTTCCATCCTTTCTATTATTCTCATTTAATTTAGGAGTTAAATAAAATCTTTATCATGCCTTTATTTTATATCTGCACAGAATCATAATTTTACCCTTTCAGAAAACTTTCTTTAACAGTAGATGCTCATTAATGGTGGTTGGAATTGCCACCATTATTTATATGAAGCCATAGAAACAAGTGGGCACAATTTATTATGTCTTGCTGAACATACAGGTCCAATCATTTCCCATGTCTGTGATGTTCTTATCCTTTATAAACCTCTCACTTAAGTTCATTTCAGCTCAGTCACTCAGTTGTGTCCGACTCTTTGTGACCCCATGAATTGTAGCACATCAGGCTTCCCTGTCCATCACCAACTCCCGGAGGCCACCCAAACTCATGTCCATCAGGTCAATGATACCATTCAGCCATCTCATCCTCTGTTGTCCCGTTCTCCTCCTGCCCCCAGTGTCCAGTTCTAACTGTTGCTTCCTGACCTGCATACAGGTTTTTCAAGAGGCAGGTCAGGTGGTCTGGTATTCCTGTCTCTTTCAGAGTTTTCCACAGTTTATAGTGATCTACACAGTCAAAGGCTTTGTCATAGTCAATAAAGCAGAAGTAGATGTTTTTCTGGCACTCTCTTGCTTTTTCATTGATCCAGTGGATGTTGGCAATTTGATGCCTTTTCTAAAACCAGCTTGAACATCGGGAAGTTCATGGTTCATGTATTGCTGAAGCCTGGCTTGGAGAAATTTGAGCATTACTTTACTAGCATGTGAGATTAGTGCAATTGTGTGGTAGTTTGAGCATTCTTCGTCATTTCCTTTCTTTGGGATTGGAATGAAACTGACCTTTTCCAGTCTTGTGGCCATTGCTGAGTTTTCCAAATTTGCTGACATATTGAGTCTTGGGTGTTCACTGGAAGGACTATTGTTGAAACTGAAACTCCAATACTTTGGCCACCTCATGCGAAGAGTTGACTCATTGGAAAAGACCCTAATGCTGGGAAGGATTAGGGGCAGGAGTAGTAGCGGATGACAGAGGATGAGTTGGCTGGATGGCATCACTGACTCGATGGACATGGGTTTGGGTAGTTTCTGGGAGTTGGTGATGGACAGGGAGGCCTGGTGTGCTGCGAATCATGGGGTCGCAAAGATTCGGACACGACTGAGTGACTGAACTGAACTGAAGTGAGTGCAACACTTTCACAGCATTATCTTTTAGGATTCGAAATAGCTCAACTGGAATTCCACCACCTCCACTAGCTTTGTTTGTAGTGATGCCTCCTAAGGCTCCCTTGACTTTGCATTCCAGGATGTCTGGGTCTAGGTGAGTGATCACGCCATCATGATTAACTGGGTCATGGAGATTTTTTTATAAAGTTCTTCTGTGTATTCTTACCACCTCTTCTTAATATCTTCTGCTTCTGTCAGGTCCATACCATTTCTGTCCTTTATTGAGCCCATCTTTGCATGAAATGTTCCCTTTATATCTCTAATTTTCTTGAAGAGATCTCTAGTCTTTCCTATTCTATTGTTTTCCTCTATTTCTTTGCATTGATCACTGAGAAAGACTTTCTTATCTCTCCTTGCTATTCTTTGGAACTCTGCATTCAAATCGGTATATCAAATGGGTTTATGGTCATTAGAAGAACTTAGTTAAAAAGCCACCCTAGGATTCCTGGCATCTCTTGCTTTTAAATCCCCACCTTGCTGTTTCTACCAATCTTGGACTGTTGTATCATGATCTTTACCCAATCCTATTGAGAGGATAAGATGGTTGGATAGTATCTCCAATTCAATGGACATGAACTTGGGCAAACTCTGAGAGATGGTGAGGGACAGGGAGGGCTGGTGTGCTGCAGTCTGTGGGGTCCCAAAAAGTTGAACATGACTTAGTGACTGAACAACAACCAAGCATTAGAAAGATCTGCCTTGAATGCAGTGTTCAAATCACAGTAAATTCTGACCTTACCTTTGCCTCTTTGAGGCACTCCCAAAGCTTTGAGACATGATGCTGTGTTAATGCAATGAGCAGTTAACAGCTTTGACATATCAAAAGGCTGTGTTGGTGATATTTGGGGAGCCAGATTTGGGGTTCCCACTGAGATCCAAGTGGGTCTTATTGCCATGACCAGTGTGTTGGAATACAAAACCGAATGCCCTCTCAGGACACCGAGCCTTCTCCTTGGGGACTTTCTGCCTGTGAAGACAGGCAGGTATTGATAAAGAGAATTTGTGTTAATTAGATCTGATGGTAACAATAACCCTGTATGTGAGATAGCAAAAGAGACGCAGATGTATAGAACAGTCTTTTGGACTCTATGGGAGAGGGCAAGGGTGGGGATGATATGGGAGAATGGCATTGAAACATGTAAATTATCACATGTGAAATGAATCGTCAGCCCAGGTTTGATGCATGATACAGGGTGCTCAGGGCTGGTGCACCAGGATGACCCAGAGGGGTGGAATCGGGAGAGAGATGGGAAGGGGCCTCTGGAAGGGGAACACATGTATACCCATGGGGGGTTTATGTCAGTGTATGGCAAAACCAACACGATAATGTAAAGAAAAATAAATAAATAAAAGAGAGAAAAAGAAAAAAAAAGAACTTTGATCTCTTTCATTGAGCTCCTAGATGCGACTTTATCTCCTTTCCTAAAAATAAGAAACCCTTCCTCAGTGTCCAAATTTTGAAAAAAAAAAAGTTTATATCCTTGGTGAAAATCTGTTTGTCTCCTTGTCTTTGTCACTTTTGTTGTCCATCCATAGGATGAAGTTTGTAAGGAAGAGGTGTAGGTCCTGAAATAAGCTTTTTCCTCAAACTGGCCCTAAAGATGAAGAAAGTTCAAAAAAGGAGAAAGCTTCAAACTTCCAATAGTCTTCATTTCTTAATTGACATAAAGAAAATTCAGATCTCTAAATCACATTCTTAAGGGATTCTTTGGTCAAAGCAAATAGAAAAAGTGTTTATCTTCACACTTCGAGCACTGAGAACTAATCTGCACCTCACTGCACATCCACGTGATTCTGCGTTCTTCCTCTCTCTTTATTAGCATGACCTGATTCTTCCAAGGGCCTGCTGCCCAGGCAAATGGTTTCATTGTTCATCCTGAAGATTTCTTGAATCCTTTGCTTTGAGGTCTTCCACTCTGGACTGTAGAACTGTGATCCTTACTCAATGCCTAATCAAGCCTTGTTTTGAAAACCTGATATCAAACTTCCAATTCTTAATAAATTTTGACTTTTCCTTTCTTCCTTGGAGACACTGCCACCATTTGTAAGGTGGCATTCTTCCTTGGAGGAGGAAATGGCAACCCATTCCAGTATTCTTGCCTGGAGAATCCCATGGACAGAGGAGCCTGGCAGGCTACCATCGACGGGGTCACAAAGGGTCGGACATGACTGAAGTGATTGGCATTCACACATTCTCTTCCCTCAGCAAGCAACAAACTCGGCTTTGTCTTATCAAGAGGGTTGTGTTAGTGGTATTTGCGGAGGCAGCTTCTGATGGATGTTATAGTACTTTTCAAGACGATGTCAAAGTGTAGAGGCTTTTACAGATTGGAAGTAAATGAATTTGCAAATGACTGCAAAACTGTCTTTTAAAAAAAAAAAAGGAGGAGGCTGGTTATCCCCCACCAGACAGAATATATTTGCATGTCTATAGACAAAAATTACTTGCATTGCAATCAGTTATCTACAATTTACAGGGCTATAAAAAAAAGCTCAAAGGCAATGAAAGCATCAGATCTCCCATAGAATCAAAATCAGATGCCCCGGAAGGATGTGCTCTAGACAATGCATAGTTTTCTCCTGAAGCACAAATTCTTCCCTAAATGACTAGGTGTTGGGTGTCTAGGACGGTTCTCGGCCATTTCCCAAACAGCTTGGCTTTAATCTTCAGTGCATCCTACAGGATGAATACTGTTATTTCCCTTTTTGTCAGTGAGGAAACTGAGGCTCAATGAGGTTTTTGAGAAACCACAAAAATGGTAAAATAGCATGGGCAACATATATTGGGTTAGTGAACACATCACATAGTGAGCGGAAAAATTGCATAAATCTTTGAATGGTGGAAACAAAGGGATTACTGGGCATTACAAGAAATGCTATTGATACTATGTATAAAATAGATAGCTAATGAGAACATACTGTACAGCACAGGGAACTCGATGCGCTGTGGCGCCCTGAAGGGGAAGTCCAAAAGGGAGGGGGTACATGTATATATGAGGCTTCCCAGGTGGTTCAGTGGTAAAGAATCCGCCTGCCAATGCAGGAGATGCAGGAGACGTGGGTTTGATCTCTGGGTTGGGAAGATCCCCTGGAGGAGGAAATGGCCACCCACTCAAGTATTCTTGCTTGGAAAATCTCATGGACAGAAGAGCCTGGAGGGCTAGAGTCCATGGGGTCTCAAAGAGTTGGACACGACTTAGTGACTGAGCAGGAACATGAGATACGTATACATACGACTGATTCATTTTGCTGAACAGTAAAAACTAACACAACATTGTAAAGCAACTATACTTCAATAAAAATTAATTTAAAAAATAAAAAATGCTGGGTACTCTCCAGTTCTTCGAGTTTTAAAATTTTATGTATAGGGGTCTGCACCTTTCATTGTCTGCGCTGCTTCATAACTCTGTAAGTTGAAAAAGGCCCCGTAATAATGTAAAGGATTCTTGTCCACATTTAATGCAAATGAATGTCTGGTGGAGGAAGCCAGTCTTGCATCTCTTAACAAATGCGCTCTAGCCTTTCTGAAATACAATCAGCACTTCTGATTGCCTACATGTGTGTCTGCTCTTTGCCGGCTCCTTTGAACCAGTTGAACACCTTAGGGTGCCCTCATTACTTGATGACTAGAATAGAATCCTTGACCTGTGTTTATTTTATATTTGCACGAGAATCGTGATTTCTAGCTTTTCAAAGACCATCTTTTAACATTTGGAAAGGAGTTCAGCCTTTCATTAGTCAGCTTGGGGCACTTAGTGTTTCAGGCCATAGGGGAGATTAGTGGCTCATCTAAGGCTCTCCTTGCTCTGAAATTATTCGATTTTATGACTACATACCTGACATTCCTAGAGTGGCACAGTAAGCCTTCTATTGTTTTCGTTCCTGAGCTATCTGATAGCGCAGGCAGTCTGTTAAACACAGTCTGTGCAATTAGGCCCAGCTAATGTCTTCCTGACTAAAATGCCAGCATAAATATCTCACAGCAGCCAGTGACTGAGGATAAATAGGGGCCAATTAATGGGACTCACTGGGTGTTATCATGGAAACAGGAGTGACTGTGTGGATTCTGAAAACTGAATGTGTGAGTCATCCAGTTGTGTCCGGCTCTTTGCGACCCTGTGGACTGTAGCCTGCCAGGCTCCTCTGTCCTTGGAACTCTCCAGACAAGAAAACTGCAGTAGTTTGCCATTTCATCCTTCAGGGGATCTTCTTGATCCCCTTCCTTCAAGGGATCGAACCTGAGTCTCTTGCATCTCCTGCATTGGCAGGCAGATTCTTTTACCACTGAGCTACCTGGGAAGCCCATAACTAGATCTGGTGGCTTTAAAAATGTCATTAAGACCTGGTTTCCCTTTTTCTCTTGGTTCTTCTTCCTCTAGGTTCACTTTACTGTCAGAAGCCTTCCCCTCTGATGGCAGCAGGTGACTCCTGGTTTGCAACCCTCATTTCCTCATGACCAGGAAAACAGTTTGGCTTTTATCAACTCTTTTCTGATTGCTCAAACCAAAGCCCTGGGATCAGCTCTGATCATTTCATTTCCATGATTGGGTCACAGGCCCATCTCTGATCATCATGCTGGTCACTGTGACCAGGAGGGTGTGTTATTTTGATTGGTCAGGTTTATGTCACATGTCCAATCAGGGGTGGATATTCACTCTGTGTCCCACCCAAAGCACAAAGAATGAGGTGGGGGTGGGGGGTGGAGGATGATGACACTCCCTAGAGGAAAAAGAGGAAATCTAGCTATTGGAAGCCCAAACCAGCACACAGGAATAGTAATTATATGTTGCCTAAGGCCCTAAATTTAAAATCCTTGTCAAGTGGCAGTATTTTCTGAGGACTCTGCAGAACAGCTGTGTTGCTAATTGGTATCTAAAAACATCCAATCATTCTATCAATAAACACTCACTGAGCAGTGTCTATGAGACTGGCTATAAACTAGATATTGAGGATACGGAAAGAAAACCCACAGTCATTGCCATGAGGGAGAGCATGACATTATTGCCATTTTATTGTCAGGGTTCTTGATTGTTATACAATCCTGCTGAGAGTAGAAACCGACATGGAGCCCCAGTATGGCATCATTGCCCTGGGTAATCAGCCAGCCTCGTGGTGGCAAGTTGGTTACCTTGCACTTCTTCCATCATGGAAGGGGCTTCATTTGTCCATACTGGAGCAGACCTCTAAATACACAAAGTTTTCTTCCCTGCACATAAAGCTGCTGCCAAAACTGCTATCTATGGACTTGAAGAATGACTTATCCACCATCTTCATATTCCACACAGGGTTGTTTTGGATCAAAAACTCATTTCACAGTGAGGGAAGCAGGGCCTCTGCTTGTGGAATTCGCTGGTCTCACCATGTTCCTCACCATCATGAAGCAGCTGGCCTGATTGAACAGTGGAATGGTCTTTTGAAGACCCAGTTACAGCACAAGATAGGTGGCAAAACCTTGCAGGGCTGGGGTAAGTGTCTCCAGAAATCTGTGTATGCTCTGAATCAGCATCCCGAATATGGTACTGTTTCTGTGATAGCCAGGATCCACAGATTTGGAAATCAAGGGGTGAAGATGGGAGTGGCTCCTCTCACTATTACCCCCCAGTGACCTGCTAAGCAAAAATTAGCTTCCTCTTCTTGCAACTTTAGGCCCCTACTGGCCTAGAGGTCATAGTTCCATGGGGAGGAATGCTTCCAACAGGAGACACAACAATGATTCACTGAACTGGAAGTTGAGATGGCCGCCAAGCTAATTTGGGCTCTTAATGCCTCTTTAATCAACAGATAAGGAAGGGAGTTACTGTGCTGATGAGGGTGATGGGTCCTGATGATCAGGGGGCCATTGCAACTCCACAATGAAGAGGAGGAAGAGTATGTCTGAAATACAGGGGATCTCTGTAGGTGTCTCTTAGTATTACCATGCCCCATAACTAAGGTTAATGGAAAACATGTGAAAGTATTATTAACTTTATGTCATAGTCTTCAAGTTATAGGAGATTAAAGAGAGAAGGAAAAATCACTTGAGGGTTTATTTGGTCTTCTGGGAAAGGGGTTAGTACATTTTCAGTCATTAGGTGGAGTTATGACCTTGTTAATGTCTTTATTTGGAGATTAAGTATTGTTTAAGGAGATGCACATAGGTGTCAAGTTGATGAGGGGTGTATTGTTAGTTGCTCAGTCGTGTCCGACTGTTTGTGATCCCTGGACTGTAGGTCATCAGGCTTCTCTGTCCATGGGATTCTTAGGCAAGAACACTGGAGTGGATTGCCATCCCCTTCTCAAGGGGCTCTTTCTGACTCAGGGATCAAACCCAGGTCTCCCTCATTGCAGGCAGATTCTTTACCATCTGAGCCAACAGGGAAGCCTTTATGTATCAACTTGATTGGGCTAAGGTGTGCCCAGATAGCTGGTAGAACATTCTTTCTGGGTGTTTTTGTGTTTCTGGAAGAGACTGACATTTGATTCAGTAGACTGAATAAAGAGATCTGTCCTCACCAGTTAGTTGGGTGGGCATCATGCAACCTGTTAGGGGTCTTAATGGAACAAAAAGGTGAAGGAAGGGCAAACTCTCTCTCTCTCTCTCTTCTTGAGCTGGGATCTCCATCTTTGCCTCTCCTTGGACATCAGAGTTCTTGGTTCTCAGGACTTCAGACTCTGGCACTTACACCAGTGACTCTCCGTTCTCAGGGCTCTGGATTTGGACTAAATGATACCATCAGTTTTCTTCATTTTCCAGCTTGTAGAGAGCAGCTTGTGGGGCTTCCTGGACTCTAAAACTGTGAGAGCCAGTTCCCATGATACATGTCCTCTAATGTGTCTCTCTGTTTATCCTATTGGTTCAGTTTTTCTGGAGAATGCTGACCAATGCAGGTGGATAAAATGTTTAATTAAATCAGGGACAAGTTGAGTTTAGGTGAGATGTAAAGTTGGCAGTTTCAGATATTAGTTTGGAACTCAGAGGGAAGCCAGAGAGCTCAGATACACATTTGGATGCTGTGATAATTTTTGGGGTGGTCAGATTAACATGGACTCGGCAGCTTAAGCAGAAATCTATTCTCTCTCAGTTCTGGAGTTAAGAAGTACAGAATCGAGGTATCAGCAGGGTTAGTTCCCTCTAGAGGTTCCAAGGGAGAAGTCATGACTCTCTTCTGGCTTCTGGTGTGTGTGTGTGTGTGTGTGTTCTCAGGCATGTCCAACTCTTTGTGTGACCCCATGGACTGGAGGCTGCTGGCAATTCTTGGATTGAGTCTGCCTAACTCTAGTCTCTGTCTTCATATGGTCTTTCCTTCTGTGTGTGTCTGTGTCTTCTCTTCTCTTAGAAGGTCACTCTCCATTGGATTTATTTAGAGTCCAACTGAAATGTGGGATGATCTCGTTTGGAGATCCGTAACTTGATTATAGCTGCAAAGAGCCTATTTCTATCCAAATAAGTTCATGTTCACAAGTACTGGGTAGGCCTTGAACATGTACTTTGGAGACTACTGTTCAGTTTGCTATAGGTGCTATCAACTTATTTATTTGTTTTGGGGAATACAATATTATATATATTTCCAAAATATTCAAAGTTGGAGAATGTAGTTATGACTAAATTTTTAAATTATAGAAGTCTTTTTTTATGACAAATACTTGTTTCACAAGGTATTGTTCCCAAAGTGTGATTTAGCCACCCAAGTATCTGTTCACATATAGCTCTCCTCCATAGATCTGACTATTAAAATATTTGTTGGTAATTAGTGATTCTATTTCTTCAGCTTCCTTGTAGTTGGTAGCCTGTTACATGTAATAGAAACACTTCTTACCAAAGTCATCAGTAGCCTCTAAGTCATCAATGGCCTTTGTATTTTTAAATTCAACAGTGTTTGAAAATATTGTCATCTTGTGCTTTATTCAATGATTGTCAGAGCCAAGTACTTATTCGTTTCTGAAACACTTGTCATTGTTTTCACTAAATCATCTCTGTTAAAAAATTTCTCGTTCTTTAAAGACTCAGTCACCTCTGAGTGCTAAGTTGCTTCAGTCGTGTCTGACTCTTTGCAACCCTGTGGACTGTAGCCCTCCAGGCTCCTCTATCCATGGGCAAGAACACTGGAGTGGGTTGCCATGTCCTCCTCCAGAGGATCTTCCTGACCCAGGGATTGAACCTGCAACTCCTGGATCTCCTGCATTGTCAGGCAGGTTCTTTACCACTAGCGCCACCTGGGAAGCTGAACCACTTTGTTCACCTCTATCAGTTGTTAAATGTTGACATATCTCAAGAAACAGTCAAGGACAGTCTCCTTGTCTTCCTCTCCATAGAAAAAGTTATTCATAATGGCAATGGTAATGCTTACATGTATATCTTTTCAATATATGGACCTAGTTCAGACCCTTTTTTTTTTTAACTGAAGTATAGTATGCTCAGTGGTAAGGCATCTGCTTGTAGTGTAGGAGATGCAGGAGACTCGGGTTCGATCCCTGGGTCAAGAAGATCCCCTAGAGGAGGAAATGGTAACCCACTCCAGTATTCTTGCCTGGAGAATCCCATGGACCGAGAAACCTGTTGGGCTACAGTTCAGGAGATTGTAAAGAGTTGGACATGACTGAATGACTGAGCACGCACACTACCCTGTTGTAATGACCTAATGAAATTTGTTTGCCTAGAGAATTGAAAATTATTCCTAGCTTTTTGAGACTCTTTCTCTTTATAGGTGTAAACTTTTTCCTGAATGGGGAGGGACCCCAGTGAGGGTGAAGTAATATTTAGTCGGAACAATGATGGGAGCTGGGGTATTAATGGTATGGATGAGGGACAAAATCTGACAGTGTTTGTGTTGGGATGGAAAAGGACAAAGTTGGGAGAGTTGGGTCAAATTGTGGAGAACTTTGTTTATCAAGGTCAGGACCTCTCCATGGAAACAGTGGGATCTGCCCAGAATCAGGACTCCCTGCTCTACTTCTGTGGCTGTGATTTAGCCTTGGTTTTCAACCCAGGATGGAGCTTTTTATGTTTTCTCTGGGCTCATTTGGGAGGTGCTCTGGATTGAGGTCAGATTTTCATAAATCCACCTGGAATTCCTTGGCTGGGAAAGTGGGTGGAGTAGCTCAGGTAAAGGGCAGTCTGATCAGAGATCTCCTGTTGTTATGGGCACTGTGGAGTCCCCCCAGGCATCCATGGACTTTGTACCACTCAGGGCGACCTGGATCAAATAGACCACAAAGGCAGAGTCCACAGGAGCTTGAGCAGCAGTGACCAAAGGGCTCATCTGCATCGTTGGTGTGTTTTTGTTTTCCTCCTTCTTCCAGCTCTGGGAAGCTCTAGAGAGAAGAGTTCCTTCTGTTTTTGTTAAGCTCCTCTGGTTTGGGGAGTGAAGGAGAAGGGGAAGAGGGCGGGGGTTTGGAGGAGAGGATTTATAAGAACATCCTTCCAGTGGGTGATGTCTGCAGGAGGCGGACGGATGGTTTCAATTCCACTCTGGCAAGGCGGACCGGCCCACGCTGCCAGCACATTGCTCTCTTTCAAGTCTCACACTGATTCGAGAAGTTTGTGGACAACTTTGTACTTTGGTTCTCTGCCAGCTGTCCTAAAGGAACAACTCCCCTTGGCTTCATGTTTTCTCTCTTACCCCCACCGCTCCTAACCAAAATTAGAGGATAATAATTGTTTTCTTAGGAAATAACTGCTCCTAAGGAAACCCAAGAAGGAACTAAGCCAGTGTCATCTTTTTAACACCTTTGTGACTTTTCTCCCTTTGATCACAGAAGCTCAGCCCCCTTAGACTGGTACCAGCCTGGAGACTGTCCAGGGCAAGTGGGTCCTTGTACACATATACATCAGGCCTGGAGGAATAGATTTTTCTTTTCTTTTTGGCCGTGCCATGTGGCATGTGGGATCTTAGTTCCCTACTAGGGATCAAACCTGTACCCCCTGCACTAGAAGCTTGGGGTCTCTTTCTAATTAATTAATTTATTTTTAAACTGGAGTATTACTGCTTTACAATGTTGTGTTAGTTTCTGCTGTACAACAGTGTGAATCAACCATATGCATGTATACATATATTCCCTCCTTCTTGAGCCTCCCTCCCGCCAACCCTCCATCCCACCCATCTAGGTCATCACAGGGCACCAAGCTGAGCTCCCTATGTTATATAGCAGCTTCCTGATAGCTATCTATTTTACACATTAGCATGTAAACTTCAGTGCTACTCTCTCAGTTGGTCTTACGTTCTCTTTGCTCCCATTGTGTCCACAAGTCTGTTCTTTATAAGCTCAGAGTCTTAACCACTGGACTTCCAGGGAAGTCTCTGTTGTGCATTTGAGCTACTAACTCAGTTTAGGTTTTTTTGTACTTAATGTGCCACCATTTTCTGATGCTTTGCAGGTGGCTCAGTGGTAGGGACCTGCCTGCCAATGCAGGAGACACAGGAGATTTGGGTTTAATCCTTGAGTTGAAAAGATCTGGAGAAGGGCATGGCACCCCGCTCCAATATTCTTGCCTAGAAAATCCCTTGAACAGAGGAGCCTGGAGGGCTACAGTCTAGGGGATTGCAAAGAGTCAGAGACCACAGAGTGACTGAGCATGCATACATGCACATTTTTTGTCATATCAATGAAAGGAAAAAATAACTCTATTAATCTCTCTTACTCTCCAAAATGCTCTTCACTTATTAAAAATGTAGGGTCCAATCCACTTGTCTGTTTATCATCCACACCATGCTCCTCTCCTCTGTCTTCCTCCTGCTCTTTCTTACACCAACATAGTTCACCATGCTCTAGCCCCATCTGGGGTGGAAAGGAAGGGGAAGTGGTAACAGATACATCCCTACATCAAGGTTCTCAACTGGCTGCCAGAATTTGCATAGAATGCAGATCCGATCATAGAACCTGCGGGCTTAAAGTAAAGGTCAGCAACTTTTTCTCTGAAGGATCATGTAGTAAATATGTTCAGCTTTGCAGGCTCTGTGATGTCTGTTACAGCCACTCAGCTCTGCCATCGTGGTGTGAAAGGAGCCATAGAAAATATGTAAATGAATGGCCATGGCTCTGCTCCAATAAAAATGTATTTACCAAAACAGGCTGGGAGCCAGACATGGCTCAGGGCTGTAGCTGGCTAACCCCTAGCTTAAAACCCTTTATTCTTTGGCCTGTGCCCTTAGATTGAAACCCAAACTCCTACCCAGTGTGTCAAGCCAGCATGCTTTGGCCCTGCCACTTCGAGTGCCTTCCTCCCTCATGTGTTGAGTTCCAGCCACACTGGCTTTACTTTTATTTCTCAAACTTGCTTTGCTCCCTCCCACCTCGGGGAATTCATATGAGTTGTTCCTTTTGCTGTAAACCACCTTCCAACCCCTTCTCTTCTCCTGCACACATTTACAGTCAGCTTATCCCCTGGATCTCCTTTTAATCTTCTCTTCCTATAGCAAGTCTCCCTTAATCCCTGTGTACTCTTAATCCCTGAGGACTCTTGTTAGCCAATGATAGAAATTAAATTTGATTAAACTGAGGCATTAAAAACAAAGGATATGTTTTGGCTGAAATAAATAAACTCTGGATCGGGCTAGGAGGCACTGAGCTTGGGGATGAATAAAATCAGAGCTGTGATCCATGACATAGTAGATGTAGAATGTACGCATCTTGAAGTAGAAAGTCAGAGATATCTCCTAAATCTAGTGACCTCCACTGATTTCAACATGGCCGAGAAACTAAAAGCAGCAAGGGCCTCTGAGCCTCAAAAAGATGGTATTAAAGCAAAGAGAAACAGCCTTGCAGGGTGCTCATTAGTGAGCTTCCCAGACCCTAAATCATAGCCCAGCCATTTTGAATTTAGTTACTCCATAACAAGTTTACTTATTAATTAAAAACCTATGGAAGGTTAGAAGCAGCTTTTTAAAAAGTTATTTTATCAGGGAGAGGAGGAACTGCCAGAAGCAGACACACTGACACTGACTAGAAGTGGCAGTTAAGTGACAGGAAGGTGGAGAGGGAACCTTTCAGGATGCAGAGGGGCTAGGACCATTTGTGATGGAGAAAGTAGTTAGAACCTTCTGTAGGTACCAAGGGCATCAGTGCTTTCTAATATCTCAGAGCAAAGTGTATATAATGCTTATATGACAGGACCTCTTCTAAACACTTTATGGGACTTATTTAATATTGGAATAACCCTAGCAATCCTCCCATCATTGCTAGTTTATATATATATATATATATTTTAGTTTCCTGTTATTGTGTAGCCAAAATGTAGTGGTCTCAGGCAACCAGTATTTCTTTCCCAGTTTTCACAGATCAAGCGTCTGGGTGTAGACTAACTGGTCCTTGGGTGCAGGGTTTCTGGTAAGTTTGCAATCCAGGGGTCGGGCTAGAGTGATCTCAGAGTTAGACTGGGGGAGGACTCACTCCCCAGCTAAGTTGCCCAGCTGTTGACCGGATTCAGCTTCTGTGGCTGCTGGACTCAGGGCCTCTGTTCCTTGTTGGCTGTTAATTGCCTGGAGTTTTCTGCCAAATGGGTCTTTCTATGGGTCAGCTTCCAACATGACAACTTGCCTCATCTAAGAGAGTGAGTGAGAAGAGTTCAGAGTGATTGTGGGCAAGATGTTAATCCTTCTCTAATCTTTGGAATGACTTCTATCACTCTTGCTGGGTTCTAGTCCAAAGGAATGAACATATCGTTCATCACAGAAAATAGTGAAAAGCAAAAAATAAAAAAAAATTAAGTGCTGTGCTATTACATGGAGATATTCTTCTTATGTACGTATTTAGCTGTGCGGGTGTCAGTTGTAGTACGCGGGGTTTTCATTGAGGCACACAGGCTCTCCAGTTGTGGTACATGGGCTTAGTTGCTCTGCAGCATGTGGGATCCTAGCTCCCCAAACCAGTGTCCCCTGCATTGTAAAATGGGTTCTTAGCTGCTGGACCACCAGGGAAGTCCCTAGAGGTAACTTGTGCCAATGCTTTGCTTCTACTTTCCTCTAGTGTTTTTTTCCATCCGTGAATGCTGTGCCATCCATATTTATGTCTGTATCTAAATACGTAACTTTACCTCTCCTTTTGAATGAAAACAGCTAGCCTTAACTAACACTGTGCTAAGTGCTTACGAAGACTCACTGTCAGGAGCCCTACTTCTTGTCACTAAGCTCCTAGGAATTGACACTCTAGGGAGGAAGTTAGAACCAAGGCTAACAAGGCATAGTTGTCATGAGGCTCGGTGTTTTGGTATTTTGCCTGACATCTGCAG
The DNA here is from genome assembly GCA_007570785.1 of Antilocapra americana. NCBI lineage: Eukaryota > Metazoa > Chordata > Mammalia > Artiodactyla > Antilocapridae > Antilocapra > Antilocapra americana. The sequence goes on along the minus strand of ML663562.1, from coordinate 28,264,844 downwards.
TATGACATGGGGACAGCATCTGGTCCTAGCCCTGCTGGGAGGTGTGGGACAAACCTCTGGGACCTGACCTAGGGGATGCCCTTACTGACACCCTCTGACACTCAAAATGGTTCTCTACTCTGTAAGAATAATTCTTTTCTTAAAATCCCTCACCATAGGGGGAATCATTTGAAACTGAAAAATGCCATTACTTTCAGTCCTCAAATTGACTTCCATCCTGCCAAAAAAAAAAAAAAAAAAGACAAAAAATAAAACAACCTGCAAATCCCATCAAAATGGACAAAACTGCTTCATTTGTTAAGTTAGCCTAACAAAGCATTTCCCTTCATACCTTACTCTGCATAGTATGGCTATGTACTTGTTTTCATTAATCCATTGCACAGAGCACAATGAAGACGTGAAGCTTTTTTCTCAAATTGCAAAGATGATGCTAAATTTTTAAGCAATTCAAACTTTAGTGCGAACAAATAAACAGAGCGGTAGTGATAAAACAAACCAATGAAAGCTAAGAGTTACACTGCCCTCTCTGAAGAGGTTGATATCACCAGGCATAAGGCACAAGATTGTACTCCATATAAAAGGAGCAAAGCACCAGGATTCTGAGAGGAAAAGTTGATGAAACAGGTGCTCACAGAACAATCGCAAAACTTACTCCATGGTCTCTTGACTCAGGCATTCAGCTATCTGTAAGGTGAGCAAAAGGCAAATGTACCTTCCAAAATGCAAAGAGTTTAGTAGATGAAAGAAGTCCACTACAGAAAACTGGGTTGATAAGACGAATCAAATTTCCCCTCTGTGTAACTCTAGCCCTGCTGTACCAAAGGCTCCCCAGTGTATCAGGAACTGGGAGATTAGCTACTCTCTCTTTGATTCTTCTACCTCCAAATTTATTTCTCCTGGTCTTCTCCATCTTATTAAATGACAACATCTTGCATCTATTAATAGTTACTTATCTAAATTAAGAACTGGTGGCTCAATTGGTAAAGAATCCACCTGCAATCGGGAGACCTGAGTTTGATCCGTGGGTTGGGAAGATTCCCTGGAGGAGGGCATGGCAACCTACTCCAGTACTCTTGCCTGGAGAATCCCCATGGACAGAGGAGCCTGGTGGGCTACAGTCCATGGGGTCAAAAAGGGTTGGACATGACTGAGTGACTAAGCACAGCACAGTACAAACTAAGAACCTAGGTATTATCTCTGTGATGGTCAGTTTTATGTGAGGCTGGTCTTGCTTCTGCTCTGACCTGGAGCCCTGTTTGGAAGCAAGGAGGGAAGATCATAAGTGGTCCCACTTCCCTCGCTTGGTAGTTATAGTCCTGAAGCTCCTATGTTGCCTGTGCTGGAGGCAGGGGCCAGGTCAGGGTGGCTCAGTGGGTAACTCAAGCCTGAATGGTATTTCTGGGGAGCCAGGAATCACATAAATTCATTTGGGCCCCCAGAGAAAGACCTATTTCTCTGCATAGTGTAAAAGTGTAATCTTCAAAAGGTTAAACAAGCATGACTCTAAAATTGAAAAAAAACCTCATCATTCATTCATTAATCAGAGAACCAGTAATAAGCTGAAACTTGTCCAAGAGTGTTTGAGAAACTAGGGATATATACATACATGCATTAATTATAGATAATATAAAATAATAGAATATATAATATTAATTATAGAATATGTGTATAATTATATGTAATTATATACAAATATGCAATTATATAGTTATATATATTATAAAATAATTATATATTATGTGTAATTGTATGTACATGTAATTTAAAAGATTGCTGGGTTTAAGACCGACAGGATCATACATCACAGCTTATGGAGTATCTACTCCCCCAGTCTTAAATTGTTTGCGTCTCTACCAGGCAAAATTCTGCAAGTGAACCTTTGCCCTTACAGGGTTGTAAAATAGCCCAGGAAATAAAAACTAAAGACCAGTACTGCCCTGAAAACATGCTCAGTAACCTTTTTTGTCTATTTCTGGCAATCAGATAATTTTTCTGATAATGGATTCTGATGAAAGCTCCCTGCTCAGGATAATTTGATGGTAGTGGAAAGGGGCTCTGTACCAAAGTTTATCCTGACAGCCTGCCATGGCATCCTATTCTTCACTGAAGATTTTCAAGCCTCATAGTTAATATTTATTAAGTACCCTGTTGTTCAGTTGCTCAGTCATGTCTGACTTTTTGTGACCCCAGGGACTGCAGCATGCTAAGCTTCCCTGTCCTTCACCATCTCCTGGAGGTTGCTCAAACTCATGTCCATCAAGTCGGTGATGCCATCCAGCCATCTCATCCTCTGTCTTTCCCTTCTCCACCTGTCTTCAGTCTTTCCCAGCATCAGGGTCTTTTCCAATAAGTTGGCTCCTCGCATCAGGTGGCCAAAGCATTGGAATGTCAGCTTCAGCATCAGTCCTTCCAATGAATATTCAGGGTTAAGTTCCTTTAGGATTGACTAGTTTGATCTGCTTGCTTTCCAAAGGACTCTCAAGAGTCTTTTCCAGCATCATAGGTTGAAAGCATCAATTCTTCTTTAGGGTCCAACTCTCACATCCATACATGACTATTGGAAAAATCATAGCTTTGACTATACAGATCTTTGTTGGCAAAGTGATGTCTCTGCTTTTTAATACACTGCGTAGGTTTGTCATAGCTTTTCTTCCAAGGAGAAAGCATCTTTTAATTTCATGGCTGTAGTCACCATCTGCAGTGATTTTGGAGCCCAAGAAAATAAAGTCTGTCACTGTTTCCATTGTTTCCCCATCTATTTGCCATGAAGTGATGGGACCAGATGCCATGGTCTTCATTTTTTGAATGTTGAGTTGTAAGCCAGCTTTTTCACTCTCCTCTTTCACTTTCCTCAAGAGGCTCTTTAGTTCCTCTTGACTTTCTGCCATAAGGATGGTGTCATCTGCATATCTGAGGTTATTGACGTTTCCCCTGGCAATCTTGATTCCAGCTTGTGCTTCATCCAGCTCAGCGTTTTGCATGTTGTTCTCTACCTAGAAGTTAAATATTCAGGGTGCAACATACAGCCTTGATATACTCCTCTCCCAATTTTGAACCAAATTTAAGCACCTACTCTGTGCCAAAAACATTGCTAAGCACTTTATATGAATAACTTAATTAACCCTCAAAACAAACCAATTATTCTTTAAAAAAAATTGCTTCTATATTGGAGTATAGTTGACAGTAAAGAAGGCAGAGTGCTGAAGAAATGATGCTTTTGAACTATAGTGCTGGAGAAGACACCTGAGAGTCTCTTGGAAATCAAGGAATTCAAACCAGTCACTCTTAAAGGAAATCAACCCTGAACATTCATTGGAAGGACTGATGCTGAAGCTGAAGCTCCAATACTCTGGTCACCTGATTCGAAGAGCAAACTCATTGGAAAAGACCCTGATTCTGGGAAAGATTGAAGGCAGGTGGAGAAGGAGATGACAGAGGATGAGATGGTTGGATGACATCACCAATTCAATGAACATGAACTTGGGCAAACTCCGGGAGATGGTGAGGGACAGGGAAACCTGGTGTGCCACAGTTCATGGGGTCTTAAAGAGTCAGACATTACCTGGTGACTGAACAACAATAACAACTTGACTTACAATGTTGTGTTAATTTCAGGTAAATAGCAAAGTGATTCAGTCATACATACACATATATGCCTGAAGGACAGGGAAGCCTGGTGTGCTTCAGTCAATGGGGTCACAGAGAGCTGGACATCACTGAGTGACCGAACAACATCAACATTGTACTTCTGATGAAAAGACAGCAAGTTAGCATCTTTTAAACAGGTCACCTTAAGAGTGGTTCCTTTCAATACTAATCGACTTCATTGGGATGTGCAGTGACACGGTGAGGAATGGGCTTTTAGGGCTGCTTCTAAGTAAGATGAAGGCAAACATGCTCCCCGATTGGCGTGTTTGGACGTCCCCTTTCATATCTCTTGGCCAGTTTTACTGCTTCCTGGGCCAGCCTACCCTCCACTATCCCCTAGTGGCCCTTTTTAGGAAAAGCCCTGACACCGAGGTACCCGACTCCTTCTTCCCATTCAGAGCCTTTTGGACCCTCTTTCCTCCCTGTGACATGTGGACATCCTGTCTCTGTTTCCTTGGAGCCTGCTTTTGGAGTCTAGCTAATCTGCTCATGTGATAACAGGAAGTCATGCCTCATTTCCTACCCCAGATAACGTATTCTCATTTTATTTTTACTCAGACACAGACAAGTGGGAAATTTGTAGGAGCAGAGCCAACGCTATTAGATAGCATCAAAGTTAGCAGCAGTCCAGCCTCCTTGTTATTGTTTTTGCTTTAAAAAAGGACAAGCCAACCAACAAACAAAACAGAAGTTGTTTTGCAAATTCAGGTCCAGCTTATGGTTTGTTGTGGCTCTGAAATTCTTTTCCCCCATTGGACTCTTACATAACAAGGATTTCTCTGGCCTGGTAGGTTGTACACTCCATTTTTCTAGGTGATTTGCATAGATGAGAAAAACGTATTTAAAATATTCTCCCCTTCCCCACCAACACAGATAAGATGCCCATTTCTTTCTATCTCCTCTGCAATAAGACCCTTCCAGGGATTTCCCAGGTAGTTCAGTGCTTAAGACTCTGAGCTTTGACTACAGGGGAGATGGGTTCAATCCCTGGTCAGGGAACTAAGATCCTGCATGCTATGTGGTATGGATGGCAGTTCTCACAATCCAATGGCCCTAGCCCCATCCTACTGAAAAATCTAGGGATATCTGTGCAGGATAAAGTGTGGCAAGGCCAGAGCTCTGGCCCTTGTTTTTCTCTGCCTTCTTTCTAACCAGGTAGCTTAGATGTGACTCTAGAGAATTCCCTTTGTTCATTTTCCAAAAGAGCCACCTATGCCTGTCCTCTTTCTCCTCCTATCTTTCTCTTCTGAGATGCAGAATGCCCTCCACTAAGGGAGTTATCTCATTTCCTTAGTCACTAAGGAAAGAGAGGAAGAGCCCATCCCATGGAAAAGAATCAGAGTCATTTCTGCTTTGACCTCCCACCCAAGCCACACTACACTAACTTCAGTAGCCCCAGTGTCCATCATTGTGTATTTAATCTGGGTGAGATTTCCTTCCTCCCTAGTGGGGAGCCTTAATCTTCTCCTTGAGTTGATAAAAGCAAGGTGAACACTCTGCATGTCTCTTTTCCAGGCATGTGGCAGACATCACTAATCAACTGTAATTTTCCACTGAGCCTTGAGGAGGGCTGCATCTCAGCAGACATTATCAATCTGTTGGAGTTGGCCTTGGAGAGGAAACCCATTTGCCATCCTTTGCATAGCAATGATTTTGTGTTCACAAAGGAGGGTAGGAAGAGGAGGAGTTCTTCAGCTGTCCACAGCTAATAAGACCTGGAGGCTAGGAAGGAATATAAAAAAAGCTGTTTTCTTAGATTGCATGTGAATTTAGCTTTAAGGTTAAAAGCTTTACCTGGTTCAAAAGGTTTACCTGTTTTGGGCCTGTCTGGGATATATCCATTCTTTTCTGCTAGGTAGGCAGAGAAGGCAATGGCACCCCACTCCAGTGCTCTTGCCTGGAGAATCCCATGGATGGAGGAGCCTAGTAGGCTGCAGTCCATGGGGTCGCTACGAGTTGGACACAACTGAGTGACTTCACTTTCACTTTTTACTTTCATGCACTGGAGAAGGAAATTGTAACCCACTCCAGTATTCATGCCTGGATAATCCCAGGGATGGGGGAGCCTGGTGGTCTGCCGTCTATGGGGTCGCACAGAGTTGGACACAACTGAAGCAACTTAGCAGCAGCAGCATCTGCTGAGTAAGAAACACACAGTGCAAGAAGTAACTACACTTAGGGTAGCAGTACATCTGCTCCTTGGGGAGGAAGGAATAGGTGATAACGTTACAAGGATGCAGGCATCCAGAGGGTCCCAGTAGAGAAGGAGGGGGCCAGAGGCTGGGATTGGGGGGGCTGAGCTGGAGGGGTATGGTTCCCTGGCAGCCCTGGTGGCCCACGGTGACCCCACAGAACCACACGTATTCTCTTTGTCTGCTGCTGGTATTTAGACCCGCCGCTGGAATGTCCTGGCAGGACTGTCTGTCCAAATCCATTCAAAATTGACTTTTCTGTCTTGGATGGGGAATTTTGGTCAGGATCCCTGTTGCCCGCATTTGGTGAGACAGTCTCCCTTCCCTTCATCTTATTAGCTGCCTCACTGTGGGAGTCTGGGCCTCTGGGTTCCCTCTTGAACCAGTCCAAATGGCCTGAAGCCATCCTAAGGGTCAAGGTGGGTCTACAGGGCAAGGCTGAAATGCCCAGATGCATGTATTTAGAGCAGCAGCCTCTCTGCGGGGTGGACACAGCCCAGTGCTGAGAAATTGGGTTCTCAGCCAGGATCCCCCCACTCTACTAGGGAGCCAGGAACGTCCAGAATCAGAACAGAGGAAAAGAAGGAGTCAGAGGAGAGAAGCAGAAGCCCGGTAGGAAACATCCTCGCAGGACTTCCTCCAAAACTACTCCTCCAGTCAACGCACCTATTTCAAGGCCTGTTGCCTGGGAGCTTGCTGTGCTGTCAGGGGCAGATGGAGTGTTGATGCGTGCCAGGTGCTCTGGGAGCCTGAGAAGTGGAGGAAGCGTGAATCCTTTCCTCCAGGAATTTACACCCAGACAGAAGAGATGACAGGTACAAACCTAAAGAAAATTAGAATGTGGAGAAGACAGACAGTTAAGAGATACTAAGAGGAATTTAGATTATAAGGACTACAATCTTCTCTAAAAGCTCTAAGACCTAGACTTAGAGGGGTGTGTGTGTGTGTGTGCGTGTGTGTGCATGTGTGTGTGTGTGTGTGTGTGTGTTTGCCAAAAGCTCTCAGTTCTCTGGATAAAGGGCTCTCATTCTCAGTCTTGGCTTCTTGGCTGTATACTGGAGTCAACTGACGAACTTTAAGAAGTACTGATGTTAGGCTCTGTCCCCAGAAATTCTGAAGCAATTGAGTCTGACTCTAGGGGGGACGCCCACAGGGATGGACAAGTTCAGGTTGGATGATTGGCTGGCCTCTGGGGCTCATCTGATTTGACTGGTAAGTAGGAAGAATGGTGGTGGTGTGAGGGAGAGCGCAGTGTCTGTGAGTCAGATGGGAGATACCATCTTTACTCTTCTCTGGGGTTGGGCAAGGAAGGAGGTGGTCTATGGGTTGTGTTTTCATGAGGCAGGGTTCCACAGCCCAGAAGCAACACCTCCTTCTACTTCTTTAATTTTAATTAACATACCCTTGTGGGAGAACTTTTCTCATTTCCTGCCTTTTCTTCTCTCCATTCATTCTTGCCTTCTATCCCCTCTCCTTTCCTTAAACTTTATCTACAAATATCTATTAAGCATGTGCCATGTCCCAGGCACAGTTTTTCGGGTCCAGCAATGAACCAGGCAGATTAGTTCTCGATTTCAAGGAACAACATCTTGACACCTTAGGTGATGTCATAAAGCACACTTGTACCTGAAGAGTCAGCTGTGGCTGCCTTGGTGCTGTATTTTGAGGCTGTCCCAGCATCTCTTGGAATCCCAGTATTCTGCTATCCCTGTCAAGTCCCCAGACATGTAGGTGAGCCCTTTGAATGTGCCAAACCAATAGAAGTCCCGAAGGATTACAGCCCCATCTGATGTCACCTTGAATTTTAGAAGATCCTCCTGACTTGTGTAACTCTTACATTCAACAAGGGTGCATTCCTGTCACTAGGAAATGTGGTGAGATATCTATGATGACATGGAAAAATAATTATATCAGGGCACAGAAGACCTGGGTTTAAATCTTGACTCTCTCACTTACTGGTTAGAATACCTTGGGGACATTACTTACCTGGGCTTTCTCATTAATTATTATAACAAAATATTTTTGGAGAGCTTATTGCGGGCTACTTACTCTGTTGGGAACTTTCCACCTTATTATTTTGTTTTAATCCTCACTCTGTTCCCAAGAGATAGATGCAGTTAGTACAGGGCTCAGAGAGGTCAAAAAGTGTGCCCAAGGCCACATGGCTGATAAGTAGCAGGACAGGAATGAAAAGCCAGGCTGTGTGACTTCAGGACCCCAGCTCTTGGTCCTGAAAGATAATATTTCCTCACTGGCTTGTTCTGAAGATTATCTATTGTGTGAAAGCTGAAAGGGGGTGGACAAGTGCCTGACACACAAAAGCCTCCCAGTCATTAGTAGGGGATTTTTTTTTAACCAATGTGCTTTATGACTGTGGGTTAACTCTTTCCTAAAGCATATTATGCTCCTACAGGAACTCAAAAGGGTCTAAATAACTAATGATACTTCTCCATGTCACCAGCCCCACATTAGTGATTGTTAGTCACTCAGCCCTGTCCTACTCTTTGCGATCCCATGGACTATAGCCCGTCAGTCTTCTCTGTCCATGGAATTCTCCAGGCAAGAATACTGGAGCGGGTTGCCATTCCTTTCTCCACAGAATCTTCCCAACCCAGGAATTAGATCCAGGTCTCCTGCATTGCAGGCAGATTCTCTACCATCCGAGCCACCAGAGAAGCCCCACATAGCAGCGTTCATAATAGAGAAATACAGAATGCCATAAGATTTGCCTACTTCCTGGCATCACCATAAAGTTGGGCATTCTGCAACTTTTTATAGAAACATGAAAAAAATTAGATAAGGATACCACTTCTCATTGCTATTATGATCAAAAGATTGTTTGTTTTCTCATGGAAAACTTCATCTTACTGTGATAAATGGTTATGACAACAAAGATGTCACTTACTATTTTTGTAGCAGGTTTTCACAGGGAAGTCTTCAAGCCGTATTCTTGCGTTCATCTTTCCAGCCTCACTTTTCATTCCTCCTCTTGTAGCATCCCTTTCTCTGTGGCATTTGAACCTTATTACCACTTGCCTTCTGGAATATCACCCTCTCCTTTTCACTCACCCCTGAAATAACTCTTTTGAGTTTGGCTGGTTCTTTCATCTCTGCCTGGCCCTTAAATGTTGCAACCACTACCTTTGAGGCAAAGTTTCATCCATTCATTGATCCTTTCAACAAAGATATCTTGAACACCCACACTGTGCCAGGCAGTGTTCGAGGTGCTGTGGATATAGCAATGGACAAGACCTCATGGAACTACCTGCTGTCATGGGGCTTCTGTGCTAAAGGGAGAGGCAGATAATAAACTAAGCCTGTAAATTATAGAGAGTGGTGGATGATAACAAAGCAAAAGGAAGAAAAACAAAGCAGGGAAGGAGGAGGGATGTTAGAGGTTAAGTCTAAACAGGTGGTCAGGGAAGGTCTCAGTAAGAAGATATTTATGCAAGTACTTGGAACCAGGGAAGGAGTGAGCCATGTAGCTATATGGGGGAAGAACATGAAAAGCAGAAGGAACAGCAAGTACAGGGCTTTTAGAGGAACTCCCCCTGCCCGCCCCCCACCACCCAGAGTGTCTGAGGACCATCAGGGAGCTGGCATGGAGGGAGGGACTGAGTGAGCAGAAGCATGGAGGAGAGGAGGTCATGGGAGGGCTCCTTAAAGCTAAGTACTGCCTTCTGACACTGCCATGAGGACATTGTCTTTGGCCATTGCTGGGCTTTGAGCAGAGGAGTCATACCTGACATTTTTCTTTTTCTAATCACTTGGTTTTTAAAAAAATAAATTTATTTTTTGGCCATACCATGTGACATGTGGGAGTCCTTGTCAAGTCATAGAACATTTGAGAATGGAACATTTATTTATTAAGTATTTTATGGGTTATTCATTTCAATTTCCACGATAGACTGATAATATGTGTTGTTGGTAACATTTTACAATAATTAAACTGAAGCTCAGAAACATTGGTCAAAGCATCTCAACTGTAATAGTAGGAATGGAAAAGGAAATTGAAACTCGTTGCCTTTTGATTCTAAATTATGCTTTTTATTTTCTAGCTAGTCAGTCCCCTCCTATCAAAAGTTGACATCAGATTCATCAGAATTATAAAAATAAAATACTGATAGCAAAGAAACAATTAAAGGCTTGGCCTGAAAACCATTCATCTAACGTCATCTCCTTTTGAAGGAGTGGGAATTGTGTGTATCTGGGAGCCTGGCCTGGGAATGAGACATCTCAAGTGAACGCACGTGAGTATTGTTGGTAAGCCATTGTTTGCTCTTCCTTTTTGAGGGTGTTGGGACAGGCCCACACGGCAACTTTTTCTGATTCCACTTGGCATTGTGACCTAGGAGTTGGCAGTGGGGCCCCATGGCATGCTGGGATACTCCTTATCGCAGTAGATAAAGGAGTTTGAAATCACCAGCTGGCCTGGATTTCCTAGTGAGATTGGAGGGGCAGATATTGCTGGGAGGGAAAAGGGCTGCGGGTAACGTCCTGAGAGAATGATTAGCTGTGGGAGGCCAAAAGGGCTAGTTTTAAACAATCCTCCTTCTCCAGAATCTTTCTCTAGGCATTTGATAACATAGGATTCCCAAGGCTGAAATGGTATAGTTACATAGAAAGAGACTCTGCTGGAAATGAGATTCTTTACTCCAGCTCCCAATCTCCTTTTTCCCTTCTAGAAAAATACCAAATGATCTTTTATTTTTTTAAAGATTTTTTTAATTTTGATGTGGGCCATTTAAAAATCTTTGTTGAATCTGTTACAGTTATTGCTTCTGTTGTTATTTTATGTTCTGTTTTTTTGGCAGGGAGGCATGTGGGACCTTAGGTCCCAGACCAGGGATCGAACCTGCACCTTTTGCACTGGAAGGTGAAGTCTTAAACAATGGGCTGCCAGGGAAGTCCCCCCTACGTGATCTTTTATATGCATAAAAAACCAGATCTCCCAAGTAGACTTCCAATTCCTAGGTCCATTGGAAATGTCCAGTGTTGGAGACAAAGACTCAGTAGCTGGTCTTCCTTTCTGTCCAGGATGATGTCCCTTGTTTCCAATCATCTTTTAAATCTGGCACAATCAGCAGGGATCAGCAGAGTGGATAGTGTGTGCTGGTCAAGAGTGTGCATTCAGGAAGAAGGAATAGCTTTTAGGGGGAGGGTGAAAATGACTTCAAGTGGCCTCAGGATGCACCTGTGTCTTTCCAGCCCTGGTCTCCTTGTAGATCTGTGTAGGTGTGTCAGCAATGGTAGTTGCTAAGCCCTGGTATAATTGAAGGAGTAGGGTTTGCCTAGGCTCAGGAGCCTCTCTTCAAATGAAAGTGAAAAGTGAAAGTGAAAGTCGCTCAGTTGTGGCTGACTCTTTGCGACCCCATGGACTATATAGTCCATGGAATTCTCCAGGCCTATACTGGATACAGGAGTGGGTAGCCTTTCCCTTCTCCAGGGGATCTTCCCAACCCAGGGATCAAACCGAGGTCTCCCACACTGCAGGTGGATTCTTTACCAGCTGAGCCACAAGGGAAGCCTAAGAATACTGGAGAGGGTAGCCTATCCCTTCTCCAGTGGATCTTCCTGACCCAGGAATTGAACTGGAGTCTCCTGCATTGCAGGCAGATTCTTTGCCAACTGAGCTATAAGAGAAGCCCTCTCTTCAAATAAGATACTCTAAATCACGAATCCTTTCAACAGACAGTAGGCATATGGTAGAGCCCTGATAATGTGTGAGGTACTCTGAAACACAGCAGGTTCAAAGACATGGCCCATCCCCTCATGGTGCTGAGTGTGTAGTGAGTAGGGGGTGCTGAAGAAGGGCACATAGAGGGACTATGTCATGGCTCAGGAGATAAAGTGTTCTTTTCTCTGAGAAGGCAGAGTCCAATCAAGCTGGGAGTGTGGAGGTGACATCCAGGAGAAATTAACTTTTTAATTTAAAGAACAACTTTCAATGCATTTTCTAAACTCCATGTTGTTTGTTTCTCTGGACAAAAGTATCTGGGAATCATTACACTTCTGTAGGCCAAGAATGCAAGACTGACCTCTTTACCTGGGACACATCTCAGAGTGTGTCTGCAGAGAGCACCCTTGAGGGATGAAGTAACATATCCCTCGAGGACTAAGCTCAGGCGGACTTACCTCTTGCTATAAAAGTGGTGGATTCCCCAAGGCTCAGTGTCCCTCAGCTGCAATTTGGACTCACGGGATGTAAAGCATCCATCCATCCGGGGCTTATTACATCACCATGTGGAACCTGGAGGCCAGAGGAACAGAGGCAAACATGCTGCTGCTCATGTGCTTGCTGTGCTGGGAGCAGTGACATCTTTTGTCTCTGATCCAGGAATCCTGTGTCTTCTTCTGGCATCCAGGAACATGATAGCCTGTGAGCTTAAAAAATTCTAGGCCCAACAGTGCCCCCTTTCACCATGCGAGGAAATGCTCTTTTTGTGCTATGCTTGATTCAAAAGGAAGAAGAGAACCCCTGGCAAGGTGGCTTGAACCCCCTGTGTTATATGTAACAGACACATAAATGATAGTTCTACCCCACTGGTGCCATCACAGTTCTCGGGGATCTGAATTGAAATGGGATAGATTATTCTACAGCAGAAATTCCCAGACTTTTTCTATTTTGACAGATGAGCCATTTTTTTTCCCCCAAATAATTTGTAAGAAAACCCCGATATATATCAAGAACTCAGAAAACTACCATTTTAAGGATGCATTTTGGGTTTGAAAGTTACTTATTTTCTTGTTATTTACAAGTATTTCAGGAAAGAATGTTCACAGATCTATTTTGGTGGGAGTTGCCCTGTTAGGCAGCCTAGGAACACTTGCACTAGATTTCATACACAGTATTTGGTGGTAGAGGGCTCTTGCCAGAGAAGCCAGTTACTTCCCTGCTACAGGCACCATAGGAAGCAATCCCTTTTGTGAATTTGCTGCATTCTGCTCTATGGCCTTCAGTTTGTAGATTCAGAGACCTGATTTATCAGCAGAGGAGTGACTTTCAAGGGCTGACTCACATTAACTGTGCTTAAAAGGCTGATGTATAGACCAGCATCACTTTTGTTCAGTTAGACAAAGGCTCCACTTCTACTCAGCCAACACAATCCTCCACCAAGGGCTTGGCGACAGGAGTGCATGAGAGTCACCGGGATGCTCTTTCCCCCATCCACACAGCATGATGTAGTGGCTCATGACCCTGTAGCCGTGTATAATGCTGATGTCCCCAGCTGGAGTCTGAGCTTGTGAGGAAGGCACCACACACTATTCATTCTTCTGCCCACAGGGGTTAGAACAGGGTTTCATTTTCCTCTACAAACTAAGGAAAGGGAGGTAGGAAGGAAGAAAGAGAAAAAGAAAAAAAAGGGAGAAAGAAAGATGGATGGACAAAAATGGCAAGCAATAAACTAAAAGGATAGAGCTTTTCTGATTTAGAAAATATTTTTACAAGTATTAGTGCATTAGGTCCTGTATCTGTTGGTGTGATCCTAACTATCCTGTGAGGTGTATCAGAGGTTGTCATTATTTTGTGGTTGGGAAACTGAGACTCAGAGAGGTTGTTTGACTAAGTCAGAGTCACATAGCACATAGGTCTTAGAGCTGAAATCCAGCTCTCTGCCCTCCTTGCTGCGATCCATAGTTTGACTTTGGGATGTGAGTGCCTTTCCTCATTAAAGCCTGCTTGATGGAGCTAACTCTGTGAGGAGGTGGACCTTACATGTGGTTGCACTATTAGTTCAGCTCTGGATGGCTTCTCCTATTTAATAAGTCGTGTTAACTTTACTAGCGCTTGTTCTTGGCTCCACTACACAGCAGTGGTTTAGGCAATGTGTTGGAAAAATGTGCTAATTGTAGGCTTTAATTTTCTTCCATCTTAAAATAAAAATACTTAGCATTTTAGTTCTGGAAGAAAGAAACAATGGGGTGGAGCTAGGGGACTCACAAAGGTTGGTGGCTTGCAGGGACCAGAGGGCACAGGAGCAGAATGTGCAAGGGCAGAAAAATAGAAGTTTGCAGGAGGTCCCGGGTCTGGGGTCTATTTAGTGGGAGGGGTATGTGTGTGTGTATGTTGAGGGGTTGTGCTGTAGGGAGGGGGAGAGGCAGAGAGGAGGAAACCATCAATGATCCCTATTACACAAGAATAAAGTATTTAACAGTTCATGCTATTTGTTGCTATCAACTTATTGACTGAAAATGTATTAATACATCTTTTGTTAAAGTGTTAGTTGCGCAGTCATGTTCGACTCTTTGTGACCCTGTGAACTGCAGCCCACTAGGCTCCTCTATCCCTCTATCCATGGAATTCTCCAGGCAAGAATGCTGGAGTGGGTTACCATTTCCTTCTCCAGGAGGTCTTCCCAACCAGAGGATTGAACCCTGATCTCCCTCATTGCAGCCAGATTCTTTATCGTCTGAGCCACCAGGGAAGCCTATGTCTTTTGTTACCCAAATGTTATCGACTGGAGATGTTTCAATATTCACTTACATTAACAAATCGCCAGTCATAGGCTTTAGTTTCTGCAAAACCCTTGTGGTCAATAATGTGCTATTTGGCAATTGTAAGTGGGTAAGGTACAAGATCATGAATTATTCTCTGATGAATAGAATTATTCTCTCATTCAAGAAGTGTTTTTTGAGTACCTGTAATCCCCGTGGACAGAAGAGCCTGGCTTGCTGTAGTCCATGCAGTTACATAGATTTGGACACAGCTTAGTGACTGAATAACAATAAAAACATGTTCCAGGCACTGTATTCAAAGTCGAGTCAAAGTGGGACTCTAAGATTGCCAAGGCAGACATGGCCCCTGGCCTCACTGAGCTGACAGTGGAGTCTCGGAATCCTAGAGCTGGATGGAACCTTAAAGATAATCTCTTCAATCCTTCATTTCACAGTCATAGAAACCTATGCCCAAAGAGGGCAAATGAACTTGACTCCTATCGCTCAGCTATTTAGTGGCAGAGTCCAGATTAGAATCCAAGTGTATTGATCCTGGGCCCAGACTTCTACTGAAATCCTCTAAGAACAGCATCTATTCAGAATTGGGAGCCATAGATACATGGGAATGTGTTAGAGTGTATTAGCTAGGGCAATGTTAGTGGCCATAGGGAATAAACCGTTAAGTCTCTGTAGCTTAAACAGTAGAATTTGATCTCTCCCTCCCATTAAGTCTTTTCAGCATCTGGAATCCACACAGTTGGATTCAGTCAGCTTTAAACCATGGCTTCTAAGGTCATTGGAAAGACTTAGATTTTACTAGAGGGCGGTTACATGGGCCCAGGTCTGGACATGGTGCTCCTAATCCACTGGCTGAAGCTCAGTCACGTGGTAAAACCTCATTGCCCAGGAGGCTGGGAAATCCAGTTCAGTGCTGCCAGGAGGAGGCAGGACTTGTGTGATGAGTAGGTAGCCAGTCACCGCCATCTATATTACCTGTGGATTTCATTGTCGACTGAAAAGGGAAAAGTTACAAAATATTTGTTATTAAAAGAGGACTTTAGATAGGACAGACAGTACAGAATTGAGAATTGTCATGGTATGTACAGTCCTTAGGGTGAAGTGTTCAGTGGACACTCCTGTTTTTTCCTTTCCCATGGTTTTCCAATCCATTCCTAACAAGATTTGACTTTGATTTGAAGGAAGTCCTCTCAACCTCATTGGAAGGGCACAGCCATGGCTCCAAGGAAGAAGGAGAGAAGAAAGGAGTCTGCAGACAGGTTTTCAGCAAATGCTCCTTGTGCCTTGGGTGTGGGAATTTCTGGACTGGGCAATGTTGAATTCAAAGCCAGAGACAGTCTTATTCCTTCTTGATGAGCTCTGAGCTTTTATAAGCCCTAATGTCTGGACAGTGCCTCCTGGCTGACAGAGTTTTCTAGAACATTGTCTCATTTCAACATTACATCCAGCCTCTGAGATGCAGGAGAGGGAGGGAGGGAAGGAATTGACAGGAACGAAGGGAGTTCAGAGGGAAGGGAGATGATTTCTAACTGAGAAAGGTACCCAAAGAGGCTTCCATGGGGGGAGGGCATTTGAGAAGGGACTTGAGGGAAGCATGGGAGAACAGCAGATAGCACTCCAGGTGTGGACCACATTGTCAGCAAAGGCAAAGAGGTGTGAAAATCCCGGAGTGTCTTGGGGACTGGGAGAGAAGGTCAGCCTGGAAAACTTAATTGCACCCAGACTGCAGTATCCTTACGATCAGCATCCTCACTGCCCTCTTTGGAATGCCTTTCCACGTCACCTGCTAGAGGCCAGGCACTTTGCTAGGTATGTTGTTGTTAATCAGCCGTTCAGTTGTGTCTGACTCTTTGCAACCCCATAAACTGCAGCTTGCCTGGCTTCCCTGTCCTTCACCATCTCCCGGAGCTTGCTCAGACTCATGCCATCCAACCATCTCATCCTCTCTTGCCCCCTTCTCCTCCTGCCCTCAATCTTTCCCAGCATCAGGGTCTTTTCCAATGAGTCAGCTCTTTGCATCAGGTGGCCAAAGTATTGGAGCTTCAGCTTGCTAGCTGTGGGAGGTGCACAAAAAAATATCACACACAGTTTTTGCCCTTACAGTGCTTACAGCCCCCTGAGGAGAACTGCCACACACACAAGCAACCTTTCACGAAATACATAGGAGCTACTTGTAAAGTTTGCGCCTCTGTTTAATGTGTGTGTGCTTTCCTGCTCCAATCAGAGCAGCAGAGGCCATGAGTTCCCTTTCTTGTGGGCCTAGAGCTCTCCCTTAAAGAGGTCTCATTTGAAGATTAACCTATGATTAGTCTTGGAGCAGGCAGCGTAGCCCATGGTTAAGACCATCTCTGGAGTCCGGAGGGCTGGGCTGGAATCTGGGTTCCACCACTGATGACATAAGACCTCTGCTGGAGTGCTTAGTCATTCAGCTTTGGTTACTTGTCTATAAAAGGGGATTGCAAATGCTACCTAGCTGATTGAGTTGTCATGAGTATCAGCTGACTTAATGTGGGAAAACAGTGTCGTGCATGGGACACAATGAACTCTTGATAAAGGCTAACAAACACGAACATGCTCTTGGTTGTGGCTTTTGTAGCTTGCTGGCTATACTAGAGTTGTTGAGTGGGGAGAGCCCTAAGAAACTTGACCTTCTATGAATTCCTGGTCAGGAAGCAAAGTCAGGCTGGTGGGCCAGGTCATTGTGGGGACGCGATAACATTAATTGGCTTAAAGGACTTGTGATTTCCTAAGAAGTTAGGTGCTTCTCGTAGATGCACACACCACACACACACCCTCTTTAGCAGTGCCTGGATTGAAGAGAGGATGTTTTGAATGTGTCACCACTGACTGTCATATCCCGTTCTCTGGCAGTGGGTTTCCCATAGCTAAACCGAGGCCACTGTTAGGGCGGTTGCTGAGGTAGGTGGGACAGCAGCCCAACTTTGTAGCAGGTGATGCATGCCTCAGAAATACGCCGACTCCCTGAGGGTTTCCTTCAATTATACTGCCCCGTGTGAGTTTACACACCCTTGCACACAATTGGCTTTCCTCTCTTAGGAATTTGGGATACTTTGGGCGTTGCCAGTCAGCTGTGTTTATTAGATAGCCTTTGTTTTTCCCTTCTAAGATAGGAAGCTCATTAGACATGAACACAAATCATGACACTTTAACCTAGAGTTCCCTTGAGAACTGGGGATGTGTCTTAAGGAGGTCAAGTTCAGACAGATACAGCCCAGCTCAGAGGGGGTAAGCTGCCTGGTCGGGTCCTTGGTGATGCTGGGCTGAAAGAATAACAGTCCACATTCTAAAGATTTTGAAGAATCTTCAAAATTTTGAAGGTCCCCCTTGTATGATTCCCCTAATATTCTCTTTGCTGCTTTAAGTTATGAAGTGAAAGATAAAATAAGGTTATTGTATTAAATGTATACATGTTTAGTATTATTATATCACATGAGGTTCATCTGATTTAGAAGTCTGCCCTTCCATGTTGTATTATATGCTTAACACAGTATATTATAATGGCTTAACTTGTGTCAATTTTTCCCATAAACTATAAGTCTTGAGAGTTCAAGTGTGAATTTATCTCGTTCATGTAGTCTGGTGTTCATCTAATAATTGTCAAATGAACGATGCATGAGTGAATTAACCATGATTCCTCTGATATGACAGAAGATTAATACAGAGTCACACATATGCCAAGATCTCTTGTTTTATGCCTACTCCTAAATATGTGTCAGGAAGTCCACTTTGCAAGCTGGATCTCAGATCTCCGTGTCTTGGTGTTGTGATACTCCTCATTTCACAAAAGGCTAATCTGCTGAGGGTTTCTGCTGGTCTTAGCATTTTGATGGCAGGTCTATTTCCACTTGGTTGGGAATCATTCTTCCTACCCCTTTTTTCATTCTGAGGTTTCCACTTGGAGAAAACCCAAGGTCAGCAGGTTGTTTAATGTCCCTTGAGGCTACATCAAAAATGCTGATGGAGGAAAAGAGAGAAAGTGCCTTCAGAAGGGCAGTAGGAAAGTTCCCTTCCCAGTTTTGTCTGGAGAATCTTTGGTTAGGTTGGGAATCTTTAATAAAAGAGTCCATAGGACTTTATTTAGCCTTAAAAGAATAGAGCCTTAAAGCTATTTTTGTTGTCAGTAGGATTGACTAAATGAAAGCTTCTTCCCCAGCCCCAGTGGTAGATTTGGGTAAATGGGCAACTGTTAAATAAAAATTTTTTTTTAACTGGAGGATAACTGTTTTATAATGTTGTGTTAGTTACTGCTGTACAACAATGTGAATCAGCCATATGTATACATATAGCCCTTCTTCTTGGACCTCCCTCTCACCCACCCCCATCCCACCCCTCTAGGTCATCACAGAGCACAGAGTTGAGCTCCCTGTGCTATACACAGCTTCCCGCTAGCTATTTTACACATGGTAGTCAATGGTACTCTCTCAATTGGCTGCACCCTTTCTTTCCCACTCGTGCCTACAAGTTCGTTCTCTGTGACTGTGTGTCTATTCCTGCCGTGCAAATAACCTAGGGTCTGTCACACAGAGTGAAGTAGGTCAGAAGGAAAAAACAAATATCATATATTAATGCACACACATATATATATATATATATGGGCAACTATTTTAAATCAATCAAAGAGAACACTTTCATCATCAAACCCCTACTCCACACTCACATTATGCTAAGCATGATGGTTGAAAGAGACAGAGGGAAGACACTTCTAGGAACCACAGGTCTTTCGGGTGAGGGGGGAAAAAGGCCATGTACAGTTACTAGCAATTTCAGTGAACCTCACAAACCTGGCCTCAAATAGCATCTGAAGGTCCCTGGGCTGCTTGAGCCGGCTCAAGAAAAATAATCATTTTCTTCCCTTTGGTGGTATAACTCATTTATTATCTCTTTTGTTCTTCACAACAACCCTTGTAGTTACATTTTGTTGTTCCCATTTTGTAGATTAGTAACCTGTAGGCTCCAAGGGGGACTCTGCCATGGGGGCTTGAGTCCCACCTGTTCAATAAGTAATAAAAATATCCCACATTTCCCAAATACCTACTAGGTGGCAGGAACTCTTCTAGATTTTTCAATGTGTCATTTCCTTTAATGCTAAAAAACAACCCTGTGAATGTTGGTACCACTTAATCCCCATTTTCTGATGATAAAATGGATGCATGGTGAGAATAAGAAGATGGTGCAAGGCTACCAGGTGTCAGAGGTGGGATTGGAACCCCCAGAATCAGGCTCTGGAACTTGTGCTTTTACCCCCTATTTAAGCAGCATGATTTAGTCCAGTAATCTTGGACTTGAAAACTTAAGACTCCCTTTGAGTCCCAAATCTGCCTCTCATCTCTTGGCTACTCCAAGTGTGATCCATGAACCAGCAATATCAGCATCACCTGGGAGCTGAGAGAAACGCAGCATGAGGGCTCTGCCCTAGACCTCCTGGATCAGAATCCTTATTTTACCTGTGTGTGGCTCAGTCGCTTCAGTTGTATCCAACTCTTTGAGATGCTATGAACTGTAGCCCACCAGCCTTCTCTGTCCTAGTGATTCTCCAGGCAAGAAACTGGAGGCAAGAAAACGGGAGTGGGTTGCCATGCCCCGCTCCAGGGGATCTTCCCAACCCAGGGATCGAACCCTTGTCTCTTGTCTCCTGCATTGGCAGGTGGGTTCTTTACCACTAGCGCCATCCAGGAAGCTCATCTCTAGATAATTTGACTGCTCATTGGGTGACATCAAATCACTGTCTTGTCATCTGGGCCCAAAGAAGATCCCACAGGAGTCTTCTCAGCCTCAATTTCTCCAGCTGTAAAATGAGGCCCCTATCTGTGTCTGCTCCCTCTCAGGGCTGCTGTACAGATCAAAAGGCAGGGGGTCTGTGGAAGGCGTTGTAAATTGCACAGTGTTCTACAAAGGTCAAAACCAAACAGTGAACCAGAGCATTAAAGCTTTAGAGACAATTCGACAAACAGATAATGCCTTTTATCCCCACGGCTTGGCAGGGCAGGAACTCACAGTGCTGTGTGTCATGCAAAATAACCAGACAGAAGAAATGCCTTTTACAAGCAGTTCCTGGAAATTTCGAGCTTTATCAAGGAATTTGGTTTCTTCAGTTCACTGCCTCGTGAAAATAGCTGCGCCTTAATAAGGCCCAGATGTTGACAGAGTCACTCACCTTCCCCATTGCATGGATGCGTTTCATACTGAATTTCACCTAAGGAATTTTAGACTTTAAAGATAATAATCAAAAACACTGTGAGCTTCCCTTTGGGATTCTTGCTGATTTGAGAGATCAAAGATGTCCCAACAACACAATGAATGTAGACAGAACCATGGGATTCTTTCTTTACTAATGAAAAGATGAATTCAGCGAAACAATGGCCGTTTTCACACTTTTAGCCATTTTCTCCCCAGAGCTCCTCAAAGCTGGCTCTAGTCTCACCTATTTTTAATAATTTCCGCAGCTGCCCTTCTCCTCCTCTTGCTCTCGGTATATATGGTCGGTGTGTTAACAACATTAGCTTCTGTTTCAAATACAATTAAACGGATGCCCTCACTGGTTAATTCTTGGCATCCCTGGAAAATACTTCCTCTGCATCTAGGAAAATGAGGAGATGTTTAAATTCCAAACAGTGAGTGACTCCCAAGAGTATCTCGCATGGAGTTTCTTGGGATGAGAGCCTGGCCCAGAAGGAAGGCGCCCTCCATGGCGGCCCCCGCCTTTTTCCGGAGGCCGCCTGACTTGCCTTTATGCGGGGGCCTGAGAAATAACATGACTCTTGACTTTTGAGAGGGCCCGGCACTCACGCAGACCAGCGTCTAGAGACCAGGCTGTTTTCATTACATACATGCTGGAATGTGTGCGATCTGGTATAGGTCTCCAGGGATTGTACAAACCCTAAAGCAGGAATGGCAGAAATCTGACTTTCAGAGCCCCCCGTCGCCACTCTTCAATTTGCTCTGTGCTTTCTTTCCCTTCCCTAAAGAAACGATGGAGGAAAATCATCTCAAAATTATTTTAAAGGGCCAGACACCAAGGATGTTACTTCTCTGAGGCTACTCTTCCCCATGTAAGGGTATCTTCCAAGTTCTGCCAAGACAGAGGCATGAAAATGGGAAGCTTATCTTTTGGGCTAGCAGTTGAGTCTGGGCAGTTGCTCAACTCTTTGGACACTGTTTCCTCCTGTATAAATGTCCAGCAGCATCTCTGAGGGTTCTTAGTCAGATTACATGAGCCCTTGGCCTATGCTACTGAAAACTGTGGATTATTTCTCTCAAAAGATATTGTTTCCTTCTGCTCAGGAAGCCACCCCTGTCGAACTTTACATTGAGTTCTATTATTTTAAAAATATTTAGGATGGAAAATACAAAATTGGTCTATTTTAGGAGTGGGCTTCCCTGGTGGCTCAGATTGTAAAGAGTCTGCCAACAATGCAGGAGACTAGGGTTCGATCCCTGCCCTGGGAAGATCCCCTGGAGAAGGGAATGGCTATCCACTTCAGTATTCTTGCCTGGAGAATTCCATGGCAGAGGAGACTGGTGGGCTACACTCCATGGGGTTGCAAAGAGCCAGATATGACTGACTCCACTTTTAGGAGTGGGCTATACTTATAGGTGCTCTCTGGGAGTTTCATAACCAAATGATTCATTTTTCAAAATATGAATTGGGCTCCTGCTAGGTGCTTCAGTAGCAGGAGCAAGTGAGACAGATCTGGTTCTTGGGGTTAAGGAGATAGAGGTTAGTGGAGAAAAACAAAGAAACCAACTGACAATTAGAAAAAGAGGGTGAAAAATGCCAAAATGGGAGAGGCATAGGTGCTAAGGACACCTGCCAAGATCTGAAAGGTGGGGGAAACTTTCTTGGAGTTAGTGATATTGAAGATGTGATCTCAATGATAAAGGAACTGGGGGAGCATGTGCAAAATCCTGGACTTTAGACCAAGCAGGACTTGCCCTGGGAAGTGAAAAAAAAGTGCAGCAAAGGAAGAGCAGGACCTGAGCAGAGGGGATTGTGGTAGCAAATGAGGGGAAGGGGAGAGAACAGGCCCCACCACAGAGGATGTATAATCCAGTTTAGAGACTTTGGATGGACCTGAGGGTTTTTGGGAGCCACTGCAGAATATAAAGCAGCAGAGTAACACAATCAGCTTTGTATTTTGTCAGTGGGTTCTTCTGTGAGCCCCTAGAGGGTCCTGCTCCCTGTCTCTGCTCTCATCCCCCTGGGTGGCAGCTCCTTCTTTTTTAATTTGTATGCCTCCGGAGGGCAGGGACTCAGTCTGCTTCCTGCAAGCCCTCAGTCCCCAACAGAGTACCTCAATAAGTGTTTTTTGAGCCATTTAAATGAAGAGAAAGAGAAAACAGGAAATAGCTCAGACAAGAGTGCCAGGCAGGAGTCTGAGCACTTAGCTAATACAGAGTCTTAAATCTTTGCAACAATCCTATGAAGCAGGTGCCATGTTTGCCTCTATTTACAGATGTTGAACCACAGTGCCGAGAGGGGAATTCACTGGCCCAAGGTCACAGTAGTAAATAGCTGATCTGGGAGGTGAGCTCAGGTTACCTGGCTGTGCTGTAAGGTCTGTCCTGCCTGATGAAAGAAATTCTCACCAGGTTGCTAGCTGCTTACCTAGATGAGAGGCGAAGAGTCTCAAACGGTTTTATGCGTCATTTATCTGCCATGCCCTGCTCCCCACCCAACTGAGGAGGCCTGGACAGACTGGAGGCACCACAGGAGAAGAGGGAGCCCACAGGACTTGGTGCTGTTAGCAAAGCCTCTATGTCCATTAAGCTAAATAGAATTAAAGGCTTTTGATGATGCCAGTGAAAGAAGTTCTGTGCCAAGGTATGAAATGCTGAGCAAAGCCTTTACAAACAGATTATTTGATGGGCATTTACATCATATTATACTAAAAGAGTTCCTGGGTCGTCTTCTGCCAAAAGTCCTCTTTTCATTTGGCTGTATTTAATGGCATAGCTACACTTTTTTTTATCATGAGTGGAAATGAGGGTGTGTAACCAGGCCAGAATGGTGGTAATGCTGGTGGAGGTGATGATGGTATGATGGAGACTGACTTGTGATAGAGGTCCATCTGCATCATTGACTAGTGGGATATCAAACTTCAACCTTTATCTGCTTTTGCTATGGATTTCAGGATTTTGATTTCAAATTACATCACTTAAAGTCATACTCTCAATGATCATCTGCTATTACTAATTAAACCATTAATGACAGTCAATCATGTTCATACATTACTTGAAAAAATGATTGGAAAGCTGTCACTTTGGGAAAATGTACTTGGGGATCGGCCCCCTTGTCGAACCTCTGTGTTTCTGTTTCTTTGTGTTCAATCTGCTCTCAACTACCTTGGCATGGCTACACAGAATAAATACAATAATGTGTGTGAAAGGTCACAGGAATAATAATGATGACTATTTGTTTAGCATCTACTCAGTAATAGATCCAGACAGCTCTGATACATCACTAATTCTAAAAACAATTTTCACCTTGATTCAGAAGGTTCATGAACGTATTTGCATTACAAAGAACAGCATTGATTTTAAAGTTATGTACAAAACAAGTGACTTCCCTGGTAGTCCAGTGGCTAAGACTCTGTGCTCCCAAAGCAGGGGGCCTGGGATTGTTCCCTAGTCAGGGAACTAGATCTCACATGCTATAACTGAAAGAGCCTGCATGCTGCAACTAAGACCCAGAGCAGCCAAATAAATGCAAGTTTAAAATAAAAATTAGGTACAAAACAAATAAGAATGTAGACTAAAATGAAGCCAGCAAAAAAAGGGCAGGGGAAGTTGCTGAAAAGGCTATCACAAAGACCTTACATTTCAAGGGTGCAATTTGGGAGCTTAACTTTCTAGCAACCATTTGGAATGAGAAAACCTAGTTACACAGTGTTAATTTCCTTCAGAAAAGAAGCTTGCTGTAATTTGGTAGGCCAGGAGTCCTGCAGATGACCTGAAGGCTACCCTGCCGGGGACTAGGGAGGCAGGTTTGAACTCTCTAACCACAATACCTGTGCTTGTCTCACTGCCCTGTATTCTCGGTCCTTCACTCTGTAAAGCCAGCAGTGGGTGTTACAGACAGAAAACAAACGGGCTGGTCCTAACTCTCTTTAAAAATTTAGCCTCAGGGGATCCCTTGGTGGTCCAGTGGTTAGGACTCGCACTCTCTTTGCTGAGGCCCAGGTTCTATCTCTAGTTGGGGAACCAAGATCCCACAAGCCTTGCAGTATGGCCAGGGAGGAAACAAAACAGAAGCTCCTACCCAGCTTATACAAGTACTGTAAGCAATCTGAAATCTGTAAATGTTGGGGTGCTTTGGATTTGTCCTCAAGCTTGTGTGAGACGTATGCAGCCATCCCTATGACTTGTGGGGTTTGTGGTTGCCTTTCCCAGTCTCTCTCCTCCCTCTTTACTGTGCCCCCTCCTGCCAGCTCCTCAGTGACCAGCTGCTGGAGAGGCTCAGGGTGGGTGGAAGGGGGAGAATGCCGGAGGTGAGGTCTTGAGAAGGGGGCAAAGGGGGCCTGGGTGGGGGAAACAGTGGGACTTTCCCACTCTTCATTCCGAGGGATTTAGATGCTTAAGTGCCTTTCACACTAATCCCTGGAAATCCTGATGCTTTGGGGATGAGGAATTTCTCACTTAGAAGAGAAGACTGGAACTTGATTATTACCCTTCTGGGGGATGTGTGAAGACACATGCTAAATGATGCCTCTGCAGATAAGAAAGTGAGCCTAGCAGTGGGAGGCTCCGTGCCCTGTGCTTACATCTCCTTGTTTAGAATTCTTTCTCTGAGATAGGATATGATCTGCAGGTTCTATTTATCACTGTCAGCTTGAGATGGGGGAAAATGCTCATGCTCTCTTTGCTTATTTAAATTTATCCCTCTTCCTCGATGCCTTGGTCTCCCTTGTTTGAGACAGGTCCATTGCAGGTTACTGGCTTATGCTCAGATGTCAGTGAGACTGTGGGGAGTCACTGTGTGTCAGGACCCTGCTGATTGCTGTACCTGCATCACCTCATTGGCTCATCATAATAGGGACTATTATCTCCAAGTGCACATAAAGAGAGTAGGATATAGGGAGGTTAAAGAAACCTAGGGCTTCCCAGGTGGTGCTAGTGATAAAGAACCCGCCTGTCAGTGCAGGAGATGTAAGAGACACTGGTTCGATCCCTAGGTCAGGGAGATGCCCTGGAAGAGGGAATGGCAACCCACTTCAGTACTCTAGCCTGGAGAATCCCATGGATACAGGAGTCTGGCAGGCTACAGTCCACAGAGTTGAAAAAGAGAACGCACGACTGAGAACTCACATATCCATCCAAAGAAACTACGTAATGTTATTTGTCTTAGAGGTAATGTGGCTGAGATCTGTGCCCGAGACTGTTGGCTTCCAGAATGCACAGGCTGAATCACTAGTTTTTGTAGTCTTCTTTCAACATAAAAATAGTTAGTTGGTGCAAGACAGGAATCCGGGGTTGAGTTAGAACCCCGGTGGCTGTCGTACACATCTGTAAGACCCTTGGTAAGGATGCTGCATCTCTAGGAATCAGTTTTCTCAACCATAAAAAAGGATAATAGTAGTAGTTGCCTACTAGGGTTGATGTGATGGTTAAATGATGCCCCATACAAAGCAAAAGCTCAATAAATTTAGCTGTTTTTAACTTTTGTTTCAGTTCTAGTCTTCCTGTCACTGGGATTCACGGTCACTAAGTAGACAGAGTGATGTGAGAAAAGAAATCAAAGCTCTCGGTTTCTTTTAAGCTGTGCCAGTCCTTCTGACCTATTGCTTAGTTTGAAGTTACACTTAGAAATTTGAGCTCTGTAAATGCATGCATCTATGACTTTTAACAGAACCATTGGTATTTCAGATCTGGAACAGACTAAGTGATCATATAGTCTCAACTTCTCCTTTGAAAGCTCCCTCTCCCCTACCAAAAAACAGTAGTTTAATAAGATAGAAGTTTGTTTGTTCTCACATAAGGTATCAGTAGCCCAGGCTTGTAGGCTAGTGAAACTATTCTCCTTCAAGTGCGTTGCTTTCTCATTGTTAATACAAGACTTCTACTTTGTGGTCCAAGATGGCTGCTCCAGCTCCAGCAATCACAACTTTAATCCAAACCTTTGGGGAAAGGAAAAAGAAAGAAACAGACATTACACTTATATACATCATGGAAGTTATTTGAGTCATATTATATATGTATAATGATTTATACATGTAAGAATTTACATAAATAAGGATCACACAAGTCATATTCACTTATATCCCATTGATTAAAATTTGGTGTATATTTGTATCTAGTTATGAGAGGCCTTCAGGGAGTGTAGTATTTATTCTGGTGGCTATGTACCCAGCCAGGTTATATTTGGGAGAGTTCTATCATAGAGGAATAAAGGGAGAATGCATCTCTGGAGACACCCAGCAGGTTTTGCCACACTAAGATAGCACAGTACTTTTCCTATAACATCCAAACAGAGATGCATCACCCCCCTCCAACCTATGTTCTCTCCATAGCACCACAAATTTAGGTTACATTTCTCTTAGGTTCTTAATAAGATTTCCTGAAGAATTCTTGTCACAAGGGGTAGCAGCTGGCAAGTTCCAGTCTCAGACAAGTTGGCAAGAGTACAGACAGAGAGTGGATGAGAATAAAATGGGGAGAGAACCAGGGCAGTGGTAATACAAATGCCTTCTGCCTGGCTAGGTCCCTCCTGTTGAGAAAACCCTTGTCTACGCTTGGAACATGCTGAAGCACCATACTGCCCACTGCCAAGGCCACAGGGAGAAATGGGTTTGTACAGTGCTGAGAGACAAGGACAAGAACTTCTGGGAAGATCAGACATTTGTAGAAACACCCTCTATTCTGTAAATATAAAATGATTTGCTGCTAAGATGGGTAGATAGCTCTAAATTTAGCAGGCAGCCAGAGCAGTCCCACTGGCCTAAAAACAGCAGCCCAGGATTCCACAAAAAGCCATATGAAGAGGGGCTGGATCTAGAGTTAACAAAGGGCAGAAATGTGGAGCCTTCAATATGTTGGGGTCACTGAGACTTGATTAGGATATGAGAGTGAGAGAGGGGTGTGTTTGTGTGTGTATGTATAGGGAAAAAGGGAGGGAGAAATGTGTTGAAGGGGAAGCAAAGAAAGATAGAAACGGGGAGGGAAAAGTGCTAGTTGCTCAGTCGCATCTGACTCTTTGCAACCCCTTGTTCCTCTGTCCATGGGATTTTCCAGGCAAGAATATTGGAGTGGGTAACCATTTGCTTCTCCAGGGAATCTTCCCTGGAGATTCAGGGATTGGACCTGAGTCTCCTGCATTGGCAGGCAGATTCTTTACCACTGCGCCATCTGGGAAGCCCAACTCCATGCCAGGCTCCTCTGTCCATGGAACTTCAAAGGCAAGAATACTGGAGTGGGTTGCCATTTCCTGCTCCAGGGCATCTTCCTGACCCCAGGAATAGAACTCAGGTCTCCTACATTGCAGGCTGATTCTTTATCATCCGAGCCACCAGGGAACCTTGCTATGAGGAAGGAAAGCCAAAACAAAGATGGGAAAGTGAGTATGAGAGAGGAAAGTATGAGTATTATGGAAATAGGGGTGTTTGAGAGAGAATAGAAAGATAGATGGATAGAAAGAAGGGAGGAAGGAAATAAAAAGGGAGAGAAGAGCAGAGGGAGGGAAAGAGAGCAGGAAAGGGAAAAAAGTGGAAGGAAGGAAAGAGGGAAGGAAGGGAGAGAGGTGCTGTTGCCTGTGTGTGCACACTGGGAAGCAGAGAGTTGAGTGAACAAGGTGCTGCAAACCTTGGCTATCACTTAAGATGAAAAACTAACCCTCCCCGCAGTAGACCAGCTCTAACGGTGGCACCTCTAGGTCCCAGGAAGAAGTGAGGACTCACTGAAGTTCTTCCTGCATCACCACTCCCCTGAGCATGCTCCTAAGCCTACATCATTCTCATCTCACCCAACCTTCACCCCAGTGGAGGAGCCTCTTGGGAAACTGTGGAATCAGTTCGCTCATGTCATTGGCCGTGCTTTGGCCAAGGAAACCAGGGGCTTCAGTCTGCCACGTGTTTTCAGTGT
This sequence comes from Antilocapra americana, assembly GCA_007570785.1. Taxonomy (NCBI): domain Eukaryota; kingdom Metazoa; phylum Chordata; class Mammalia; order Artiodactyla; family Antilocapridae; genus Antilocapra; species Antilocapra americana. The sequence continues at coordinate 28,236,456 of ML663562.1, read as the reverse complement.
GCTGGCTGCCTGAGAACACATCTGTCAACCTTAACATCAGAGAACAAAAGCTTGGGTTTGACATGAAAAGGACAGCAAAAGAACAGCCCTGACCTGACCGCCATGTGGCATTCCTAAGCGTGCAGAGATTCGGCCTGGAAGATACGCACTGTACTTGAAAGAAGTCTTTTATCCAGGCAAGAAGGGATAAACACATCTGTATGGCATTGATTTTTTTTTTTCTTCCTACTTTCTTTCTGGGATTTGGAGCTGGGCTGGGGGAAGGAACAATGAAAACATTTGAAGCATCTGACACTGAGTCGGGTTTGTGGGTAGGCAGCGTTTGGGGGGAAATGAAAGGTGAAATGCCAAATTTAGTTTGGCTCTTCTTTCTTTCTGGCGCCATTTTTCTCTCTCCTACTCGACCCGTTATTTTCCTTTTAGCAACGGGTGAGGGGGTGGATCATGTAGCACTCCTACTTAGCACATACATAGCTTGCCTTGTCTTGAAAGGGAAACATACATTGACAACGGAAACCTCACAATCTCCAGAGTGGAAGGCAACCTTAGGGTTCTGGCTTCCAGGATGTTTATGTTGGTTACCGTTTGGTATACTGAACACCAACCGGGATCCCTTGGCTCACAGCTAAAATGGAAAGGGGATCCATAGGCATGACGCCTCTGATGGAAACACAAAAGCTGTAGCTCTACAAGAGCAAACAGCTATATTTAAGAAGAAGTAAGTCATTTGTACAAGGGTGTGGCTAAGTATAGCCAACCAGTCTTTCTTAGTTTCATTAATTTTAGCTTTCAAAAATAGATTGTTGTAAGACATAAGCAAAAATAAAGTATGTAGGTGAAAGAGCCCGATACATAGGAATTTAGCAAATAGTAAGTAATACACACTTTCTTATTTCCTGCTAGTGTATCTTCAACTAGAATGTAAGCTTCTAGAATGTATATGGGCTTCATTGGTGGCTCAACAGTAAAGAATCTGCTTGCAAAATGCAGGAGACACAGGAGATGTGGGCTTGATCTCTGGGTCAGGAAGAGCCCCTGGAGGAGGGCATGGTAACCCCTTCTAGTATTCTTGCCTGGAGAATCCCCATGGTCAGAGGAGCCTGGCAGGCTACAGTCCAGTGAATCACAAAAAGTAGGACAGTGAAGTGACTAAGCAGGCATTAAGAGTGTGTATATATTAATTTGGGAATTTCTCTAATACTTAGTTTTAGTACTTTGTAAACTTAAACATTTCAAGGTGAAAAGACAGCCGTCAGAATGGGAGAAAATAATAGCCAATGAAGCAACGGACAAACAATTAATCTCAAAAATATACAAGCAACTCCTGGAGCTCCATTCTAGGAAAATAAACAACTCAATCAAAAAGTGGGCCAAAGAATTGAACAGATGTTTCTCCAAAGAAGACATAAAAATGGCTAACAAACACATGAAAAGATGCTCAACATCACTCATTATCAGAGAAATGCAAATCAAAACCACAATGAGATATCACTTTACACCACTCAGAATGGCTGCAATCCAAAAATCCACAAGTAATAAATGCTGGAGAGGATGTGGAGAAAAGGGAACTCTCTTACACTGTTGGTGGGATTGCAAACTAGTACAGCCTCTATGGAAAACTGTGGAGGTTCCTTAAAAAACTGCAAATAGTCCTGCCATATGACCCAGCAATCCCACTGTTGGGCATATATACCGAGGAAACCAGAATTGAAAGAGACACGTGTACCCCAATGTTCATTGCTGCATTGTTTACAATAGCCAGGACATGGAACCAACCTAGATGCCCATCAACTGATGAATGGATAAGAAAGCTGTGGTACATATACACAATGGAATATTACTCAGCATTAAGGAAAAATTCATTTGAATCAGTTCTACTCAGATGGACGAAACTGGAGCCCATTATCCAGAGTGAAGTAAGCCAGAAGCAAAAACAACAATACAGTATATTAATGCATATATATGGAATTTAGAAAGACGGTAACGAGAACCCAGCATGCGAGACAGCAAAAGGAACGCAGATGTATAGAATAGACTCAGGGCCTCTATGGATGAAGGAAAGGGTGGGATGATATGGGAGAAGGGCATTGAAACATGTTAATTATCATATGTCTAAGCAATAGCCGGCCCAGGATTGATGCTTGGGACTGGTGCAACGAGATTTCCCGGGGGGAGGGAGGAGGGAGGGGGGTTCTGGAGGGGGAGCATATGTGAACCCATGGTGATATCATGTCATTGTTTGGCAAAACTAATAAAAAAAAATGTTTAATAAAAAAAAAAGGGGAAAAAAAAAGCAGAGGCATTACTTTGTCAACAAATTCCATCTAGTCAAGGCTATGGTTTTCCCACTGGTCATGTATGCATGTGAGAGCTGGACTATAAAGAAAGCTGAGTGCCGAAGAATTGATGCTTTTGAACTGTGGTGTTGGAGAAGACTCTTGAGAGTCCCTTGGACTACAAGGAGATCCAACAAGTCCATCCTAAAGGAGATCAGTCCTGGGTATTCATTGCAAGAACTGATGTTGAAGCTGAAACTCCAATACTTTGGCCACCTGATGAGAAGGGCTGACTCATTAGAAAAGACCCTGATGCTGGGAAAGATTAAGGGCAGGAGGAGAAGAGGATGACAGAGGATGAGATGGCTGGATGGCATCATCGACTCTATGGCCGTGGGTTTGGGTGGACGCCGGGAGTTGGTGATGGACAGGGAGGCCTGGAGTGCTGCGATTCATAGGGTTGCAAAGAGTCGGACACGACTGAGCACAGAACTGAACTGTATGAGCTCCTTATATATTTTGGATATTATCCCCTGACAAGACATATGCTTTACAAATGTTACCTCCCATTTCTTGAGTTCTCCCTTCATTTTGTTGTTTTTCTTTTTTCTTGTTGTGTAGAAACTACTAAGTGTGACAGCGTGCCACTGTCTGTTTTTACTTTTGTTGGTTGTGCTTTTGGTGTCAAATTCAAAAAATCATTGCTATGACCTATGTCAGGGTGCTTTCACCTATATTTTTAGGATGTTTATGTCTTATGTTTTAAGTCTTTAATGCATTTTGAATTGATTTTGTGCATGGTATAAAATAAGCATCGTATTTTATTTTTTGCATATGGATATCCAGCTTTCCCAGTATCATTTATTAAAAAGGCTATCCTAGCCTTTTGTGTATTCTTGGTACCGTTGTCAATGATTAGTTGAACATGTATGCTTGGTTTTATTTCTGAGCTCTCTATTCTGTCCCATTGGTCCAAATGTCTATTTTTAAACTGCTACCATATTGTTTTAATTTTTATCAAATTAATAATTTGAATTGAGTAAGTGTGATGCCTTCAGTTTTGTTCTTACTTATGATTGCCTTAGCTATTTGGGTTCTTGTGGTCTCCACATAAATTGTTCTATTTTTGTGAAAAATGCTATTGGAATTTTGATAGAGATTGCCTTGAATCTGTATACTGCTTTGAGAAGTAAATACATTTTAGCAATTTTATACTTCTAATTCATGAACATGAACTATCTTTCCAAAAAAAAAAAAGTGGGCCAAAGAACTTAATAGACATTTCTCCAAAGAAGACATAAAAATGGCTAACAAACACATGAAAAGATGCTCAACATCACTCATTATCAGAGAAATGCAAATCAAAACCACAATGAGGTACCACTTTACACCAGTCAGAATGGCTGTAATCCAAAAATCTACAAGCAATAAATGCTGGAGAGGATGTGGAGAAAAGGGAACCCTCTTACACTGTTGGTGGGAATGCAAACTAGTACAGCCAATATGCAAAACAGTGTGGAGATTCCTTAAAAAACTGCAAATAGACCTGCCATATGACCCAGCAATCCCACTGCTGGGCATACACACCGAGGAAACCAGAATTGAAAGAGACACGTGTACCCCAATGTTCATTGCTGCATTGTTTACAATAGCCAGGACATGGAAGCAACCTAGATGCCCATCAACTGACGAATGGATAAGAAAGCTGTGGTACATATACACAATGGAATATTACTCAGCATTAAAAAAAAATTCATTTGAAGCAGTTCTACTCAGGTGGACGGAACTGGAGCCTATTATCCAGAGTGAAGTAAGCCAGAAGGAAAAACAACAATACAGTATACTAACACATGTATACGGAATTTAGAAAGATGGTAACGAGAACCCTGCATGCGAGGGAGCAAAAGGAACGCAGATGTATAGAACAGACTCGTGGACTCTGTGGAAGAGGGCAGGGGTTGGATGATGTGGGAGAATGGCATTGAAACATGTCGATTGTCATGTGTGGGATCAGTCACCGACCCAGGGCTGATGCTCGGGGCTGGTGCACCGGGATCTCCCAGGGGGAGGGACTCGAGGGTGGGGAGAGGGAGGGGGGTTCTGGAGGGGGAGCATATGTAGACCCATGGCGGTTTCATGTCATTGTATGGCAAAACCAACACAATAAAATAAATAAATAAATAAATAAATAAAAATAAAATTCCTTACTAAATGTGCCGTTGTTGTTTCTAATAAATGTTTTCTATTTTTTAAGATCAATTGTAGGGTGTCTTTTTTTGGAAGTAGTCCTTGAGCTCTTGAAGTCTTTTTTAAAAAATAACAGTTTAAGATATAATTCACATCCCATAAAATCTGCCCTGTCAAAGTGTAAAATTCAGTGGTTTCTAGTACATTCACAGAGTTGTACATCTATCACCACTCTCTAATTCTGAAACATTTCATCAGCCCAAATAGAAACCCTATACCCATTACCACTAACTTCTCCATGCCTTCTCCCTCTCCTTGCTGGTCAAGGCAGCCACCACTTTATTTCTGTCTTTATAGATTTACCTTTTGTGGCTATTTCATATAAATGGAATCATATAGTATGTGGTCTTTTGTGACTGGCTTCTTTCATTTGCCATGTTTTCAAGGTTTATCCAGGTAGCAGAATCTCATTCCTTTTCATGGCTGAATAACATTCCATTTTATAGATATACCACATTTTGATCATTCATCAGTTGAACATTTGGGGGTGTTTCTGTTTTTTGGTTTTTATGGATAATTCATCTGTGTACATTCATGTACTAGTTTTTGTGTAGAAATAGTTTCAGTTCTTTTTGGACATCTACCCAGGAGTAGAGTTGCTAGGTCTTATGATGACTCAATGTTTAATTTATTGAGGAACTGCCAAACCGTTTTCCAAAGTGGCTGCACTATATATTCCTGCCAGCAACATAAGAGTTCCAATTTTTCCACGTATTTGCCAATATTGGCTATTATCTTTATTATATCCAGCCTAGTGTGTATGAAGTGATATCTCATTGTGGTTTTGATTTATATCTCCCTGAAGACTAATAATTTTGAGCTTCTTTTTGTAGGCTTGTTGGTCATTTGTATATGTTCCTTGGAGAAATGCCTCTTCAAATTCTTTGCCCAGTTTTAAATTGAATAGTGTTTTTATTGTTGAATTGTGATTTAAAACATATTCTTTTCTATTTTTTGAAAGAGTGTGTGAAGAAATGGTATTAATTCCTCACATGTTTGGTGGAATTCCCCTGTGATTTTTTTGAGCCTGGGCTTTTCATTGTAGGACTTTTGATGGTTAGTGTAATCTCCTGCTACAATTCAGGTTTTCAAGTTTGTTCTTGAGTCAGTTTTTGTAGTTGTGTCTTTCTCATAGCTCAGTTGGTAAAGAATCTGCCTGAAATGCAGGAGACCCCAGTTAGATTCCTGGGTCAGGAAGATCCGCTAGAGAAGGGATAGGCTACCTCTCCAGTGTTCTTGGGCTTCTCTTGTGGCTCAGCTGGTAAAGAATCCATTTGTAATGAGGGAGACCTGGGTTTGATCCCTGGGTTGGGAAGATCCCTTGGAGAAGGGAAAGTCTACCCACTCCAGTATCCTGGCCTGGAGAATGTCATGGACTATACAGTCCATGGTGTCGCAAAGAGTTGGACGTGACAGTGACTTTCACTTAGACATAGGAGTTTTTTTCATTTAATTTATATTATTTAATTTGCTGGCAAATAATTATTTATGTGATCACCTTAGAATCTCTTATTTCTGTAAGGTAGGTAATGATATCTCCTATTTCATTCCTGATTTTAGTAATTTGACTGTTCCCTCTTTGTCTTGGTCAGTCTACTTAATGGTCTGTCATTTTGTTGATCTTTTCAAAGAAACAACTTTTAATTTTACTGGTTTTCTTTATTGTTTTCTTTCTCTATTTCATTCATTTCCACTCTAATCTTTATTATTTTTTTTTCCTTCTGCTTGTTTTGGGTCTAACTGGTGCTTCCTTTTCCAGTTTCCCAAGGTAGAAAGTTAGGTTATTGATTTAAGATCTTTCCACTTCTTTTTAAACATAGGCATTTACAACTATTCATTTCCTTCTCAGTATTGTTTTGGCTGCATTCCATACATTTCGGTATATTGTGTATTTTGTTTTCATTTGTCTCAGAGAATTTTCAAATTTCTCTTTGATTTTTTTCTTTGAGCCAATTTTTTTGGGCTAGGAATGCCTTGTTCCACGACCACATATTTGTCAGTTTCCCAAATTTACTTCTGTTTTTGATTTCTAATTTCTGTCTGTTGTGGTTATACAATATACTTTATATAATTTCAAATGTTTAAAGTTGTTTATTGAGACTTGTTTTATGACTCAGTATGTAGTCTATCCTGGGGAACCTTCCATGCACTGAAAAGAATATGCATTTTGCTAGTGGCTAGTGTTCAATAGTTGTCAGTTAGGTCTAGTTGATTTTAAAGTGTTGTTCAAGTTTTCTGTTTCTTTGTCAGTGTTCTGCTCATTATTGAAATGAATCCATCAAAAATGGATATCTTAATCTTTTATAGAAAGAGGGGGATATTGAAAGTATTTAGTTATTGTTGAATTGTCTATTTCTCCCTTTAAATTTGTTTTTGCTTCATGGATTTTGAGGTTCTCTTGTTAGCTACATGTATTTTATATGATTGTTACAATTTCCTAAAGGATTGTTCCTTTAATAATTATAAAATATTTCTCTTTGTCCCAAGTAACAATTTTTGTATTCAAGTCTATTTTGTCTGACAGAACACAAATATTCCAGTGCTTTTGGATGCTGTTTGCTTAGTATTTATTTTTCCATCAACCTATTTGCACTGTTAAATATAAATTATGTCTCTTTCTGCAGCATATAGTTAGATAACTTTTCTCTCATACATTCTGCCAGCCTCTGACTTTTTACTGGATTCTGTTGTCCTTATAAATTCAATGTAAGTACTACTCCTGGCCTTTTAAAGTGTCATTTCTCAATGTTTCCTTGCTGTTCTTGTCTCTCATTACACTTGTAAAACATTTAAATAAAATTGACATTGTCTCCTTGAATTCAGTGACATATTCATCTTTGTATCCTTAGTGGCTATTATCATGCCTTGTAGGGACACTCTTAATGTTTGATGAATAAATGGTGAAATTTAAGGATTGTATAATTTAATTAAACTTGTTGAGAATTTTCCCTTAAGGATAGAAATTTTTCATATCCATGAGCAAGTTTGCTTCTGTTTTATAAATAAGTTCACTTATATCTTAAAAAAAATCTTTCATTTTGTGTTGGAGTGTAACTGATTAACAAGTTTCAGGTGTACAGGAAAGGGACTCAGCCATACATATACATATATCTGATATGACATTTACTTCATCTCCTTTTAATAAAGATGCATTTCTTACCACTAATGCATAATTATATTGGGGAAACTGAGTCAATATCCCATAATTGTAAACATGTTGCTAGTATAAAGCAGGCACCACCATAGAGGTAAGAATAAAAAAAATCCAACCTCTCTAGAACTGAACTGACTCAACTAACTCAATTAAAGGGTAGAACTTGGAACAGAGAGGACAGATCCCTGGTTAGGTCTGTCCAGGAGAGCAAGAGACAAGTGGAAATGAGAGACAAGCCTTATTTCTATATCAGTATGGTGATGCTGTCTCCTGATACATGTAGCCCAGTGGATGTTAGGATTCACTGGTGTCACCACGTATGTTACTTCCTTTTTAGGTAGACTATATAGGAGTGGAGAGAGAAACTGGATGAAATCACTATGTACTATTAGGTTGGTTCCAATGTAATTATGGTTTCAGACCATGAATTTCATTATAACTAGTCTCCAACACATTTTTATTAATCAAAATAGGAACCATTACAATCAACACATTGGATGAACTCTTGGAAAGCATTTTCTGCATCCTGCTGGCTGTGTTTTTCCTGCAGAAAGTTGTTAAGATGCTTGAAGAGGTGGTACTTGGTTGGCAAGAGGTCAGGTGAATATGGCAGATGAGGCAAAACTTTGTAGCCCAATTCATTCAACTTTTGAAGAGTTGGACGTGCGACACACAGTCAGGCATTGTCATGAAGAATTGGGCCCTTTCTGTTGACTGATGCTGGCTGCAGGTGTTGCAGTTTTCAGTATATCTCAATGATTTGTTGAGCATACATCTCAGATGTAATGGTTTCACCAGGGTTCAGAAAGTTGTAGTGGATCAGATGGGCAGCAGATCACCTAACAGTGACCAGGACCTTTTTTTGGTGCAAGTCTGACTCTTGAGAGTCAGGCACGACTGAGTGACTAAACTGAACTGGCTTTGGGAAGTGCTTTGGAGCTTCTTCTTGGTCCAACCACTGAGCTGGTCATTGCTGATTGATATATACAATCCACCTTTTGTCACACATCACAATCTGATTGAGAAATGGTTTGTTATTGTGGTGCAGAATAAGAGAAGACCACACTTCAAAATGATGATTTTTTGATTTTTGGTCAGCTCATGAGGCTCACTTATTGAGCCTTTTAACCTTTCCAATTTGCTTCAAATGCTGAATGACCATAAAATGGTTGATGTTGAATTCTTGGACAACTTTTTGTGTAGTTGTAGGAGTTTCAATGATCCTCTCAACTGGTCATTGTCAGCTTCCCATGGCTGGCCACTATGCTCCTCATCTTCAAGACTCTTGTCTCCTTTGCAAAACTTCTTGAACCACCATTGTACTGTACGTTCATTAGCAGATCCTGGGCCAAATGTGTTGTTGTTGTGAGTTGTCTCCTCTGCTTTATGACCCGTTTATGAACTCAAAAAATAAAATCACTCAAATCTGCTTTTTGCTTAATATTATTTCTGTAGTCTAAAATAAATATAAAATAAACAGAAAGTAGTAAGCCATTAGCAAAAAAACAGAAAATGAGAAATAAGTGTTAAAATTATAAGATAACCACATTTTTTAAAAAGAATGTATTCCAATATTAAAGGCAAATTTCAACAATGCAAAACTGCAATTTCTTTTGCACCAACCTAATACCTTCTCCTGGGGAGTGGAATAGACGTTCCCTCATTTCAAAATGCTTTTTAGGAAATCTCCATACTCAGACTGGCTTGAGTACAGAGTTTATGGGCCCATGTAAACTGAGAAAGCTCAAGATTCTCTAGGAGCTTGGCTGATGCCGCAAGAACTGACTTTCTCTTCATAGCTCTACTTTCAACAAGATGGCTTCAGTCTCAGGTTCTTCAAGGAGGCCTTTGATGCTCTAAGCTCACATACTCCTAGACTTAAGTCCTGCAGAAAAGAGTATGTGTTTTTCTTTTGGGAAGTCCTAATAAGAGAATTATTATATTTCAAAGATTCCGATTAGGTCATATATCTACACCTGAATGAATCTCTGTGCCTAGAGCCATATAATGACCTGGGTAGCCACCTCTGGATATGGCATGGCATCAACTCCATCCTAAATGTATATGAGTTAAGTAGGGGACAGGACTTCCCTGATGACTCAGATGATAAAGAATCTGCCTTCGATGCAGGACACCTGTTTTGATCTCTGAATCAGGAAGATCCCCTGGAGAAGGGAATGGCAACCTACTCACTCCAGTATTCTTACCTGGAGAATTCCATGGACTGAGGAGTCTGGCAGGCTACAGTCCATGGGGTCACAGAGTTGGACACGACTAAGCACACACACATGCATGTAGGGACAGGTGGCTATAGAGAGGACTATCAGGGTACCATTCAAGAAAAATAATAAAAACGGAAGAGACAGATGTTCACTTTACTTACCTTCAGTGGAAGTGTAAGAATTGTGATGATTTTCCCACAAATGCCATTGAGATTTGTGTTGTCTAGTATGATAAGATTATTGTTACAGCTTAGATGGAGTGAGTTTAAATTGAGGTATAGAATAGACATTGAGTTTTAAAGATTTGATTAGAAAAAAAGAATAGGAAAGTTGAAAGTGAAAGTCGCTCAGTCAGGTCCTACTGTTTGAGACCCATGGACTATACAGTCCATGGAATTCTCCAGGTCAGAATACTAGAGTGGGTAAACTTTCTTTTCTCTAGGGGATCTTCCCAACCCAGGGATCAAACCCAGGTCTCCTGCATTGCAGGCAGATTCTTTACCAGCTGAGCCACAAGGGAAGCCCAAGAATACTGGAGAGGGTAGCCTATCCCTTTTCCAGTTAATCTTCCCAACCCAGGGATTGAACCAGGGTCTCTTGCATTACAGGTGGATTATTTACCAACTGAGCTATCAGGAAAAAGAATATCTCCTTAATAATTTCCTTAGGGACTTCCCTGGTGGCCCAGTGATTTAGACTCCACACTTCCCTTATAGGGGGTGTGGGTTTGAGCCCTGGTTGGGGAACTAACATTCCACATGCCACATGGCATGGCCAAAAAAAAAGGAAATCAAAGACTGGATAAAAAGATAATTTCCTTCTGTTGTTTACATGTTGAAATAATTTTGAATATACTAGATTAAAGACAATATATCATTAAGATGAAATTCACTGATTTATTTTTATTTTTGCAATGTGGTTACTAGAAGACTTAAAGTTACATTTTGAGGCTCATGTTATATTTCTGCTGGACAGTGCTGTTTTCAGTTCAGTTCAGTTCAGTCTCTCAGTCGTGTCTGACTCTCTGCGACCTTATGGACTGCAGCATGCCAGGCTTCCTTGTCCATCACTATTTCCCAGAGTTTGCTCAAACTCATGTCCATCGAGTTGGTGATGTCATCCAACCATCTGGTATTCCCATCTCTTGAAGAATTTTCCACAGTTTATTGTGATCCACACAGTCAAAGGCTTTGGCATAGTCAATAAAGCAAAACTAGATGCTTTTCTAGAATTCTCTTGCTTTTTCGATGATCCAGCAGATGTTGGCAATTTGATCTCTGGTTCCTCTGTGTTTTCTAAATCCAGCTTGAACATCTGGAAGTTTACGGTTCACGTACTGTTGAAGCCCAGCTTGGAGAAATTTAAGCATTACTCTGCTAGTGTGTGAGATGAGTGCAATTGTGCAGTAGTTTGAACATTATTTGGCATTGCCTTTCTTTGGGATTAGAATGAAAACTGACCTTTTCCAGTCCTGTGGCCACTGCTGAGGTTTCCAAATTTGCTGGTATATTGAGTGCAGCACTTTCACAGCATCATCTTTCAGGATTTGAAATAGCTCAACTGGAATTCCACCACCTCCACTAGCTTTGTTTGTAATGATGTTCCTAAGGCCCCTTGACTTTGCATTCCAGGATGTCTGGCTCTAGGTGAGTGATCATACCATTGTGGTTATCTGGGTTATGAAGATCTTTTCTGTATAATTCTTCTGTGTATTCTTGCCACCTCTTAATATATTCTGCCTCTGTTAGGTCCATACTATTTCTGTCCTTAATTGTGCCCATCTTTGCATGAAATATTCTCTTGGTATCTCTAATTTTCTTGAGGAGATCTCTAGTCTTTCCCATTCTATTGTTTTCCTCTATTTCTTTGCACTGATCACTGAGGAAGGCTTTCTTATCTCTCGATGCTATTCTTTGGAACTCTGCATTCAAATGGGTATATCTTTCCTTTTCTCTTTTGCCTTTAGCTTCTCTTCTTTTCTCAGCTATTTGTAAGGCCTCTGCAAACAACCACTTTGCCTTTTTGCCTTTCTTTTTCTTGGGGATGGTCTTGATCATTGTCTCCTGTACAAAGTCACGAAACTCCATCCATAGTTCTATCAGATCTAATCCCTTGAATCTATTTGTTACTTCCACTGTATAGTTGTAAGGGATTTGATTTAGGTCATACCTGAATGGCCTAGTGGTTTTCCCTATTTCAATTTCAGTCTGAATTCGGCAATGAAGAGTTCATTATATGAGCCACATGATATGAGCCCATCTAGTGCTGTTCTAGATGTTTCTGAAGCCTTCTTTCTACTGGCATTTCTCTTGAGATCCAAGACTGTGTCTTATTTGTTATTTCTTTAACATAGGGCCTGTATATACTATTGGCTTAATAAATATTGTACTTTTAGAATAAATGAGGGCTGTCTGTGTTAAATAATTACCCGTTTTCAATAAGATGAGTGCAAATTTCCTTAAAAATCTTACTCCAACATTGTATTCCAAGCTTATTTTCCATGGTAGGTTGAACTACAACTCATGGGGTACATTATGTTCAAACTGGCCTCTGTCCACTTCCTTCACAATCCAGCCTACAGAGACAATGAAGCCCATGACAGAGAAGAAAGAAGTAGATAAGAAGGATTTTGGCAATAAAGTAAGCTGTCATATTAAGAGCTGTTCATCTCTTGATGTTTAAGGCCACAGCTAGTGAACCCTCATTCTCTGAAGAAGTGCAGATTTTTAGGAAATGACTTGAGCACCCCTCCATCCCCCTCATGATGCCAATCTTGGACTTAACTCAATTTGGACTTCCTGAAACTCTTCCTGATGTTCCCAGAGTTCATAAATACACTTGTTCCCTCTTTGCCTTAAACTAATTCACCTGAACTCTAGTCACTGGTCTTCAACAAGAAGAATCCCAGGATGAGGCTCACTGCATGATGAGTTCTGTAGTCTTAGTCCAGAGAGCAAGACAGCAGGAACGAGGACCCAGATCTTTGGTGACATGATCAGTGCCCTTCCCACCTATGCTGGGCCATGAGAGAGAATACTGAAGAAATGCCCTGCAGTCTGTATACAAGGTGGTATCTGGTTTCACTCTTCAGGCAGTTTTCCTATGGGGGGAAGTGGGATAGATCGCGGGCACAGGGTCATGGCCTCTGTCGTGCCTGTACTTGTTCAATGAGCTTTGAGCCATTGTCTTAGTCCCCCAGGAAACAATGTATTCATTAATGTTTCCTGTGATGTTTTTCTTCATTTTAGGAAAAGTGGGGAGAGTACAATACTGTCCTTCCTAGAGGGAGAATGTCTCCCTGGGCTCAGGTCTGTAGTATTCTATAGAGCTGATTCCGGCTACATCGCAGAGGTCAGCAAGCACACCTATAGTCTGAAAGCCAAGAGTCCTCACAATGCACATCCAGTACAGAAAAGTTCAGTTACTGAGTTCAGGCATAGGTGGAGCCAGGTGCAGATGTGGTTTTATCATGAAGTGACTTCTCTCCATCTCTCTTTTTCTTCGTATTGACTTCTTTCTCAACACAGGGTTCTTTACTCCTGTGATAACCCCATGGCAGCTCTAGATTTATAGATTCACAATTGAATGACTCTTCCTTGATCATGCCAGCAACATTTCTAGGATTAGCTTTAATGGGACACACTTGTGTTTCATTTCCATTGTTGAGCCATTTCTTTGGTTTGGTATTTGTTAAAGGTTTGTTGTAAACCTTTCAACCAAAATACATTGGTTGACTGCTTTCCATGTGGTAGCAGTATTTTAGGTTACTGGGGACATCACATCAAAAAGACATAGAAGATCCCTGCATTCATTCCAGATGTAGGAGATATGCACACATATACCTCCCAAAAGAAAAGTGAGTAAACAATAAGAAAAGACATCAGATGAGGGCTGTGCAGGAAAATAAAATAAGAAGGAAGATATGATTAAAAGTGACTGGGCTTCTACTTCAGATTGGGTGAAGCAGATTTGACCACCACTCACTCAGTCACCATTGTCAACTGGCACCTGATTGGTAATACAGCGTTGATCCCTGTGTCATAAAGGCAGAGCAGTAGTCCATCCAAACCAAGTACCTGAGAGGAGAGGGAGAGAAAGAGAGCCACTTTCCCAGGAAAAACTAGAGTGCTAGCTCTAGAATCACAGAGATTGAATACTGCACAGGGAAAAATCATAGTTTCAGAATATAGGAATTATCAAAAAGGTAATAAAACAATTTTATTTATAATTTTTATTAATATTTAAATATTATGTAATATTCACATATTACAATCAATGAATTCAGCAGTATTTTCTTAAGTTGAATTTGTTTTGTAAGGTCAACATCATCACAGTAAGCACAGTTGTGAAAACAACTTTTTTTTTCATTGGAGTATAATGGCTTTACAATGTGTTAGTTTCACATATACCTGTGAATCAGGTATATGTATATATATGTATACATATATTCCCCCCCAGCTCAACATCCTGCCCCTCTAGGTCATCACAGAGCACTGAGCTGAGCTCCCTGTGTTAGTAGGATAGCAACTTCCTACTAGCTAGCTATTTTATACATGGTAGTATATATACATCAGTGCTACTCTCTCAACTTACTCCACCTTCTCCTGAGAACAACAATTTGAAGAACCTCATGTGAGATCTATCTTGAGTGTCACCAAATGCAATCCAAATCATTTTTTGCTGTCACTAGTTCTCCTTGAGGTAAAGAGTAGATTCCATGTGGTGGGTGACCAGGGCTTTTTAAAAAGACAGAAGAGCACATTTGCCTGTTCCTTCCAAGCACTTGTCCATTTGAATTCTGATCCTACTGCAAACAACCCTTTGAAGGAAAAAACTCCCAACCTCGAAAGAATAGAAGCATGTTCAGCTATATGGTAGACATATCCACATAGGAGAGAAACTTTTCTACCCCAGAAAGCAATAGCATTCACAGATTTTGCTCTTGGAGGCTCTGGGCATAAGCAAACAAACTATTCAACTCACTTGTCCAAGTTAAATGTATTTATCAGATTCCCATGTTTCTCCAAGATGTTCTTGCTTTACTCTTGTGTATCTAAAAGGATCATTGATACGGCTTTCTTAAAAAAAAAAGAAAAGAAAGAAACCACAAACTCCCCACCTCCTAAAAATAGATTAGCCAATCCCAAAGGAGAGATCAGATTTTGGGCATATTTGTAACCCGATACATTCAGAGTCCTCCACTGATGATTCCACCTAATGCTTACATTTCTCTCCTTCATTGCTAGCCAATGTATTGTTGGCTTCAGCTTGAACAAGTTCTCCCCTATCCCTTGTATATTCTGTGCCAATTCAGCCTCCACATTTTTATTTATGTTGTGATACCACTGGATTCCTTCTTTGTTTCTCTCCAAATCCCATCTATCCTTCAAGGGTCTACTTAAAGTCAAAGAAATCCCTCCAGAAAAACCAGCCCACTGGATTTCCATAATGCTTTGTTTCTCTCAACAATTTGGATTTGTTATCTAAATCGCAGACAGGAAAAATGAGGTGAAACCTTTATGATCTAACTTCATTCTTTTCGAGAGGGAACAGCTTTGGCTAAAAACACCTTGACATATCCATTAAGGGAATTGCAAGTCCCAAAGCATGGGTTTTGGAGGGCTCATGGACAGAGAGAAAGCTTCTCTCAGAAGCTGTGCGTGAGAGAAAAGAGAGGCATTTGTTTCCTGCCTCTGAGAGGAGGTGGGGTTAGAGAAGAGAAGAGAGGTTGTGGGAAGGAATGAGGAAGAGAGGGAGGAACCATGACATCATCAAGGTGGAGCCTTTGAGAGGTGAAGAGCAGATTCTCGTGGTGGGTGATCAGGGCTTTTTAGAAAGAGTTGTATCTTGTGCTCCTCCCAATGTCATCTGTGCTGTATTGTAATCCCTTTCTTTGTCTTCCTCCACATCTTTAAAAAAGTCTGCCATTCTTACAAGTGCTTTGAATGGGCAAGTTTTGGGAAGAAGTGGAAGAAAGAGTTGAGTTTTATATCTGGGTTGATGTGTTATGAAGCTGAATATATTGGCAAAAGAGAGCAAGAAACTGGACCCAGTGACTACATAATGACTGTAGAAATCTTTGGGAAGAATTGGGAGCTCTAACTGGTCAAAACCATATCTCACGTGCTCACAGTAGAACTCCCCTGATGACAGCCTCTGTATAGTGAAACATCTCAGCAACTTGATCACCCCAAAACCACCTCTTGTCCTGAGGTTCCTCTTCTTTAGAAACCTACTTATTTCCTCACCTTCATTCTTGCTCACTTTCTGTAATGTCTCCTCCCTCCCCCCTCCCCTCTTTGGCCTCATTCTGTCTTGTAAAAGCAATTAGGCTTTTATCATCCATATGTCTGATCTCATTGTCAGCATGACAAAAACATGAACAAAATGATTGAAAGATCATTCTTTTGGAGATAGTGAGAAGTAGAGAACAGAAGAAGTAGACTTCAGTTAAGAGTTAATGAGCCAGGTGGCTCAATGGTAAAGAATCTGCCTGCCAATGCTGGAGATGTGGGTTCGATCCTGACCCAGGAAGATCCCCTAGAAAAGGAAATGGCGACCCACTCCAGTATTATTGCCTGGGAAATCCCATGAACAGAGGAGCCTGGTGGACTATAGTCCATGTGGTCGCAAAGAGTAGGACATGACTTAAAGTGACAGAGCATGCCTTCAAGGAATCCTAGATGACCTTCAGTGAGTCACAGGACATCTATGGGAGGAGGAGGGAGGGAATGGAATTGACATTTGTAGAGCCTCTATTATACGCCAAGCATAGGACAAGGCACTTCATGTGTAACATCTACAGTATTCTCAATGCCTACTATGCATCCAGTATTCTGTGTAAATTCTCTTACTTAATTCTCACTGCTGGACTTTGTTAGGGCTCCCCAGTGGTGCTAGTGCTAAAGAACCTGCCTGCCAGTGCAGGAGAAGTAAGAGACTGGTTTGATCCCTGAGTCAGGAAGATCCTCCTGGGGGAGGGTATGGTAACCCACTGCAGTATTCTTGCCTGGAGTATCCCATGGACAGAGGAGCCTGGTGGCCTACAGTTCATAGGGTTACAAAGAGTCAGACACAACTGATATGACTTAGTACATGTACACTGGATCTTTTTACTCAGTTTCAGGAATTGTGCAATATGGCAGCCATGCTCATAATCAACATAGACATTATGAGCACCATTACAACAGCTGAGAAGGAGTCTGGGTTCTAAGAATCACGAACTCAAGTGTCTGCAGGTGGAGTGGCAGAAACAGAACTTTGTCCTGGTCTTTTTGACTTCACAGTCCATGATCTTTTTTCCTCCACCATAAAGCAAATGTACTTCAAATATTTGAAGACAAGATATGTCAAGGCCAGGAGTGAGGAAGCCTGTGCTCATAGCCAGTTCGCTGTGAGTTTACAGGATGACACACTCGGCTCCAGTGGGGTTTCTCAGGAGGGACGCCAGGAGTATTTTTGGGCTGGATAATTCTTCATTATGTGGGAATGCTCTCTGCATTGCAAGATATTCTGTGTTCTTAGTTCTTTCCCAGTAAATGCCAGTAGTGCTCTTTCTCTTGGTGACACCCAAAGATAAGTGTGCTCAGACATTTCAAATGTCCTTAAGACAGTGTACACGCAGCCCCCTCTTCTCTAAGAACGACTTTAGATCAAGCTGCTTCCCTAAGTGATCTCTGTGGTCCCTTTAGCATCACTGTTCAACAATTCCATGTAGAAATGAATGAATGAATGTAAATACAAAGGAAAGGTCATGAATGATCCCAAATATTGGCTGCTCTTGTGAGGACAGCTTTGACTGGGATGTTCCTGTGGTCTTGGAGTACCGAGATCACAGGGGAGACTCAGAATGGTACCCAGGTGGGAATGTGAGGTATGACCCAGGCGTGAGATGAAAGGACACAGAAGGCGGACTTCATCTACTCCATAGTGTACCTCTAACCAGATCCCTTCCTGGTGCTTTCAAGACTGTTAAACGAAGACTCGACTTGCTCAGTGGGAGCCCAGAGTGAGAGCAGAGGAAGGGGAGGAGGTGCGGTCAGCCTTAGTACAGTAAAGCGGAATCCCATCACTCTAGACGCTAATGCAAACCAGCTGCTGGCCGGCCCCAGCTTGCGATAGAACAGGCAGAATTCTTGGACACTGAGTTATTCTTAGAAGTGTATGCACAGCCCCCTGGCAGGGCTTGCTGTGAACTGGCTGTTGCCAGCCCCTGTCAGGATGTGGTGCCAGCAGACCCAAGAATGATTGTTCTTGCTTATGAAAAATAACTTTGGGATTTTAATTTCAAATTACCCACAGGGCTGGTGGGGCCTGGATGTGGAGAATGGTAGTAAGAAAAAAGAGGAGAGTAGGACAGGGGAGTGAACCATGGGCAGAGGGCATCGTTCATTCCTTCAACGAATATCCATTGAGTGTCTACTGTATGCAGTTACTGGGGTTCATGTCACACTGGTCTTTCGTTTGCTCTGGGTGGACATAGGTAGACAGCTGTGTAGACCTTGAGAGTGGGCACTTCCTTGAGTTTTTAGATGGTTCATTGAGTGCCAGGTCCTTTACCTAGATCTCATTACGTCTTTATAGGAATGTGGAGAGATAGGTATCATTGCTCCTATATGACAGGAAGTTGAATGTTGAAGAAGGAATTTGCCTACGGCTCCATAGCTATCAAGTGGCAGGGTGGAGATCTGAACTCAGGCCAGCTGACTCCTGCCTTCACAGTGGTGTTGAGAGTCAATCGACTGCCAAGGCCGAGCTGGATGTTGGGACTGAAACCAAATAAAGGGACTGAAGCCCAATCGTCAAGTCTCTGGGTTGTACTGTGTATGGGAGGAATGGGCATATGACCAGGAATGATAAGAACAGGAGACCAGAGCCATTGATGAACACCGCTGGGCTGCATCCGGGAGCTGAGGAGAGGACGGTTGAGTCTTATGCGGTGCCTCCACGGATGACAGTGGGGAACATGGGCTTCCAGCAGAGGACCAGTGTGTGTGACGCTGCATGACTAGTGATCACAGGTCACTTGGAGGGGCTGCAGTGCAGGGTGTGCTGAGGATATGTAAGACAAGATGATTGGAAGGTGAGAAGGATCTGACTAGGAGGGGCCTTGTAGGACAGACCAAAGAGCTGGAGCTTAGTCCTGGAGGAATTGAAAACTTGTATATCCATTTGTTTAGTTATTCACTCATTCAACCTATTTATCAAACACCTACATTATACTAGACACTCTGTTTTAAAACCTTTAAGCAGTACACAGGGGCACGCTTTGTATTTCAGAAAAGGAAAAGGTACCTGTATAGAAAATTATTAAAAGACGGCCATAGTGGCCCAGGTGAAAGATGATTCCAATGTGACCTGTGGTAGCAGCTGAGAGTTTAGGAGCATATATAACAACATGAAAGACCTCTTCACTTGACAAACACAGTCTGCAAAACACATTGATGAACGCACATCTGCATCATGGGAAGTGCAGGACACTCATGTATGTTCCCATTAGCTCAATTGTGTGTCAGTCAAGGATCATTTATGTTTGGTACCAAATCTACTTATGCCAGCTGTTGATTACTTAATGAAACATAAGCACCCCCCCCCCCCCCCCCCCCCCGCAAAAGTGTGTAAAAGGAGAAATGTTTCTCTGAATTCTGGATTGAAAGCTTTGAAAATACTTAGGAAGACTGCTAAAAAAAAGCAAAAACAATTGCTGTGGAATTGGGTGTGTTTGAGACAATGAAAGGATTGGGAAAATCATAAAATTCTAGCAAGATTCTACACTCAGACTGCTTTACAAGGGTCTTTAAGATCTCTCTCTACTTCAAAGAAACTGATGCTGGGAATTGTAGATGATGCATGATGGGTGTGGTTTATGTAAGAAAGATGACAAGAAGCTCCAGTGAGCTGATCCGTTCGCAAAGAAAAGCTTTGGCCCCAGATCAAAAGAATGTGAATGAATGTGCATTTATATGTTTTAAGTTAAAATTAAACAGGTTTGAAGTATTATGTATCATTTTTTAGCTTTAAGAAATGTTTTTTACTGAAGCATAACATACATAGAGAAAAGTGCACAGATCTAGGAGTCAGTGGGATGTATTTTTACAAAGTGAACACCCAGGGTATCCAGCAACCAGATCAGGAAATGGAATTTTCCAGTACCCTAAAGTCTTTCCTCATGCCTTTTCCCAGATCATTACATACTCCCACCTCAAATGGGACCACTGCCCTGACTTGTATAAGCATTGATTACTTGTGCCTGTTATATAAATCAAGCAGACTGTTTTTGTTTTCTGTTTCGGGGTAGATTTCTTTCGTTTGGCATTATGCTTGTGATATCCATCCCTGTTGCTGAATGTAGCAGTCATTTGGCCAGTCTCATTGTGTAATGTCTTATGAGCTAGGTAGTGGTACACATTAGGTGCTCAAAAATGGCAGCCAAAAAGAGATATAAGTGAATTCCAGCAAAATAGAAACACCTGGACAGCTGCTGATCATCTGAGGTCAAATGATGCTTTGAAAAAATGTCTATTCAAGTCCTAGGCCCATCTTTTAATTGGGCTGTTTGTTTTTTTGGAGTTCAACTTGTGTGAATTCTTTGCATATTTTTGATGTAAACCCCTTATCAGACATGTTGCTGGCAAGTATCTTCTCTCACTCAGTAGGTGGCCTTTTCATTTTATTGATAGTTTCCTTCTCTATTGTTGTTCAGTTGCTGAGTCATGTCCGAATCTTTTCGACCCCATGGGCTTCAGCACACCAGGCTTTCCTGTCCTTCACTATTTCCCAGGGTTTGCTCAAACTCATGTCCATTGAGTTGGTGATGTCATCCAACCATTTTATCCTCTGTTGCCCCCTTCTCCTCATGCCCTCAATCTTTCCCAGCACAGGGTCTTTTCCAATGAATTGGCTCTTCTCGTCTGGTAGTCAAAGTATTGGAGCTTCAGTTTCAGCACCAGTTCTTCCAATGAATATTAAGAGTTGATTTTCTTTAGGATTGACTGGTTAGATCTCCTTGCAGTCCAAGGGACTCTCAAGAGCCTTCTCCAGCATCACAGTTTGAAAGCATCAATTGTTCGGCATTCAGCCTTCTTATGGTCCAACTCTCACATCCATACACAACTACTAGGAAAACCACAGCTTTGACTCTATGGACCTTTGTCAGCAAAGTGATGTCTCTGCTTTTTAATATGCTATCTAGGTTTGTCATAGTTTTTCTTCCAAGGAGCAAGCATCTTAATTTCACAGCTGCAGTCACCATCTGCAGTGATTTTGGAGCCCAAGAAAGTAAAGTCTCTCATTGTTTCCATTTGTTTCCCCATCTATTTGCCATAAACTGATGGGACTGGATGCCATGATCTTAGTTTTAGTTTTCTGAATGTTGAGTTTTAAGCCAGCTTTTCCACTCTCCTCTTTCACCTTCATCAAGAAGCTCTTTAGTTCCTCTTCACTTTCTGCCACTAGGGTGGCATCATCTGCATTTAGTTCAGTTCAGTTCAGTTGCTCAGTCATATCCGACTCTTTGCAACCCCATGGACTGTAGCATGCCATGCTTCCCTGTCCATCACCAATTCCAAGAGCTTGCTCAAACTCATGTCCATTGAGTTAGTGATGCCATCCAGCCATCTCATCCTCTGTTGTCCCCTTCTCCTCCTGCCTTCAATCTTTCCCAGCATCAGGGTGTCTTCCAAGGAGTCAGTTCTTCACATCAGGTGGTCAAAGAATTGGAGTTTCAGCTTCAGCATCGGTCCTTCCAATGAATATTCAGGACTGATTTCATTTAGCATTGACTGGTTTGATCTCCTTGCAGTCCAAGAGACTCTCAAGAGTCTTCTCCTACACCACAGTTCAAAATCATCAATTCCTCAGCACTCAGCTTTCTTTATGGTCCAACTCTCACATCCATACATGACTACTGGAAACACCATAGCTTTGATTATATGGACTTTTGTTGGTAAAGTAATATCTCTGCTTTTTAATATGCTGTCTAGGTTGGTCATAGCTTTTCTTCCAAGGAGCAAGTGTCTTTAAAATTCATGGCATATCTGAGGTTATTGGTGTTTCTCCTGGCAATCTTGATTCCAACTTGTGTTTCATCCAGTCCTTCATCTAAGCATTTTGCATGATGTCCTCTGCATGTAAGTTAAATAAGCAGGATGACAAAATTCAGCCTTGATGTACCACTTTCCCAATTTGAAACCAGTCCATTGTTCCATGTACAGTTCTAACTTGCTTCCTGACCTGCAGACAGGTTTCTCAGGAGGCAGGTCATATGGTCTGGTACTCCCACTTCTTTAAGAATTTTCCACAGTTTGTTGTGATCCACACAGTCAAAATCTTTAGCCTAGTCATTGAGAAAGAAGTAGATGTTTTTTCTGGAATTCCCTTGCTTTTTCTCTGATCCAGCGGATGTTGATAATTTGATCTCTGGTTCCTCTGCCTTTTAAAATCCATGGTGTACATCTGGAAGTTCTCAGTTCACATATGGCTGAAGCCTAGCTTGAAGGATTTTGAGCATTACCTTGCTAGCATGTGAAATGAGCACAATTCTGTGGCAGTTTGAACATTCTTTGGCATTGCCCTTCACTGTGCAAAAAATTTTCAGGTTTGATGTAGTCCTATTCATTTAATTTTGCTTTTGTTTCACTTGCCTGGGGAGACATAGCAATCAATATTTTTTTTTTTGTAAGTCAAAGAGTACATTATCTATGGTGATTTTAACAGTATTAATTCTTCAAATACAAGAACCCGATTTACCTTTCAACTTGTTTGTGTTGTTTTCAATTTCTTTAACAGTATCTTAAAGTTTTCTGAGTACAGGCCTTTTATCTCTGTAGATTTATTCCTAGGTATTTTATTCTTTTAGATGTGGTTTTAAATGGAATAGTTTGCTTATCTTCTCTTTCTGAGAGTTCGTTGTAAGTGTATAGTGACACAACAGCTTTCTGTATATTAATTTTGTATCTTAAAACTTCACTGAATTTATCAATAAGTTCTAGTAGCTTTTGGTGGCATCTTTGGAATTTTCTGCATAGTCTCATGTTGTCTGCAAACAGTGACAGTTTTACCTATTCTTTGAAATTTAGATTCCTTTTGTTTCTTTTTCTTGTCTGATTGCTGTGGTTAGGACTTTCAGTACTGTGTTGAATTAAGTGGTGAGAGTGGACATTCTTGTTTTGTTCCTGATCTTAGAGGGAGTGCTTTCAGTTTTTCACCACTGAGTATGATATTGGCTGTATGTTTGTCATACATGGCTGGTGTTTATTGGACTGAAGTGTATTCCCTCTATACCCACTTTATCATAAATGGATATTGACTTTCATCAAAAGATTTTTCTGCATTTATTGAGATGATCATATGATTTTTTCCTTCTTCAATTTGTTTACATTTTGTATGATAGTAACTAACTTGTGAATATTGAAGCATCCTTGCATTCCTGGGATGAATCCCAATTGATGGTGGGGTATGATCTTTTTAGTGTACCATTGAATTCAGCTTGCTAATATTTTGTTAAGAATGTTTGCACCCATGTTCAGCAGTGATTGTGGCCTGTAATTGTCTTTTCTTTTTTACGGTGTCTTTGATTTGGCATTCCTATGATGCTGGCCTTGTAGAATGAGTTTGGAAGCATTCTTTCCTCTACAATGTTTTGTAATAGTTTGAGGAGGATAGGTATAAAGTCTTCTTTAAGTGTTTGACATAATTAACCTGTGAAACCATTTGATTCTGGACTTTTGTTTGTTGGTTGTTTAGTCACTCAGTCATGTCCAACTCTTGGTGACACCATGGACTGTAGCCCACCAGACTCCTTTGTCCATGGAATTTTCCAGGCAAAATTACTGGAGTGGGTTGCCATTTCCTTGTTTGTTGGGAGTTGTATTATTCCTGATTCAGTTTCATTACTAGTGATTGGTCTATTCATATTTTCTATCTCTTCTTGAGTCAATCTTGGGAAATTTTCTATTGCTAAGAATTTTTTAGTTTTTGTGTCAAAGCCTTATGCATATTTGTTTCAATTTAAGCAGTCAATATTTTTGATATTGTATAGGTAACTGTAACACTTTATAATCATTTACTCATAGCATATTAAAGTATTATATTAAAATATATTGATATTATATCTATAATTTCTAACTTCCCTTATTAATTTAATTATTTGGAGAATCTTTTGGCTTTTCTGTGTACACAATTATGTTATTTTGTCAATGAGGGCAGTGTTTTTTCTTCCTTTTCAGTGCCTCTACCTTTTATTTATTTCTCTTTCGTTTTTACACTGGCTGTGACTTCCAGTACAATGTTGACTAAAATGGTGATAGTAGACATCCTTTTCTCATTTTTAATCTCAGGTGGAAACTACACTTTCCATTTGTTAAGCATTTGTTATAGTTTTTAAAATATACATACTTATCAGATTGAAAAGTTCCATTTTAAGCCTAGTCTGCTAAGACTTTTAAAAAAAGCCCACAAATGTTATATATTGTACTGATGTGGTGAATTACATTGACTGATTGAGTTTGAATGTAAAACTAACCTTGCTTTACTAGAATAAAACCAACTTGGTTGTCATGATTATTCTTTTTATAAATGGCTAGGTAATATTTAGTTACCATTTTCCATCTGTTTTGAGAGAGATCAACCTGTAATTTTCAATTCTTATAGCTTCTTCAGCAGGTTTAGTTTTCAAAGTTATGTTGGTGTTATAAGTTGGGAAGTGTTTTGCTTCCTATTTGGAAGAGATTGTTTAAGATTAGTGTTATTTCTTCTTTAAATATTTAGAAGAATTCATCAGTAAAGTCATCTGGGCTGGAGATTTCTTTGGGAAGGTTTTAGATAACAGATTTAATTTTTAATTTGGATATACTTTAAATTGGCACTATTTCAGACAAACTCCAGGATTTGTTGGTATTCTTGAAAATACACAGTTAAACAAAAATGCTCTAAAGGCATCAAGATGAACGCATAGGTCACCTAGACCATATAGCTTAGTGATTAAGAATTTGGACTCTGGTACTCTTTTGGTCCTCTTTAAAAATGAGTTGTAAATGCAAACAACAACAACAAAAATCCTTGTTTATTCAGCTTTAGTATTAGAATCCCAAACAGTCAAGAGATAAGTCCTTCTAGGGTTAAAATCTTTAGCACTTTTCTGCTTGAATTCTTTACCTTTTGCTCTGCGCAAATGCTTTGAGGGGAGAAGAGTGCTGGGTTCCCCTCTCCATGCCTCTCTCCTCTAAGGGATCTTGATCCTTCAATTCTTGGCTGCCTTGGAAGCCCTGAGCTATAATTTTTATCCACCCAGCTCTGTGAGATTCTTGAAAGGTTTCCTGGCACCTCCGCCCGTAACAATTGTCCTCTGCCTGGATACCTGCAGATGCCACTAGGGGAAAAAGGAGCAGAAATGTTGGCTCACTTCCCTGGGGCCCCTTTCCCTCCAGGATCTTGATTTATCACGTTCTGGCTGCTTCAGTAACTCTCTGATGCCTTCAAACAGATTTATTTTTGTATTTTAATGGGTTTTTCTACTTTTTCTTGGCAAAAAAGTTGGTCTCCTGCAAGCTACTCAATATAAGTAGAATCAAACATTTGAAGTAGCTTTTTATTATTAACTTCTCACTTGTGTGACTTTTTTATTTAATCAGTTGATTGAAGATTCTGGTTAATAAGAGATCTACTACTATGGTGATGATGTTAATAGTAATAATAGCTTAATATTCACTGATAAGTCACTAGGTGTAAGAATCTATGTTAAATTATTTCTATGTACTCTCTCATTTTATTCCCCTAAGAGCTCTAGAGGTAAGTGCCACTATCCTCACTGTTTTGAAACAGAAAACTGAACTCAGAGTAATGTGCTCATACTCACAAGACTAATGAATGATCATAATAAAATATAGGACAATGCTACCTGATACCAGGGTCACACTCGTATGTGCTAATCTTCAGAAGATAGAACATATTTACGTTATAGTTGATACATTTGGATTAGAGGGATATGAGGGTAATTGAAGCAGGTGAAACCGGTTGGAAGTCTGGAATTGGATGCAGGGAACCAGGCTAGAGGGGTGAAGGGGCAAGCTCCTGCCATGGGGCATGGGAACTGACTTACTGCCTAGAGAAAAGGGAGATTCTAGTTTCAAAATACCCTATTTTCCTCAGTCTGAAATTTGGTATTTCGTAAGTTTTATGTTCTTATGAAAAGGGGTTGCATCTTATAATAGATGTCACCAGAAACTTGCCAGCTCCCCAGCACTGGAATCAGCTCTAACAGAGCTGTCATCTTTAGCGTGTGTGTAACTTTCTTCTACTCATCTGATTGTCACTTCAGTTGACTTATTGGTTTTGGTAGCACCTTACAGGGCCGACTATGGTTTTATGTTGCCTACTTCATGAAGCTCCTTCAATAAAAGTGACATTAGGATTAAGTATTGAAACCTGAACTTGCTGAATTCACAGGTTTTCCACCATATGTCAGACAACGCCATTCAAGCAGATGAGATTGCCAAATATTTTGGAATGCAGAATGTCACAGACTCGTCAAAACCAACAGCAGTTGATGTGACTGATTCCTGTGTCCTTCAGGACACCAAGCACATGTCTAGCTGTCAAAAGCTTCTGGCTGACTTTCAAGAGAAGCTATTGAACTTCCAGGAAGGTAAACTGCAATACAGGAAAAAACAGAGCAATTCATTTAACCAAATCCGGAAATGCAAACAAACTTCAGTGTAATTTGATATGCCGGGAAATTACTCTGTTCTTCAAAAGTCTTCCCGAAAGGGCAAGATCAAAGATTTGATCATGAGAACTTACAGCCTATTTGTTAAAATGTAGATCTAGCCCATACTGCCTGGGTTTAAGCCTTTGCTCTGCCTTTCAGTAGCTAGGGAATTGAGGGTACTTCTCTTTGCCTCTATGTTCTCAGCTATACATGAGGATAATAACAGCCCTGACCTGACAGAGTTGCCATAAAGAGTAAATGAGTTTAGTCAACATGAACACTAGAAAGAATGTTTGACAAATGGCAAGTGTTCCATGATATTAGCTATCAGGATAAATAGCACATTATTCCCGATATTACATCCAACATGGTGCCTGACTATCCACGGCCGAAATTAATTCAGAAAAATGTATAGATTTTGAATTTAAAGAGGCTTTTGGGACTCGTTTTGAATGTGATATTGATGAAGCAAGGCATATTGACGTGTATGGGTAAATGTGTGCTGTTGTCAGCCACTAACGTTTTCCTTGTTATTGTGTTTTGCTTACACTTAATGTAATGTGTCTTTTTTCCCACCAGGGCTGATGTCCAATTACAATATAAATCACTGAAATCTGTAAACCATTCTCCATTCTGGCCCTTAGTCCATACTGGTCTCTTAGCTGGTCTCCCAAGTATTCTTTTGGCTTTGGCCTTCTTTGTTATTCACCAATGACAGATGTCCCTGACAGATAAAAACTGGATTATGTTGCTCTTTGGGGAAAGCATCCAATGGGTACCTGCTGCTCTCAGAAGAAGACCCCAAATCCTTCATCTAGTCCTCAGAATCTCCCCTCATATGCCACCTTTCTACTCTGTGCACCTGTGCTGCCCACTTGTTCTCCTTTCCCATCTGTCAATCCCTCCCTAGGGCGAAGTCCATCTTTATCAGACCCTTTGCTATACTCCTCGCTCTGCTGGAAGGAGGCTAACTTCTACAGAATTGGCTGAAGTGTCATTTCTTTAGAGAAGTATTCTCTGACACCAGCTTTCAATCAGAGCTCAAGTTACAGGCCCCCCGCCCCCACTTTTCTTTTTATTGCTCTGATCCCAGTTTGTTATTCTTTCTTCCTTTGGGTGATTGTTTGCTTATGTCACTCCCTCCACTCTCTCTTAAGTTCCATAAGGGCCAAGGATAGTGCAATTTTTTCCCCCAATTTTAAAAAATGTTAAAACCCTGATATCTGGCTGTCTCTATTTCTATGTATCTATATTCACATGCATTGGTAGATGGACAGCCATAGATGGATGTAGCATGTGTATTTATTAGAATACAATATACATAAAGTTCACAAATTAATACATTTTTGCATATAGATGCTCTCATGTTGCCAGCACCCAGATCAAGAAACAGAGCATTCTGAACACCCTGTAGTTTCTCTTCTGCTCCTCTGGTCACTCCCTTGAGACAATTCTTCTCTGCGCTCTTCATTGTGGATTAACTTTGCCTGTTTTTGAGCTTTGTATAACTGAAGTTGATGACATGTACTCTTAAATATGGGCTTCCCAGGTGGTGCTAGCTGTAAAGAACCTGCCTGCCAATGCAGGGGATGTAAGAGTCGTGAGTTCCATCCCTGGGTCAGAAAGATCCCCTGGAGGAGGGCATGGCAACCCACTCCAGTATTCTTGCCTGGAGAATCCCATGGACAGAGGAGCCTGGTGGGCTACAGTCTATAGGGCCAGTTGTAAAGAGTTGGACGTGCCTGAAGCGACTTGTGCATGCACACACTCTTACATATGGCTTCTTTTGCTCAAAAGTATGAGTGGGAGATGTATCCATGTCGCATGTGTCCTAGAGCCCTTTTTCCTTATTGTATCACAGTCTGTTGTCTGAATACACCAAAATTATTTATCCATTGTGCTATTGATAGACAGCTGGCTCATTGCCTGTTCAGGGTATGACAATGCTGCTTTGAACATTCTTTAGCCTGTCCTCTGGCAGACATGCACTGATTTCTCCTGGGTGTGTAACCAGGAGTGCAACTGTGGTCACTGCAGCAATTTGGCAACGATGGATTTGACAAAACATATGTTTTCTCATATGTTTGTCAAATCCATCGTTGCCAAATTAAGAAAAAATGCAAGACTTTACATAGTATAGGAGGAGCCCTTTCTTCTGTTTCTGATGAGGAGTCTGCCAGAGTTCCCAGCTTGACTTTAGTCTGTTTTTCACTAAGTGTTTATGGACTGCAAAGATTCACAAAGATAGATGGATACAAATTGGCTGTCACAGAGCGTGGAAGGAATTTACAGGGAGAGGGGTATCCAGAGGTGCAAGGTCTCTTTGCTGGCAGGGCACCGAGAAGGGCTGATCTCAGCCCTGAAGAGTCTTCTGGGCTGGGACCTCTCCAGCCTGCTCCCACTGTCCACTCCTTCTCCTCTCCTTCTTGGCCCCCTGCCTTTCTGCCTGTCCTCATATTCTGGAGGGAATAGGTTCCACAGATGCATTTGCAAACCTCTCCATCATTTGTCTCCCAGGACTGAAGTTTCTCCCCAGATCCTGCTGCACTCAGATCATCAGGGTTAGAAGGTGAGAGACTCATTCACAGGGGGCTGATTGTTATGTATGATTGAGGGCTAGAAGGGGGCATTGGCCTGATTCAGAATTAGGATTTGAGTAGTGGCAGAAAGAGCTATGTGCTCCAGACTATATCCACCTTTGGTGGGGAAGTGACAAGCTCCACTCTGACTTCTCTCCTCTTTCATTAAGCTGCAGCCCTGCTATCACATCCAACCCTGGCTGCAAAGGTGTCACTAGCATCAGAGCATGTAGATCCTAACTACTCAGAAGCCAGGATGGAAGCCCCTGCAGTGGTCCAGCTGAGGGATGGGCAGCCACGGAGGGAGGGGTTAGAAGTGATGGACTCTGGGTAGATGTTTAAACAGGGTGGATGGGATTTGCTGAGGGACTGGATGTAGAAAGGGATCAGTGATGAGTCAGTAGCTTGGGGTCCACACAAGTGCCTGCACAGCGACCACTTCCTGGGGTGAGACCTCAGCTCATTCAGCAGACTGCTGAGAGATGGTCCAGATCAGGGGTGACCACTGAGCCATGGAGGGGGGAAGAGGCGGAAGGGATGGATTTGAAGGGAGTCAGAGGTCAATTGGATGGCACTTGGGAAGGGGGCAGATGGACTCAAGTAGAAACTGAGTCAGTTCAGCATGGAGCATCATGTTCCCTTCTTGCTGCTGACCCCACCTTTATCTCCCCGGATCCCATGTGAGGCTTTGTCTAGCTGTGCTGATGGCTTCCTGGCTTTCCTAGGCCATCTGTAATTGTGGATGCAAGCAGAGCCCTGAGGGGTGCTGTGAGCAGATGGCAGGGAGCTTGGCTAGCACCTCATTGCTGAGGGTAGATCTTGTTATTCCATCTACAGATCCAAATGCTTAACCTCCTCCAGAAATATTCTTGTAGAAACACTGGGAAGAATAATTTTACCAACTCTCTGGGCATCCCAGACTCAGTCAAGTAGAGACATAAAATGAACCATCTCAGTTGGTAAGGACCTTTCCCCCAGGCTCTCACTGCTTCCAAGAAGACACAAGATAAAGACTGGTGGAGCTCCTGTTCAAGCAGATGAATGCCCCTAAAGCACTGCTTGAATTCATTATCTTCCAAAACACTCCTCCACCACGCTTGAGGATTGATTGGAGTGGGAAGGAGAGTCAAATAATGAGCATTGGAGATTTAATAATTAAAGTGTTAAGTCTGATCTATTGAAGTATACTTTATATCCAGTATAATGTACCCTTTTCAGACCTATAGGGTGATAAGTTAGGGCAGTTGTATAACCACCACCATAAATGAAATATAGAGCATTTCCTTCTCTCTGAAAAGTACCCTGGGGTCTCAGCACAGACAGTCCCCTTCCCCAGCCCACAGAAGGCTCTGATTCCAACAGTGCAAATGCGCCTGAGATGGCCACACTGGTGGGCACTGAATGTTTGACTGCGAGGACAGTTCTCTTCTAGACAGGAAGCACAGGGGGAGGGCCAGTTGAGGATGGAGTGGCAGGTGCCTGACATGTAACTGAGTCCCTGGGGTGACTAAGACCAGAGTCTAGAGGGGAAACTGGGGGGCAAACCAGAGCTGGGTGTGGATAGAGGGGTGAGTCGCGGTGGGTGCAAAACCAGAGAGCAAAGGAACTCAGCATCCAGCATGGAGTCCCGTGGGTTCTTCGGGCTGGGCACTCACTGGCCAAAGTGTCAGCAGTATCTCGTGACTGAAGGAATATGGACTGGGATCACGAAAGAGTGGGGGCGGGACTGATGGCATTGCCGGCTTGTGGATCTCAGGCAGTGTGTGTGTGTGTGAGTATACATCTGTATTTGGAGACCGTGGCAAGATGCTTGTCCATCTCCAGACATCCTAGCTGACTCACACTCTCAGCTGATGGAGAGCCTTAAAAGCTCCTCTCTTTGTGCATGTGGGACCCCCTCCCCCCCGCCCACCAAGTGCAGCCGCTGCTTCAGCCCAAGCAGCGGGTGCTGGGGGGCTGACATCCCAGCCGGAGTTCAGCTCATGCGTCACTCAGGCTGGGGCAGCCACGCATTCTTAGACACTCTATGTCATGGAAAGAAAGGTGAAATGCTCCGTCTGCCTCGCTCGGCAGGCATCACCACTCCAGCAACAAAAGTGGGGGCTTTGCTGGTGGTGAGAGGCTCTTTCTCCTCTTAGGGGGTGGGGAGGGTCTTTCAGATTCCAGAATCGATGGTGGTATTAAGTTCGAGGAATTTTTCAAATCATCGTCCCACAGAAGCATCTGCGAACCACCCTGCAGTACACGATTCTTGTAGAGACTTAGTTGGAGGAGAGGGACACACTTTCTTCCCATCGCTGTCTGCTTTAATGGATGAACATGTTCCAACCTCCAGCCCCAGTGTGTGCCAGGTGTGTGTGGGAGAGAAAGAACCGCAGGCACAGCCGGCAAGGTCTCTCCTTGTGGGAGCTCACAGCCTCACAGGAGTGGGTTCCCAGGGAGTGAATAGGGGGCCTAGATGCTTGGGAGAGGCCCTGGTGGCCAGGACTGGTCCCTGCTTCCATGGTCCCAATTCCTATTTTCTCTGAGCCTGTGCCCTTTACAAATGACCATCTCAGCCTGTTCACGCTGCGGTAACACAAGTTCCATGACTGGAGTGGCTTGTAAACAGCAAACGTTTCTCTCTCTCAGTTCTGGAGGCTGGCAGATCAGGGTCACAGAGCCGCAAGGTTGGGTGCCTGGTGAGGTTCGGGGTTGGAAGCGGCTGGGAGGTCTGTGGGGCCTCTTTCTATAAGGGCACGAATCCCATTCATGAGGGCTTTGCCCTCATGACCTAAACCCCATCTCTTAAAACCATCACCTTGGGGGCTGGGTTTCAACATGTGAATTTGGTGGGGAGGACACTAAATTAAGGTCATAGCAATGACTTTGCAATGCTTCCATCAAGAGGAGGAGCCTGCTTGCTTGGATCTGGGATGACCTTGTGGCTTGCTTTGGCCAATAGAAGGTGAGGAGTTGAGGGAGGCTGTGCCTGTTAAGAGGCTGTGAGAATAGCCCTCTTCTTTCTTAGTGCCCTGCTTCTTGGGTGTGAACAAGCCTAATCACACGATGGCCTGAACTACTAGAGGATGAGAGTCCAAGGGGAGAAGAGCTCAGCTGTTCAAGCTGAAGCGGTTCTAGACCAGTCAACAGCCAACTGACCCCGGACATAAGAAGAGTCGATCGCAGATCAGCAGCAGAGCTTCCTGTAACCACAGCTGAGCACAGACTTGTGGTGGTGCCCAGCCAAGAGCTGCAGGGCCACCTGGCTCACCTGTCTTCCTCTTGGAAGACCAGTCTCACCTCCCCTCACCTTCCTCCAATGGATCAAGCTTTCCAAAATACCTCATTTCCAGAAACTCTGCCAAAGTCCCATGACAGCCCATCCCCCAAATAAAGTGTGTCTTTTACTTTCTAGTTAATAATAATGCTATCAGCCAGCGTTATTGCCTCTTGTCATGTGCCAGGCATTGTTTCAAGTGCTTTCTGTCCATGAACACATTTGTCCCACACAGCAGCCCTACAAGTGCCCATGTCATAGGGTGACTGTCCATGCAGACCCTGAGTCACATGTTCTGCACGTGAGTCCTGACTCTGTCCATGTCTTGGCTGTATAACCTTTTGCAATTTACTTCCCCTCTCTATGCCTCAGTGCCCTATGGATAATGAGAGCATCTACCTCAGAGTGTTGTTATGAGAAATGAGTTAATTAATGAAAGTCTTATGCCTGATGCATAGAGAATGCAATTAAATGTTAGTATTTTTAAGATGAATCATTAAATAACTGAGGTGCTGAGAGGTTAAGGAATTTTCCTAGGGTTCCATAGCTGGTCAATAACTGTGATATTGTTTCTGCAGCATATCACAGTTAAAGTCTTGTGTTGATCGGTTCTCACTGCAGCCTGATGAGGTAGATTTCTTCCATCATTTTATGGGTGAGATGTCAGGCTCAGAGAAGGGAAGTAACTTTCTCAAGGCCGTACAGCTGACTTGAGGGAGAACTGGCTCTCTTGTCTGACATGGTTTCTTTATACCAAGTGGTTGACCCTACACCTCCCCTCAAAGCTGCTGTTAGGTGAGCCTAGTGTAATGGCAGAACCCCTGATCATAGCCTTATGTCTGAGCCCTTACCCATCGCCTGGCATCCTGACAGTTATCTGGTCTTGTTACTGTTTTCTCATCTCCTCTCACCCTGAGACACTGACATTGACTCCCCACTTGCTTGGCAGCAGCATTTTCCCTCCTCCCCGGTTTCGCCCCACCTGCTCCGTCCTACCCCAGCCCCCCCACCCTGCCCTGGCCAGGAAACCCCTGGGTATAGCTCTCATGGGCTGCAGCTCCCCAGCACCACCTATAGCCTTGGTCCTGTGACTCTAGATCCAGCTGTCTCTCCTCTACACCAAGCAAGGGCTTGCTGGTTGGTTTTCCCATGCCATTTCTGAGTGATTGGCAGTGGCTTCCTAGAGTTCTGTGTTAAGAAGGATCCTGAGGCCATGTGGCAAAGAGGTCTGTGGTTGATTTTTTATGTCTGCTGTGGGGGCAAGAAGGGCAGGAGCAGTATGCATGGCATGTGTGTCTGTCATTGATACCCAGTTCTCCATTAGTTTATTGTGAGCTACAGAACATCTGTTTTCACTCATACTCTTTCTCTAAGTCAAAACATTATTGTCATATCTTCCAGGAAGCCTTCCTTGATTACCTGAGTCCAACAAAATTGCCTGCTTCTGTGCTCCTGTAGGTGTCCTCTCCTCTTGCATATAACCTTGTTGGACTATACCATTTGGCTGCTCATCTGTGTTTACCATTAACCTTGAGCTCTGTGAGCAGAGATCATCACTTGCTGCTTCACTGAGGTATTCCCAGCACCTCAGAATGACACATGGCGAACACAAAGAGTTAAATAAATAAGCAATAGATGAATACATGCATGAAGGAATGAATACGGTGCTGAGTTCAGAATGGCTTTCTGTATCTCTCTCTGAGGCTTGATTTCTCACTGAGCCAAGGTTTCTGTGTTTGCCATTGGCCAGAGCAAGGCTCCTAACTTTCTGGAAGCACAAGAAATACTTAGTGCCCCAAAAGGCCCCTTTGTAGCAGCTGCTCCTCCCTTCCATCCCCCCCGGCCTCAAAGTATCACCTGTTGGAGGCAGCAAAAATAGCACAGTGACGTTTACAGCATTTCACCGACCCGTTCATGGGGAGAAGTACACAGCCACATCTCTACCATGGATATTTGTTTTCCTAATACCGCTATAAGGGGCTAGTTGTGGAAAGGGCTGGTCTGTTGGGGACCTCTGCAGCTGAGCAAAGTATGGGGCTGCTGAGAAAGATTTGAGGAAAAGAGATGCAAGGTACTTCTCCCATCTTGCAGAGGGGAGGAAAGGCAGCTGGGAAGAGTGGGTGGGGGGGGGAAATGGGGAAGGATACAAAGCTGTCCAGAGATTAGTGTGTCTGAGCCTTTATTCATTCATTCTCTCATTCATCCACTTGGGTTATCTTTCTTTCTTTTTTTTCATTGACTTTGAAGTTTAATGACTAGCTCAGGGACAATCACTACATTTTCATATTTATAGAAAATCAGCACCAGCTAGATTCATCAGGCATCAAGTAGCAGTTTATTATACATAATGATTTTTCACTTATTACTTTATCTGGTATTTATCCATTTAAATTTTTAGTGAAGAGGAGGTGAGGAATTCATAAATAATGCCCCCCACTCTTCACTCTTCTTTTTTTTTAATTATTTATTTTTAATTGAAGGATGATTGCTTTACACATTGGTTCCATTTCTGCCATACATCAACATGTATTAGCCACAGGTGTACATAGGTTCCTGACACATCTTTCTTGTGTACTCACTATGTGCTGGGCACATGCTAAGCATTCCTGTTACCATGGAGAACAAGGTGAACATCATCCCTGCCCCTCGCAGCTTACACTCCATCCAGATGGACATCATTATGTAATAAATGTGAGAATGCTCCCAGGAGGGTTTGGGTGGGTGGGGTGAGTGCAGGGGAATGCAGGTGATAGAGGTAATGCAGGGGATGCAGGAATGGAGAGGAGACAGAAGTTGTGGCCAGTTATGGTTGCTCAGCACTTTTTCTTCATTTTCCAGTCTAGCATCCTGATTCCCTTTAGGGGAGGAATCTCTTCCCACCCTGGTGCAGTCAAAGTGCCTGCCCCTCCTCAGCCACTCAGTTCCTCCCTCTCTTGGGACTTTGAATTTTGAACCCAGTGATGCAAAAAATATAACCCAGCAGTTGGGGAGCATTCATGTCAGTGGCAGAGTCCTGCTGATACTGTGAACCCTTTCTGCTATTTAAACCCATAGAACTCTCCTGGTTACTATGATTGAGAATAAATCACCAGGTTTTCCTTTGATTCTGTGAATTAACTGATAAGCTTCAAGAACTTCCTTTTTTGTGTAAGCTAGCCACAGTCAGCTCCTATTGCTTGCCACCAATGACCTCTAATTGCTTCAGTTGCCCTCTTAGGCCCTGCTCATATACTTCCTGGTGTCAAGGTCAATGGTTCTGACAATGCTGACCCAGAGTTGACAATGCTGTTTAGCAGGGCCTCTAAATATTCTTATTACTTCTCTCCACATGTTTGAAAACTCCATATACTCCTCATAGGATTTTTTTTTTTTCTGAATTGTGCTTTAGTGCAAGGATTAGCAAAATTTTTCTGCAAAGGGCCAGATAGTATGTATTTGAGTCTGTGAGAGCTGAATGATGTTTTCGTTTTCTATGCTGAATAATAATGTATTAACTTTAAACAACACATATTTATTATCTCCCAGTTTCAGTTGACCAGGACCTGGGCATGGCTTAGTTGGTCCTCTGCTGAGGATCTCATAAGACTGCAGTTAAGTGAATGACTGGGCTTCATTCTTATCTGGGAGCTCAACTCAGAAAGAAGCTACACTCAAGTTTGCATGGTTTTTGGCCGAGTTAAGTTCCTTGTGGCTGTAGGACTAAGGCTCTCAGCTCCTAATATCACTTGAAATTCTCTGACATGTGGCCCTTGCTATAGGCAGTTCACACCACTGTTTGTTGTTTTTTCAAGACCAGTAAGAGCCTAAATCTCTCTCTCTCTCCATTCTGTTTAGACAGAGCTTTATACAAAGTAAGGTAACCAAAGGAGCAATATCCTGTCACCCTGGCCTTATACTGTAATCCAATCAAGGGAGCAGGATTCCCTCACCTTTGCTGTAATCGATTGGCCTGGAAGCAAGTCACAGGTTCTACCCACACTTGAGGCGAGGGGACTCTACAAAGGTATGACTCATTGAAGGGCAAAGTCTTCCGGTTTCTTGACTTTGTAGCATCTATTAAACTCTGCCTTTATAGTGTAGAAGCAGCCATACACAATATGTAAACAAATGAGAATACTATATTCCAACAAAATTTATTTACAAAAATAAGATGAAGGCCAGGTTTGGCTCATGAATTGAATTACTCTGATTTTTACAGTAATATTGGTGGTCTTCACCAAGAGTTTTTTTTAATATATATATAAGAATATTATTCACTGTTTAACTTAACATTCTTTTTGTGATAAATCTTAGAATGAATTTCTTTTTAGAGCTGTGTTTTTCTTGAGTAATTGGTTGGTTTTAATCTTAGGAACACTATGATTTGTAAAAAAAATATTGAAGTAAAATATGATGGCAAAAATATGTGAAACACTGATTCTTAAATTTGATCAGGTTTCCTTCTTCACTGTGGTTTCTAGGAATCTCAGAACCAAAGTATAACTTTCCATACCAAATATAAAGGACTCCACTATATACATTTTTTCTATACTTTCCTTGTTCCTAGTGCCATTTAATGTTCTAATGTTGATTTCTGTTCTTTTGCTGATACAGTCTGTGTCTTCTTGCTGTGTTGTATGTGTCAAAATCTTAAATCATCTCTGTGTAGGGTGGGGAAATGTTTTATAAAAGCAATAAGAATCATCTTTTAGTATATATGTTGCATTTAAATATGAATAATCCCTATATCCAGACTAGGGTGAATAATAATTCAGTGGAAGGACATTCAGGTTGTCCTCTTATTGATATTAAGCCTGAGGAGAGAGTTGAAAAATTTCTTCTCCAGGGAATATTACTGGTTTCTTCTTACTTATTCTAAGCCTTGATTTGGAGGAGAAGATTATTACCAGCTCATGGACAGTGCAGACTGCCCTGTGCTATACCTGGGTGGGGCTAGGCTGAGGCAGGGATACTGGCTCTGTGTTTCTGGACTCATGAGATCATGAGCTGTATCCTACAAGGGTGCCATTGTACCTGGCGCCTCACTGGCGATTTCACATCTGGGCCGTCTCCCTCTAAGATTTCTTGTAGCCTGGGGAAGGCAGCTGTAGAATGGTTCTCCAGTGAAATCCCCAAAGGGCAGCTGTCAGCCTCAACCTGCACACTCAGATCCCAGGCTCATCTCCTGGGCTGGAGGTACTGAAGGACAAGAAGGCCGCCTCAGTCAGCAGCAGTGATGCTGGGCGTCCTGGCCCAAGAGGCCTGAAGTTACTTAGCTCACATGACCTTCCAGAGAAACCTGGTCCTTAGAACTGGATTATGAGATCAGCTTTCTGAGGCCAAAGGATTTTGGCTTCCCTTCTTCCAAGCCATGGATACCCCAGAATCTTGAGGTTTTTCTTGGGGGCAATGTGTGCATTCAGCAAATATGTATTGATTGGTCTAGAGAGCTAGGGTAGCATGATGGTTAGGAGAAAGTGCTTTCAAGAGCTCTCAAGCTGCCTGGTTCAAACCTTACCTCTAACCCCAATTAGCTATGAGACCGGGACACATTTACCTGGCCTCTCTCTGCTTCCTTACATGGACAATGGGGATTAAGACAGATGTTGAATCTGTCTTAAGTCCACACTTTCTCTCCCCATTTGCCCTCCCTGGGAGAAGTTAGCTGCCATGCCATGAAGGTACTCAAGCATCCTAATGGACACATGCATGTGGTAGAAAATCTGAGCTTTTTGCCAATGGCCATGCAAGTGAACCAACTTGGAGGTGGGTCCTCGAGCCCCAGGCAAGCCTTCAGATGACTCCAGCCCATGCCTACATCTGGACCATAACCTCATGAGAGACCCTGAGCAAGAATCTCATAGTTAACGTATTTCCTGTTTCCTGATTCTCAGAAACTGTGCAAGATGATGAATATTGGCTGTGTTAAGCCACCAAGTTTTTGCAATAATTTGATATGTACAGGGCTTCCCTGGTGGCTCAAGTGGTAAAGAATCTTCCTGAAATGAGGAAGAATTGAGTTTAATCCCTGGTTAGGGAAGATCCCCTAGAGAAGGGAATGGCAACCTACTCCAGTATTCTTGCCTGGAGAACTCCATAGACGGAGCAGCCTGATGGCCTACAGTCTATGGGATTGCAAAGACTCGAACATGACTGAGCAACTAACACTTTCACTTTAACTTAATATGTACTGATAACTAATATGGATTTTTTTTTTCTCTATCTCCAAGGCATATATGGTTTCTGCCATTATGGAGGTTAAGTTCTAGTGGGGCATAGAAATGAGAAAGCTAACAACTACATTGCAGAGTGAAAAGTGCTATAAAAGCCCAGGATGGGGTAAGAGTATATAGAAGGAGAGTTGAATGTGGCTTGAGGCTGATGGCCATTGTGGGAGGGGCCTATAGCCAGTAACATCTAAGTTGCATCTTGAAGAAAGAGCAGAGTTAGTCAGGCGAGCAAAGGAGATGGGGAAGGGCATCTAAGGAGAGGGAATAGCATGTGCAAAGGCCTGGAGGTGAGCGATGGCAAGTAGGGGCAGGGGTTGGAAAGGGGCCAGATGGCATTGGTTCTGGGCTCAATGATAATGAAGTTTGGGCTTTGAAGGGTTTTAGTCAGGATAAGATTTGCATTTCTTTCTTTCTTTGACTGCACTTTGACTGGTCTTAGTTGCAGCACTTGGGAGCTTCGATCTTTGTTGTGGCATGTGAAATTTTCAGCTGTGGCATGTGAACACTTAGCTTCAGCATGTGGGATCTAGTTTCCTGACCAGGCACTGAACCCAGGCCCCCTGCATTGGGAGTGCAGTGTTAGCCACTGGACCACCAGGGAAGTTTCAAGATTTGCATTTTAAGAAATATCAGTCTGACTGTACATGAAGAATAGTTTGGAGTAGGATTAGAAAAAAATGGAACCTAACTATTTATTTCTATTTATTTGTTCTCTGATGGCATTATGAATTACCACACATGTACAGAGTCAAAAAAAATAGAAATCATTATGAATACGTTGAACATGACTGTCTTTATTTAAAATAATCATGTTATTCTAAAAAAAGTCTAATAGCATGGCATGGTGCACCACAATTGATTTAAACTATCTCCTGGTGATAGGTGGTGAGATAAGTTTTTATTTTTCACTCTCGTACATACTACTAAGGTTGATGTGGGAAGGGTCTCCAAGAATCTTGCAAGGCGAGTTTTATTTTCTGGTGATCTTGAGTAAGGAATGAAGCTGCATGTCAGAGCCAGAGTATAGAGCACAGGTGGTAGATAGAGCCCCAACCACCCAGCATATTGGTGACATCATCTCTTGTATTTTCTGAGACATTCCTGATTCGGAACATTCCACCTCATTGGGGCCATATATCCTGAGTTTTTGTTTGGAAAATATTATCAGCCCTCCATGCCATGAACTTCATGCTTCAGCAACCCTTACTGGCTTCCCACATCCCACACCTGCTCTGCTGTTCTACTTCCCTGCCTTTGCTCATTCAGGGCCCTTTGTGTGGGAATGGCTGCCCCTCCTCTTTGTCCATCTACTTCCTTTTCACTGTTCTTCAATATCTCCTCCAAGAAGGTTTTCCTAATCTTCTCCCACCCCAGACTGGGTTGGGATCCTCTCCTTCATGTAGTCATAGTGTCTTGCGCTTACTTCTTTCACTGAACTTAGCCTTTTATGGCTCTCCCCACCATCCCTCAAGGGCAAAGGGTCATGGATTTAAAAAACAAAGCAAAACAAACTCTTATATAGTGACTGGAATATTGGGGGCATTGAGAAAAATTTTATTGAAAGGATAAATGAATCAGTGAATCCTGGTGGAATTGTAGATGAATTGTTCTAGGGCCAGGGTTTTGCTGGACGAAACTAGCCTCTCTGGGCAAGGAAAGTGAAATTGCCAAGAAGGTTGAAGTGGTCGATGAGGGGGTGTGTGCTGGATAGGAAGAAAGTGAAGGCAGAAAGGCTGGTAGATTGAACACAGGGGAACCAAGGACCAGAGGGCTCTGTGGATTTGAAGGACAGGTGTGGTGAGAGTAAAGCCAGCACTGGGTTGATTGGTAGTGGTTGTTAAACTCATCTAGGGAATGTGTAAAATGTGCATGAGTATCATCTAGGGAATGTGTAAAAAGTACGATTTCTGAGTATGTCCCTTAGTGATTCTGAACCAGTAGGTATGAGGTGAGGTCTGGGATCTGTATGTGTACCAAGCATCCCAAGAACTTCTCATTCAAGTGGTTTGTGTGCCACCCTTGTTTAATTTCTAAAGTATGAGGCTTTGGGCAGAAAGTGAGTTGTCTGATTTTTTTTGGATTTCAGCTGTGGAGCCATCCTTCTGAAGCCCATGTTCAGGTGTGGCCACAGGAACATGTGATTGGAGCAGGAATGCAGTGGTGGTAGGTGGAGATGAAAATCAAGGGCTGGAATAGATTATCCATGGGAGAGTTACCAGGAGGGCTTAGAGAGATGAAAGACTCAGCACCTTGGACCAGAGTCTCCCATGAATGAAGGGGAGTTTCCAGATACAGGGAGATGATCTTCAGGCTGGGGTGGAAATTTGACACACTAATAAGTACAGTTCTTGGCTGTGAAGACCAGTGTAAGCTATGGAGAGGAGACTGACTATAGCAGATTGGAAGAGAGGGGGCTACTTTGCAACTGCAATGACTGGTAAAATATATCCCAACCCCGTCTGCCTCTTTGTGTTGTCACTGCTTCCACTCGGGTCCATACCACCATCTCCGCTCTGCTGCAGCTGCAGTAGGCACCTAACGGGTCTTCCCGCTTGATCCGGCCCCTCCTAGCCCACCCTTTGCTGGTAACCAAAGAGAATGCCCTAAGAGTGAAATCAGATCATAGCCCTCTCCTGACTTTAAAACCCTCACATGGCTTCTCATTACTCTTGGAAAAAGATTCCCCACTCTGTCCTGTAGCTTCAGTGGTTCTTGAAGCCAGGTCCTCATCTTTCACCTACAGCCCTCTCTCCTGCTCCTCCATCATGTCTGTGTGTTTCTCCAACAGACCGAGCTCTTCCCCATTCCCACAGTCTTTGCACTGGCCATTCTGCTGGCCTGAAATGCTCTCTCCCATTTTGCCACGTCTTGCTCTCCCCTTATTCAGAGTCTGAGTGACCACGCAATCTGGAGCCAACTTGTCTCCTACCCTAGTTGCTGTCACACAACCCTGCTTTAAGTTCCTCAGAGCATGAACCTCCATGATTTACATGTTCACGTTTTCATTCTGTTTGTCCCCACAAGAATGTCAACTCCATGGGAGAAGCCTGCTGTCTGCTTTGTTTGATTCTGTATCCTCTGCACCGAGAATAGTGCCAGGCACTTCACAGGTGCTCCATAAAGGTTCACTGATTTGAAAAAACATCAGCAATGTAAGTAGAACATGTCTAAATGAAAATGTTAAGTCAGTGGAGAGGTGGAGAGTCAGGCGATTATGCTCCATGCAACATTTTTAATCCATTGGCTCTTAGAAGAAACATACGTTCTCTTCTGATAAAACTGGACTTAGAGGAAGAACTTGTTAAAAGATGTGAAGGCTTGATTCAGGATGGGAAGGCCTTAGGGCACACGTCTCCAATTAGGTTTCCATCAGGGAAATTAGAGGGAAGGGACATGACATATGGTGGTCACTTATGAAAGGCCCAGGCTGTGCTGGGGTCATGAAATAAAAGGCACTTATTGTGGATTTACAGGGTGGCGTCATGTGTATCAGTGGTAAAGAATCCACCTGCCGAGCAGGGGATGCATGTTTGATCCCTGGGTTGGGAAGATCCCCTGGAGAAGGAAATGGCAACCCACTCCAGTATTCTTGCCTGGGAAATCACATGGACAGGGGAGCCTGGTGGGCGATGTCCACAGAGTTGCAAAGAGTTAGACACAACTGAGCAGGCACCCATTGTGGGTTTACTGGGTGCTGTTGCTGCTGCTGCTGCTAAGTCGCTTCAGTTATGTCTGACTCTGTGTGACCCCAGAGATGGCAGCTCACCAGGCTCCTCCATCCCTGGGATTCTCCAGGCAAGAACACTGGAGCGGGTTGCCATTTCCTTCTCCAATGCATGAAAGCGAAAAGTGAAAGTGAAATCGCTCAGTCGTGTCTGACTCTTAGCGACCCCCTGCACTGCAGCCCACTAGGCTCCTCCGTCCATGGGATGTTCCAGGCAAGGGTGCTGGAGTGGGGTGCCATTGCCTTCTCTGTTACTGGGTGGGAGCATCCCAGTTACACGGGACATTCCTTCTGCCCTCACAGTGACCCTCCAAGGCTGGCTCTGCCGTGGACCCCACAGTACAGAAGGGGAACCGAGGTCTCAAGATAAGCACCTGCCTGAGAAACCACTGCTGGAAATGACTGGAACTCAAATTTCAATCCTTTTTCTCCTTGATTTGAAAGCTCGGTATTATATAGTCTTACATGTAACCCAAACAGCTGCCATGAATCGCATGTTCACAAGGGCCAGGCCCAGGGCTAAGGCTTTAGGTAAAGGCATGTTTCTCAACCAGGACTGAAATCCAAATCCTCAGCCACTTCTCACCTCAGGCCACATGGCCTATTGAATAGCTTGGCCATCCTCTGCCTTTGTTTTCTGGTTTATTCTCCCAGGAGCAGAGATCAATACAGTTGTGTGACTGACTCATCTGTTACCAGCAAAATAAAGGCGCCGGAAGGCTTTTGCTGATTTGAGAGGTGTGATGCTTGTTGCTCAGAATTGGAATGTTCTGTGTACAAGGATACTTCAGGTATTTATGGCTTGCCCACTAGTTACTTGATGCTTGCAGTGGAGTTATTTTTGGGTCCTGGAGTCAGGGAAAAATGGGGTCAAATCCTGACTCCATCACTTATGAGCTGGGAAACAAGGCCTTTCGAAGCCTCTTTCACTGTTTCTGCATGTGGGGAAAACAGAAGTGGCCTGTGTCATACTAGTGGTGCTTGATTGTCATCATATACTTGAAGTGGTGCCTGTAAAGTGCTCTCACTATGTGTTAGCTATTGGTAATATTTTTATCATCATTATCATATCTAAACTAGGGCTGTCCTGGGCCAGACTGTAGGAGAGAGAGGCCTGGGAATAATAAGATGATGGGGAGGAGATTGTGTCAACTGCATTGGAGACTTTAAATGTTTAAGACCAAGTATCCTGACTGCTCACGCTTTCTACATGTATAAAATAGCAATGGCAATCCTCTCTCTTGGGTGTAAAACTTCAATGAAAACACCTACAAGGGTAAAGATAATAATGAAAAATATAAATAAGTAAACCTTTAATATGTTGTAGGCAATGTTTTGAGACTTTCTTGTTTGTTGTTTAGTCGCTAAGTGGTGTCCGACTTTTTTGTGACCACATGGACTGTAGCCTGCCAGTCTCCTCTGCCCATGAGATTTCCCAGGCAAGAATACTGGAGTGGGTTGCCATTTCCTTCTCCAAGGGATCTTTCAAACCCAGGGATGGAATCTGCACTAACAGGCAGATTTTTACCACTGAGCCACCAGGGAAGCCTGTTCTAAGACTTTAATGTGCATTAACTCAGTAGGTCTACAAGGCAAATAGTCTGAAGTTGATGCTGTTATAATCTCCATTTTGAAGATGAGGGACTGAAGGGGAATGTTTGTCTGGGATGTCACAGGGATTCATTAAGTATTTCTTAGATGTTGAGAACT
The DNA here is from genome assembly GCA_007570785.1 of Antilocapra americana. Lineage (NCBI taxonomy): Eukaryota > Metazoa > Chordata > Mammalia > Artiodactyla > Antilocapridae > Antilocapra > Antilocapra americana. Next base: position 28,192,371 of record ML663562.1, on the reverse strand, counting down.
TTTAGGAGAAAAAACTTTTCTTTATCCTGCCTACCTCCTGGTACAAAATAGGTGCTCAGTATGTTTTTATTGTTGAATAAATGATCAGAGGTTGACTGGCCTTTTCTGTGAGGGCCCCATAGCAGCTATCTTGGGTTTTGTGTTTTAAACACAAACTATGTTGGGTTTTAAGTTCTAACTTCTCAGCTCTCTGTTATAGCACAAAAGTGGCCATAGACTATGTAGACATAAATTAGCATGGCTGTGTTGTGATCAAGCTATTTCTAAAAGCAGGTGGCAGGACAGATTTGGCTGTGGGCTGTGGTTTGCCCCACCTTGATATAGATGCTGATAAACAGTACCGTTTATTAAATGCATCCTCTTTGCTAGGCTGTTCAAACCACCTTGATGCTCTATCTCCTGAGATACCAGTGAGAAAAGGAGACTCACTGGGTTTAAGCAACCTGTCCAGGTCTGCCAGACTGCAAATCTTAGACAAAGGAGATCATGTCAAGGATTCTGGAATGTGATTCAGATGAAAGTAGAAGTCTAGATTCTTATTACTCCAAGTCTGGTCCATGGACCAACAGCTGTGGAATCAACTGGGAGCTCCTTCAAAATGCACAATGTCAGCTCCTAACTCTAATCTTAACAATACTCTAACCTACTGAATCAGAACCTTGATTTTCCCTGTTTTATGTGGTGGATATTAGGTTTGTCTAAATTCAAACCATACAGTTAAGAAGACTACATTTTTGGTATGTAAATTATAACCCAATAAAGTGATTGAGACAAAGAAAAAACAATCTACATTTTCCTAAGCCTCTGAAGTAACTCTCATTCATATTAAAATTTGAGAAGTAAAACAAGACAAAGATCCAAACACTGTTCAATGTCCTGAAATTTTTAGCTTTTGTAAGATAGCAAATCATCATATGGTTAAGCTTTTTATTTATCTTGCAGGTGGATGTAACCTGACTGTTGGTGTGTGGCTGATAGAATAAGAGGCAGAAACACCTGTGAGGAAAGATATATTTAGATGCCAAATAGGAGCTGTTTTGTCTAACAGCTTTTGGAAGCTACTTGGAAAATGTAGCTGATTATTTAATTATCTTTAAGGTAAAGGCATTAGATATATGCAAAGTGAGCTGGTTGGGTTTGCCAAATGGGGTCAGAACGTGGTGTCTACCCCCCAGAGATGACAATTCAGGTTTAAATTGCTCAGAAGCTCCGAATCAGAGCCAAGGGTGTGGATGATCTATTTGAATTTTTTCTTGTAACTGTGACAGACCCAGTAGCCCCTGCATGGCCTCTGTTCCCTCTGGCTTATTGTGATTGACAATCAGGTTAGCACACAAAGGACAGTGAGGAATCGCTCAGCTAAACAAGCTCCTCGACCTCCAGTCTCTAGAAGAATGTTGACTGACAAGGACACAATTAAAAAGGGATTGATTTATTGAGCTGGAATGCACCAGCTCGCCTAATCTCAGCATCTCTCTGCTTTGTGTAATCACCATTTCCAAACAAGAGTCAGCCTCCACAAATGAAATCCTTGTGGTCACCAGGGAGCCAAAGATGCTCTTAGTTACCGAAGGTAGCTCAGCCCTAGACGCTCATAAAGAGAAACCACATGAAAGAAGTCCTCTCCTGCACCAAGTCCTGGATAAGGATCTGGAATTCAGCAGGGAAGGATGATCTAAACAAAAAGTAAGTGGTGGTCATGAAAACTGCGAACCTTGGCTCCAGGATGGAACTGGGTTAAAAAGAGTAAATGGGCAAGGAGCCTTATTTTTGTCTTTCATATAATGAAACTGTAAATTTCTGTTAGAAATCACAGGGTCATCAAATGTCTGGAATGTTGATGGGGATGCCCGTGGGATTCAAGGGGAAAAAATAGTCTGAGGATTTGAATTCGTTGTTCCCTTTGAACTGTTTCATTGAACTGATGCAGTTGAATCTCAGTTATGCGCATGCAAATAATTATTTCTAGTTGTTGGGATTTGAGGTTCACCCCATAAATAGCACCTCTCTTTTTCACCAGAGTTATGAACTGGTTGAGGATTAAAACAAAAGTCTTGGCAGCTAGAGATTGAAATATAGCACCATCTTTGTTACTGATGAAGTGGGAAATGTAAGTTTATACCTGTGTGTTCTATGAATGGGTAGATTTCTTGCTACTGAGTCCCCAACCTAAAAAGACTTAACTCCCTCAGGCAGAGCAGCTCTGGACAGGCCCTTGGAAACACTGTACAAAGGGGCAGAGCAGAGCATGCTCTGGGTAGATGGGCTCTCTCCCAACAGAAAATGTAAAGAAAGGGATGGACTATAGATTCCTAATTCCTCTTTTCAAACTTAGAATAAAAATATCACTCTTTGCTGGGTCATATGGTAGTCTTACTTTAAGTGTTTTAAGGAACCTTCATACTGTTCTCCATACCTGGCTACATTAATCTACATTCTCACTAACAATGCAAGAGGGTTCCTTTTCCTCCACACCCTTTCTTACTGTTTGTATATTTTTGATGATGGCCTTCTGTTCAGTGTGAGGACATGGAAACAACCTAAATGTCCATTGACAGAGGAATAGATAAAGCACATGTGGCTCATATGTACAATGGAATTTTACTCAGCCATAAAAATGAATGAAATTGGGTCATTTGTAGAGATGTGGATGGACCTAGAGAGTACAGTCTGTCACACAAAGTGAAGTTATGTCAGAAGAGAAAAACAAATATTGCTTATTAACTCATGTATGCGGGCTCTACAAACGTAGTAGAGATGTACATATTTGTAGAGCTGAAACAGAGACCCAGATATAGGAAATAGACATGTGGAAATGGTGGGGGAGTGGGGATGAATTGGGGATTGGGATTGACATTTATACACTACCATGTGTAAAACAGACAGCTGATAGGAAGCTGCCATATAGCACAGGGAGCTCAGCTCAGTACTCTGTGATGACCTAGAGGCCTGGGATGTAGCTGGTGGGAGGGAAGTCCTAGAGGGAGGGGATATATGTATACTTAGAGCTGATTCACTTCTGTGTGCAGCAGAAACTAACAATATTATAAAGCAACTATACTCCAATTAAAAAAAAAAGCAACAGAGAGAAACCAGGGGTGAAGTGGGACCTCCCCCATGTGGAGAGAATAGCCTGGAGTAAGGAAGAAGGGCACTTGAGAAAATAGGCTGAGAAGGTTGCGCAACTGACCTGGGACACACAGCTAGGAGGTGGGGAGACTTCAGGGCATACCCGGCTTTCCCTGGTTCTGGAGCCTGGAATGTGGAGTAGGTTCAACTCTATTTGTTGAATGAATAAAGTGAATGGTTGAGTGAAGGAGGTGACATTTGAGAATCACAGGTTGAGAAGTACAATCAGGATGGGAGAGTCCATGGAGCACTGTAGATCTTTCTCCCAACTCAGGGGCTGGCCCAGGGGACAGCTTGCCTGCATCTCCTGCCAGGCTAAGCCAAGTGCCTAGCAAGTGGGCTCTGGAACAGGCCCTGCTGGCCCAGGAGCCGACATCAGCTGGGTGTTCTTGACTTGTCCACTTGGCCATCCCCATCCCCATGGGGTGGTCTCTGATTTTGTTCTAGTTTGCCAGGGGATCTGCAGATTGGCCTTCCAGATGGCCAAGGGGACAAAGCCCCACCCTCTCAGGGGTAGGATAAACCTATCTCTGCCCTCTCTAGAAATCTGACTCGCAGATTAGGGAAAAGTGTGGCCAAGTGAGGCTGACATTCAACTTCCCCTATCTTGGTGGGATTTCACAGTCTCTCATACATCTATCTGGTCACCATGGTTCCAGATATCCCTTCCACCCTTGGTATGAAACACAAAACAGAGTCCCCAGTGCCTCATTTTCCCTGACTTGCTCTTCACATCTTGCCATTTATTTATCATCATTGTTGGGGCAGTAGGGTTCCCTTTATCAGGGGGTCCTTCCTCCAGGAGGGGCCCTTTCTCCTGGCTCAGAGCTCTGTTTCCAGCTTATCAGCTTTGCCACCTCCTCCTGTCCCTTCTTTTGCTGTCACACCGGCCCTGGTGTGGACTTCTGTGATCTTAATCTCTTTCTTTGGAAACGTCTGTCACTTCCAATCTCCCCCAGTTTTCTCCCTCCACCTCAGCAGTTTCTCCCAGCCCCCCATCAATGTCTCAGCTTTCTCTTCAAAGCCATTGTGTTTCATTTTCTCCTTATTTGGTCCAGTGTGACCTGACAGGGTGGCTGGAGCAGAATATTAGTGGTAGAAATATATAGTTAGTTCTCCACAGATTTTCTTTGCTTTCTTTTCTGAATGGGGCATTTGCAATCAATTTATGATTTAGCTGAAAGGTTAAGAATTTTCCACTTAAAAATCAACCTTCCCAAATGAAAAAATGTTGGTGCTTTTTTGTATAGTAGGCAAGTCTCCACATGCCTCCGTGCAGAGAGACTGCTCTGAAGAGGGTTTCCTGAGGAATTCCTGTGGACTGAGCACTGCTTCTGTTCAGGCCTTATGAACATTGATTTTATGGAGTGGGCAGGAGGTAGTGTTCTATTTCTATTTTTTTGACACACCACAGGACATGTGGGATCTTAGTTCCCTGGTCAGGGATCAAACCTGTACCTGCTGCATTGGAAGAACAAAGTCTTAACCACTGGACCAGCAGGGAAGTCCCAGATCTTGTTCTTTTGTCTCTCTTAAGATACTCTCCCAGAGAAATGATGTCAACATTAAGTGCTTCCACAGGTGGGCATGAGACTCAGGCTTACATGTACCAACCCCTTCCAGGATAGGTTTCTATGGAAAGAAATGGGAACAGAGCAGAACAAGGCAAAGCAACTCTGAATTATTTGTTAAGACCCTGACTCCAAACCTAGTTACAAACCTCAGTAGACCCAGGCTCCATCTTGTGAAGACTTCTTTTTCTAAGTGGCACCAAGTATGGAATCTAAAATATGACACAAATCAATATATTTACAAAACAAGAACCGACTCACAGACATAGAGAACAGACTTGTGGTGGCCAAAAGTAGGGGGAGAGGGTGGGAAAGAATGAGAGCTTGGGATTAGTAGAGGCAAACTACTATAAATACGATGGACAAACAACAAGGTTTTACTGCATAGCATGGGAACTATGTTCAATACCCTCTGACAAACTATAATGGAAAAGAATATGAAAAAGAAAATATATTTATACTTGAATCACTTTGCTATACAGAAGAAATTAAAACAACATTGAAAATCAACTATACTTCAATTACATTTTTAAAAAGTGGCACCAAGGAGTCCTGAGGGGTTGCTGTTCATATTCCTACCCTGTCCCTGTTACTAGTCTGGTGCCCCCAGATACCAACTGCTCTGTGTGTTGTCTGCTAAAACTTCACAATTGCCCCTTTCTAGAGGTTTGCCTTCATTCTTGGAGTCTCTTTACTTGGGAGAATGCATTTATCTTCTGCAACCTGCATCTGATGAGTAACCAATAGGGGTTATAAAAGATGAGCTCCTGTTTCAAAGTGGGATCAACTCTGACATGCAATTCATGCTCCAGAGCTCCCTGTGGGCATCAGGCTTCAGACAGATGCAAACTGAGAACCTATCCTGGCTTTGCTCACTTCCTTAGTAAGACATGTGTGCCTGAATCCTTGTCTCAGGCTCTGCTTCCAAGGAACCAGATATAAAACAGATAAGCATGCCAGTCGGCAAAAGGATTTACCCCATACCTGAATCTGGGGTCTTACCATGTTGGGGAGAGGGATGGTCATACTCACAGGGAGAAGTGGGGAGACCACAGTGCATATGCTTATCCCAGTGCCAGAGCAGAATTAATCTAGACGGCTTGAGTCAGGCTTGAATCAAGTGACAGTGGAGGGAGTGGCAGGCCTACATTGTCCCCACTGACAGGATCAAGCAAAAAATTTCCAAAATAGGATGCAGAGTATCCAAGAGAAAGAGATGGCTCTCTCTGAGGATGGCTGGGCTTCGGGTTCCTAACCAGCTGCTGAGCGATGGAGCACAGTGGTCCTTCATTGTTGTTCAGTCCCTAAGTCGTGTCCGACTCATTGTGACCCCATGGACTGCAGCATACCAGGTTTCTCTGTGCTCCACTATCTCCCAGAGTTTGCTCAAATTCATGTCCATTGAATAACAGGCAATTTGGCCTTGGAGTACAGAATGAAGCAGCACAAAGGCTAATAGAGTTTTGCCAAGAGAGTGCACTGGTCATAGCAAACACCCTCTTCCAACAATACAAGAGAAGAATCTACACACAGACATCACCAGATGAGCAACACAAAAATCAGATTGATTATATTCTTTGCAGCCAAAGATGGAGCAGCTCTATACAGTCAGCAAAAACAAGACCAGAAGCTGACTGTGGCTCAGATCATGAACTCCTTATTGCCAAATTCAGACTTAAATTGAAGGAAATAGGGAAAACCACTCGACCATTCAGGTATGACTTAAATCAAATCCCTTACGATTATACAGTGGAAGTGCGAAATAGATTCAAGGGATTAGATCTGATAGACAGAGTGCCTGATGAACTATGGACAGAGGTTCGTGACACTGTACAGGACACAGGGATCAAGACTATTCCCAAGAAAAAGAAATGCAAGTCAGCAAAATAGCTGTCTGAGGAGGCCTTACAAATAGCTGTGAAAAGGAGAGAAGCAAACAGCAAAGGAGAAAAGGAAAGATGTACCCATTTGATTGCATAGTTCTAAGGAATATCAAGGAGAGATAAAAAGCCTTCCTCGGTGACTAGTACAAGTCTTTCCTCCGTGTTTAGAGGAAAACAGTAGAACAGCAAAGACTAGAGATCTCTTCAAGAAAATTAGAGATACCAAGGGAACATTTCATGCAAAGATGGGCTCAAAAAAGGACAGAAATGGTATGGACCTAACAGAAGCAGAAGATATCAAGAAGAGGTGGCAAGAATACACAGAAGAGCTGTACAAAAAAGATCTTCATGACCCAGATAATCATGATGGTGTGATCACTCATCTAGAACCAGACATCGTGGAATGCGAAGTCAAAGGGGCCTTAGGAAGTATCACTATGAACAAAGCTAGAGGAGGTGATGGAATTCCAGCTGAGCTACTTCAAATCCTAAAAGAAGATGTTGTGAAAGTGCTGCACTCAGTATGTCAGAAAATTTGGAAAACTCAGCAGTGGCCACAGACTGGAAAAGATCAGTTTTCCTTCCAATCCCCAAAAAAAGGCAATGCCAAAGAATGCTCAAACTACCGCACAATTGCACTCATCTCACAAGCTAGTAAGTTCAGTTCAGTTCAGTCACCCAGTTGTATCCAACTCTTTGCAGTCCCATGGACTGCAGTGTGCCAGCCCTCCCTGTCCATCACCTACTCCCGGAGTCTACTCAAACTCATGTCCATTGAGTTAGTGATGCCATCCAATGGTCTCATCCTCTGTTGTCCCCTGCTCCTCCTGCCCTCAATCTTTCCCAGCATCAGGATCTTTTGAAATGAGTCAGCTCTTTGCATCAGGAGGACAAAGTATTGGAGTTTCAGCTTCATCATCAGTCCTTTCAATGAACACCCAGGACTGATCTTCTTTAGGATGGACTGGTTGGATCTCCTTGTAGTCCAAGGGACTCTCAAGAGTCATCTCCAACACCCCAGTTCGAAAGCATCAATTCTTCAGTGCTCAGCTTTCTTTATAGTCCAACTCTCACATCCATACATGACTACTGGAGAAGCCATAGCCTTGACTAGACGGACCTTTGTTGGCAAAGTAATGTCTCTGCTTTTTAAAATGCTGTCTAGGTTGGTCATAACTTTTCTTTCAAGGAGTAAGTGTCTTTTAATTTCATGGTTGCAATCACCATCTGCAGTGATTTTGGAGCCCCCCAAAATAAAGCCAGCCACTGTTTCCACCATTTCCCTATCTATTTCCCATGAAATGATGGGACCAGATGCCATGATCTTCGTTTTCTGAATGTTGAGCTTTAAGCCAACTTTTTCACTCTTCTCTTTCACTTTCATCAAGAGGTTATTTGGTTCTTCTTCACTTTCTGCCATAAGGGTGGTGTTATCTGCATATCTGAGGTTATTGATATCTTGATCCAGCTTGTGCTTCATCCAGCCCAGCATTACTCACGATGTACTCTGCATATAAGTTAAATAAGCAGAGTGACAATATACAGCCTTGAAATACTCCGCTGCCTATTTGGAAGCAGTCTGTTGTTCCATGTCCAGTTCTAACTGTTGCTTCCTGATCTGCATATAGATTTCTCAAGAGGCAGGTCAGGTGGTCTGGTATTCCCATCTCTTTCAGAATTTTCCACAGTTTGTTGTGATCCACACAGTCAAAGGCTTTGGCATAGTCAATAAAGCAGAAATAGATGTTTTTCTGGAACTCTCTTGTTTTTTCAGTGATCCAGAGGATGTTGGCAACTTGATCTCTGGTTCCTCTACCTTTTCTAAAACCACCTTGAACATCTGGAAGTTCACGGTTCACATATTGCTGAAGGCTGGCTTGGAGAATTTTGAGCATTACTTTGCTAGTGTGTGAGATGAGTGCAATTGTGCGGTAGTTTGAGCATTCTTTGGCATTGCCTTTTTTGGGGGGATTGGAAGGAAAACTGATCTTTTCCAGTCTGTGGCCACTGCTGAGTTTTCCAAATTTTCTGACATACTGAGTGCAGCACTTTCACAACATCTTCTTTTAGGATTTGAAGTAGCTCAGCTGGAATTCCATCACCTCCTCTAGCTTTGTTCATAGTGATACTTCCTAAGGCCCCTTTGACTTCGCATTCCACGATGTCTGGCTCTAGGTGAGAGACTACACCATCATGATTATCTGGGTCATGAAGATCTTTTTTGTACAGCTCTTCTGTGTATTCTTGCCACCTCTTCTTGATATCTTCTGCTTCTGTTAGGTCCATACCATTTCTGTCCTTTTTTGAGCCCATCTTTGCATGAAATGTTCCCTTGGTATCTCTAATTTTCTTGAAGAGATCTCTAGTCTTTGCTGTTCTACTGTTTTCCTCTAAACACGGAGGAAAGACTTGTACTAGTCACCGAGGAAGGCTTTTTATCTCTCCTTGATATTCCTTAGAACTATGCAATCAAATGGGTACATCTTTCCTTTTCTCCTTTGCTGTTTGCTTCTCTCCTTTTCACAGCTATTTGTAAGGCCTCCTCAGACAGCTATTTTGCTGACTTGCATTTCTTTTTCTTGGGAATAGTCTTGATCCCTGTGTCCTGTACAGTGTCACGAACCTCTGTCCATAGTTCATCAGGCACTCTGTCTATCAGATCTAATCCCTTGAATCTATTTCGCACTTCCACTGTATAATCGTAAGGGATTTGATTTAAGTCATACCTGAATGGTCGAGTGGTTTTCCCTATTTCCTTCAATTTAAGTCTGAATTTGGCAATAAGGAGTTCATGATCTGAGCCACAGTCAGCTTCTGGTCTTGTTTTTGCTGACTGTATAGAGCTGCTCTATCTTTGGCTGCAAAGAATATAATCAATCTGATTTCGTGTTGACCGTCTGGTGATGTCCAAGTGTAGAGTCTTCTCTTGTATTGTTGGAAGAGAGTGTTTGCTATGACTTGTGTGTTCTGTTGGTAAAACTCTATTAGCCTTTGTGCTGCTTCATTCTGTACTCCAAGGCCAACTTTGCCTGTTACTCCAGGTGTTTCCTTACTTCCTACTTCTGCATTCCAGTCCCCTATAATGAAAAGGACATCTTTTTTTTGTGTTAGTTATAAAAGGCCTTGTAGGTCTTCATAGAACCATTCAACTTCAGCTTCATCAGCGTTACTAGTTGGGGCATAGGCTTGGATTACTGTGATATTGAACGGTTTGCCTTGGAAACGAACAGAGATCATCCTGTCATTTTTGAGATTGCATCCAAGTACTACATTTCAGACTCCTTTGTTGACTATGATGGCTACTCCATTTCTTCTAAGGGATTCCTGCCCACAGTAGTAGATACAATAGTCACCTGAGTTAAATTCACCCATCCCAGTCCATTTTCATTCACTGATTCCTAGAATGTCGACGTTCACTCTTGCCATCTCCTGTTTGACCACTTCCAATTTGCCTTGATTCATGGACTGTTCCTATGCAATACTGCTCTTTACAGCATCAGACCTTGCTTCTATCACCAGTCACATCCACAACTGGGTGTTGTTTTTGCTTTGGCTCTGTCCCTTCATGCTTTCTGGAATTATTTCTCCACTGATCTCCAGTAGCATATTGGGCACCTACCGACCTGGGGAGTTCATCTTTCAGTGTCCTATCTTTTTACCTTTTCATACTGTTCATGGGGTTCTCAAGGCAATAATACTGAAGTGGTTTGCCATTCCCTTCTCCAGTGGACCACATTTTGTCAGACAGCGTCTGGTGTTAGCTGTTTCATCTGTTTTGGAGATAAGGGAGGGAGTGGATCTGGGGTTGGTGAGAAGGGATAGGGGCAGGTGTGCTAGGATGAGAAGAGAAAGGTGAAGAGAAGTGATGCTCTCCTCCTCAATGTCTGTATTTACCTACATCTCTCTCTCTCTTCTCTCTTACATTCTAGACTTCAAATCCTTCTTACTCCTCCTTACTGTGAAGTCTTTGCTGTTGTTTTTTAGTCACTCAGTCATGTCCCATTGCCTGCAGCACACCAGGTTCCTCCATCCTCCACGATCTCCTAGAGTTTGCTCAAACTCATGTCCACTGAGTTGATGATACCATCCAACCATCTCATTCTCTGTCGCCTGCTTCTTGTCCTGCCTTCAGTCTTTCAGCATCAGTGAAGTCTTAAAACCATCTTTTGCTCCTCTCAGCTTCACTTCCACTTTCCTGCCTGGCCACATGCTTGGTGTTCATTTAACAGATATTAATATTTACAAAATGCCCAACTAGATTTCAGGCACTTTTCTAGACACTGGGGAGTCACCAGAAACAGCTCCTCTTGGTCATTGCCAATGCAGGAAGACACTCAGTAAACACACAGCCAGCTGAGAAGGGTAAATTCAGTTAGAGGTAAGTGCCATGAAATAAACACAAGGAGAGGCTCATTTACTCATTCTGCTAGCATGTTTGTTTTGGCTGGGCATCTCATCTGCCCCATGCAGCTACAGGTGTTTGAGGGAGGAGGTCTCAACTGACACTTTGCTTCCTCTTAGATGCTAGACCCAGTGTCTCACTCACCATAAGGAGCCACCACCACCATATTCATTTCAGGACAATGATTGTACTTGAGCTTTTGGCCTTTGGACAACCTTGGGTTTCAATCTTTTCACCCTCGGGTTTTTTCCTCGGTGTGATCTGTGCGCAGTGGAGCAGATGCAGCCTCCAAGGGCCTGCATTGGAGCCTTGAGCTGCTTGCTGGTGTGGGAGCTACATGTATGGACACTCACAGACTCAGTTTCTTCTGTGTGAGACAGGGAAGGTGAGCGTGCCCACTTCACAGGGTTATTCAGGGTGGAATGAGACCATCTACGTGAAGTGCTCCCTCAAAGAAGGTGTTGGGTGATGGGTCAAGTCCTCATTCAGCATCACTGGTGGGACCAACCTCAAGAGGAGCCAGAAAGAACTCAGGACCCAAGGCTCTTGCAACCTGGGTGGCCTCAAGGTGGTCTTGGCCATTGCTTTTGTGTTTGATTGAGGTCCTGAGAATAGGTGTTTAGGGATGGTAGAGGGAAGAGGCAGGAGAAGAGGTCTCTCCCCTAGCCTTCCCACTGCCTCAGACCCAGGGTACATCTTTTCTGTCCTCAAACTGATATTCTCCAGCTGGCCCTCTGTTGCTCCTTCCTTAGGCTTGAAATCCCAGTTTCATCTTGGTTTGTTTTCTTTCTCTCATCCTGCTCCTCTACTCAGAATGTGAATCTCCCACATCATGTGGTTCATTTTCTCCAACTCCCATAATTTCATTTCCTTTGCCCTGTCCCTGCTTCCAGCCCCAGATCCTCCTTTCACATTTCTGGTGGCTGGTGTAACTTCCTCATGGGTACCTCCCCCTCTGCTTCTGCTCACGATGGTCCATGAATCACACTTTGAGACCCCACTGCCTAAAAGAAGAGTTCCTACCCCTCGTATTGGAGTTTGGAGGCTTCCGCCATGGCTCCGCTCTGCTTCCCCGCCTCAATACCCCAAGAGCCAGCCTGGCCCGCCCACTACTCCCTGAACAAATGCTGTGTTTCCCCTGTATTTCCCCTGAGCGTCTCCTCCTGCTGCTCCCACTGTGAGGTTGCCACATTGGCCCCGTCCTTCAAAGCCGGGTTCAGACGTTGCCCCTGATGCCACGACTGGTGGGGAACTCACTCTCATCCTACATATTCACACCTTTTATAGAACATTCCTAACCTGCTGCTGCTCCTGGAATTGGTGCACTTTGCTGCTAGTGAGGAAACAGTATTATTGGTGAGGTGTAATTGTCCTATCAGGCACTGTGTGATGGCCCACATCAGATATGTGAGGTTCCTCCAATGACAGGTGAGGCTCACACGAAATCACCTGCCTGCATTCACCATGCAGATGGAGAGGGGCGGAATACAAACTCACAGTATTTCTTAATCCAAACTCATAGCCACCATGCCCTCATGCCTCCAAGCAGACATCTGCTGATTGAATGGGGTTGAATAGCACCACCTGAGTGTGTGGGGCTTAGGGCCAAGCCCAGTATGGAGAGCATCGCCATAGCAATAGAGAAACCTGGACCCTCTGTGAAACCATTAGGCTGTCAGGTGGCCCCTACCACCTGATCATGCCAGCAGCTGCCAGTGGGGCGGCCTCGCTGGACAGCCAGAGAACGATGCGACCTCATAGGAAAATTGATTTAAGACGATCCCTGCCAGAAAAGGCCCCTCAGTCACCAGCCCCCTCTTAGGTCATATTTCAAAGCCTGGCTCACGGCCACCGGCTGTGAGATCATGGCTGAGCCATCTGACTCTCGAAATTCTAAGGACCAACTTGGGAGTTTTATCGCATTTCTGCCGCCCAGGCATGAAGTCAGCTGGACAGCGCGTGACAGGGAGCGTTTCTCTTGTAATTAGCCAGGGTGTGCGGTCTTTCTTTTTCTTTTTTCATGTTCTGCCTAGATTCATCGTGCTGTGAGCGCGCGCTCCCTCGAGCTACCCTGCCGCAGTAGCGGAGGTGAGTCATGGCTGTAAAATCTGCAAAACTCATGAGGGGATGGAGGGTGGCGGAGAAATAGAAATTATTGTTATCATCTTTCAGGCGCGCTCGAGTCTGTGCTCACCAGCTGCAGAGTGCCTTCCGAGCACCGAGCCAGAAGTGATGGTTTGAGTATGGAAAGGATCGGTTCTCTACGGGGACGGGAGCTCCGTATGCCTCTGGTTCTTTTGAGGGACGATGGGGCAGGTTGGATGCCTAATACTGCTGCTCACCAGCTGGAACCCGTGAGGATTTGCTCTGAACGTTTACTTGGGTGTGAGCAGCCGCACGTTTTCTTTATTTTTCTAAAGAATTTAAATAGAGCTTGGTCCCCCACCTGGCAGGAAACTTATTCTTAGTTAATGTGTTTTGGGGAGGTGTGGTGCTTTCTCTCCTTCTTGGGAACATAGGAAACCCTGGGAATTAGGGAACTCAGCAAGACAGGAGCAAGTTTGAGGTGTTGGGTCCATGGCTGAGAAATCTGGCTCGTGGTCTGTAACATCAGTTTGAAGGCAGCCACCCATGTTCCTCCATCACTAAGCCTGGTCTGGGGTCTTGGCAGGGCTCTCCCGATGCAAGTAGGCTGACGTTTTCCCTGGGCACACCCCTCAGTCATTCTCACCCTCCACCATCCCAGGCTGCAGGTCTCCACCCTCAGGGACGTGCAAACTACTGATCCTTTCCCGTCTCAGTCTCAGGGAAAACATGTAGCCCCTTAGGCTGAGTCACCTCTGGTCTGTCTTCCTACCCTTCAAATAGGTCCCCTCTTAGCATGGTTTTCTCATCTCTTTAAGCCTTTTTTAAATTAAAGTTTTAAAATTTTATATTGGAGTATAGTTGATTCATGATGCTGTGTTAGTTTTCCAGTGTACAGCAAACTGATTCAGATATACATATATTCATTCTTTTTCAGATTCTTTTCCCATACAGGCATTATTATAAAATATTAAATAGCGTTCCCTGTGCTATACAGTAGGTCCTTGTTGATTATCTATTTTAAATATAGCAATGTGAATGTGATAATCCCAAGCTTTTAATTTATCCCTCTCTACCTTTCCCTTTTGGTAACTAAGTTCTTTAAGCCTTTCTTAAAAGCCAAACAAACCAACCAGTCAGCCAGAAAAGCAGAAAACCAAAGTAAACAAAAATTATGTTAGATTTTTACCCCCCTTGGCTGTTTGTTCAGAAAAGGAGAAAAATGAGCTTTTCATTCTTTGAGTCTTCTGGCAAGAACAAGATGGAACTACTTCTCTGTGAATTTGTCATCACTCTAAGTCTGATCTTGGGTTACCTACACTCTCTGAGGCTGACTTTCTCCTTTAAAGGTGGGGTGTATGGCCCCTTGTAGCAGGGATGTAGTGAGGATGATGTGATATAAGTCAAGAATTTAGGGTAGAGCCTGGAGTGGAGTTGGGCTTCCCAGGTGGTGCAGTGGTAAAGAATCCGCCTACCAATGCAGGAGACATAAGAGACTCGGGTTTGATTCCTGGGTCAGGAAGATCCCCTAGAATAGGAAATGGCAACCCACTCCAGTATTCTTACTTGAAAATCCCATGGATGGAGGAGCCTGATAGGCTACAGTCCATGGGGCCACAGTCAGACACGGCTGAGTGACTGAGCACATCTTTCCCCATTGCCCAACTTTTCCTAAGGTTTACTTCTGGGACTTTTCTCCCCTACCTACTGTTGGCTTCAGTGGGGTTTACATGTGAGCCAGCTTGTTGAAAAAATAGGAGTATGCTACAAGGAAAGTTTGATGGGGCTCAGGTAAATCTCAGGTCACAGGCAAGTGACTTTCTCCTGGGTGATCAACAGACGACTTGTAGGCCCCACACTGATACAATAGCTAGGGTGGCTCCTCTGTCCTGTCCACTGGGATGCTCACTTCCATGGTGGCCCTTTGTCTGTGGGCACTGTCCTTCTGAGCATGGCCTGGAGACTCCAGTGCCTCCCTTTTTTTGACCCAGTTTTGGTCCTTTTCATTTCTGCACTCCCCACCCACCCTCATCTCCTGCAGTATCAATTCTGAGATCTAGTCAGTCTCTTACAAACCAGGTGACCCTCATGTAGGGGTAAGCCCACCTTGTCTCCCATCTTTTTAGTTTTACGACTATAGCTTCAACTCTGCATTCTTCCTCCTTTAGGTCTTCCTTTTAGAACCCTGAGGACCTGTGTGTTGTTGGTATCTCATTTAACCTAATGGTAAACTGATGAGTTTCGTTGGCCCTGTTTCTGAGAATCCCCCAGGGTTTCTGAACCTCTTCTCTCTACTCTTGTCTATGCCTTACTTCTTTGACAGTTGCTTCCTCCATTCCCAGTGGAGGTTCCAATGTCTCAATGCCTGGTATCTAGATGTAGCTTCATTTATTGAGACCCGGATGATGTGGAGTGGCCTGTGGCAAAGGCAGCAGGTGGGGGAGGGTCAGCCTGGAAGACTGTGGAAGCCTCCGTTCTGCCTGTGCGGTTTCCTGTCTGCACATTCCTCCTCTCCTTTGTTTGTGATGCCTTCCTCGAGTCATTTCTCCCCAGTCTTAGTCTGTGTGCTCATGACTCTTGAGAGACTTCTGCGGCACCCTGGAAACTCCTCGCTTGTTAGTGATGAGCCGTATGGAAGTGCCCGTTTTGTGGTCACAGATGACCTGCTGATCATTACACACGCTGTAGCCCAGTACGTGTCAGCTATCTGGTCTCGTGCACCCATCTTACCGTTAGAATGTGAGCTCCCAGTGTGTAGAGACTGGGGTTTGTTCCTGGTGGCATCCCCAGTAGCTAACACTGTCATCTCAGGGTTTGTGAAATGAATGGATAATTCAGCCTGGAGGGAAGATCGCCCAGATCCCCACTCTCTGCCCTGCTCAGAGAGCAAAGGTTCTCAATCTCGAATAGGCATCTGAATTTCTCAGAGGACTTGTTAGAGCACAGATCAATGGGCCCCACCTCAGAGTTCTGATTCTAGAGGCCGGATAATAGCATTTCTAATGTGGTCACAGACAAGGCAAATTCTGGACACTGCTTTGAGAACCATTGTTCTGTTTTCTAATTTAAAGATTTATTTCATGTTTTGGCTGTAGTGGGTCTTTGTTACTGCACGGGGACTGAGCAGGGGCTACTTTTGGTTGTGTGCATGGGCTTCTCATTGCAGTAGCTTCTCTTGCCCTTGGAGAATAGGCTCCGGGCAAGCGGGCTTCAGTAGTTGTGGCACACACAGGCTCAGCCGCATCTTGGAGTGTGGGAGCCTCCTGGACCAGGGATTGAACTGGTGTCCCTTGCACTGCAAGGCAGTTTCTTAACTACTGGACCACCAGGTAAGCCCTGAGAACCATTGTTTTAGGTTAATAGTTTCCTCCTGGATGGGAGGAAGGTCAGGTGTAGGTATTTGAAACAAACAAAACATCCCACCTCCATACTAGGTTGAACAGTGCCCCTTGCTAATTCACGTCTATCTGTAGCCTGTGGATGTGATGTTGTTTGGAAATAGGGTCTTCACAGGTGTGATCAAGTTAAGAGGTCATATTAGATTAGGGAGGGCCCTACATTCATCATGGCTAGTGTCCTAAGAACAGGGCAACTTAGATTTATTAACACAAAGACAGAGAAACACAGGGGAGAATGCCAGTGGAGATAAAGGCAGAGGTTGGAATGATCTATCTACCAGCTAAGGAAGACCAAGGATTGCCAGCAACCACCAGAAACTAGGAGAGAAGCGTGAAACATGCTCTCCTTCAGAACCCTTAGTAGGCACCAATCCTGCAGACACCTCGATTTTGGACTTGCACCTCCAGAACTGTGAGAGAATAAGTACATTTCTATTGTTTTAAGCCTCCTTAGTTTGTGATAATGTCTTATGGCAGCTCTGAGAAACAAAAATCCCCTAAACTGCAAGAAAAAAAATGAAAGAATACCCCCCTCCAAACCGGTGCCAGAAAACCCCCATAAACCAACAATAAAAGCAATGACTTATCCCTTCTTCCTCACTGAGATACTTTAGTGAGTACTGGAAATCACCTGGCAGATCAGATCCCCAGGTGAAGCTCTGTAGACTTTTCCTACCTGGCAAGGGGAGGGGGGGTGTCCAGCCCACCCCAGGGGACCACATCCCTGAAGGGGCATTGTGCAGGGCACCTATCCTGTGTGCATGGGTGCTCAGTCATCTCCGAATCATCGCAGCCCCCTAGATTGTAGCCTTCCAGGCTCCTCTGTCCATGAAATTTTCCAGGCACAAGTAGTGGAGTGGGTTGCCATTCTCTTCTCCAGAGGGTCTTCCCAATCCAGGCATCAAACCCACATCTCCTGCATTGACTGGAAGATTTTTTTTTTTTAACACCACTGAGCCAACTGGGAAGCACCTCTACTGGTGAATAGATTGAAGCAAAGATTCCCAGTTTCCAATTCTCAGATTCTGCTTTTGTCCTTTGGATGTGTGTCCTGGAAATCTACATTTTCATAAACCTCCTAGACAATTCATGGCCAAAGAGTACATTTAATGAGACATAGGTGGCAAGGGGTGGAGTGGATAAAATTTTAAAGTAGGAAAATCATATCTTAGACCTCCCCAACCAGGAGTTCTTAATTTTTCTTGCCATTGATCTTTGGCAATTTGTTGAAACCCATAGACCCTCCTCAAATAGTAGTATATATTGCTACTTCCTAAATGACTAAAGCAAAATATGTAGGGTTACAGAGGAAGCCAAATATATTGAAATATACAATAAGACAATTTGAAAAAACCAAACTTCTAAAATTAATATTATAAGTGGTTCCTTATTAACCTACTATGTATAAGAATTAGCAGCCGGGCTGATAGCTACTGTAATTTCAAGGTGGTGATGAGTATAAAATCATATCTTGAAAAACTGTGACAACTATAAAGCAATTAAAAAATCTGTGATTTCCGTTCATGCAAAGTCACTGGAATGCTTATACTCCTGTGGTTTGTGGTCCACATTCATAACTGAATACATTTCAGTTTCAATTAGTAGAAAAAAGATGAAAAGTTACCACAAGTTCATGGGCCCCCTGAATTCTGTCAGATCCTCTGAAAATTCATGACCTTTCTCTGGAGTCTAGTTCTTCATCTTTTTCCTTTCTTGCTGCTCCCACCCCAACCCCCCTTGCCCCACAACCCAGCACCTGTCACCCTGCGAGCCCATAGCAAACCCAGACTCCCTCCTTTTAGACCACATTAAAACCTGCTCTTAGCAGCTACACAATATGGTAGGCCAAACATGGGTGTGGGGGCCAGAAGGTCCACTAGTTCAAGTACTTCCCTGCCAGTTTAATAGCTGTATGACCAACCCTCTGAGCCTTGGTGGCTGTATATATAGTACCTGCTTTGTGAGGCTATAGTGAGGATTAAACAAGATGTATATAAAGTGTTTGGAACATGGTAGGCGCCTCATAAATATTAAATGTCATTTGATTAAAAAAAACTTTTAAGTGTTTCCCCAATTAGGAGATATTTAAGCTTTAATGAGGATTTGCAGCATTTCATCATGTGTTGGAGAAAGAGGATTGGGTGGGAGGGAGGCAGCATTCTTCAAGTCTCTCCTGGTTGGAGCTGGACAGACTCATTCATGGAACAGTCTTTCAAAGAAATGGCTGAGCCGGCTTCTCCTGGTGCAGTGCTGGAGCCAGGGAAGCTCTGGGAAGACCCTGCTGAATGTCAGGTGCCCAGGCCTCCTAGGCCTACCCGAGTGGCCATCGCCATGGTGATGATGGCTAGCGGGAGGCAGGTGGGCATTTGCAGTGGCTTGGCCACTCCTGAGATGTGGCCCGTGCCTTGCCCGGTGTGAGGCGGGGGTGTTGAGAGGACAGGCAGGTGGGCGGGTGAACATTCCACTATCGTGTCCTGCCTGCTCATGCCCGGGCCTGTTCCTAATAAAGCCTGAGCGTGTGTGAGGGCCGGTGACAGATATAATGGGGTCTCTGCTTGCCAAGTTGGCTCCTTTGGCTGCTCTGGCCTGTTGGGTGGAGGCGGGGGGAGGGTTGTCTGCAGAGCTCCAGGACAAGCCCTCCTGCACCCCTTCTTCCCGTCTCTGAAAAGAGACATAAGAGAGCTAGAGTGGGAGGTATCTGGGGAGCAGGTGCTTGTACCGAGGGAATGTGGGGGATTTTACTGCAGTCCTCCAGGGTCTGTGTTAATAGCCAGGGCAAACTGCAGTGGTGTCTCCTGTGGTGGGGGAGATGGTGAGTGGTCATGAGTTCTGGCCCACGCAGTCCAAAAGTCAGGCTCAGGCCCATCTTCCTCCTGTCAGTGCTAACAGTGTTCTTTGTGCAGGAACCTCAATATGCAGGGGAAGCAAGGGATTCAAGGTCAAGTGTATAGCTTGAGTTTAGAATCTTTTTCTGCCAACTGCTACCTGTGTGACTTTGGACAAGGTCCTTAACCTCTCTGGGCCTCGGTTTCTTCACAGAAAAGACCCAGCTGGAAACTTAGGGACGTTCTGTCAGAGAGAAAGTGGAAAAGGAGATACTTACCTGGTGGCTCAGATGGTAAAGAACATTCCCTGCTATGTGGGAGATCCGAGATAGATCCCTGGGTCAAAAAGATCCCCTGGAGAAGGAAGTGGCAACCCATTCCAGTATTCTTGCCTGGGGAATTCCATAGACAGAGGAGCCTGGTAGACTACAGTCCGTGGGGTTGCAAAGAGTCAGACATAACTAAGTGATTAACACTTTCACATACCTCTCCCCTCTCCTACCACAGCTCATAAAAAGCTCCTGAATGTCTGAATTCTGGGCTCCAGCTTCCTTATATGGAGTCTCTGTTCTGTGTCTTATGGACCCAGCATGAAGCCTGGTCCTTCTGGGAAGTTCCAGAACAGCCCCCTTGCAGAGCATTAAGAATAAGAGGAGTAACATTGACCAGAATGTCTTGTTGCTGTTTTTTTTATCTCCTTCTTCTTGGTTTTGGCAGGGGAAAGAAACATGAGGGTTTGCATGGTAGAAATCTGATCAGCTTCAAAAGGGTGGTATGCATTATACCATCCCTAAAATGTCCCTCGGCCACCCTCCCCCCATGAGAGGGTCTCACTGGCTCCTTGCATCACTCCTCGTTTAATTAAGTCCTTCCCTCTCTTTGCTCTGGAGAAGAGAGTGGTTACCCACTCCAGTATTCTTGCCTGGAAAATCCCATGGACAGAGGATCCTGGCAAGCTATACAGTCCATGAGGTTGCCAAAGAACTGGATACGACCGAGCAACTAACACTTTCACTTTTCTCTCTTTGAGTCCTTTCATTGTATCATCTGTTTTCTCTTAACTGATCTCAGCATAGTCACTGCCTTGCATCTTACCCAAAGTTAAGATTCTTTGTTCTTCTCTGTTGTCCGGGTCAACATCTCTGGCCCTGTGGTTCTCATCTACCTCCACTACCTTGAAGTGTTTTCCCATATGACTGTCACACCTCCAAGTGGAAGTTTTGTACCTGAGGTTACTAAAAGTAATAACTCACCAAGTCACATGAAGATTGCATGTGATAATGTAACCAAAGGTATTTTTTGAAATGGAGGGTTTATACGAAGTCATTCATTCAATTATTCAATTTATGCCATGAATCTTTGTGAAGACTATCTCAGCATCTCCAGCATCCAGTAAACAAGATGCTGTCAAGGAAGTCATGATCTGAGGAGCTATTAGAAAATAATTGTAATAATGAATAGTAAGTGCCACGATTGTGCCACATCTCAATGTGTTATGGTGGGACAAAGAAAGCAGTGATAGATGTATGTTGCCACAAATAGAATGGAGTAGATATTTGAAGTGTCATGTAGACAAAGCAAGCTCAAGGTGGTCTTCTGAGCATTTTAGAGAGGAAGAGCTTTCCATTTGATGGATCAGGACCTTGGGTTCATATCAACTATCTGCATGTTCTCTGTGTGTCTATCTGTGTTCAAAGTCTTCAACATCATCCATGGGATAGGGTATTTGATCTCTTAGAGTCAGCTTCCTCGTCTGTCAAATCTGTATGATAATCCCCCCTAGGGTTTCCGTACAGACTGAAAGAGATTCATTAATTTATTCATCTAACAAATAGTTATTGAAAAACTACTATGTACTAGACAATGATTTGGACTATAGAGTTTTACAGAGAATGAGATAGCAAATGGGTTCTCTTCCTCTCGGGTGGCACTAATGGTAAAGAACCACCTGCCAGTGCAGGACACATGGGACCCAGGTTCTATCCCTGGGTCAGGAAGATCCCCTGGAGGAGGGCATGGCAACTCACTCCAGTATTCTTGCCTGGAGAATCCCATAGACAGGAGCCTGGTGGGCTATAGTACATAGGATTGTAGAGTTGGACATGACTGAAGTGACTTCTCATGCCTGCACACCTCTCAGAGTGAACATCCTGCTGAGGAGATAACATCAGCCCTGTTAACTGGCCCCTAGAAGCTAGGCAGCATCTTCACTCCAGCCTTTTCTTTAGATCGTCTTCCTTATTCACTGTCGCCTGCACATTGCATCAAAATTCCATTGCCTTAGAGTCCTTCAGCTAGAATTCCTGGGAGTCTGGGAGAAGGGGGCAGCCTTTAGGCCCATGGGCTAGCAAGCAGCTATGACAAAATACCATAGCCTGGGTGGCTTAAGCAGCAAAGATTTGTTTCTCACAGTTCTAGAAGTTGGGAAGTCCAAGGTGAAGGGGCTCCAAATTCAGTAAATGGTAAAAGCTTGACCTTCTGTCCTCACATGCCAGAGAGCGATCTGCTTGCTTTTCTCTTCTTTGAGGAATCCCATTCATGAAGCTCCACCCTCATGACCTGATGACCTCCCAAAGGCCCCACCTCCAAATACTATCATACTGGGCCTTAGGCTTCAACTTGTGAGTTTTGAGGAGGATACAAAGAGTCCATAGCAGGGAAGAAAAGTGGGGAGCAAACTAAAGATACTGAAACCAATGAGTAAATCTATTTGCTCTCTTCTGCCAAAGGCAATGGGGATAAACCCAATTTTTTAATGACTTCTTTTTTTGGTTCAGGATTTATTACAAATATGCTTCCTTTGTTTCTCCTATAATCATGTCATCGAGTGGGCCCGGAGAGAAATGTCAACAATGCAGCCCCTAAGGAGCCCTGGTGGTGGGGAGAGTGGAGGGCTGGCAGGCTCAGCAGAGGACACATTCATTAAACTATGAGAGGGGTGGGGTGAGCCGTCCCAGCCCTGGGTCTGGCAGAGTTTGCAACCAAATAGTAGGGAGCAGAGTGCTCTTGTGGCTCAGGGAAGTTTCTCCTTGGCCATTGGGCTGGTTTTCCCTGTTCCTTTGTCAAACTTGGGCTCTTCAGTTTTGACTTTCCTTTTTTCCCTTTTGGATTTTCTGTCTTATTACAAGTAAGTATAGTGAATATAACACCTTGGGAAATATTGTTGCATTTGAGGCATGGAGCAGTCAGGGTCCATGGGACCTGTGGTGGGAACCCAATACCTGGACTCTTAGAGGCAAGGCTTGAAGCTTTGTGGTATGTACAGTGGGATCAGATGGGACAGTGATGCCCACAGGTCAACCCTGCAGGAATGGGACTGGGTTTCTTGACTCCCAAGCTGGGTAGCATGCTATATAACTCTCAAGTTCTCAGCTGACAAAGATACAATGTCTGTGGTGTCCTTGAGAAGCACAGCACAGCTGTTGACTCTTTATACTTCTCTCTCTTTGTCTTTGTCATTTTTAAGTACTTGGACTAAAGTGCCAGTTTCCTTAAGAGCTAGGATTGGATCCAAGGAATGTACTCTGGGTGGAGGTGGGGAGCGGATTTTATCAGGAATTCTGCTGTGGAGACAGACACAGGGGAGTCAGATGGTCACTGCAAGGCTGGAAGGAGGACTCTGCTCCTGAGGGCCTGGGTGGGGACCTCTTAGGAGTGGGTGGGGAAATGGAGGGAGACCTTTTAGCCATGGATAGAGGGTCCCTTTATTTACTTATCCCCCTTCGTTACCCCCTCCCCACTCCCTTGGTTGCTCCTTCTAGTGCCCATGTTAGGGTTACAAAGATGAATAATGAGGAGATTTTGGAGTAAGACCTAGGTACCTGAACCTCACCATCCTCCCATTTGTGCCTGTTAGTTTCTCCATGAAGAGATTGGAACTCCCTGGGGACAAGCACTGGAAGGAAAAAAAAAATCCTCCTCTAGTAATAGTTGGGCAAGTACCTGTTACCCTCTTCCTCCTTATACTGCAGCCTCATCCCTGGCAATAGCTATAGAAGGGCTTTATGTATTGAGGTACAAGGCTGAGGCCTGGAAGCCTAAGCAGGCTTCCTATTGCCTCCACCCAAAGCCAAGGTAGATCTGTCAATAGTACATTTGTGTGTCCATCCAGTGGCAGACACGGTGATGCTGGAGCAGAGTGCATGAGATGAATTGAGGCTTGGTTTAGTGTGTATGAAGTGCAGGAGAACATATCTGTCATCAATACTGTCCTTGAGCAGATGTGGTGACCCTGCCCACAGGAAATCATGGCCCAGGGAATGTCTCATCCCCAGTGTCACAAGCTGGGAGCTGACCTTGAATCCTTTCTATTTCAATCTGGTACTAAATCATCACCACCCAAGTAGTTACCAACTCCCATCGATTCTACTTCTAAAATATCATTCTGATCTATCTGCTTCTCCTAATCCCGTGTGCCACCTTCCTAGTCCAGGTCACTATTATCTTACTTCCAGTACAGCAACTGCATCTTTCTACATCTCCCCACATCCTCTCCACCCCATCCATCATCCATGCATCCATGTCCACATTGCTGCCCAGGAAATTTCCATTGGTTAATTAATTCCCCTACTGAAACTCTTCACTGTCACCATACTGCCTTTAAGGGGAAAAAAAAGCTCAAGATGTTTTTGATTGGTGACTTTTCTGGTAGTCCAGTGGCTAAGACTCCATGCTCCGAATGCAGGGGTCCTGGTTTGATCCCTGGTCATGGAACTAGATTCCACATGACACAACGAAGCCCCAGCACAGCCAAGTAAATAAATATTAAGAAATATATGTTTCTGATCATTCTCAGAACTCCTGTTAACACTTCTCATCTCATCTTTTGCCTCATCTATTCCAGAAATGGTGAACTGCCTTCTTTTTTTCCAAACAAGCCATGTTCTTGTCTTTTTTCATGCTATTTCCTCTGTTACAGAACTTTTTTCCCACCCCTACGCTTTTCAACTCTTACATGATCTTCTTCACTCAGCTCTCACCTTCTCCAGAAAGCCCTCCTTCCTATTGTCTGAGTGGGTGGTCCTCTCACATTTCTGTAGCCAGCTATCCCTTTCTGAATATGTTTTGTCACTGCTTATTTACTTGAAATCTCCCCTGGCTATTAAGAGCATCCTCTGCCATCAACAGGCACCTCTTGGCTTCTGCTCAGCTGAACGCTTGGGTCTCTCTTTCATTCCACATCATGTGGATTCACTTCATCACTTTATGAGTTTGCCTAAAGCAAAAGAAAGGGACACTGGGTATCATAATGGATGATGTCCACAATAGCAATTATTTCTTTTAACATGGAGACATTCCACACATTATTGGTTGTTTTATTGGCTCTCAACAAAGCTGGGGTGAAATGAGATGTCAGCTCTTCTAGAGTCTTCAAGCAATGAATCTAGCAGGGGTGGGGGTTAAGAGTGTTAGCTTAACACTCTTAAAAAAAAGTGTTAAGCTTTTTTTAAAAAAAAAAAAAAACTATATCTGAAAACTCCGGAATGGAACACCATTTTACCTCCTTTCTTCTTTGTTATGGTGGAATCTTGGGGAAACCCTGGTCAATGGTTTTCTCTCTCTGGAGCATTGATAGTTCAGCCAGGCTTTCAATGGGAGCCGTTTATCAGATGATTCACAGTGGAGCCAGTTGGGAGAGTCTGAAACGTTGTGTTGTTGATTAGGAGAGAATCTGCACATTCTAGATAGAAATATGCTTCTCTCATGCAATCAACAGTCCCCGAGCACCTGTCCCATGCTAGCCTGTGCTGGGTGCTGGGATACAAAGTGATTCAGTCCTATCCCTGCCCTTGAAAGTCTTACCAGTCCCTAAATTCCATAGGAATGGCACAAACAAAATAGCGAAACTTAAGACAAGGGAGAGAGCACAGAAACACATGCAATAAACAGAAATGGGCGAGAATGGTGCTTCCCATGTACATAGACAAACTGAGTGACAGGATGTAATTGCTTGAATAAAGTCCCCTTGGCAGGGGCAATGCCAATGAAGCATGACGTCAACTTAAAAAGTGCACACAACCTAAAAGTTGAGAGTTATGTTTTATTCAGCAGAAATTCTTAGGGCTTCAAGTCTGGGAGACAGCATCTCCAGTAACCCTGAGAGCACTGCTCCGAGGAGGTGAAAAGAGGATCTGTGTTATATAGAAGTTTTGCAACAAAGGGCAGGTAGCCTGAACATCAAAAGATCATTATTAATTAAAGAAAACCAGATAACCCAAGTTAAGGGCTTTAGCACTTTTCTATGTATGGGAAGATGTAAGAGTCTGGGCTCATTGAAATCATTCCTTTGATACCTCAACTGTTTCAGGCCTGTATCTGGTATTTTTCACATCCTGAGCCTCTCAGGGCTCGCTGTAGGGAGTGGCTATAGTCTGATGGCCGCTGGAGGGCAGGTACCCTCCTTCTTGAGTTCGCTTAGGGCTCACAATGGAGGGCTGCAATCGCTGATGACTGTGACGTCCTTGTTTACTGACATGGCAGGAAATATTTTATTTCTCAATGGGGAAGCTTGAGGTTTCCCCCGTAATCTCCATCAGCACCCCGATTCTTTGTATAGTCACCTCTTCCTTTTTTAAATTTTATTTAACTGGCTATGCCAGGTCTTAGTTGGGGCACATGGGATTTTTAGTTGCAGCATGTGAAATCTTAATTAAAGCATATGGGATCTAGTTCCCTGACCAGGGATTGAACCCAGGCCCCCTGCTTTGGGAGTGCTGAGTCTTCGCCACTTGACCACCAGGGAAGTTCCCAGTCACCTCTTCCTTAATGTTAAATGAAATGTTAAATAAACACATTCTCAAGTGCGCCTATGCCCCATCCCCAGGTTGTCTACTAGGCACAGTGTAAGCCATTCTGTAGCAGAAACTTCCTTTCTCCCTTTCTTTGCTAATTTACAAGTTGCCAGCTGTTGGTTCTTAGTTAGAACCTGAAGGACACTGGGCTTGTCAGAGGCCTGGGCTCCTGCAGACACCGCGCACACACTCCCGTATAGCCTGCGGCACCATGTTGTTGTCCGGTCCCCTTACATCAGCCAAAAGGAATGTCTGCAAACCCGCCAGGGACTGCACAGGCCCACGGGTAAGACCCTTCCTCCTCCTAAATGCTTGGCAGGCTTTTGCAAAACTGACCTAACAAGGGCCTCACCCAAGACAGTGGGACAATGGGGATCTCCACATTCTTTCTGTCGGCCTCTTTTGCATGGTAAGTGACCTTGAATTGTAAGTGCCCTGTTACTGAGGGAAGAGTTTATGTGCTAAGAAGACAGGAAGCTATGTGGGTGCGGAGTGATGGATGGGGTGTTTGTGGGTGAAGAGTACAGAGGAGTTGCTGTGAGGGCATGAGTGCTGAGCTTGAGGCTGTTTGCAGGGATACTGGGACGTGTCTGAATAAACCAGTGGAGATGGAAATCCCAAGATTTTGTTGTTGATAAATTTGCCTCAGAAACAAGGAAATGATAATATTAATCATCACAGCTCTCATTTTTGCTAGCTGGGGTTTTGAGGGGGCAAAATTAATATCTCTTCTTTTCCTTTGGATTCAGAGCCAAGGCAAAGGTATGAGGTGGATGGGACTGAACCGTCACCTTTATGACTGAAGAACTTTTGAGTGACAGCCCACATGGGCTTCGTGACTCCCCAAACCCAGACTGGACTTCAGAGGAACCAGCCTGAGAGCACGCTGGGGTCTGCAAACAGCACATTCTGCTAGGAAGAAGAGGACGCAGAAGAGAGACCAACTAATCTTTGCTAATCTTTGACACACCAGCACTACCCATTTAAGGAACAGACAGAGGGCTCTTGTCTGCCCACCAACTTACTCACAGTCTCCCCAGAGAATAACGAGAGGTGGAACAAGAGGCCAGGTGTGGTCAGGGGAACCCCTCTCACCACAGTGAACACATAGAGTGGGGAAAACATGTCTCCTCTGGATGTTCCCCCGTTTTTGTCATAGTCAACCTGAGGCAGGAGGCAGTTGGGCCCCCCAGGGTAAAACAATTGGAGAGTTATTCTCTACTAACCAAAACTCCAAGACAAGAATAACAGGACCATTAAGGGAGCAGGTTGGACCCTGCACAGACCCACATATTTCTTGTTCAAGAGACCTCCTCAACCACACATTTGCAGAAAAGGCTCCTTGGAAGCCAAAGGGGAGTCATGCCAAGGGATGTTCTACTCAGACACCTTTTCGGTAGGATCCATCTTGGCTAAGAGAAGTGTATGCATACATGGGAGGATCCTGAGATATATTAAATATGGCCTGTGAACCAGGCAAATCAGAATGATTAGCCAAAGGAAACTCGGAAGAAATATCCCATTAAAGTAATTCAAACTGCTATGAGGGCTCAACTTCGCAACTCAAGGACTCTCCCTCTGAGCCTGCCTATGTGTCTCTCCAGATGTACTGTATGTACTCTTTTTTCTCCTAATAAATACTTAACTTGCTTCACTACTTTCTGTCTTTGTGGAAATTCTTTTCTGCAAGGGCCCGGGCCCTTGTCACTGACCACTGGTCTAGTAGCTAGGATCTGGTGTTCTCACTACTGCGACCCAGTCCCTGCTCCAAGCTGCTGCAGGCTGAGACTACCCGAGATCATATCCGTAGTCAGGATTGGGTGCTGCTGTCTCCTCGGGGGAGCTGAATCCTTTCAACTCCCCCTTCAAGGGGCTGCTCTTCTCATATGGTCTCTGCTCCTCTGGTGTTCTGTTTAGGTCGCTGGGGGCAGGGTCAACCTGACTCTCAGAAATTTCTGAGTTGAAACAACTCATGTGAATTAAATCACTACCATGGATATTCTGTTCAAGGTGAAAAAATTATTCCCTTTCTGACTTCTTGTCCCAAATTCCATCTAGAACAGCTCCAAATACAGCTCCAAAGAGGTTCTTGTCCAGCGGAGAAGCAAGACTGATGAAGGAATCTGTCAGGATGGAGCCCTGACACAGAGCCTCTGAGGTGGGAGAGAGAGCTGGGGCTGTGAGGAGCTTGTTGGAAGGGTACCGACTGCTTCTGGAGAGGAGCTGCTCTCTCGGATTTGGGGGCGTGAACTCCATGCAAGGCAGAAAATGCAAGGCAGAAATGTGGTCATGCATGAGCGCAAAGTCCCTCTTTCTCTATTTCTCTCCTTTCCCCTCTCCCCTCTTTTTTTGTCCTTCCCTACCTCTCAACCTCTTTCTTCCTTACCCTTCCTGAATTAATAACCCCACCAGGACATCCCGAGACAGCCAAGTCAGAAACCACCTTGCCTCCCTGAGAGTCCAGCCCATCCCTACGAAATCATATTTCACGGGCAGCCACTCCTGTGCGTCACCAGGGCCACTAGGAGATTTCCTATCTATTCCACGGCCAGAGACATTAGTTGTTAGCATTTCTGGCAAAGGATCTTGACAATCGCCTTGGGAAGGAAGACGGTGTGGGGGGCTAGTGGAAAGAATGTGACTTTTGGAGCCAGGCAGACCCTGGGCTCTCCTCCAGCTCTACCATTTAATACTTGGGTAACCCTGGGTGAATCACTTAACCTCCTTGACTTTTGGTTTCCTCATTTGTAAAATAAACAGTGCAAAGAGGATAATAGTCATCTTGCAGAACTGTTTGGAAAAGGTAGGCAAGTTGCTGCGTGGAAGCATGCCTGCAAGACACATGGTAGATAGATTTTGACATTTGGGGAAGATTCCATTGTAGGCTAATTGCAGAGTTTTGTGGGTCTCTTCCTCTTGAATACCCTGAAATAACACAAATCAGGCAGCATTTGCTCTACAGAAGGAAGTTCTTAAGGAGTCTTCATTAGGATTTCTAATAAGTTAACCTTTCTTTTTGTTCCAAGTCAGTGTCTGTTTTCTTCTTGGTGGTAGCTTCTCGTTAAGGTCATTTTGTAAAACTCTCTTTCACAGGATCTTTTCAGCCATTCACTTACTACACTGGCCCTGGTCTATAATGCATTTCTGTTGTATTAAGGTTGCCTTTTTTTTGTCTGTGGGGTTTATAATATGTACAGAAATACAGAGAAATCAGGAACCTGGCCAGCCCATGTACTGTGACCTTTGTTATGGGCCTGCTCTGTAGATGGCTCAAAGTCCCTTTGTCCTTCCACTTTTGAGTTGGATAGAGCTCAAGCTGGGCCAGTTTATCCATAGATCCTTCTTTGAGGCCAAGTGTGTTAGAGAGAACATCTCAGTATTTCCTGTAGATGTTTCCCTTAGGGTATCATTCAAGGTTATGGGGTGTAAGCCACAGATTTGGACAGAAAATTTATGTATTGAGGAGATATTGAGTAGCTTCCAAAATTGGTGGAAAACCAGAGAAGCAAGTTTAGGAAGTAAGTGTATTCCAGGGAAGTTATTGAAGCAAGAACACTGGAGTGGTTTGCCTTTCCCTTCTCCAGGAGAAGGGGGCTAAAGAGGATGAGATGGTTGGATGGCATCACCAACTCAATGGACATGAGTTTGCGCAAACTCCAGGAGACAGTGAAGGACAGGGAAACCTGGCATGCTGCAGTCCATGGAGTTGGAAAGAGTTGGGCATTATTTAGCAACTGGACAACAGCAGGGGTTTAGGCCACGATTGAAGCCTCTTGTTAGCACCTTGCCACTATGTCTCCACTGCTGCTACTCCTGGACTCTGAGGTTTCTGGCACTGAATCTCAACGTCACCGGATAAAAATCCTCAACTATCTCCATATCATTGGATTGCTTGCTCAGTATTCACAGGCCTGAGCTGGAACAACCCAGTGACTGATCCCAGATCCAGTGCCTGGTTCCAGAAAGTGCAGAGAGGCTTCTTTGGCTTTCCTTGTGGGATCACATAGTAGGGGGTTTCTCCAAAAGTAGGAAGGTGGTTTCAAGATGAATGTCTGGTATGCTTGAAAACTAGACAGCTTGAATTTACTGTCACAGCTTTTGGTTCAAAAGACAAAGAACATAAGTGAAATGTTCTGCCCATCCTTAAAACTTGAGTGTAACTGAAAAAGCACTGACTTATATTCAACTTCTCTGATACTCTCAGTTTCTTATTCTATAGAATGGGAATTAAAATAACTATCCTGCATACCTATCTCAAGGTTGTTGTGAAAATCAACAGCATAGAAGACTATTAAATACTATATCAAAGGAGCAGATATCTTAATATTTTTCCCTGCTAGCTGATAAACCACTTACAAACAACCTCTATGGTAGGGGCTATTTGTTGTCTGGAGTGTAGTGATGTGCCCAGGGGCATAAGAGATCTCATTCTACAATTAAAGTGTTCAAAGCTGAAAAACAGGAAATACGGAGCAAGTTCCCTTACACTGTTAAGGGGCAGAGACAAGATTTACACCCAGATCTGTCTGCCTGTGGGTTTCCCAGATTGCTCAGTGGTAAAGAATCCACCTGCCAATGCAGGAGACATGGGTTCAATCCCTGGGTTGGGAAGATCCTTTGGAGAAAGAAATGGTAACCCACTCCAGTACTCTTGCCTGGTGAGCTATAGTCCATGGGGTTGCAAAGAATCGGACACGACTGCACACACATACGTGCATATCTGCCTGCCTGTCTGTCTCTAAATTCTACCTTCTTTCCAGGAGGCCTAGTTTTAATTCCCAAAACTGGATGAATTAACTAAAAGCTCAGGAAGGAGATTCTTATCTAAGAAAGAAGTGGGAGGAAACATAGAAGGAGCGGAAATGGAAGCCCAGTCCTTGAGTTCTTAGAATGATGCTTATTCCATAAGAGCACATGGAGATATCAAAGCTGGAAAACCCTGTTGAAAATCACAATCTATCCAAGAAGTCTGTGAACCATTGCACTGAATGGCTTTCATTTTGTAGATGAAGAAACAAGCTGAAAGAAGTTAGATAATTTGCCCAGAGATACTCAGCTTAGTTGGAAACAGAACTCAATATTGGTTTGTTTAAACAAGAAGTTGATTTCATAAAAGATATTGACTGGCCCTAAAGAAGCAGGCAAGGAACAACATTCCACATTCAGCAGCTTTTACTGCTAATGTCACAGTTGGGTTGCTCATGCCAGAACCTCTCCTATTGTTGCCTCTGGGAGCTGGATATATCTGCCACTATTCTTTAAACAGATTCTCCCTGGTGCCAATTTCCTTGCAACATATAATTTACAGAGGCTTCTGACACTCTGAGCCCAGGCTAATGCCTGCAACTTAGCTGCAAGGGAGTTTGAAAAAGTAAGTACATGGCTTCTACAGAGAGAAGAAATTTCTTTTTCCTATCAATATGAGTTATCTCCCAGACATAGGAAGTGTTTCAAGATGCTGGGGGTGCAAAGGCACTGCTCATTCTTAGCTAAACTCACAGTTCCTTGGACAGGGCTCAGCACATAGTAGGTGTTGTGGACTGAAAGTTTCTGTCCTCAACAGAAACAATGCCTTCTGTTGAAGCATTAATTCCCAAATGTGCTGGCATTTTGAAAGGACCCAGGGAGGTAAATAAATTTAGATGAAATCATAATGGGATCAGTGCTTGTCTAAGAGATTTTTGGACTCCAAAATCACTGTAGATGGTGACTGCAGCCTTGTAATTAAAAGACACTTGCTCCTTGGAAGAAAAGCTATGACCAACCTAGACAGCATATTAAAAAGCAGAGACATTACTTTGTCAACAAAGGTCCAGCTAGTCAAAGCTATGGTTTTTCCAGTAGTCATATATGGATGTGAGAGTTGGACTATAAAGAAAGCTGAGCACTGAAGAATTGATGCTTTTGAACTGTGGTGTTGGAGAAGACTCTTGAGAGTCCCTTGGACAGCAAGGAGGTCCAACTAGTCCATCCTAAAGGAAATCAATCCTGTATATTCATTGGAAGGACTGATGCTGAAGCTGAAACTCCAATACTTTGGTGACCTGATGCAAATAACTGACTCACTGGAAAAGACCCTGATGCTGGGAAAGATTGAAGGTGGGAGGAGAAGAGGATGAGATGGTTGGATGGCATCACTGATGGGATGGACATGAGTTTGAGTAGACTCCGGGAGTTGGTAATGGACAGAAAAGCCTGGTGTGCTGCAGTCCATAGGGATGCAAAGAGTTGGACACAGCTGAGTGACTGAACTGAAGAGTAAGAGATACAGGGCTCTTGCTCTTTCCCTAACATGTAAGGATATAGCAAGACATCAACCATTTGCAGACCAAGAAGGGGGCTCTCATCTAGAGCTGAATCAACTGGCACCTTGATCTTGGACTTTCAAACTTCCATGACTATGAGAAAGAAAAGTATGTTGTTTTAGTCACTCAGTCTAATTTGGCCATCTGATACAAAGAGCTGACTCATTGGAAAAGACCCTGATGCTGGGAAAGATTGAAGGGAAAAGGATAAGGAGTGGCAGAAGATGAGATAGATAGCATCATCAACCCAAAGGACAGGAATTTGAGCAAACTCCAAGGGATAGTGAAGGATGAAGCCTGGTGTGCTACAGTCCACAGGCTTGCAAAGAGTTGGACACAACTTTTTGACTGAACAACAACAACAAGCTATTTTGTAATAGCAGCCTGAGAAGACTAAGACAATAGGTGTGTCATAAGTATTTAATAACTGATTGACCAAATAATTCTGTCTGTGACTTTAAAGTCCCATGCCCTCAGCCCCTACACTCTCTCTATAGATGGTCCTTGACAAGATCTAGTGGAAAATATGCAATTGCACATTGGTGAAATTATATAACTTTTCTGTCTTGTATAAACCATCTTTCTGTATGCATATTATTCACTCATTCAACAAAATGTGCAGTTGTGGTTTATGACTATGAATTCTGAGAAGAAAGGACCATATCCATCTTATTTACCATGGTATCACCCATTTTTCATACAGTGCTGCAGAATAAGGAATTGTAACATAGATGAGTAGATTGATGAATGAATGACTAAGAATCAGAGCTGTCGAGACCTGGAAAGAATGGATCTGGTAGGTAGAGAGAGATGGTGTTAAGGATGGCTTCCAGGTTTTTTGGCTTGAACACCTGGTTGGATGGTTCTTGCTACTTCCTGAGATAAGGAGCAAGGGAGGATGAACAAGCTCTGGAAGGAAGATCAGGAGTTTCGTTTGGGGCTTGCTGAGCTTGTGCATCTGTGAGACATGAAAGTGGGGATGTTGAGTGGGCTGCTGGATATATGGGTCTGGAACTTAGAAGCAATGTCTGGAATGAAGATATAAATTTGGGAGTTGTCAGCATGTAGCTAGTAAGTGAAGTTATAAGCATAGACATGAAAACATATGATAGCACAATATATAAAACTATATATGACTCTATAAATATTTAAGTAGAAAGTTATATACATGTGCAACTGTGCAGACAATGGAATGAAGTTATTGGTAGTATTCAGGAATGAAGAAGATGTAATATCAGCCTGAGAAGTTAATTACTGATCAATGTTCAGTGGATGCCAAATGGCAGAAACCATACATTGGCAGTCAATATAGTTTAATTTCAAGTTGGTGGGTCTGCAAGGACAATATAAACAGATCAGTGGTGTGCCCATGTCTCCTGGCCCCTCCTGCAAAGTTACTGGACACAGAATGTTAGATATTTTGGGTAGATGTTAGCCATGGCATAGGCATTTCCTTTGTGTCAAGCCTAAGAACATTCTGGAGAAAGAGCACAAAATCAAGGTATGGAAAAGTCAGGCTGAGAAGGTCTGGGGGCTTGCAGAAGAACTCTACCAGGACTGAGTCTTAGGAACAGGAGGCTGTGACAGAAGGGAATACCCCGTATGCCTCTTCTCTGTTCTGTGAAAGGTATTTTCAAGGACAAGGCAATCAAGACATTAACATCGACCTTTCCCAGGCTCCCAGCCTGGGAATGGGCAGAGGGCACCTGGGTTATGAGTTCTTACACTCTATAGTTCAGCAATTACAGGCTACCCATCCATCACCTAGATTAAGAGGAAGAGGTTTGGATCCAGCAGCGTTCAACACTACCACCCCACCCCCCACCCATGAACGTGTTGGGTAACCTCTGGTAAATTCCTATTCTCTCTAAACCTTCTTGAACCTCAGCTTCCTTTCCCTGCTAAAAGGACAACGATGGTATAGTTGACCTTTGAGCAATTAAGGGGTTAGAGGTGCAATAGAAAATCTGGGTGTAACTTTAGAGTAAGCCCTTCATATGCCATCCACAACTCAACCAACTGTGGATCATGTAGTACTGAAATATTTGATCTGGTGAGGGAAAAATCCACCTATAAGTGGACCACTTCAAATCCCTGTTGTTCCATGGTCAACTGGATAAGACACAGGGTGTGTGGACATAGTGAATATCTAAACAAATTTTCATTGATAACACATTTGAATCTCGACTCTGCCACCCTGCCAACCCACTGGTGGGTTAAATAGAGAGGTGATGAAATTTGATTTAGGTAAAGATACTCTTAATGCCAAATGAGGAGTAAGAATGAATACCAGGCGACTAAGGAAGTGGCTATTGTACTAGTGCCAGCATGGAGTGATGGTGGTTTGGATCAGGGCAATAGTGAAGTAGGGTGATAGGTTTCCAGATTGCTGTAAAGATTTGTGTTTAGTAGAAGCTCTATAAATGATATACTTAAGGGTTATTACTTTCATTCTTAGCACTAGTCAATTGCAAAAACATATTTGGAGCTATGGCAAAACATGTACCTTTTAGTTATTTATTGTTTATGTGTTTGTGTTTAGTTACTCAGTTATGTCCAACTCTTTGCAACCCCAAGGACTATAGCTCACCAGGCTCCTCTGTCCATGGGATTTTCCAGGTAAGAATACTGGAGTGGGTTGCCATTTCTTCCTCCCTGGGGATCTTCCTGACCCAGGGATCGAACTCATGTCTTCTGTGTCTCCTTCATTAGAAGACGGGTTCTTTACCATTATGTAGTTAATGTTCACTCCTATGTGGTATTTACTACATACCTGGTGTTGCACTAAGCACTTTATATACATTAGAGTATTTATTACTCCTAACACTTCTATGGGCTTCCCTGGTGGCTCAGATGGTAAACAATTTGCCTGCAATGTGGGACACCTGGCTTTGATCCCCGGGTTGGGAAGATCCTCTGGAGGAGGGCATGGCAACCCACTCCAGTATTCTTGCCTGGAGAGTCCCCATAGACAGAGGTGCCTGGCAGGCTACAGTCCCTGGAGTCGCAAAGAGCTGGACACAACTGAGTGACTAAGCACAGCACAATACTTCTATTTTTCCTGTTTTACAGAAGAGGGAACTGAGACTCAGCAATGTCACACAGCTAGTAAGTGGTAAAGCTAACTGGATTAACATTCCCACCCCATGTAGTCTGAACTAGTATTAGATTTGGAATAAAAGAAAGATGATTCTTATAGTTAGTTTGGGACAACTCTTGCTTTTATGCCTCCAGCAGTAACTGGCTTGAAATATCTTGCCTGGGGATTGAATACAGCTCCTTCACAGAATTCAACTGTCTCCCTGCTACACTCCAGGGCCATTTAGGACACATTCTTTTTGATGATAGTTATATGAACACTTGAACTAGTGGGCATTTGGGTTGAAAGTCTCTTGGAAAACGTCTTGTAGTTCTCTAGGCTATATGCTTTCACCTCCAATCAAAAAATAATGAAAAAAATTAAAAGATTAAAAAAAATTGCCTGACTGTTCAGCTGCCAAGAGCCCAATTAGTCAGTGCAGACCTTACAATAATACCAAATTAGGGAGGAAGTCTGATAAGAAAACACTGCCTAAGAAGATTTTTAATTGGCAGCCAAAAAGAGCTTGAGAACAATAGCCCGACATTGCCAATTCCCTTCTCGTTTCTCACTAAATCAATGTCTTTTCCCATATGGAATACTCTACCCTCCTCTTGACCCACCCATTTATATAATTACCTTTTGGCACTTGGCTGAAAAGTTAGCTCCTGCAAAATACCTTTCCCACTTAGCCTCAGTTTGTTAGAATTTGATGGATTGAATCATCAATTCTTCATTCACTCAGTGCAGGCCTTCTGGGTACTAGATACTCAGTTGGTCACTGAGAGCCCAGCGTACCATTCCTGGCCTCTCATTTCAGCACCTTCTGTGATGATGGAAACAGCCTGCGTTTGTGTTCTCCAACATGGTAGCCACTAGCTATGTGGGGCTATTGAGTGCTTGAAAAGTGCTAAGTGCAACTAAAGAAACGGATTCTAAAACGCTATTTCATTTGGATTAGTTTCAATGTAAACAGCCTCATGTGACAGCACAAGTCTAAACTGAATGATGGATCATGAAGAAAGGGTTGTAGCCAAGTCTTTGAGGGCTGTGATGGACATCTGTAAGAGGTGGAGGGAGTCAGTCAAGGTGGGGCTGATCAGCTCTCCAGAGCAGAGTCAGGGCTGTTCAGGCGGATAATGATGTACAGCTTTTGGGTCCGTTGTCTGGGTCTAAGTTCAGGTGTTTTTTCACCTGTTATCTCCATGAGTTGTTGTTGTTATTTAGTCACTAAGTCATGTTCAACTCTTTGCGACTCCATGGATGGAGCCTGCCAGGCTCCTCTGTCCATGGGCTTCTCCAGACAAGAATACTAGAATAGGTTGCCATGCCCTCCTCCAGGGTATCTTCCTTACCCAGGGATTGAATCCGAGTCTCCTGCATTGTACGTAGATTCTTTACCACTGAGCCACCAGGGAAACCCAGCTCCATGATTATAGGCAAGCTACTAAAATTTTGTTTAACAAATGAGGAATCTGAGGCTGAACTAGGGCAGAGATGAGCGGGAGCTGGATAACAGGCAGATTCAAGATCTGGTCAGTCTCTTGAGTAGTCCTCTCCTAAGGAAGCATGACAAGGCTCATGCACCATTGCTTTGCAGGACCATTATCATTGGAAATCACATTCCAGTTATGTTTCTTGCCTGTGTCATTTCCTGTTACTCACTTGCTCACTCCAAAATAAAATCATTTTTTAAAATCCGATTACAAAACATTCTTGTTCATTACCCAAAAAAGTACAGAATCATGGAAAATTATAAAGAAGAATCACAAATCCCCTCACCCAGATTTTTAGGAATTGGATGGATCTGCAAATATTCCTAAAGAGTCACAAACTTACATTAGTGGGATGTACTGTACATTATGCTCTGTAATTGCTGTTTCACCCAATAATTTACTGTGAACATTTTAATATGTTAATGTAGAACTTCATAAACACATTAATGACTACACACGTTCACTGTACCTTTGTGATGGACACAGAGTGAGAGTGTTTTTAAGTTCTTCCCATTCTAAAACATGGTTGTGATCATACGCCTTTATGTGCTTTGTGATTATTTTTATAGGATAAAGATGAATAATAGGATAAAGATAAAATGAATTAAAAATTTGATACATAATGGGGATTACACTGATTCTGTAGAGCACTTTGGGTGGTATGCACATTTTAAATGCTAAATCTTCTAATCCACGAACACATGTATTTCCATTCATTTGTGCCTTTAATTTCTTTCCACATCTTTTAGTTTTCAATGTACATGAGTTTTACCTCTTTAGTCAAGTTTATTCCTAAGTATTTTATTCTTTTTAATGATATTGTAAATGAAATTGTCCTCAATTTGTTTTTTTGGATAGTTTTTAAATAGCGTATAAGGGAAGCGGGAGGGAGGTGGGAGGGAGGTTCTGAAAGGGGAACACATGTATACCCATGGCAGATTCATGTCAATGTATGGCAAAACCAACACGATAACATAAAGTAAATTAAAATAAATAAATAAGTAGTGTATAGAAGTGAAACTGATTTTTATATGTTGATTTTGTTTTCTGCAACTTTATTGAATTTCTTAGTAAATTTTGCCTCTGGAAATTATCTGGGTGGGGAATGGAGGGAGCTCTTCTGGGATGGCAGGGAGAATGGGTCATGTAAGTATATAATCTTTTCAAAATTTATCAACCTGTATTCTTGAGATTTATGTTTTACTGTGTATATATTTTAACTAAAAATCAATATAGTTGTAGACATACAAAATAGAAATACTAGTATAATAATAAATCTGATGCTTCTATTAGCTTGAAATAATATTAAAACATGGCAAATTTTGTCTCATCTCTTCTCTTCCTGATCTTTTGGATTGTTTTGAAGCAAATATTTCAGTATATATTTCTAAAGCTAAGAGTCAGAAGTTTCCTTGGTCTGTTTATCTTTTCTCTCTGTCTCTGTGACCGAATCCACCATCAGAACCACTACCATCTCTATCTAGCCTTCTTACTGAACTCTTGCTTTCAAATTCATTCTTCATATAGGAGCCTAAGGAATCTTCAGAAACCTAAGGAGATTATGTCGCCCCTGCAAGCCCCTCTTTAAAATTCCCCAATGACTTCCTAATGTTCTAAAGGTAAACACCAACACCTTTAAACAGCTGTGTTCGTGTCAATCAAAACACAACCAATTACAACAAACACACACAGTCGGGGACTTTGGGAGACCCATTTGTTGTCTCACAGTTTCTCTGGGTCAGAATTCTGAGTATAGCGGGCCACGTTCTCTGCTCAGAGTCTCACAAGGCTGAAATCTAGGTGTTGACTGAGGCTGTGGTCTTACCTGGGGCTCAGGATCCCCTCAGACTCAATCAGGTGGTTGGCGGATTTCATTTGCTTGTGTCCACAGGACAGAGGTTCCCATTTCCTTGCTGCCTGTTGCTCAGGGGTTCCTCTCAGCTCCTAGGGGCTGCCCTCAGGACACAGTCACACAGCCTCCGCCACAGGCAGCTCACAGGATAGTCGGTTCTTTTTTTCCAGGTCAGCAGAGGAATGTCTGCTGCTACTGATCTTGATTAGATCAGGCCCTCCCAGGATAATTATCCTTTAATTTTACTCAAAGGCAATTTATTGGGAACCTTAGTTATATCTGCAAAACCCTTTTGCTCTTTAATGTAGCATAACTTCAGGAGTAACATTCATATTCATAGGTCCTGCCTACCTAGACTCAAAAGAGAGGGATTACAGGACATTGGCGGCATCCTCTGTGGCTAAGTGGTAAAGAATCTTCTTGCGATATGCAATGCAACACAGGAGATGCAGTAGATGCAGGTTTGATCCCTCCTTCAGGATCCCCTGGAGGAGGGCATGGCAACCCACTCCAGCATTCTTGTCTGGAGAACCCCATGGATAGAGGAGCCTGGCAGGCTACAGTCCATGGGATCGCAGAGTTGGACTCAACTGAGCACACCAAGAACAAGAGAGCATTGAAGTGCTACAAACCATCTTAGAATTTTACCCACCACACAACCCCTTCATACTTCACCTTGGAGGGTGTCTACGCCTACCACTCTGGTCTCATCTTGCCCCACTCTCTGCCTGTCTTTCTCTGTTCTAGTCCCTCACCCCCTGGCAGTTTTCAGAATCCTAAAAGTCCCCCTGCTCTCAGTGGCCTAACTTCAGTTCCGTTCAATTCAGTTGCTCAGTTGTGTCTGACTCTTTGTGACCCCATGAACTGCAGCACGCCAGGCCTCCCTGTCCATCACCAAATCCCAGAGTCCACCCAAACCCATGTCCATCGAGTTGGTGATGCCATCCAGCCATCTCATCCTCTTCTCCTCCTGCCCCTAATCCTTCCTAGCATTAGGGTCGTTCCCAATGATTCAACTCTTCACATGAGGTGGCCAAAGTATTGGAGTTTCAGTTTCAACATCAGTCCTTCCAGTGAACACTCAGGACTGATCTCCTTTAGGATGGACTGGTTGGATCTCCTTGCTGTCCAAGGGACTCTCAAGAGTCTTCTCCAACACCACAGTTCAAAAGCATCAATTCTTTGGCGCTCAGCTTTCTTCACTGTCCAACTCTCACA
This sequence comes from Antilocapra americana, assembly GCA_007570785.1. Classification (NCBI taxonomy): domain Eukaryota; kingdom Metazoa; phylum Chordata; class Mammalia; order Artiodactyla; family Antilocapridae; genus Antilocapra; species Antilocapra americana. The sequence goes on along the minus strand of ML663562.1, from coordinate 28,152,337 downwards.
TCCATACATGACTACTGGAAAAACCATAGCCTTGACTAGATGGACCTTTGTTGGCAAAGTAACGTCTCTGCTTTTCAATATGCTGTCTAGGTTGGTCATAACCTTCCTTCCAAGGAGTAAGCGTCTTTTAATTTTATGGCTGCAGTCACCATCTGCGGTGATTTTGGAGCCCCCTAAAATAAAGTCTGCCACTGTTTCCACTGTTTCCCCATCTATTTCCAATGAAGTGATGGGACCAGATGCCATGATCTTAGTTTTCTGAATGTTGAGCTTTAAGCCAACTTTTCCCACTCTCCTCTTTCACTTTCATCAAGAGCCTTTTTAGTTCCTCTTCATTTTCTGCCATAAGGGTGGTGTCATCTGCATATCTGAGGTTATTGATATTTCTCCCAGAAATCTTGATTCCAGCTTGTCCTTCTTCCAGCCCAGTATTTCTCATGATGAACTCTGCATATAAGTTAAATAAGCAGGGTGACAATATACAGCCTTGACATACTCCTTTGCGTATTTGGAACCAGTCTGTTGTTCCATGTCCAGTTCTAACTGTTGCTTCCTGACCTGCATACAGGTTTCTCAAGAGACAGGTCAGATGGTCTGGTATTCCCATCTCTTTCAGAATTTTCCCCAGTGTATTGTGATCCACACAGTCAAAGGCTTTGGCATAGTCAATAAAGCAGAAATAGATTTTTTTTTTTTGGAACACTCTTGCTTTTTCAATGATCCATCGGATGTTGGCAATTTGGTCTCTGGTTCCTCTGCCTTTTCTAAAACCTGCTTGAACATCTGGAAGTTCACGGTTCACATATTGCTGAAGCCTGGCTTGGAGAATTTTGAGCATCACTTTACTAGTGTGTGAGATGCGTGCAATTGTGCGGTAGTTCGAGCATTCTTTGGCATTGCCTTTCTTTGGGATTGGAATAAACACTGATCTTGTGGATGAAAACTGACCCTGTGGCCTCAGGGCCTTTGCATATGCTTTCTCTCTGCCTCTTCCTCCCCACCACTCTCTCATCTAGTCAAAGCCTATCATTCCTTCAGGTCTCAGATCTAAAAGAACTTCCCTACAGAACTAACTTCACTGGGTCAGGTCTGCCTGAAATATGTTCTTAGTACACTGAGTTCCTCTTCACGGAGCTCAGCTTGTGCTAGGCTTTCATACATGTGATTATTCAATCAATATCTCTCTCACCCCCCACTGTACTGCAAGCATCTTGAGGGAAGGGATTGTGTATATTTTTGATCACTAGTTTATTTCTAGTTTATCATCTAACACTTCACCTGACACACAGCTGGGCTCAAGAAACATGCTTAATATATGAAACCAGCCTCAATTTATTCATCTGTCGTATGAGGGGATTGGTTTAGCTCACCAGTCATTTGCCAATATTCTACGATTCCAAAGTCTGGTCCAACCATCTCAACTTACAGTCAGGAAAGTAGCTTCAAATATGAAGTGATTTCCACACATTCAGTGGAGCAGAGGAACTGTAGTCTCCACCCATTGTACACAATGGCTCTGGGGCACTCGGGCAGCCAATTAAACATCCATGGTTTCCTTTTCTTCTCCAAACCCCGGGACACCTGAGTGAGATTCCCTATTTACAAACTGACTGGCTCCTCTGCCATGATGACTGTCCAAGTGTGGACACAGCCTTTGAGTGGTTTCTGTTGGCCAACTCGATGTGACCTACTCCGTGAGAAAAAGACTGTCCCTGCTTCTTGCTGGCAGCCCATTGGGGGATGCCTGGGGCAGAAGGCGTGGCGAGCGGGGAGGGCTGGTTCATCGCTGTCTGCAATGGGCCTGAGCTGGCCTCCTTGCCAGACTGCTGTTACCGCTCCTTGGCCTGTGATGGACACCGAGTGGCAGACCACCCGGACAGAGGCCTGTTTCCTGTTTGCTTGTGGCCTTGTGGCCTGTCCACCTCGGCTGCCTGAGGATCGCCAGATGCCTGGAGGGAGTCTGGAGAGAGGTGTTTGTCCCCTGGATTATTCCCCTCGGCTCTGAATTACTGATAGAACTCGGAGAGTGAAAAAGTTGGCTTAGAGCTAAACTTTCAGAAAAGTAAAATGATGGCATCCAGTTCCATCACTTCATGGCAAATATATGGGGAAACAGTGGAAACAGTAACAGACTTTATTTTTTTGGGCTCCCAAATCACTGCAGATGGTGACTGCAGCCATAAAATTAAAAGACGCTTACTCCTTGGAAGGAAAGTTATGACCAACCTAGACAGCATATTAAAAAGCAGAGACATTACTTTGCCAACAAAGGTCCATCTAGTCAAAGCTATGGTTTTTCCAGTAGCCATGTATGGATGTGAGAGTTGGACAGTGAAGAAAGCTGAGAGCCAAAGATTTGATGCTTTTGAACTGTGGTGTTGGAGAAGACTCTTGAGAGTCCCTTGGACTGCAAGGAGATCCAACCAGTCCATCCTAAAGGAGATCAGTCCTGAGTGTTCACTGGAAGGACTGGTGTTGAAGCTGAAGCTCCAGTACTTTGGACACCTGATGTGAAGAGCTAATTCATTTGGAAAAACCCTGATGCTGGGAAAGATTGGGGAGGAGAAGGGGATGACAGAGGATGAGATGGTTGGATGGCATTACCAACTCAGTGGAGATGATTTTGAGTAGACTCCAGAAGTTGGTGATGGACAGGGAGGCCTGGCATGCTGTGGTCAATGGGGTTGCGAAGAGTTGGACACAACTGAGCGACTGAACTGAACTGAATTGAAGAAGTTCAGGTTATGTCTCCCTGGATGCCATTTGGTGTTCTAAGAAAAGGAGGTAAACTGGGCCTTTCCATGCAAAGTGGGTACTGAGTCTGACTTCCAATAGCTCTGAAATCTTTAGGCTGGAAGCTAGAACAAACCGATGCTCTAAAGCTGCCATCAGCCAGTCCATGGGCCAAACTTTGCATAGTTTGTTGTACAGGCTTCTGCATTTTATATGTATATTTATTGTTCTAGATAGATATCTGCCTATATATGTATGTATGCCTATATATAAGGCTTCCCAGGTGGTGGCCGTGCTAGAGAACCTGCTTGCCAGTGCAGGTAGATATAAGAGACATGGGTTCGATCCCTGGGTCTGGAAGATCCCCTAGAGAAGAGAATGAAAACCCACTCCAGTATTCTTGCCTGGAGAATCCCATGGACAGAGGAGCCTGGAGGGGCTACAGTTCATAGGGTCACAGAGTTGGACATGGCTGAAACGACGTAGCATGCATGCATGCATATATATATCCATGTATGTATATATTGTGTGCTTATGTTTACATTGTTAATTTTGTGATTCCAAATACAAAGAAAGAAATTTAAAAAAAGAAACTAGAAAGAAATTTATAAAGAATAAAGCTGTCACCAGTTATTTTCCCTATAATGGTAGAAGAAGAAGTCATCTTTGGAGTAAGGATGGTCTTTTATTTTGTGAAAAACATAACATACTGGAGTACACAACGGTCAAATTGAAATCCTAGTCTATAGTGCAGAAATTTGAGACAGAATAGCTCAACTACTCTGCATGACAATGTAGCATAATATAACAAATTGCAGCTGTGGAAAGTATTACATATCTGAGGGGAATTGGGGGCTTGGATTTCAGGACACTGGTGACTGTGGGAGGTGGGCTGGTCCTCAACATGATGGAGGGCAGAGGAGCACTCCGGTATCCAGTGGGATGCTGGCAGAGGGCATGAGTGATGGATCTCAGGAGCAATGATATCTGATGTCCACTCTTAGAGGTCTTCTTCTCTCACTTCTCGCGATTAAGAAAAATATTCTGGAAAAAGATGTTGGGAAGCTCCTATGATTGGAGGAATAGACAATCCAGAGTTAAAAGAGCAGAAACAGGCACATTCCCTGAAATACAGAAGCAGGTGTTTAGGTTCCTTCTCATTTGTGTGGGCTCTTCATGTGACCCAGTGCCCTTGTTTTCAGTCTGTCTCTTAGTACAAGTTTCAAATTTCAGGTAGGACAGAAGCTGACTGCTTCAGCTTGTAAGGTACTTCTCCTTGATCAGTTGGCTCTGCTGGGGATAAAGAGTGGTATAGATTTGGTGGTTGGGGTGTTGTCAAAAGGGCTTCCCAGGTGGCACTAGTGGTAAAGAACCTGCCTGCCAATGCAGGAGACTTAAGAGACATGGTTTCCACCCCTGGGTCAGGAAGATCCCCTGGAGGAGGGCATGGCAACCTATTCTATTATTCTTGCCTGGAGAAGCCCATGGACAGAAGATCCTGGAGGGCTACAGTCCATAGGGTCTCAAAGAGTCAGACACAACTAGAGACTTAGCACGCATGCGAGAGTGGTCAAAAACTTGGCAGCTGCTTCCACTTGGTTTCCCTATAGCAAATAAGAAATTTTGTTTAGAAACTACCCTCCTCCAGTACATGTGAGAAAATGAGAGCAAGTACCTACTGACAAGAACTCTTCATATCTTTAGAATTATATCGTTTAGCTGTTCTTTAGGTTGGCAATTACAGAATGAAACTAAGTTTTAAAAAGCATTTCTAGGAACTTCCCTGATAGTCCAGTGGTTAAGATTCCATGCTTCTAATACAGAGGATGCAGATTTTATCTCTGATTAGAGAACTAAGATCCCCAGCATGCTGCACAGTATGGCCAAAAATTTTAGAAAAAATTTCCAAATTCATCCACTTTTATAGTGAATAGTGCAGGCATGTGGTTTATGTTCTGTGTTAAATATTAATATACTGGTTGTGTCTATTGTTATCTCATCCTAACCAATTAAAATTAAATATCAAGTTTATTTTATATGTGTTCCATGCCAAATAGTGTGTGGTCCTGGATATATTTTAAACTCATGAAGGCTACTATTTTTACATTATTCAGAACTTTTTTGGGATGTAAGTGAATCTAAGGTTTGGTTCAAGCCAAAATCAGGGTTTGCTGGCACATGCGAGTAAAAAGGTCAGAGGTCGTTGGCTTCAGGAACAGTTTGATCATAAACTTAGAAATTACTGGAGATCTTTCTTCTTCATTTCTTTCTGATTTTGTGTGTGTGTGTGTGCGTGTGTTAGCTTTATTTATTATTTTTTTTAGACACTCTCTCTAATAAGTGAGCCACTTATTAGATTGCCATGAAGAGGCTTCTATATACATTCTTCTACTATAAGAACCCCCGTGGGTGGGGGGAAACAGCTTTTGTGTTTCAATATACATATATAATCTAAGGGTAAAATCTAGAATGGGTCTTCTTCCTATCTCTGATCAATCACTGTTGTAGGAGGGTGAAACAGTAAGGTCTAACCTGATCTCCTGCCCCATTTCTGTGGTGGTGAAAGTTGGGGGGTGGGTGCCATGATCATCAGAACCATAGCCAATGGAAGAAGCTCCATTCCCCGTAGAAAATGTGGTTCTGGGAAGTCAAACAACAGGTTTTCACTTCACTACGTTCATAATTCATGAATTATAGATATGGAAGTGATCTTAGAAATCACTTGATTGCCACCTTAATTTTAAAAACAAGGAAACAGAACAACAGAGTTGAAGAGACTCTAGTTATTTATTCAACAATGTTATGCTTTGCAGATGTAATTGTGACCAAGAAAATTCTAGTCTCTACTTCCAAGAAACATTTTGTCAGTAGGAAAAAAATGTCAGACGATAGTCTATTACAACAGCATGGTAGATGTTACTAAAAGAAGAAAGAATGAGTTTGTTATGCGAGCACATAAGAGGGGTCACTAACCCAATTTGAGGGACCCTCTATGAGGAAGATATGTCAAAGACCCAAAGATCGCACTTATTAGCTAAGATGATGCTAGCTGCTATACCAAAGCAATCCCTCACATTTCACTGCCATATGGAAGTTTCCTTCTCCCTTATGTAACTGACAATGTGATTGGTCTATGGGTGGCCTTCCTTACAGTGATTCAGGGTTCCAGATTCCTTCCAGCTTACAGTTTCAGCATCGCTTAAGACCTTGGGGTCCTTATGTGTGGTTGTCAGATGAAGATATAGGGAGAAGATATACCTACTTGTTAACCACTTTGGCCCAGAAGAGACATGCATGCTCATTGCTCATATTCCAGTGGTGAGATCTAACCGTATGTCCCCACCTAGATGCAGGGGGCTTAGAAATATAGTTGCTGAGTTTGTAGCCACCAGTGATCACTTTACACTATGGAAGGTGAACATGAAGCTTTGGTGTTCTCGACTCAGTAAGTTAGCTAAGAAATGATAGGGAAAAGGCTTGATGTTCTAGCAAACATGGTACATTTTTAAAAGGCCCAGAGGTGAGGAAATATCAGGGTCTAATTGAAGCAAAGCTGCCAGATTTAGCAGATAAATAAACCCTCAGTCAATTTGAATGTCAGATAAAAAACATTAGATAATGTCAGATAACATTCCAAATATTCCATGGTACATACTTACACTAAAGATTACTCATTGTCACTCTGAAATTTATGTTTAACTCAGCATTGAGTATTTTATCTGACAAACCATTTGTAGAAAGAGCAGATTATTCAGGAAAACTGGCATATAAAGTTTGGATGGGTGGAAATAGGGACTATGAACCTGGAGACGAAAGCACAGGCCAGGTTTGTGAAGGTGCTTGTGAGCCATGTTACAGATTTATCCAGATAGCAGAGAATAGTTCTTACAGGGTTTTGAACAGGGGACGGAAACATGTATATTATCATTTGTGAAATGCATCGCCAGTCCAGGTTCAATGCATGATACAGGGTGCTCGGGGCTGGTGCACTGGGATGACCCAGAGGGATGGGGTGGGGAGGGAGGTGGGAGGGGGTTTCAGGATGGGGAACACATGTACACCCATGGCAGATTCATGTCAATGTATGGAAAAACCAATAAAATATTATAAAGTAATTAGCCTCCAATTAAAATAAATAAATTAAAAAAATAAACAGGGGATAGAGGGTGAGACAGGCTCAGATTTGCATTTTAGGAAATTCCACAGGTGCTGAATTATATGAATTACAATGAGGGGACAGAGGGGGTGACCAGAGGCCAGGAGACAGTGGGCAAAAGCAGGATCAAACCCAAGCTTATGTCTGAGTCCATCAATTCATTATGCTGCAGGGTTCTTAACAGTTTAGAATAGTGGGAATATAATGGAGCAGGACCCTATGGGGCCTTCCCAGAACAGACTACCCTCCTCCCCCATGTCTGCCTGCCTCTTCTTTGTAGTAAAACTTTAGCTTCCTCCACCTTCCCAGAGTTCCAATGAATAAATTTAAATCAGAGAAGTGAGAAAGTGCATAAACACAGGAAAAGAGTCAAAAAAGACAAAATAATTTAGCTACTAAACAAAGTCAAGGACTTTTGGTTCCTCAAGGGCTATAGATAATATTCTTAGCTCTTTGAGCTGTTTTGTAGATACTGACTCCCACAAGGTAGAAGTTAACTATAAGTTGCTCACAAGCATGTAGACCCCAGATGGGTTGGAACCAAAAGGTTGATGATGTTGACTTCTGATTACCTTGTCGTCATCATTCAGTCACTCAGTCTTGTCTGACTCTTTGTGACCCCATGGACTGCAGCATGACAGGCTTCCCTGTCCTTCATCATCTCCTGGAGCTTTCTCAGACTTGTCCATTGAATCAGTGATGCCATCCAACCATCTCATTCTCTGTCGTGCCTTTCTCCTCCTGCCTTCAATCTTTCCCAGCATCAGGGTCTTTTCTAATAAGTTGGCTCTTCACATCAGGTGGCCAAAGTATTGGAGCTTCAGCTTCAGCATCAATCCCTCCAATGAATATTCAGGACTGATTTCCTTTAGGATTTACTTGTTTGATCTCCTTGTTGTCCAAGGGACTCTCAAGAGTCTTCTCCAACACCACAGTTCAAAAGCATCAACTCTTCTGCCGTCAGCTTTCTTTATGGTCCACTTCTCACATCCATACATGACTACATAGCTTGGACCATGCAGATCTTTGTTGGCAAAGTAATGACTCTGATTACCTCACCACCCACCAATCAGAAGAAAGTCTTTGAGCTGATCATGTAGCACACAACCCCCTTCTTTCACCTTATCTTTAAAAACCTTTCCCTGAAAGCCATCTGGAGTTGGGTCTTTTAAGCTCTAGCTGCCTGGCCTGACTCCTTGCTTGGTGCCCTGCCATAGACACGGCACTTTCCTTCAGCACAAACTGGTGTCAGTAAGTTGATTTCACTGCTTGCTGGTGACAAGTTTGGTAACAGAAGCAGAATAGGCCGGGAGACCTGGGGGCCAATTCTGAACAGCTGTATGGTCACTAGATGTTTCTATGACCTGTCCCCATCTCTAATTTCCTCTGGAGTTTGAGGATTCCACCTACTCTATAGAATGAAACTATCTCTGCTTTCTGGCTCCATCCACATTCCCAAACCCTGAAAGTCTGCATGCCTCACAGTCAAACACCAGACCCCGCCTGGCTCTGGCACTTCTATAATTGTCAGAATCTTCACCATGCTTTTCCTCCATCAACAGTTTGGTGCTATCAGCTCCTGCTGCCCCTGGCAAATCCATCACATTAAGCTGCAAGAAAGTCACACCTGTCAGGCTCACGCTGTTTATCTCAATAATTTCCCCACATAAAGCACAAACAGCAGACTATTTATTTTCCTTCCTGACATACATGAGGCTGTTAAAAGTCTGAGCCTGCTGGCAGTTTACATGAAGCTAACCTTAATTGCATACTAAAGCGCCATAAAAGGATGATCAGGCCTCATTAGCTTGGGACCAATTTTACATTTTTCTCCTCTGACCAAAACTGTTTAAAAACATAGGGTACTATCTCCTCCCAGGCAGGCATAAATTTCAGTGCTGTCAAAATGCCCCTGCTGAATTCCAACTCTTCTCATACTTGAAAAGGTTCAGTGTGTCAGCCTGGGATGCAGAAATGTTTTATCTTTCTTGGATCCCTCCCTCCCTTGCTTGCTCCCAACCCCCCTTCCTGGAAATGAATGAAAATCTCACTTTTACAGCCCAGTCTCAGATATCCCAAATGACATTCTCCTGATCGATGTTTTTTTTTTTTTTTTCCCTGATGAGGGGTTACTCAGAAATATTTTCAGCCACACTTGAGAAAAGTTTCCCTGGCTTTCCTATTGTTTATGGGGCACCTATGCTGTGGTAGGCAGACTGATAATCAGGGCATTAGCTAAGTCTTCACAACTATAGCCCAGATGTCTCCACGGTAATATGCCTCTTTTCCTAAAAGCAGAACACAGTGCAAAGCTCCAGAACTCACTCTGTAACCTCTCTGCTGCTCCCACTTCCTTTTTTCTTGGCCAGTGCCTGCTCAGCTCTTAGGAAAATTCTCCCTCCTCTTCTATAGCTGTTGCCACTGTTTTTGTGTGAGGTCTATTTCCAGCTGCTACCAACAGGGAGCCGGGTTACTTCTTCCAAGTGCATATAGAAGGAGCCTGGATGGTTTGGACAGTAGGAAATGATGGGACCTTGGACGAGTCATTTTCTTTCTCCGTGCCGCGGTTTCCTGCCTCTGAGATGGAGGAGTTGTACGGGGACCGTTGCTGGAGTCTCTTTCATACTGTCCCTTCTGTTCAGAATAGCCTCACTCTAATATTCACTTTGCTGAGCCTTTGATCCTCAAGTCTCCCATTAAATGTCACCTCCTAAAATAGACCTTCCCTGACTCCCTCCCCAACCTAATTTGAGACTTCTGGTGATTTTCTTTATAATTTTAAAAACTATTTTAAAAAATTGTGGTGATAAGAGGTACAGAACATGAACATTTACAGTCTTCTCTGTTTTTGAGTGTGTGGCTCATTGGCATTAAGTATATTCACATTTTGGAGCGACTTTTTTTTTTTCCTCCCTTTTATTGTTTTTGCCATACAATGCCATGATATCACTATGGGTATACATATGCTCCCCCTCCAGAAACCCCTCCCTCCCCCCTCCCTCCTCCCTCCCCCCAGGAAATCTCGATGCACCAGCCCCGAGAATCAATCCTGGGTAATTAACATGCTTCAATGCCCGTCTCCCATATCATCCCACCCTTACCCTCATCCACAAAGTCCACGAGTCTATTCTATACATCTGCGTTCCTTTTGCTGTCTTGCATGTTGGGTTCTCGTTACCGTCTTTCTAAATTCCATATATATGCGTTAGTATACTGTACTGTTGTTTTTGCTTCTGGCTTACTTCACTCTGGATAATGGGCTTGGAGCGACTTTTGTCACCACCCAATGCTGGAACTTTTTTTCATCTTCCAAGGTGCAATCTCTGTGCTCATGAAATAAAAACTCACCATTCCCTGCTCTCCAGCCCCTGAAAACCACCATTATAGTTTCTGTCTCTAACGATTTGACTACTGTATTCCTCAGAGAAGTTGAATCATACAGTATTTGTATCTGTCCTCTTGTGACTGGCCTTTTTCACTTAGCATAACGTCTTCAGGATTCATCTATGGTGTAGCATGGGGCAATATTTTCATTCCTTTTTAAGGCTGAATAATGTGCCTTTGTATGTGTCCATCTGTAGATGGACACTTGGGTGGTTTCCATCTTTTATATTACATTTGCTATTGTGAATAATGTCACTACGAATGTGTGTATATGGTTATATTCTTTTATAGTGTCTTGTATTTTTCTTCATATCTTATATGTTTATTCATTTGCTCCCCAGTAAACCTTAAAATGGGGCTTCCCCAGTGACTCAATGATAAAGAATCTGTGCAATGCAGGGGCTGCAGGAGATATGGGTTTGATCTCCAGGTCAGGAAGATGCCCTGGAAGAGGGCATGGCAACGCACTCCAGTATTCTTGCCTGGGGAATCATCAACAGAGGAGCCTGGAGGGCTATAGTCCATGGGGTTGCAAAGAGTCGGACATGACTGAGGCGACTTGACATGCACACAAACCTTAAGACATATGAAAGCAGGAACTGTTAACTGTTTTGTTTTTTACTATGATGTACCAGCTGCCTTTGCAGCATCCAGCCTGTGGTGTTATGACATGAACGCCAGAGCTAGCTTGTTTGTGTTTGAATCCTGCCTCTACTCCTTAATAGCTGTGTGACTGTAAGCAAATAACTCAACTTCTCTGTGCCTCAGTTTCCTCACCTGTATAATGGAGATGAGATGAGATAAGGACTACATGTAAAGGGCTTAGAAGAGAGGCTGACCTATAGTAAATGTTCAATAAATGTGCACTATTGGTTTTGTCCTAGTGAAAGAAAGTCACTCAGTCATGTCTGATTCTTTGCGACCCCATGTACTATAGTCTATAGTCTGCAGGACTTTGCAAGAAGTCCAGGGAACTCTCCAGGTCATAATACTGTAGTGGGTAGCCTTTCCCTTCTCCAGGAGATCTTCCCAGCCCAGTGATCACACTCAGGTCTCCTGCATTGCAGGTGAATTCTTTACCCACTGAGCCACATGGGAAGCCCATTATTGTCCTAGTGAAAGAAAAGAAAGTGAAGTTGCTCAGCCATGTCCTGACTCTTTGAGACCTCATGGACTGTAGCCTACCAGGCTCCTCCATCCATGGAATTCTCCAGGCCAGAATACTGGAGTGGGTTGCCATTTCCTTCTCCAAGTAGTAGATGCTCAAATATTTATTGAGTCAATATGTTAACTGAATGAGATGACACTGGAGATCAGTCAGTTTCCCTCCTCATCTCTGTCTTTCGTGTGCATCTTCATCGTCTTGCTCTTCATAGCAGGTGTAGATGCTAATGGGAGGCATTTCCCAGCATCTCAGGATGCCTGTTAGGATGCCATTAGCAGAGCCTCTCTGCAGCTGTGGTTCTCAGTATCATGCACATTAGAATGAGCTGGGGAATTATATTCAGTATCTTATAATAACCTATAATACAAAAGAATCTGAAAAAGAATGTATGCATATGTCTGTATGTATGTGTGTGTATATATATATACTCACACAAACATATAACTGAATCACTTTGCTGTACACCTGAAACACAACAGTGTAAGTCAACTATACTTCAACAACAACAACAACAAAGAAGAGAAACTTGGGGAGCTTTAAAAATTCCCATTTCCTAGGCTGCTACGTCTCTTCAGTGGTGTCTGACTCTGTGCCATCCTATGGACTGTAGTCTGCCAGGCTCCTCTGTCCATGGAATTCTCCAGGTAAGAGTACCGGAGTGGGTTGCCATGCCCTCTTCCAGGGGATCTTCCTGACCCAAGGATTGAACCCAGGTCTCCTGCATTGCAGGCAGATTCTTTACCATCTGAGCTACCAGAGAAGCCCTAGATCAGTTAAACCAACAACTCTGGATTTAAGAGCCAGATGTCAGGATCTTTAAGGCTCCTCAGGTCATTGTGATATATATAGGCAAGGTTAAGAATCACTGAGCTAATGAAAGCCTGGGAGAAGCTGGGAGGAAGCAATGGAGGGCTGGATGCTTGGGCTCAGTGGTTCAGAATCAAAGCATGCTCGAATTTGGGGGGAATTTCAGTAATCTCAAGGGCTTCCCTGGGGCTCAGATGGTAAAGAGACCACCTACAATGTAGGTTAGATCTGGCTTTGATCCCTGAATCAGGGAGATCCCCTGAAGAAGGGAATGGCAACCTACTCTAGTATTCTTGACTGGGAAATCGCATGGTCAGAGGAGCCTGGTGGGCTATAGTCCATGGGGGTCGCAAAAAGTTGGAAATGACTGAGCAACTAACTTTTTCTTCTGTAATCTGAAAGAGCAGAACTGTAGCAAATGAAAAAAAAAAAAAACCCTACATGGCCGACAGTCATGTGAAAACATGTTGAATCTCATTGCAAAAAAATCAAGGAAGGGCAGATTAAAAGACTGGGATGACTGTTAATTTATTTCCCAATAAATTAAAAAAGATATTGAAGTGATCTATAGCCCACTAATCTAATATTGATTAAACATTTGCTGTCTGTCTTTCAGGTATTTTTATACATGTATTTGTAAATTTTTTTTAAAAGTAAGGATATTATGACTACTGTTTAAAACCTTCTGTTTTTTTCTACTTTATCCTATTCATATATTCTTGGTGCCAAATAAATATTTCTCATCTGCTTAAATGCATTAATATTTTCCAACGGTGTAATTTTTAATAGCTTGAACTTTGATTTTTATGATGTACCATGATTTAATTAATCCTGCATTTTGGATATTTCTGTTAAAAATTACTTTGCCATTCGTATTTGTCTTAATCCCTTTGAATGACTATAATAGAATGCCATAGACGGGGTAGCTTATAAACAATAGAAATTTACTTCTCCTAATTCTGGAGGTTGGAACTTCATCAGGGTGCCTGTATGGTTGAGTTTTTCTAATGAGAACTCTTGTCTTGGTTGCAGATTTCTGACTTCTCCTGTAACCTTACATGGTGGAAGGGGACTGGCTCTTTCCCAGGCCTCTTTTCTAGGACTAATCCCATCAGGAGGGCCCCACCGTCATGACCTAATCACTCCAAAAGACCTCAGCCTCCAATACCATACACTGGGGATTAGGTTTCAATAGAAGAATTTTGAGAGAACATAAACATTTAGTCTCTAGCAATACTCTTGTAGATAAATCTTTGGGTATGTTCAGTTACATCCTTTGTATAAATTTTTAGTGGAAAGTAGAATTATTGGGATAAGGCCTTATTTCCCTTTTAGCTTTCTAAGTTTAAACGGTGCATCTAGGTGCTAATAATGATTAGTAGCAATAGTCTGTGATAGAAGAGAATTGTTCATAAACCAAAGTGGCAAAGGAGACAGATACAGCTAAAATATAGAGGTTAACTATTATACAGAGTGAAAATAAATCAGAAACAGAAAAACACATATCGTATATTAACAGTTATATATGGAATCTAGAATGATGATACTGATGAACCTATTTGCAGGGCAGCAATGGAGATGCTGACCTAGAGATCAGAATGGTGGACACAGTGGGGAAAGGAGAGGGTGGAATGAATTGAGAGAGACATTGAGACATATACATTACTTTATGTAAAATAAATAGCCAGTGGGAATTTGCTGTATGACACAGGGAGCTCAGATCAGTGCTCTGTGACAATCTAGAGGTGTGGGATGAGGTGGGAGGTGGGAGGGAAGATCAAGAGGGAGGGGACATATGTGTACCTATGGCTGATTTATGTTGATGTGTGGCAGAAACCAACACAATATTGTAAAGAAATTATCCTTCAATTAAAAATAAGTAAATTAGAAAAAAAGAGAGGCTCAATCCAGTCCTTAGTTAAACATTGTGTATATTATGGCTGGTTGTTGAATTTTAGGCACTATCACCTATACCTGTGTATATGAGTGTTTCTGTGTGTGTGTGTGTGCGTGCACGCATATATGGTGTAAGTGCTGCTGATTCCCTCCTATACACAAACACTCCAGCAGTCCCTGCTCTACAATCAGCTCCTTTCATATTCTTGATCCATCACTTCATCCTTACTTTCCTAGCTGATTTGCAGACCCCTATCCCATATTCTGGCTGCTGACATCGGTTTTGGTTCTCTCACCTTGGAGTCTGCATTTGTAATAGAGTTAGCCAGCCAGTTAGGAGCCCAGAATTTGGGCTGAAGATGAGGCTTGCTCTCTGCCAAGTTGGCTTTCCTGGGACCTTCCCAGCTGGGCTTCATCCTACCCGCCCCCCACTACCCTCACTAAAGGGCATTCAGGTTACTGGGGGTCCCTGGAAGATCACAACTCAGGGGACGGCAGCCCCTCCACTGCAAGCAGCAGAAAAAAATGAGAAACTTCCTCTTCCCATGAGTAGGTTTCCAAATGCTTCTTTACCTTTCTTCTTCCTTCCCTCTATGGCTATTTTTTTCTTTTTCCTCTGCCTCTTCTTCCTCTCCACGTAGAAGTGTCTTTCGAACAAGAAAACAGAGAATTAGATGAATGAGAAAAAGGTCCAGTCTAATGTCAAAAAAGCAGGATAAAATAGCAACATGCAGCAAAATGCCTCCAAAGTTTGTCTAACATCTGTTTCCTGGCCAAGGGGGAAGCCTTGTTTGTAGCTTAAACCCAAATCAAGATCCTCGGGGGCTGTTAGGGAGTCAGAAACTGAAATAATGAGATACACACAGGGCTTTGGCAGAAGGTTAGAATCTAAATGGCAGCTCTAGTGGTAATTACTGGTGAAAAGTCAGAGACCAGGGCAAATTATTTATTTGATTTTTAATCGTAAAAGTCCTGTCTATGTTAGTTGATTTGGAGCCCAGAGATAAAGCTGGCTTTCTTGTACAATGACTATGCAAACAGGCATGGAAAACCACTCTATTCTAACCTGGAGGTTGATTGGAAGGGCCTTTATCAAAATGTTATTCTTTTCCAAAAGGCATTCATCATGTTCAACAAGGCTTCATCCTGGTGTTGTAAAGGGAAGTCTTGCCTCAGGTTAAACTAGCAGCATTCAAGGAAAAAAAAATTGTCTTACTGCATCCAGGGAGCTGTCAGAATGATTAATTAGCCCTGAGGGTCCTAGGTGGGTGATAAGGACCAGTGCATTCTTGCCTACTGTTTGTGCTTAGTTGACATAGGTTTGGGCTCAGGTTCCCTGCATGTCACTTCATTCTGGAGAAATGTGCCCTTAGACCTAGCTTGGTGAAGTCAGTGGCTACCTTTGGTTTTAAAACCAGAGAGGCAGGAGTGTAGACTGGCTCTGTGTCTCATTTGCTTTATACACTGGAGTAAGTTTCTTGGGAAGTCTCTGCAGCTTGAAGAACAAAAAAAGTGAAAGTGTTAGTCATTCAGTCCTGTCTGATTCTTGTGACCCCATGGACTGTAGCCTGCCAGGCTTCTCTGTCCTTGTAATTCTCCTGGCAAGAATGCTAGAGTGGGTTGCTATCCCCTTCTCCAGGAGATCTTCCTGACTCAGGGATTGAACCCAGGTCTCTGGCAAGGCAGGCACATTCTTTACCATCTGAACCACCAGGGACATCCCTATAACCTTGAGCAAGTTTCTTGGTAAGCCTCTGCAGCTTAGTTTTCTCAAATTTAATGCAGCTCCGAAAGAGCCTTGTTACCCTCTCCAGTCCAGTGTCTTTTTGCTTTCAGTTACTCTGTACTGCCTTCAAATATTTGTTTTTTTTTTTTAATTTCCCAGAGTTTTTAAGTTGTACTCTGTGCGAGAGTTGGTCCTATAAAAGATATACATAGCTATATTATAGACAAAACTTGAATTTTATTCTCAGATCTGCCACGTACTAACATCTTGACTTGAAACAGGTTGATTTATCTCTGGGACTTTTACCATCCTATCTGTAAAATGAGGATGATGATGATAATAATAATTTATATAGTTAGTCTGAAGATTAAGTGAAATAATGTTCAGTATTGAACAAAATGCCTGGCATATGTATATGCTCAGTAAGTGATAGTTATTAACAGTTATTGGAATAGGTGCAAAAAGCAGTGGAAGATAGATGGTTGGATACTGGGCTAAGGAATTTGGATTTTATTTGAAATGTATAATAATCTATGGAGTGATCAGTTTTTCTGCTATGGTTTAGGCCTATATAATTCCTTGAATGCTAAACTCATTTGAACTTCAAACATTATGGTGCCCTCAGTGAAGTTTAGGTATCATTCTATGTGTCTTCTCCCTGAGACACAAACAATGCTACCTCTAAGACTTGTCCCTGCAGAATGGGCAACCATTTTTTTCTGTCTTCCGAGGTTGGCATGCCTGTGCAGGCCTGTGTTGGCACACCTGTTGTTCTCTAGGGTCCCAGGCTGAATTGTTGAAAGATGTAGTGTGTGCTGCAAAGCACAAAGTTTCCAAAGGATGTCCTGAATTCATGGCCTGGAGCCCTCTTTGGATCTTTCCATTTCATCTTCCATCTTTAACTGAGGAAGTGCAGCATCCATGTCTGTGTGAAGTGGAAATCAAGGCAAGTTGTCTACCATCAGGGGATCACCGAATGGTGATAATTCATCATTATTGTCTGTATTCCGAACCTCTCTCAAACCTTGCCAATTCTCTCCACCTGGACACTGTGTGTCTCTAGCTCAGGCTTTCTTGACTCTCATCAGCATATTCCAGCTGTGTTTTCTTAAATAATTAATTAATTATTTTTAATTGGGGGACACTTCCTTTACAAGATTATGATGGTTTTTGCCATACATCGATATAAATCAGTCACATGTGTCCCCCCCTCCTGAACCCCTCTACCACCTCCCTTCTCCTCAACCCCTGTGTTGTCCCAGAGCACCATCCACTTGTCTTAATTGACCCTTCCTCTAGCCTTGCATTCCTCCTACTTCCCCTCTGTATCACGTTATTAACATTACCAGGGATGCTATTCCCCGGCTCACAAAACATTAGGTATTTTAGATCATAATCTTTTAAGAAATTTTTATTTTTAATTGGGTGATAATTGCTTTACAAAGTTGTGCCAGTTTCTGATGTATAACAACATGAATCAGGTCTGTGTGCTGTGCTTAGTCACTCGGTCGTGTCCGACTCTTTGCAACCCCATGGACTGTAGCCCACCAGGCTCCTCTGCCCATGGGGATTCTCCAGACAAAAATACTGGAGTGGGTTGCCATGCCCTCCTCCAGGGGATCTTCCCAACCCAGGAATCTAACTGGGGTTTCCTACATTGCAGGTGGATTCTTTACCAGCTGAGCTACCAGAGAATCCCAAAGCTGCTATATGTATACATATATCTGGGCTTCCCAGGTGGTGCTAGTGATAAAGAATTCATCTGCTGATGCGGGAGAGACAAGAGATATGAGTTCAATCCCTGAGTCAGGAAGATCCCCAGGAGGAAGAAATGGCAACCCTCTCCAGTATTCTTGCCTGGAAAATCCCATGGACAGAGGAACCTGGCAGGCTGCAGTCCATAGGGCTGTGGAGAGTCAGACATGACTGAGTGTGTATACGCACCCCCCACACACACACTCACGCAAACATATCCCCTTCCTGTTGAGCCTTCCTCCCATCCCCCCACCCCTGTCCCACCCCTCTAGGTCACCAGAGAGCACTGAGCTGAGTTCCTTGTACTATACAGCAGTTTCCCACTAGCTATCTATTTTACATATAATAGTGTATATCAGTTCAGTTGTTCAGTCATGTCCACCTCTTTGTGACCCCATGGACTGCAGCACACCAGGCCTCCCTGTCCATCACCAACTCCCAGAGCCTGCTCAAACTCATGTCCATTGAGTTGGTGATATCATCCAACCGTCTCATACTCAGGAGTCTTCTCTAGCACCCACAATTTGAAAGCATCAATTTTTTGGCCCTCAGACATCATTATGGTCCAACTTTCACATCCGCCCATGACAACTGGAGAAACTATAGCTTTGACTATATGGACATTTGTTGGTAAAGTGATGTTTCTGCTTTTTAATCCACTGTCTAGTTTTGTCATAAATTTTCTTCCTAGGAGTAAGCATCTTTTAGTTTCATGGCTGCAGTCACCATCTGCATGATCTTGGAGCCCAAGAATATAAAATCTGTCATGGCTTCCACTTTTCCCCCTTCTATTTGCCATGAAGTGATGGGATTCAGCAAATAGTGTCCATTTAGTCACTTCAATCGCTCAGTCATGTCCAACTGTTTGCCAGCCCATGGACTGCAGCACACCAGGCTTCCCTGTCCATCACCAACTCCCAGAGCTTGCTTAAACTCATGTCCATCGAGTCGGTGATACCATCCAACCATCTCATCCTCTGTCATCCCCTTCTCCTCCTACCTTCAATCTTTCCCAGCATCAGGATCTTTTTCAATGAGCTAGTTCTTTGCATCAGATGGCCAAACATTGGAGTTTCAGCTTCAGCATCAGTCCTTCCAATGGATATTCAGGACTAATTTCCTTTAGGATTGACTAATTGGATCTCCTCGCAGTCCAAGGGACTCTCAAGCATCTTCTCCAGTGCTCGCTTCGGCAGCACATATACTAAAATTGTAATGATACAGAGAAGATTAGCATGGCCCCTGTTCAAGGATGACATGCAAATTTGTGAAGCATTCCATATTTTTCTGGAAGGGGAACACATGTATACCCATGGCGGATTCATGTCAATGTATGGCAAAACCAACATGATAATGTAAAGAAAATAAATAAATAAATAAAATAAAAAAAAAAGAGTCTTCTCCAACACCACACTTCATAAGCATCAATTCTTTGTCACTCAGCTTTCTTTAGAGTCCCGCTCTCATGTCCATACATGACTCTGAAAAAACCATAGCTTTGACAAGACAGTAGTGTATATATGTCAGTGCAACTTTCTCATTTCGTCTCACCCTCTCATTCCATGCCACCCCGTTCCCACAAGTCTGTCCTCTCTGTTTGTGTCTCTATTCCTGCCCTGTGAATAGTCAGACCATAATCTTAACAAATTCATCAGCATTGCTCTCAAGGGCCGGCATGGTCTGTCTATTTACTAATCCATCCAAGTCCCTTCCCATGTGATATCTTTCTATGTCAGTTCTTCACTTAAGTAATAATAATAGTTTCTTCAATATTCAAGGGTTGTCTATATAAGATTCACTTTCAATTTAGCAATAGCATTTCAGGAAGAAAAGAAATACAACTACACTAAATTAACAAACATTTTAATTGTAAGACACACTGTAATTGCGGAAACATTGAAGTGTGAAAAAAATTAAGTCTGAGAGTTGAAGACACATCCTAACAGGTATTATTTATGGTCAACAAAGGGCTCAGTACTGATTTACCTGAAGAATCTTTTCTTGCTTCATTCTGTCTCCAATGAACTCTCCACCATGTAGTCCTGCCCTTCTGTACATGACTTTCTAGATCACTCTCTTGTGCTAAAATCAAACTTCACAGAATATATTTGGTCCAAGCTGATTTGGCCTGTAAAGAGAGTAAGTAGCGTGTGTTTTCACTGTGTAACGTTATCTATCCTTTAGGGAAAAAAACTTTTGTTGAAAATTGGACTCCCCTCCCCCAGAAAACAAACAAACAAACAAAGTCTTCACATCTTTGTTCTCTATTGCTGGCAGCTAAGGATTAATTATTTCTGCTTTCTGGGAAGAGTATAAGGGAGAAAATGGGGGAGCTCTGCTCTTTTCATCTAAGAATGTCATTTTCTTTTTTTCAAGGTATTACCAATGCAGTTATTTCATCAAGGTAAATTAAATACTTGGGGTCCAGACTAGGGTTTCACTCAGTCTTTTTCTTTTTTTAAACCATTTTTAGCCTCTAAATATTTGACCTTGCATTTGAGTTGAGATTAAGCCGTCACAGATCTAGATTTGATAAGGGAAAAGGAATTAGAATGGACATAAATAAGTGAGGCTAATGGTGTTTCCAGGTGATTTTCCTTTAGCAATTGGCCAAAGAAAATTTCATGAGGGAGAACGGTGTTTGCTTTCTTCTTGGACTGTCTTTGTGCTTGTCTATGAGACCCCTAACCAAGCCTCACCCCAGTCAGTCTCTCTGTTCATGGGATGTAAGCATCTTCATTGTGAGCATCTCTTACACATTTAATGGGACTTCTGTTGTCTGTGCTCAGATGATTCCATACCTTTTGCTACATTTTGTTAGGAATTCATCCGATGTGGGCTGTTCTCCAGGCTAAAGACTGAAAGGTCCTTCCAAAGGGGAAAGAATTCCGGGACAGAATTTAATTAAGTTCAGTGTGAAAGCTAATTCTTCATAAAACTCTGATGATTTTCCCCAAAGTCCAGACACCAACACTGTCGTGGCCCTCTGGATTTCATCTCTGCCCTCCCTGCTTGGGGCTTGTGGATTGTAAGCAATTTATCTGCATTTGTAAATAAGGAATAACCTCTTGACAGTTTGATGGGGCTGGAGAAAATGACTGCTTTTTTTGGGGGGAGAGTGGCTCTTCCTATCGCGTCCTGCTGTGGTGAACCATGACAGTGGCTTTGCTAGAGATAAGATCCTTAAAGTGGGACTAAAATAAACACAAAGATAATCTTTTTCCATTTCTGGGCTGAGACTGTACCAGAGAGGAGTCCATTCATTGTAAAAATGAACAGGCTTCCTGGCCAGGCAGCCTGTGGAGGGTGGGGAGCAGGGGAAGTGAAAGTCGCTCAGTCATGTCCAACTCTTTGCGACCCCAGGGACTATACAGTCCATGGAATTCTCCAGGCCAGAATACTGGAGTGAGTAGCCATTCCCTTCTCCAGAGAATCTCCCAACCCAGGGATCAAACCCAGGTCTCCTGGACTTGGGTTACAGGTGGATTCTTTACCAGCTGAGCCACCAGAGAAGTGAGGATAGGACAGAAGAAGCCAGCCACTGGGGACCTGGTGGATGTGGCCCCTCTGGTCACTCCTACACCAGAGCCTTCCTTGGTGTCAGCCTTAATCAAACTCAGGTTCATTCTCAATGCTATCCCCTGAACTTGAATATCCTTTCTTGTTTCTGTATTTTAGCAGTCCCTAGCCTCCCCTCAAGGAGTGTCCTGGTTACACTTCCTATGTACTCTTCTGGCACTTTGTTCAATGTTGTGTCTGAGTTTGTTGACAGTGTGACAATTTTTTTGTGTGAGAGTCTCCTGCTCTAGACTGTGAGCCCATTGAAGACAGGCAGGAAGTAGTCATTCATTTCTTCATTTGTAATAATTGAATCAGTACATCTCACGCATGTATGCTGTGCTAGAGATAGTAATATAAGAGAGAATGCAGCAGACATGCCCTCCTTTTCAGTTTAGTGATGGAGACAAAAAACACAGTGACCAAATGAACAGCTGCTAGGAAAGAAGCAAACAGGGAGATAAAGAAATGGGAACGTATTGCATTATATATTTTACTATATTATAAATAGGGATTATTTATATATAGGAAGTTATTTATATATAAACAGGAAGTTATAAAACTTCCTTCCAAGAGGCAGTTTCTCTGAGGATGGGCATCTAAGGTAAGATCACAACAAGGAGGAGCTAGCTGTAGGAGAGTGTATTGACTGCCCAGTGATTAATAGAATGGATGAATCTGAGAGGTCCTTGTAGTTTACTGTGTTGAATTAAAAGTACTGCTGAGTATAAAGTCAGGAAATATTTCCTGAGGCAGCATTGGTGCTAACTCTGATTTATCGGCAGTGGCTGCTTGGAGCACAGTTTCAGGGAGAACCATGGTTGTACCCAAGCTCAGTGGAAAGAATGCCATAATCAGTGAGTGTGGTTAGCCATGGGTGTGGAGATAACGGTGACTTGAGTGCTGGATGCCTTATATCCTTGTTGAATGGACTGACCGGCAGCAGGGACCATTTTTTTGTTTGTTTTTTACTTCTTCTATTCTTTCCGTTTGCTCTCTGATTCTTCTCCCAAAATTCTCCCACTTGGCTCCCATTCAGTTGGTTTATGATATTTTCATGTTCACTTAAAGATTTTTCTAACTGGATATATATGTTTGTGTGTATACGTATATCTTCCAATATGTTATACACACATGTGAGTGTATGTATGTGTACATATATGAAAATATATGCATCAGTCTGTGTATACATGTCATATAAACACTGTGTGCGCACACACACACGATCGATTCAATCTCACCTCATGTAAATAGCACTGCCCTCATATGAAACTCAAATTATTCACTCCAGTCTTAGCTAGTGTAAATATTTTACTTTATCTGTGTACAGTTGATTCAAGCAACCTGGCAAACCCTAAGAAAATAGGATTTGTTCTGAATCTAAATCTTAGCTCTTTCATGTATTAGTAACAACTTCCCCAAGTTTTAGATGTAAAAAGTGGATTTAATAATAATAATAAATATCATATACTTCTCACAAAAATGTCAGAAGATCAAAGGAAACAATGCATGTGAGTACATTTAGAAAACTTGTACAGAGTTTTAGAAATGTATTATTCCATGAGTTTGTTTCAATTACATCTTTCATTTTTTGTACTTTGGAATTTTCACGTGAAAGATCATAGAGGTGGGCTCATTTGATTTATCTGGAAAATTGTTGTGTTTAAGTTGGTGTTTATTAAGTACATTCTGATGGAAATAAAATTTTGCAAAAGGTTTGTTTTGCCTTGTAGTAATTGAAATAAAATTTAACATGGTTTTAAAACTTTTTGCTCTGCTGATTTTCATAGTAAATTTCCATTAGAATAAAATTTGTTCCATGTTAGTTCCCTTTTACAGACTCTAATCTTTTCTTATAGAGAAGATAGCACATCTCATCTTAAGGCTACTAATTCAATGCAAATAAAATACTTTGAAGTCCTGTTGCCGAGTGTAGTAGGCTAAAGGAGAGAATGGTGCATACTTCCTAGGTGGAAAATGTAGAGAGGCTGTAGAGAGGCGGTGCTTAGTCCCTCAGTTGTGTCTGACTCTTTGCAACCCCGTGGACTGTAGCCCACCAGGCTCCTCTGTCCATGGAATTTCCCAGGCAAGAATACTGGAGTGGGTAGCCAGGGGATCCCTGGCTTCTCCCTCCTCCAGGGGATCTTCCTGACCCAAGGATCAAACTTGCATCTCATACATTGGCAGGTGGATTCTTTACCACTGAGCCAACCGGGGAAGCCCCTGTAGAGAGGGCACATCTACTAATATGAGAAACACAGTGTGACATTGACTTGTCTTCATGTAGAGCAGAAACACAAGCAGGGAGTCAAAGAGAATGATTTCAAATTCTGATGCCTACAACCTGATGGCTGCAGGATATGGGACAGATATACTCTCTGAGTCTCACGTCACAGAGTCAGCTCTTTTCTAGGCTCTAGAGATGCAACAATGAAATAACAGGCAAGAGCCCTGCCCTGACGCACCTTACATTCTGGGAAGAAGCTCAGCAAACTTAAACAGGATTAAAATCAATGAAAACTGCATCTAGATTAATCATCATCAAACAATAGAAAAGCAAAGATAGAGAAGAAATCTTAAAATCAGAGGAAAAAAAGCAGATGCTGCCACCTTCTCATGAGAAACCGTGGAAGGCAGAAGGTAGTCCAAGAACATTTTTGAAGTGCTGAAAGAGAAGAGATCTGTCAATTTAGAATTCTGTCTCCAGCAAATACATCCTTCAATACTGTAGGCAGAATACAGACATTTTCAGATAAAGTTAAGCTAAGCAAAGGGGCATTATAGACAGCTCAGTGGTGAAAGAATCTGCCTGTCAAGGCAAGAGTTGCAGGAGACGCTGGTTCGATCCCTGAGTTGGGAAGATTCCCTGGAAAAGGAAATGGTAACCCCCCAGTATGCTTGCCAAAAGAACCCCATGGACAGAGGAGCATGGTGGGCTAAAGTTCATGGGGTCTCGAAGAGTCAGACACAACTGAGCAAGTGAGCATAAATGCGTGCACCCCTAGAAGGAAAGTCACTGTGCCACCAGACCTGCACTGTAAGAAATACGACATGAAATTCTTCAGTCTGAAGGAAAAGGATCCCCAGAAAGCAAAGGATGCAGGTCTTTAGAAACAGATGAAAAGCACCAGAAGCAGTAACTGTCTGAAACTGACTGCAGCCTGATAAAGTCGTCATTAGCACTACATTTACCCACGAGGAAACCCTGGCAAAGGGAGCTTTAAAGACAACCATAAGTCATGTATGCAGAGATAGCAGTGCTTGTGTTTGAAGAATCCTCATTTGTTTCTTCCTTTGACTACATCACCCTGTGTCTCAAAAGTGGTTTCTATAAGCGGAAGTAGAAGATTTAGAGGAGAAGACACACCCAGTCCCATATTCTCTTCCCTGGGTGAAAATATCACAAAGCAATATCACAAAGGGCAATGGAGAACCTGGTGTTAGGAAGAGCAGAAAATGAGACATGCAGGAGAGCTGGCAGGGCTGTGGCTGTGGAGTGGCATTTTTCTCCCCCCTTCTGTTTCTAAGAGACTTTCCTTTCACTTGGACTTTGGGCAAGTATTTATTGGCAACTGCTGTGTGTTCAGAACTGGGCTGAGAGCTGGGGAGCCTGAGATGAATGCAGAGTGACCCTCATTGATGAGCTCATGGCATCCCCCTGGTCTGCACGAGCCTTGCGTAACAAGGCAGGTAGGCTGATGAAGCGGTTGTAACAACATTCTGAAGAAACTGCTTGCTTTGCTATAAGACTCTCTAATTTGTCACCACTTACAGGCTACAAGGGCCACGTGGCCTGGCCATTTCTCCTTGCCAACATCTCCCGGGCTGGACTCAGTTAATTCTCTGTGCTACAATATTTCTGTTTTCTCAACCTAGATATTTAGTTCAGTCATTCAGTTGTGTCTGACTCTTTGTAACACCTTGGACTGCAGCACACCAGGTTTCCCTGTCCATCACTGTCTCCTGGAGCTTCCTCAAATTCATGTCCATCAAGTCAGTGATGCCATC
This sequence comes from Antilocapra americana, assembly GCA_007570785.1. Taxonomy (NCBI): domain Eukaryota; kingdom Metazoa; phylum Chordata; class Mammalia; order Artiodactyla; family Antilocapridae; genus Antilocapra; species Antilocapra americana. The sequence goes on along the minus strand of ML663562.1, from coordinate 28,127,149 downwards.
TAACCATCTCATCCTCTGTCATCCCATTCTCCTCCTGCCTTTAATCTTTCCCAGCAACAGAACAGGGTCTTTTCCAATGAGTCAGTTCTTCGCCTTAGGTGACCAAAGTATTGGAGCTTCAGCTTCAGCATCAGTCCTTCCAGTGAATATTCAGGGACTGATTTCCTTTAGTACTGACTGGTTTGATCTCCTTACAGTCCAAGGGACTCTCAAGAGTCTCTCCAAAACCATAGCTCAAAAGCATCAATTCTTTGGTACTCCAGCTCTAACGTTAACACTCACTAATTCTCTCAGTTTGAATAATTTTTGGTCTTGAAGGGTCAAATATGATCCTCCTTTTTAAAAACAGGCTTCCTTGATTTCTCCAGCCCCAGAGCACCTGGGGCTCACAAAGCATGGTACTGTTTTAGAAAATTCCCTATACCAATGCTCCCCCCTTTTTTTTCCTCCTTCTTCTCTTTCTTTTTCTTCCTCTTTTCCTCCTCCTCCTTCTTCTCATGATAGCTAACATGCTTTAATGCCCTCCTATGTACCAGGCACCTTGCAAAATGCTCTTGTATTTCTACAATATTTCTTGTAACTACGGTACTGTAGTTAAACTTCCTACCAACTGCATGGTGTCATCTCCATTTCACAAATGAGGAAACCAAGGTTCCTTGGGTCCTTGGCCCAAGCACCCAGTTATCTCCAGGGCCTACTAGGTGGTGCTCTCTCTTATGTTTTATTGTATCCCAGATCCCTTGAATGTGGTGTGGGTTAGAGTCATTTCCAAGAAAAATTGGTACATGTACTTAAAGAGAAAACTGCACTCCTGTTTTTCTCCCTGTCTGTACTGTCATCCCTTAAAGACTTGGGTCCTGCCTCAGTCATGTCTTGTGTCTGCTCAGAACAATAACTCCAGTAAACATGCTGATTGGCTGAGCTGAGGATATTTGGTATTCTGATGATGGGTGTGATTAAAATCAACAAGTGGCTGATCAACTGTTTGAGGTTATTTGCAAAACTGAAATAAACTGGATCAGGCCCAGCTACTGTGGCCAAAACACCAATCAAGACTGCAGGTTCTGGGTTTCTTTGGTGGCTCAGCGGTAAAGAATCTGCCTGACAATGCTGGAGACACAGATTCGATCCTTGATCCTGGAAGATCCCACATGCCATGAAGTAACTAAGCCCCTGAGCTGCAACTAGCGAGCCTGGGCTCCGGAGCCCGGGACCTGGAACTACTGACAACCACATACCCTACCACCCACACTCCTCAACAAGAGAAGCCACTGCAACGAGAAGCCCGCAACTAGAGAGTAGCCCTCGCTCTCCACAACCAAGGAAAAGCCTGAGCAGCAACAAAGACACAGCACAACCAAAAAGTAACTAAATAAAATTAAAAAACAAAACAGACTGCAAGATTCACTGGCAGCTTGAACCTCGTGCTCACACTGCACACACACATGCCCTCTCAATTCTGTTGCAAAAATGGAGGCAAATCCCTAATTACTCTAAACATCTGATGGGAGAAGTGTGAACCCATTTTTCATGCTATCGGTGAGGCCAGGACAACCAAACCTGAAATGAGAGTTTTGCAAACATGAATAAGTTCATTCATCTGGGCAAAAAGTCGAAATCACTAAGTTTTTCTGCAAATCTGTTTTACACCTTATTTTTGAAGTCTTGAACTCGGTGTACAGTGACCTCTGGAGTGAGTGAGCAAGTTGTTAATTAAGTTTCACATGATAGAGAGAATGGCTCACAATAAGTTATTTTTGTGCTAGGCAGGTTTCAGGTCTATTGCGACTTCATTGCCTCCAAAATGTAGCTGCTGCCCTCCACTTGCCCTCTCCTCATCCAGAAATACATGTGCACAGATGGCTGAGGAACCCTGGCACCTTACAAATTACCCGTTCAGACCATCAAGCATCTTTTGTTTGGAAGGAAAAGAGATGTGACAAATGTAAACACTGGAGGATGGGACCTGCAGTGGAGGACGGACGCCATGTCAAACCTGATAAAAGCTGACACTGCTTTCCTTTACCATCAGTCAGCTGCCTCCTCTCTTTCTCTCTCCAGCTCCCCCAGCCTCTTTTTTTTTTTTTTTTTCCTGCCAGGATATTTGCTTTTATTCTAACTCCTTAGGCATGCTCTGGAAGCCAGGTTCTGATTAGTATGAAACTGCCCACCTTAATTTATTTTCATCCGTGTCTCTCGTTTGGTGCCAGGCTGCAGGACTCAGATACAGACCAGATTAGATGAGGGTCTCTTGTTTCCTAGGATGTGAGGCAAAGAGAATTCCTTTCTATCACCCGGAGTGGAAAGAGCATCTGATCCAAATGTTGATGGAGACTATGCCTTCAGTTTTTGAGATTCTGATTTTACAAAATTTCCTGAGGCATAGGTGTAGGTTTGAAAGCCCCGGGAACAGTCAAAGGAAAGGACAGGTCCCTGGCAACATTTTGAAAACCAAATCAGTGTCAGTCCAACCTCATCCCTAAGGCACAACCACATTTGTTCCTGGCACACTTGACGTGGCTGTTAAGTTGGAGTTGGCTGGCTGTAGAGGGTAGCTCTCAGAATGGCCATCCAGGTTGGAATTTCAAAGCAGCATGCTGGCTGCCAGCTGAACCTTCTCTGGCCATGTTAGGACATCTCATTTCTTCTCCATTTGTGCAGCTCTTGCCTCAGATAAGCCACAGCACAGTAGAGTAGCACTTAAGAGATCAGGTGTTGACCTCAGACAGATTTGGGCTTGACTTCTAGCTCTGTCTTTTCACTCTTGGTCAAGAGTGTATTTGATTGCCAGCAACAAATAAGTTGACCAGTGATGGCTTGAAAGGAGTTATTCATCTCATACAACTAGGGGTCCAGAGGGTGGCAGGCCAGGGCCATCATAGTGGCTCAGGGATTCCATTGTGGAGCAGTTCTTTCCAGCTTCCTGCCCTGCATCCTTAGGGGATTGTTGTCATGGGACAAAAACACAACCCCCCCATCTCCATGGAATGTAGTTTATTTTCAGGAAAGGATCCAATGATAGTGAGATAAACAGGCAGAATCACTCTGTGTATCTTAGGGTTCCCAGGAGAGATGCTGCTCTCAGTTTCAGCTATACGCTTCCCCAAGTGAGTTCCAAAGCAGATGTTCCATAGGGAGAAAAACCTCCAAAATCTTCTCCTGGGTCTTGTCAACCAGCGAGCACATATGTGTCAACATACGTGATGACTTTTGTCTTATTGTTGTGATCATTTATTTAAGAATGACTCCACTCTGGGCTGACTCTCTAGGCTTTATTTTACAACAGTTTTACTACTGCGCAGCCATGCGTCTGAGACAAAGTGGTGATAGATGGGGGCCAGAATGAGGGCAGTGGTGGCGGATTTCAAGAAGAAAGAAATCTGTGAGCAAGACACTCTCTCCACATGGAGAGAGATAGGAGGTGGAGGGGCCCCGGAAGGCTCTGGATTCTTCAGTTGGAGGTGTTAGGACAGTGAATCCATGAACAGAAAGGAGGAAGTCCAGAGGAGGAATTGATTCAGTATGTAAAGTGAGAAGTTCAGTCTGAGACACGAAGAGACGTTGTGGGTTTAGCAGAGGCGTATTCAGAGGGAGAGAACCAGGGCTCAGCTGGACATCCAGGCCTGGGGCTCAAGAGAGAGGTCAATAGAGTTCAAAGTGTGGAAGTGTTAGTCTCCCAGTCATGTCCAACTCTTTGTGACCCCATGGGCTATAGCCCTCCAGGCTCCTCTGTCCATGGAATTCTCCAGGCAAGAATACTGGAGTGGGATGCCATTTCCTTCTCCAGGGGATCTTCCTGACCCAGGGATGGAACCTGGGCCTCCTGCATTGCAAGTCGATTATTTACTGTCTGAGCAACCAGGGAAGCAGAGTTTAAATGCAGTATCTATTTAGTGATACTAATGAAAGATAGATTTTTAAGAAAGCTTTTGCCTGAAATGGTGGGGTTCTTTCCCATTAGTTATGGGCATCTATCCTGTGACTGAATCCACAAGTTGAATAAAATGAAGTCTGTAATTATCTGGTGAACATGATCTTTGTGGAGGAAAAACACAAACCTCTGATTCCCCATAACTGCCAGAGAAGTGGGAAGCGTGGTTGTTTCTGAGTTCACAGAAATACATAATTCCTTGGGTTATATAAGCTTTAAAAGCCTCTCACACATCAGCTCCTTCAATGTTTACAAAATCCTATGAAGAAAGAGAGGCATAGCTCCTTTCCTATGTTGACAAAGGAGGAAAGAGAGATACAGGCAAGCCCTCTGATGTGTCCCGATTCTCAAGTGGCTGAGCCCATGATGAGACCAGAACCCAAACCAGCTGGCCTTGGTGCTGTTTCCATCCTGAGTGTAGGGAGTGACAGCCACTCAGGAGGCCTCATAATGAAGTATTCATCCTACCAAAAAAAAAAAAACCAAACAAACAAACCCAAAGACTACTTAAAAGCATTTTACAATATCACCTCCATGATTTGATGACTTCATAGTAAATTAGATGTTACCATTCACTTGGGAAACTTGTAAGATACAGATATTTGATCGTCATCCCTCAAAGATCTATTTTAGTATGTGTATTAGTCAGGTTCTCCAAAGTAACAAAACTGAGAAGATATAGAGATAGGCAGATGATGTACAAGATTCACATATCTATTTATCTATCACTCTATAAAGAGATACATTATAAGGAACATGGCTCACATGATTATGGAGGCTGAGAGGTCCCATATTTTACCGTCAGCCAGCTGGAGCCCTGGGAAGCTGATAGTATACTTCCAGTTTAACTTCCAAGGTCTGTGAACCAGGAGTGCCAAGGGTATAAGTTCCAGTCTGAGGGTCCAGCCAGTCTCATGTCCCAGCTCAGAGAGATGTTTTAGCTCACCAGAGAAAGAGAATTCTTCCTTCCTCTACCTTTTTGTTCAACTCAGGAACTCTGGATTGGCTGAGCGCCCCTGTCCCCCTCATTGGTGTGAGTCATCAGCTTCACTCAGTCTGCCGATTCAAATGCTAATCTCTTCTAGAAACATCCTCACAGACACACCCAGAAATGATATTTCATCTGGGCATTCCATGGCCCAGTCAAGTTGGTATATAAAATTAACCGTCACAGTATGTTTGCCTAGAGTTCTGGAATCTGCATTTTAGCAAACTTCCTAGGGGCTTCCCTGGTAGCTCAGATGGTAAAGAATCTGCCTGCAATGTAGAAGACCTGGGTTCGATCCCTGGGTCAGAAAGACCCCCTGGAGAAGGAAATGGCAACCCACTCCAGCATTCTTGCCTGTAGAATTCCATGGTCAGAGGAGCCTGGTGAGCTACAGATGATGGGATTGCAACGAGTTGGACATGACTAAGTGACTAACCTTTCGCTTTCACTTTTCAGATGAGTCTGATGGGATAGTTCACCAACTGCATTTTGAGAATCACTGAAGTTAGAGTGTTTGGGGGCAAGGAAAGGATATCCAAGTCCCTTTCTGTTTCCTCTCCTGACCAGCCCCCACCCTCACCTGATGAGCAGCTGCTTATCTGATGGGCCAAATTTTGGGACCTTACCCAGGCTCTATTTACTGATGGATCTGATTTGCTGTTGTTCAGTTGCTCAGTCGTGTCCAACTTTTTGCCACCCATGGACTGCAGCACGCCAGGCTTCCCTGTCCATCACCATCTTCCAGAGCTTGCTCAAACTCTTGTCCATTGAGTCAGTGATGCCATCCAACCATCTATTCCTCTGTTGTCCCCTTCTCCTCCTGTCTTCAATCTTTCCCAGCATCAGGGACTTTTCTAATGAGTCAGCTGTTTGCATCAGGTGGCCAAAGTATTGGAGCTTCAGTCATCATCAACCTTTCTATATTCAGGATTGATTTCCCTTACGATTGACTGGTTGGATCTCCTTGCAGTGCAAGGGACTCTCAAGAGTTTTCTCTAACACCACAGTTCTTCGGTGTTCAGCCGTGAAGCAGTTGTATTTTCTCCCTCTCTTTTCTGCTCCTTGCTGCTGTTTTGATGTGACATCACTATACTAAGTCAAGATCCCTCAGTGTCTGATGAATTTATCCTGTCTTTTGTTTGCATGCGTTCCTAAATGTTGTCATGAAACTCTGGTTCTCTGGATGGTCTGGTCCAACCAAAAAGTCATTAATACCCAGGAATTGCAGCTGGGAGGTAGGGCCCTTTGTAGGCAATTACAACACTAGTTTGCTTACCAGAGTGCCACATGTTGGAATAAAGGGCATTGATCCCTATAAAAGCGAAGCTTTAACTTGTATATGTTTGGTATTGTTTCCTATGTGTATAGTATCTTTAGGACTAATTGCTAGCATTTACTGAATGCATACGTGCATGCATGCTAAGTTGCTTCAGATGTGTTTAATTCTTCCTGACCCTATGTACTGTAGCCTGCAAGGCTCCTTTATTATGAGGATTCTCCAGGCAAAAATACTGGAGTGGGTTGCCATGCCCTCCTCCAGGGAATCTTTCGGACCTAGGCATCACACATGGTCTCTTACATCTCTTACTTTCGCAGGCATGTTCTTTACCACTAGCGCCACCTAGGAATCCCCTACTGAGTATCCCACTCTTTGCGACCCCATGGACTGTAGCCTACCAGGCACCTCCATCCATGGGATTTTCCAGGCAAGAGTACTGGAGTGGGTTGCCATTTCCTTCTCCATACTAGGTGCCAAAGAACAAGTGTTTTGAGTAAAATAACTAATTTTATTTTCATAACAACCCTGTGAGAAAGTACTATTATTATTCACATTTTTTTCTAGACGAAAAAATTGCCCGAGGCTTTCTCACTGACGAGTGAGCAAGAGTTAAGCCTAGGCCACCTGGCTCATCCATCTCACTCTACTCTGACCATACTTTGTTATGTTAGTAACTCTCTGGGGGACGGAAAGGGTGATCAAGATAGAGTGTTATAATTCTTGTGTCCCCTGGACATATACCATCTTAATATAATAAAAATTCACCTAAACTCCTAATTGAGGCCAACTCAAAGGCAAAAGGACACATGAATGCAAAGACATTATCTTGCTAATAAGAGCCAAAACTCTATTTTGAGTTGCATTAACTAGACAGATTTGTTTTTTCAATTGCTTGCTGACTTTCTTTTGAATGAGCACTGAATGCTGGCCCCTGTTCGCTGCTGTTCAAATTTCTATAACTTCAGTGGTTCTGGGATCAAGGAATGATGAAACTTTTTAGCAGATCCATTTTCTCTGAGACAGTTAACAAGAACAGGGCTGTTATTCCCTATCTTAGAACAAACTATAATCAGAAAGAAAGGCCACAACCATAAATCGACATGAATTGGGTACGACCGTCCCCGAATGACTTTGCCCCGCCAAGAGTGTTCTTAGTTTTATAACACTGGTCGACACTGGCCCTAGCCCAGCGGTTTTCAGTTTTTCTTTATGGAGGTAAATAGACTAAACTCAGCACTTTCTCAGTCTCTCAAATAAGTGCACTGACATCATTTGGAAATTATAAGAATTCATGTATCAAGCCAATTTCCACCCTGGGTTCAACATCCGCTGCTCCCCTCCCCCCAGTAAACCCCCAAGAGTGTGGTTAAGTGAGGGCAAGACTTGGCCGGAAGCTTGTTATTTCTGCAGTTTAATTGCACATACCTCATTCATTTGCCCAAATTAGGAGAGAGGGTTTGCAGAGGGAACCCTCACTTATTGGCTTGCTTCAATGTCTGGTTCTTCTAGCACCTAACTTGGAAATTTCAAGAAAAGTCAAGAATTGACATTTTACAGATTTAGGGATGGAAAGAACTTGGGTCATGTGTATCTAGTTCAAACCTCATGATTTCATAGACCAGCAAAAAAATAAATAAATAAATAAAATAAACAAACAAAACCTCCCTGAGATTTAGAGAGGAAAATTGCTCAAAGTCACAAGAAAGGTATGGTGAGCCAGGCAAAAAAAAAAAAAAAAAAGGAATCTGTCTCTCTTGCTTAGTATGTTTTCTACACAACCCTCCAGAAAGGGCAATTTTTCATAGAAATTTAATCTTGCTCTATTCAGTAGTGGAAAGGACCTAGGTTTTAAGAGTGAGGGAGAGATAGGAGTGGATCCAAGTGAACTACTCCTAGTCATGTGTGCCTAGTTTCTTAACTTATCTGGGTCTTAGTTTGCCTATTTATCACATGGAGAAAACTAATGCATACTTCCTGCAATTAAATGAAGTGATATTACCCAGGCAAGTGGGACACAATAACTGTTTGGTTCCCTTCCTCTTAGGACTCCTGGTTGCAAATGGTAGAAACTCAAACTGGCTTGAGCATAGATGGGAATTTGTTAGGTTACCTGTATGATTTTGAATAGATTTTAGTTCAAGAGAGGCTAGTTCTATAGGCCTAATGTTAAGATTAGAAATGAAAGCCTTGGGACTTCGCTGGTGGTCCAGAGGTTAAGAATCCTGCTTCCAATGCAGGGGACATGGGTTTGATCCCTAGTTGTGAAACTAAGATCCCATGTGCCACAGGTGAACTGTGACTGCTTTAAGAGAAGCAAAGGCTAACTATACATGTTGTGAGCAAACAGTGTCAGAAACTAAAAATATTTTGTCATCTCTAGTGTTATAGGTTATCTTGCTATCAGTGCATTTGGCCTACAGCTTTCCCCATGACACACATGTCCAATCACATGTGAAATGTGAATTGTTGATGAAACATGAGAAATTAGGGTCCCTGTGTGGTTCATAGCTATGACTCTCACACCAAAAGTAGCCTGTTTGTGGAGAGGGAAGGTCTTGTGTGACGAAGGAAAGAAAGTAATACTGGGGCTTGGAAATAGCAATGATAGAACTTCTACTTCTGGTCATGATGGATTAATAGGTACTTTATTCCTTAGACCTTTTAGCATATCAATCATAATTGTTTTGAATTCCTGGCCTGAAAATTCTGATACCCATGACATATTTGACTCTGGTTCTGATGTTTGTTCAGTCTTCAAACTGTGTGTTTTGCCTTTTAGAATGTCTTGCAATTTTCTGTTGAAATGCAGGCATGATGTACTAGGTGGAAGGAGCCATTAGTGCTGTTGTGGTGGGGCCCGGGGAGAGGAGAGAGGGCAATCCTTCTATAGTCTGCTGATGAAGTTTCAGTCCTTTGGTGAGCTTATTCCCCTGGACTGTGAGCCTCACCAGTGCTTCCTAGTGTTTTTCCTTTTTAAGTGGGACGCGGTGACTCTAGGAGGTTGGAGTTGAATATTCTCTTGTCCCTAGGTAGGCTAGACTTTGCTATAACCATAGCAGGTGAAGTGCTGGTAAACAATTTTTCCTGAGGGCAGCCCTTATGAAGAACAACAAATGTTCTGGCAAAGTGGCAATGATTCTTTTTTCTCCCCCTGCTGGAAGCATGAAGTTTTTTTCCCAATATTCACTGGGAGGACCTGACAGAATTCCTGGAGGTAAAATTCACGTGTACAACTAAAGATCCCGAATGCCACAATGAAGATGGAAGATCATGCATGCTGCAACTAAGACCCAGCACAACCAAGTAAATAAATAAAAATAAGAAAAAAAGAAAAGAGAATCCTAAGAGGCTGCGAGGTACATGCTCATTTCTTCTCTCAGTCTCGTTAGGTAGACCTGTCCTTGTCCTTGGTTAGAAATGAGACAGGACAGCATGCTGGGGAAAGACAGGGATGTTACTCCGTGTGGAGTCCCTCATGGAAAATAACAACTTTGCTTTCTCACCAAGAGCCACAGTTTCTTGAAAAAGGTTATAGAATCTCTGTGTTGTACTCATGGAGCTGGTGCCCACAGTTGAATGACTTTGAACAAACATATCATCCAGAAAGGGCTTCCTAAGATGGCTCAGTGGGTAACGAATCCATCTGCAAATGCAGGAGACACAAGAGATGTGGATTTGATCCCCGGGTCAGGAAGATACCCTGGAGAAGGAAATGGCAACCCACTCTAGTATTCTTCCCTTGGAAATTCTATGGACAGAGGAGATTGGTGGGCCCTTCCATGGGGTCACAAAAGAGTTGGACATGACTGAGTGACTGAGCACACACGCACACACACTATCCAGAAAATGGCAGATCCTACCTCAATGAGTCACATTACTCAGAAGACTCTATTTCCAGGAAGAATGTATTGAGCACTATAACTCTCTCAGGAGTCACCTTCAAAGGGCACATTCTGGGCTACCTGAGGGGAAGATCATGGTCAAGAAGGTTGTATTGGAAGATGGAGGAATGGAAGGGAACTAGCGTAATTGGAAGGTTGGCTATGATTCAGGCACTAAGACAGGTACTTTGATATATGTTTCCATCCAATAATGTAACAATATTTTGTTAGATGCCTACCATTTTCCAGTTATTTTCTTCTAACCCTCAAAACATGCTGATGAATTTGGGTAGATGGCTATGGTGCTTTGGTGAGTCCTAGGTTGGGAAGATCCCCTGGAGAAGGAAATGGCAACCCACTCCAGTATTCTTGCTTGGAGAATCTCATTGACAAAGGAGCCTGACAGGTTAGAGTCCATGGGGTTGTAAGAGTTGGACATGACTTAGCACCTAAACCACCACCATTTGCAAAATGGTGATAGTAATAGCGTTCCCCTTATGGGCTTCTTTGGAGGATGAAATGAACTAATATGTGGCAAATATAAAGGGTTCTGTTAACACAGTCTATTACTGCCATTGCTACAGGTCAGGAAACTAAAATTTGAAGAGCTGTGTCTAGGGTCACACAGCCAAGAATTTGTCAACTTCAGATTAAGGGATAAGCATCTGACTTGGATGAGCAGGCGCAATGGGGAGTGTCACCTACAGATTGATACTTACCATCTACATTTACAAGGATCAAATTATGAGCTCCTGTGGCTGCTATCGACACCCCATTAAAGGAGTCCAGAGTGGAGATCAGGAATGAGGCCCTCTGGGCTCTGGGAAAACTGGCAAAACAGGTCTTCAGATAGATATTTTCAGGAGAAGATTTTATGAGCCCAATTCTTGCATCTCTTCATATCTAGAAAAGCACTAAAATCTTTCATGGTAATGTCTGCTCCTTGTGACTGCAGTAACCTTTATGAAACTAGCAGAAATCTGCAGAAAATATGTTTTTGGTTGCGTGTATTCCCCTTCACCAAAGTCATGTGTATATACTGACCTTCCCCCATTCCTCTTTGGAGCAGTTTCTCAGTGCTATCTGAAATGCTGTCTCCCGGGCTATAGTCCTCACTTTTCTTCAAATAAAACTTAACTCACCACTCTCACATTTTGCATTCTTTTTCAGTTTACAGGAGAGTGCTAAAGGGCTAGACAAGACTAAGATGGTAGAGAATTGCCTGCAGGGGAGCTTGGATATTGTAAATAAGTGCTGTGAGGATGCAGTTTCCAAAAGTGAATTTTTTTCCTAATTTTTTCCCCTATGGGAGCATCCCTGCAGCTTGGTTTTTACTGATAATCATGCAGGATATGATCTCCTGGTAAGATAAATGGGGAATGGGGTCTCCCAGACACAAATGGTGAGTCATGGCCTATTTTGGCTCAGGTTAAAAGGGTAACCTGGTGAAGTTCCAAGGCTGGTTGGTGGAAAAATCTTTCTTTTTTGCTTTCCTTATGGAGATTTTGTAAACAGAGTTTCCCAGACAGGAAGAGGAAACTATGTTCCAGTAAAAACAAGTCACTTGAGGAGAATGAGGAAGGAAGCTGCGTAGGTGTTTGGGACTACTTGCTTTGGTTCTGGATAGCCTTTTAGATCCTTACATGTGGCCAAGGAATTTAATCACCATCAGAAGAAAGCTGATAAGGACCCTGCAGGCTGATAGAACCCTATCATTGATGTCTTCTGGGGGGCATAGTATTGTGCCTAAAGTGCTCCCCCCGTATTTGTTGTTTATAAGCCAATTGAGGAATTTCAAGTCCTTTTTGATGTTTGCATTTTAATTTCTGCCAAATATGCTGTGACTGTTATCTCAAAGATTCATAGCTTCTATGTTGAGTTGGGCAGGCCCGGAGTGTTTATTCCTATTTTGCAAATGAGAAAGTGGTTTCTAAGAGAATATACTTCCTGACTAATGTTACTCAGCTTGTGAGTTGTAGCTCTGAGGTTGAACCCAGAGCTTAAGAAGAAGCCCACTGGCCTGGGGGCAGTGTGTGTGGAGGGATGGGTGGGTATTTGTATGTGAGGGTGGGAGTAGCCTGTGAGATATGGAAGCAGAGGTCCAGTCTGCTGCACATTGCACTCTGCTGCCCAGTCGTGTGCCGGGAGGCTTCAGGTATTTGTTTAAATGCACTAAAAGGAAAGCACTGGAAGTCATGTTTGGCTTGGGACCAGGGCAGGGCTGAGCCTGTTTGTAGCAAGGGAATGGGTCCTGGCTCAGGATATGCACAATGAAGCTTTAATAAACAACTGCCCAAGAGATGTGCTTTTAGACTGTAACATACAACAGCAATAAGATATGTTGCTTTCCCTTGTTTTGGTCAAAAAGGAAGTGCCTGGGACCAGGGAGTAGAAGTAGATGCATCCTCTCTCTCTGTGTTGCCCCAGCATACAACAGCCACCCTTCAGCACCTCCTGTGTATCTTACATGCCTGCCCTGTCCTCCCTTCCCTCCCGCCTGACACTCCAGTGGCTCAAGCACACAGTCATCTTCCCCCACTCCAGCTGAAGCTCTTTGGACCTGGTTTAGGAAAGACAAGTGGGTCCCTTCATCTTAATGGAGATGGTGCAGAGAAGTGAGGCTATGCAGGCAAGCGGCCTTGGAGTCTCCCATATGCATCCCCAGTTTACAGTAGCTCATCTCTCCCTCACCCTCTGCCATGGCCCAAACCACAGGCCCAGGTGTGTGGTCTGAATGAGTCAGATTTCACTCTTTGGAGAAAATGCAGGGAAAACAATCTGTGCCAGGGAAGTTTCGAGAGTGCCCTGAAGAGTTTATTAAGTGTGGAATCCCAGGGAGTGTGGTAGGGCTATCAGAGAGGGTTATTTGTTCTTTCTCCCTGGCTCCCCAGCTTTGGGGGGCTGTCCTCTGCTCAATCACACAGAAGGATGCCAGCTTCTCAGCTGCCTTGTGCAGCTGCCAGACCCTCACTAAGGGACAGCACTGCTATTTCTGAAAGCTTCCTTTTAGTTTTAAATAGTTAGCATGACTTGGGAAGAGCCTGACCTAGTGAATATGTCTGCCATGCTGAATGAAAACCAGTAAACAGCACCAGGAATAACAATGGTAATAGCAGAGGTGAGCATTAACTGAACCCATGATATGTGCCAGACACTGTTTTAATTGCATTGCATACATTATTTCTTAGTCCTTACAGCAATATGTAGTAGGTACGATAAATCAACCCTGAATATTCATTGGAAGGACTGATGCTGAAGCTGTAACTCCAGTATTTTGATCATCTGATGTGAACAGCTGACTCATTGGAAAGGTCCCTGATGCTGGGAAAGACTGAGGGCAGGAGAAGAGGGCATCAGAGGATGTGATAACTAGAGGGCATCACTGATGCAATGAACATGAACTTGGGCAAACTTCAGGAGATGGTGAGGGACAGAGAGGGCCTGGCGTGCTGCAGTTCATGGGGTTGCAAAGAGTTGGACACGACTAGGTGACTAAACAGCAACAATGACAATCTCGTCTCAAGATGAAAAATTTGAGTCTCCAGGAGCTTACATCACTTTCCAGGGACAAAGTTATATGACAGCAGGTACCTGACAGAGCTTTGTTCTATCACAGTTCTTTTGACTCCCTAGTCCAGGCTTGTAACTGCCACATCACACGACTTCTCTCTGATGCCAAGCATCTGTGCGTGTGAATGTTATGTGATGGCCTTTGCCGACATAAAAAAGAAAAAGTGAGAGTGTTAGTCACTCAGTCATGTCAAACTCTTTGTGACCCCATGGACTGTAGCCCACCAGGCTCCTCTGTCCATGGGATTTTTCCAGGCAAGAATACTGGAGTGGTTTGCTATTTCCTACTCCAGGGGATCTTCCTGACCCAGGGATCAAACCTTTGTCTCCTACTTTGCAAGCAGATTATCTACTCTCTGAGCCAATGGAAGACCCTTTGCTGGCACAGTCTCTCCCCAGATGGAGTTCAGTGAGGCTAGTTGGAGGAGGCATGGCACTCCTGACCTCCCCTTACATGGCCGTGCCTGCTGAGTCCATGAACCTCATCAGCAGGTTCTGGGGGCCTCTGACCTCATGTCCTGCTACCTTTCTGACCCCTCACTCCTCTTGTTCTGCTCTCATTGACCTCCTCATGGTTCCTGAAAACACATTAAGAATTCTCTGTTGCAGGGACTCTGTACTTCCTCTTCTCTTGTTCTGGAATGTTTTTCACCCTGATGACTGCTGGGTTCACACCCTTGTTTCACTCAAGTCTGCTCAAGTATCACATTAGCTAAGAGGCTGTCTCTTTTGTGTATAAAAAAGCATCCTCTTCTTCCCCTACCACGCTGGGCTTCTATCCCTTTCCACTATTTCATTTTCCAGTTGCACTTTATAACTTAGAGTAAATGTTGACATATTAAGGTTGTTGCTGTTCAGTTGCTAAGGTGCCTCTGACTCTCTGCAGTCCTATGGCCTGTAACATGCCAGGCTCCTCCGTCCTCCACTATCTCTTGGAGTTTGCTTAGATTCATGTCCATTAGTTTGCAATATGGCCTTGAACAAAACATACAAAGGATTGCTGAGCTCATGGAATTTATATTAAAGTGATACTGAGTATGAAAAAGATTTGAGTACAAGCAATGCCAGATTAACATTAACTAGCAAGTTAACATTATTCTAGTAGATGTTGTTGGTTGCCTTCTTGGCATCTATTCTGTTTCTCCTGAGTTCCAGAGACCCAGTTATGTCTTGATGTCTATCTCTCCCACATATTTTATATTTCTGGCATCACTGACCATAGCCATAGCCTCAGGAATAAATCCTCACTATGGTGGTCCCAGATCCATTTGTTAGGGTAGGAATGGATATGTGACCTGAGGCTGGACAGTGAGAAGGGATAAAGCATCTTTGCTTCTATGAAGAAGACAAGAGAAGAGACAGCCTCATTTTAGCCTCTGGAAGCTGTCATGCCCAGGTGTCATGTCTGGACCTGGCACAGAGAAATTGAATAACTTCTTAAACTGAGGAAGAAGGCAATATTGAACATGCAAAGTAGAAAAATGGAAAGGATCAGGGTACTTGATACAGCTGTCAGCCACAAATTCAGAATTGCTACCTAATTCTCAAACCTACCCACCTTTGGACTTCTTGCTCCCTTTCCAAATTATTGAAGTCAGTGTGAATTGGCATATCCTATTATTTGCATCCAAAGAAACTTTAATTTATATAAGTTATTATTTGTGATCACTTCCACTGCTTATCAAAACATTACTGGAGTTGGATTTGTTTCATATTTATGTTTGTATTTGTATTCCTTGATGTACATAGCATACAATGTTTGATATAGAGTGGATAATGAATGCATATCTTAATGAAAATGTATCTATAAGCATGTATTTATAGCTTTGTATTTATATGATCCTTTAGATTTTTGCAGGTTTTGGGTTCCATGCTTTACATAGCTATATGAGAGGATAATAGACACCAACGTACTTGCAAATATTTGGGTATCGCAGATTCACAATTTTTAAATTTTTTAAAATAGCCATATACTCTAAGTTCAGATTCAGTGTGTCTAAAATGGATTCACTTCCAGTGATAGCGTATAGTATAAGTCAACACAAATATCTTTTATTGAACCTCATGAGCATGGCTGAGACTTGCAATTCCACTGAATAAGCAAAGATGAACCTGCCCTGTTATTGGCTGTGTGTTCATGCCAGTGAGCTAGAGTGAGGGCGGGATCCACCCTGACCCATGAGTTTATTTGATGAGGTCATGGGAACTGGACAAAGTTTGCCCTGGGTTCCAAGCTGACAGCCTGAGGTCTGGGGATGTGTGTTTGCATGTCATAAGCCAATTATTCTGCTTTCACAGGTGGAGAAGCCGAGACAAAAGTAGTAGGAAGACAACTGGTCTGCTTTAGAAGGACGCTGAGACTTTATGGGGAGGGTTCTTAGTGCTCCCCAGAGTGTATGTGTTCCTCCAAGGAGCAGGCCCTTCAATTCAATTCTGCTTTGCATTCAATACCTATGTCATGTTTGGCACTGGGAGGGATATAAAGCTGAGAAGAATGCAAACTTTCCTCAAGGGATGAACCATCTAGTTGAAGAATATGACAAGTATAATATTTGTTCATCCATATGTTCATTTGTTCATTCATTCCTTCACTCATTCAAGCAACTTCTAGAAACTTGAAATAACGCAGTGGTTAGTACAGATGTGGCCTCCGCCTCAGTGAAGATTGTATCCTAACAGAGAAGGTGTATGTTTACACGTATATTACCTAATCAATGATCTAAGTTCAGTTCAGTTCAGTCACTCAGTCGTGTCCGACTCTTTGTGACCCCATGAATCACAGCACACCAGGCCTCCCTGTCCATCACCAACTCCCAGAGTCCACCCAAACCCATGTTCATCAAGTCGGTGATGCCATCCAGCCATCTCATCCTCTGTCGTCCTCTTCTCCTCCTGCCCCCAATCCTTCCCAGCATTAGGGTCTTTTCCAATGAGTCAGCTCTTCACATCAGGTGGCCAAAGTATTGGAGTTTCAGTTTCAACATCAGTCCTTCCAATGAACACCCAGGACTGATCTCCTTCAGGATGGACTGGTTGGATCTTCTTGCAGTCCAAGGGACTCTCAAGAGTTTTCTCCAATACTAGAGTTCAAAAGCATCAATTCTTTGGTGCTCAGCTTTCTTCACTGTCCAACTCTCACATCCATACATGACTACTGGAAAAACCATAGCATTGGCGAGACAGACCTTTGTAGGCAAAGTAACGTCTCTGCTTTTCAATATGCTGTCTAGGTGGGTCATAACTTTCCTTCCAAGGAATAAGCGTCTTTTAATTTCATGGCTGCAATCACCATCTGCAGTGGTTTTGGAGCCCCCCAAAATAAATTCTGCCACTGTTTCCACTGTTTGCCCATCTATTTGCCATGAAGTAATGGGACCAGATGCCATGATCTAATGACCTAAGTACACTGTTGATATTTGCAACAAGGGAAAGAAGGAGAGGATGCCATGAGAACATTGACAAACTGATCCAAATTAAGAGGACTTTTATCTCCATTTTACAAATGAAGAACCACCTAAGGAACTAAGTAACTTGCCCATGATCACCCAGGTAGATGTGATGGAGCCAGGCTGTCCTGACCAGAGCTCTTAACCACTCTACTCTGTAGGGAAAGGTCATGAGCTCCAGGTTTGCCATGGAGCGGGCAGTTGGATGAATAAGACTGGATCCTCAAGAAGGCATCTGGGCAGGGGCTGTAAGTAATGAAAAATATTGTGAAGGGCAGCACAGGAGAACGACAGGCTGCAGGGGTCTTTAGGGATAGAGAGAGAGATCTATTTGAAAGAAACAGAAGTGATTTCTTAGTGAGGGTGCCCTTTCCTTTGGACCCTGAAAAGTATGGAAGAATTACTGCAGGGAGAGAGACATCAAAGGTAAAAAGGGTGCTGCAGGCAGAGAGAAGAGTGTGTAGAATAAGACATCAGAAGAGGCAGGATGGGACTTCCCTGATAGCTCAGCTGGTAAAGAATCTGCCTGCCATGCAGGAGACCCCAGTTCCATTCCTGGGTTGGGAAGATCCAATGGAGAAGGGATAGGCTACCCTCTCCAGTATTCTTGGGCTTCCCTTGTGGCTCAGGTGGTAAAGAATCCACCTGCAAGGCAGGAGACCTGGGTTTGATCCCTGGGTTGGGAAGATCCCCTGAAGAAGGGAACCCACTCCAGTATTCTGGCCTGGAGAATTCCATGGACTGAATAGTCCATGGGGTCACAAAGAGTCTGACACAACTGAGCGACTTTCACTTTCAGAGTCAGGGTGGGTACTAAAGCTCTCATCACCAGCCCTTTCTCCTGCCTTGTCTGTTTCTTCCTGAGATTTTTCAACAGCATGTGGGCACGCACAGAACAGAAGCTAGTTGTTCAGTAGTCCTCAGGGTCTCCATGTTACCACCACTGAGCAGCAAAGAAACCAAAGGCAGCATATATCTCAACTTGGGAACCAGAGATCATCCAGCCCAAAGCTCCCATTTACTGCCCAGGAATTGAAGCAGGACGGGAAGGGACCATCACCAAACCATGCAGCCCTTTACTCAGGAATTCTATTCCCTCCCCAGCCTTTTCCACCCTTCTTCCACCCCAATCAGTTCAGTTCAGTTCAGTCACTCAGTGGTGTCTGACTCTTTGCCACCCCATGGACTGCAGCATGCGGGCTCCCCTGTCCATCACCAACTCCCGGAGTTTACTCAGACTCATGTCTATTGAGTTGATGATGCCTTCCAACTATCTCATCCTCTGTCATCCCCTTCTCCTCCTGCCTTCAATCTTTCCCAGCATCAGGGTCTTTTCAAATGATTCAGTTCTTCCCATCAGGTGGCCATAGTATTGGAATTTCAGCTTCAGCATCAGTCCTTCCAATGAATATTCAGGACTGATTTCCTTTAGGATGGACTGGTTGGAACTCCTTGCTCTCCAAGGGACTCTCAAGAGTTTTCTCCAACACCACAGTTCAAAAGTATCAATTCTTCAGCACTCAGCTTTCTTTATGGTCCAACTCTCACATCCATACATGACCACTGGAAAAACCATAGCCTTGGCTAGACGGACCTTTGTTGGCAAAGTAATGTCTCTGCTTTTTAATATGCTGTCTAGGTTGGTCATATCTTTTCTTCCAAGGAGTAAGTACCTTTTAATTTCATGGCTGCAGTCACCATCTGCAGTGATTTTGGAGCCCCCCAAAATAAAGTCTGACATTCTTTCCACTGTTTCTCCATCTATTTGCCATGAAGTAATGGGACCAGATGCCATGATCTTAGTCTTCTGAATGCTGAACCTTAAGCCAACTTTTTCACTCTCCTCTTTCACTTTCATCAGGAGCCTCTTTAGTTCTTCACTTTCTGCCATAAGGGTGGTGTCATCTGCATATCTGAGGTTATTGATATTTCTCCTGGCGATCTTGATTCCAGCTGGTGCTTCATCCAGTCCAACATTTCTCATAATGTACTCTGCATATAAATTAAATAAGCAGGGTGGCAATATACAGCCTTGATGTACTCCCTTCCCTATTTGGAACCAGTCTATTGTTCCATGTCCAGTTCTAAATGTTGCTTCTTGACCTGTGTACAGATTTCTGCTTAAGTCATGTCTGAGTCTGTGCAACGCTATGGACAGCAGCCTTCCAGGCTCCTCTGTCCACAGGATTCTCCTTGCAAGAATAATAGAGTGGGTTGCCATTTCTTTCTCCTGAAGAGATCTCTAGTCTTTTCCATTCTATTGTTTCCCTCTATTTCTTTGCACTGATCTCTGAGGAAGGCTTTCTTATCTCTCCTTTCTATTCTTTGGAACTCTGCATTCAAATGGGTATATCTTTCCTTTTCTCCTTTGCCTTTCACTTCTCTCCTTGTCACAGCTATTTGTAAGGCTTCCTCAGACAAACATTTTGCCTTTTTCCATTTCTTTTTCTTGGGGATGGTCTTGATCACTGCTGATTTTAGGAATCAGCGAACTAAAATGTACTCAAATGGGTGAATTTAACTCAAATGACCATTATATCTACTACTGTGGGCAAGAATCCTTTCGAAGAAATGAATTAGCCATCATAGTCTACAAAAGAATCTGAAATGCAGTACTTGGATGCAATCTCAAAAGCAATAGAATGATCTCTGTTCATTTCCAAGGCAAACCATTCAATTTCACAGTAATCCAAGTCTATGCCCTGACCAGTAATGCTGAAGAAGCTGAAGTTGAATGGTTCTATGAAGAACTACAAGACCTTCTAGAACTAATAACCCCCCCCCCCCACACACACACAAATGTCCTTTTCATTATAGGGCACTGGACTGCAAAAGTACAAAGCCAAGAAATACCTGGAGTAGCAGGCAAATTTGGCCTCAGAGTACAGAATGAAGCAGGGCAAAGGCTAGCAGAGTTTTGCCAAGAGAACTCACTGGTCATAGCAAACACCCTCTTCCAACAATACAAGAGAAAACTCTACACACGGACATCACCAGATGGTCAATAATGAAATTGGATTGATTATATTCTTTGCAGTCAAAAATGGAGAAACTCTATACAGCCAGCAAAAACAAGACAGGGAGCTGACTGTGGCTCAGATCATTAACTCCTTATTGCCAAATTCAGACTTAAATTGAAGAAAGTAGGGAAAACCACTAGACCATTCAGGTATGACCTAAATCAAATCCCTTATGATTATACTGTGGAAGTGAGAAGTAGAGTCAAGGGATTAGAGCTGATAGACAGAGTGCCTGAAGAACTGTGGACAGAAGTTTGTGACATTGTACAGGAGTCAGTGATCAAGACCATCCCACCCCAATAGCTTTAATAAATTTCTCTACCCTAAGGCACCTGCACCCATTCATGATGGGCTTTGTATTGTACATCTGTTCTCCCTACCCTGCCCCCACCTCTGGTTTTTGTATGTTTATTTTGCAGTATTTTATTTTGTTCTTGAGAATTTAAAAAATACAATCACTTTATGTATTTGGCTGCACCAGGTCTTAGTTGCAGCACATGGGATCTTTAGTCGAGGCTTGCGGCATCTAGTTCCCTGACCAGAGATTGAATCCGGTCCCCCTACATTGAGACCTCAGAGTCTTAGATATTGGAACACCAGGGAACTCCCCTGTTCTTGACCACTTACAGAGCATTACCATGGGCCAAGGGACTCTGCTAATTTGATTTATATGCATCATCTTTTGTAATCCTATAACCCACCTCTGCTGCTGCTGCTGCTAAGTCTCTTCAGTTGTGTCTGACTTTATGTGACCCCATAGACGGCAGCCCACCAGGCTGCGCCATCCCTTGGATTCTCCAGGCAAGAACACTGGAGTGGGTTGCCAGTGCCTACTCTGAACCCACCCCTAAGTTATAGGAATTTTTCTCCCCCTTTTATAGATGCAAAAATAGAGACACTGGGAGACTGAAGTCCTCTTCTCTAGCTCACACAGCAGGTGTTTAGTAGAGGCAGGATTTCAACCCTTTCTGCCTGGCTCAGAGCATAGTATACTCCTGTCTAGTCACCCTCAGTGTCTCTCACACAGCTTCTCCCTTGTGGGAGCCTCATTGCTTTAAGGCTAGAATCATTGATCGACTAATAGTCTGTATTCTCCTTGTGACATAGGTGTCCCTGTACACAAGGAACAGTTTCCTCACCTATAAGTACGTTTCCTGTTTCTTCTTGGCCACTTGATTAACAACAAGTGCAAAAGCATGTTTCTTCCATGTGCCATTCATTGTAACAACCGGTGTTTTCAGTCAAGACAAATGGAAATTCATGCTACAGTGTAGTGGCTTCTTCTTTTCTTTACCCAGGCAAACAGTATGATTTTTAATATTAAGTGTTCTTGATTTCTTGTCTAAAAATATTATGTGAGCCTCAGAATTTTGGAGGAGGGGGAAAACATTACTAACCTTGACTGTCCTAATTTTGGATAAACGATTTTCATAATCTGTATATACCTCCTTAGGAAAGATAGAATCAGTTTGATCTGGTACCTAAAAGGACAGAATTCCACATCTCACTGTGTTCCATGTCTTCCTGATGGAGTGTCAGCAGTGGCCCTTTTCCTGCCTTCATTTAACCTGGCCTTGAACTAGAGAACACTGTCTCCAGTTCCAGAATGCTAGTGGATGAGGTTCCATGTCAAATTACCACACATTACCCAGGAATGCCAGGACTCTTGGACACTCATTGTGAATTTACAGTTCTGCATCCTCTTCCAAACTCCTAGCATTTCTTTTGATGTGAAAAAGCAATTTAAATATGTACCATATCTAATAGAACACATGGACATATTCACCACACACACTCTTTTAATTAAAAGGATCGGTACACTGCTTTTTGCTGACAGTTAACACCAATGCTTTAATGCCATTTTCTATTATTGATTTATGAGGTGCATACTCAAGGCAAATTAGAGAATAAATCACCAGTGACATTGATTTGCTTACCAGCTCTCCAATACATGTGTGTAATTAATTGTGGGTGTGCTACCTGTCTCTGCTAGTTGAGACCTTCCCTCAGCTTTTGGCCTCTTGTCTCTGTTATCCTGTTATACTGCTGGGCTTAATGGAGAAGGATTGGTGGCACCCCTGAAGGGGTAGTGTGGGGACGTGCTTAATCCATCAGTGTGGCTGATACTCAGAAGTGGAGAAGGAATTTTTGCATATTCCTCAGGAAAGGGGATGAAGAGACAGGTGGGGAGGGAGTTTCTGCCTGAGTGAGGCAGCTCACTGTTCAATAGGGTTTGCCTGGGTCTCAGTATCACCTCCGGAACTGGTTATCACTAAACCAGGATGGCTGTGGAAACAATGGTTTTTACCCTGGTGGTTGTGCTGAGAAAAGGGCTTGGTCTGCAGGTGTCAGATAGAGGAACAAGTGGCCCCTGCTCTTGATTGATTGGTCAAAGGGGCTGCTCTTTACATCATGTATTTGGCTGCATTGGGTCCTAGTTGTGGCACACGAGATCGTCACTGCGGCGTGTGGGATCTTTCGTTGCAGCACACAAGCTTCTCTCTAGTTGTGGAGTGCAAGCTTAGTTGCTGTGCGGCATGTGGGATCTTAGTTCCCCAACCAGGGATCCAACCCATGCCCCCTGCATTGGAATGTGGATTGTTAACCACTGGAGCACCGGGAAGCCCCCAAAGGGTCTGCTATCGAAAGAGAACTTTCCTCTTTTGGATGTAGATGGGGAGTTCAGTACCTCTCCAGGGAGTAGGGTCTTTAGAGGCAGAGTGTGGTGGGCTTCCCTGGTGGCTCAGTGGTAAAGAATCTTCCTGCTAATACAGGAGACATGGGTTTGACCCCTGGGTCGGGAAGATCCCCTTGGAGAAGGAAATGGCAACCCACTGCAGTATTCTTTCCTAGAGAATCCCATGGACAGAAGAGCCTGGTGGGCTATAGTCCATGGGGTCACAAAAGAGTCAGACACAACTGAGCAACTAAAAACAACAATGGGGTGGTAGGTGGTTGTATTTCTTCTAGAGCCAGCTTGGTTCGAATTTCAGCAATGTCACTCACTCTCACACTTTAGTGTGACCTCTGGCAAGTTATTTAACTCCTCACTCTCAGTTTTCTTGTTTATAAAGGAGGAAATAATAATAGTAGCTACCTCTTAGGGTTGCTGTAAGGATTAAATGAGATAATTTGTGTGAAAGGCTTAGACTAGAGCTTGGCTCACAACTATGCCAGCATTATATGGTTACTGTTAATATTTATTATATTATTCTGGAATCCATGGGTGGGCTTTTGTGCAAACTTTGTGTGAATGTATATGTTTCTGGAAAGTGGGTCCATAATTTTCATTTGTGTCTCAAAGGGGTATCAGACCTGCCTAGAGTCAAAGTCTCTCTGCCCAAGTGGATCTCATTCCTAGTTTTAGAGAACTCCTAATTTGGGCTTCCCTCCCTACTTTTAACATACCTTTCCACCTGGAATTCTCTGTAGAATATACTGCTCTCAGTCCCCTCTCTCCTTTTCTCTAGTAATAGTAGCAATGATAATAATAGCTGCTAATGCCTATAGAGCACCTAATATGGGGCGAGTCTCAACTAAAGAGTTAGTTACTAATTTTTCTCTAAGCTCAGTTTCCCATCTTGTATGGCTGTTGTAAAAATTAAGCAAGATAATGTGGGCAGATGAGCTGCTACTTTATTGGTATATAGGAGATAATCAATACATCCTTTTTATTTTCCTGCTTTTGCATAACATTTTGCAATCAACAATAAATGAAAAGCAAGAGGAGAATAATAACCCTTTGTTGTTTTATAATATTACATTCTTGGAATTGTTTGTTACTGCAACATAACAGAACCTATTCTGACAGATATAATGCTATTATCCTCTGGTGCCCCAGGACAACCAGGCACATGATTAAACACTTTCAATGATTACATGTTGACCAGCTGAATGAGGGAAAGAAGAAAGGAAAGGTGGGAAGAATAGGGGAAGAAAAATGCTGAAGAGTGTCATAATGAAGCTAACTAAAATGACTCACATGGGTTGTCTTCTGTGGAGTCATCATAAAACAATTAAAATTCTTCCATCTAGAAAAATAAGGACTTTCCAAAGCCTCCAAAAACTGAGTTATAATCATAAAGGGCAGGCACACTTGGATTTGTGATGGGATCTGGGAGCCTTGGGCGGTCTCCTGCTCTTTTATAGGTGGTCAGTGTGTTAATCACTGGATGTGGTATTACCAATCCCCTTGGTGCCTCTAATCTGAGAAAAATAGACTGTCAGGATATTCTGCAGGAAGACTCAGTTTGATGCAGGCCTCCATCCAGTATAGCATTCCTGGTCTTTAACAAAAAATAAGCCCCTGCAGCCAGTTCTCATTGGAGTGTGACTTGCAACTTTGTGGTCATGTCTGGCCCCAAAGGCTCTTGGTCAAGAGGTTCACTGGATTTCAGCACACTTCTGGCTGCATGGTCCCATAGAATAAAGACCCATTAAGACCAAATACTTTGCCCAAACATCAGGTCCTCTCTCTATTTCTCATCTCCTGAAGCCACACTGGGCTATTCCTCAGAGCTCAGGAGGACTCTGGCGGGTGATGTAGAGTGTAAAGAACTGCTAGATTATTGGCATTCTTTTGTTCTGAAGAAAACAAACTAGTTTCAGCTAAAATAAGAACCAGATTGCACCCCCCCGCCCCGAAATGTCTAAGCCTTGGGACTTGCTGGTTAAAAACAACTCCTAGAGTGTTTGAATGAGAACTTTTCCCAAGGATGGCTTTGGTGAAGGAGAGGCTGCCAGATCCTACATTGTTAGCTGAATACCACAGAATGGCTCTGTTTTATTGCTGTGTGTGTTAAACTATGGAGAACAAGAAATTGGAAAGTCCAGCCCTGAGTCAAAGAATGGAGAACAAAATGCCCCAGCTGTTCTGTACGGGGAAGGATAATTCATAAACACAGAAACAGGCAACACATTTTTGGATCTGGCTCAGCAACTACTTGGAAGCTATGATGTGGGCAGAACTCTGTTGGCCACTAAGCAGAACTCCCTACTATCTTCCCTCAGATTGGCTGAAGCCATGTCTCTGTCCCATCCTGGACTAAGTCAAGTGGCAGGAGACTCTTTATACACTCATCATCCAGTTTCTCCCAATATCTCACATTGTAATGCTACATTGCTCAAAACTGCTCAGCAAATTTGCCTTGGTCCTTTTGGTGACCATTTCTTGCTGACATGGGCCTTGCAGATGGATGCACGAGGTAGCATGAAACCAGGGCAGCTTCTGGTACTCCTAAATTTGGGTTAAAAAAGAGAAAAAGGACTAAAGATGGTGGCAAAACTGTGACTGCCCCCCTCCCCAGCCCCCACTACTGTCTCCTGTTAGAATGCTATTAGGAGCTTCCATTCAAGTTTGGAAAAATTCATCTGATGACATCTGCTTGACCTCCTGGGAAATGGAAGAGGGGTGGGGGTTGCCAACGAGATAGCTTCCTCCTTCCTCCACTTCCTGCAGCCTCCTGCTCCAGCAGCGCCCATGGCTGCCTTCCAGCTGGCCCTGGCTACTCTGCTGTCTGGACCCCACCCTGCACGTTCCTGTCTGCATCTGGAGTTCTCTCGGCCTCTGGCTGCTGGCCTACTAGAGCAAGACAGACTTAAGGCGTTGGCTCTGGAGACAAGAAGTTAGAGAGGGCTCAAGAAGCTGATGGATGAGGAATCCCAAGGTCTTAGAGGAACTCCCAGTGTAAAATTGTGGGTCAATACTCATTTTTCTGAAAGAGTTCTTCCTTCAAGAATGTTGGACTCTGTTCTTCCCTTTAAGTGAAAGAGAGAGTCCATGTCATTCAATTTTTGTTTGCAAATTAATTGCCACTATTCAACTGTTTTTGAGCTACAAACTGGAATTTTCATATGGTTCCAGTTGCTATATTACTTTAGCACCATGTCAGGCACTGAGGATAAAAAGAACAGTAAGAAAAGTTCCTTCAGGGTGCATAGTATCCATATGGGAGATGGACCTGTAGAGGATGATTATAGAACACTGTGAATAGTGCAGTTGAAGAGGGCATGGCAAATCCTGCTTGACCAGAATCAGTACTTAGTGATGGCATGCACATGAGCTTCTTTGTTTAAGACTAGTTTCTCTCTATCATCTTTCAGAGTGGGGAGAAGGAGCTGTGTGGCACTCCTATTTAATTCAACTGTTTATTTTTTAATAACTTAAGGTTTATAGAAAAGTTGTAAAGATAGTATAGAGAATCTTTATATACTCATCACCCAGTTTCTCCCAATATCTCACATTGCAATGCTACATCTGTCAAAACCAAGAAATTAGCACTGGTATATTGCTATTAACTAAACTGAATTTTATTCAATTTCACCAGTTTTCCCACTGCTGTCCTTTCTCTAGCCACACTGCAAAATGTGGTGTTTTTGAAATGCATTTGCAAATTTTTTTTTTTTGTAAATATCAGAGTATTGATTTATTGCAAAAGTCCTGCCAAAGGTTTTTTTTTTTTTTTTATTAGTTTTGCCAAACAATGACATGATATCACCATGGGTTTACATATGCTCCCCCTCCAGAACCCCCCTCCCTCCTCCCTCCCCCCAGGAAATCTTGTTGCACCAGCCCCGAGCATCAATCCTGGGCTGGCGATTGATTAGACATAAGATAATTAACATGTTTCAATGCCATTCTCCCATATCATCCCACCCTTGCCCTCATCCACAGAGTCCACAAGTCTATTCTATACATCTGCGTTCCTTTTGCAAATTTTTTGACACTCTTCTTGTGGAAAGTGGGGTCTATGTCCCTTTGTCTTAAAACTAAACAGGCTTTGGTAACTATTTTAGCCAACAGAATACAGTGGAAGTGACAATGCATAGCTTTCCAAATCTAGGCCATAAATAGTGGTTCATCTTAATGCATCCAGGGTCCACATAAGCAGTCCAACTTCCCTGAGCTGCCATGTTGGGAGGAAGCCTAACTGACCCCCCCGACCCACCCACCGCCACCACAGAGAGACTGCAAAGAGAGGCCATGAGACTACATAGAGAAAGATACCCAGCTATGCTCCAGCTTCTTAGTTCCCAGCTACTCCAGTCCTACATCCTTTCAGCTTTAATGACTATCCGACTGCAACCAGGTGACAGATCCCGAGCCAGAGTTTACCAGCCAAATATTTCCTGAATTCCTAACACAGAGACATTGTGAGGAGTATTACAGTAATTATTGTTGTTTTAAGCTACCGTGTATTGAAGATTTTTGTTATGTAGCAGTAGATAAATGGAATCAGGTGGCCCCATCTGCAGGTTTTAAATGATGTATGAGGCTCATTAATATGAAATAACCTCCCAGATCTTCTGCTGTTTCATTTTTCATACGTTTGTTGAACACCTATTATGTGCCATGTGCTGGGGGGACTAGGTAACTAAGACAGTTTTTGACCTTGAAGTATTCATGATTAGAAAGAATAACAGATGGTTAAACAAATGGCCACAGTTCGATATGTTAAGGCAAAGTGTCAAGATGTGAGAGAAAAGGGACGGGTTTCCTGGAGACCCTGTGCTTGAACCAGGATGTGAAGGATAAATCTGGGGAAGAGGATGGAGGTATATGGGGTACTGGGGCTGGGAACCCAGAATAGCTCTGTGTAGCTGTAAACACAGTTTATTTGCATAAATGTGTGTTTAGGGTTGAGAGTGGAGTCAGTCAAGGAATGGGAAGTAAAAGTGAACGGGGAGATGGAGATTGAGTTTCCAGAGTGTAATCTGAGGTCGGAAGTGGAACGTCAGCGCTTTTAGCCTGGATCTGATTCTCTTTCCAGAAACTTCTCAAGAAGATGATGTTTAAATGTTAGTCACTGGTGCCCTCAGGAATTTGAACTCAAAATATGCATCCTCTATATGTAGCTTGACCTTCTGGAAGAATAAACTTCAGAAATGTCTGGAAGTTAGGGTTCAAAACCTCTATGCAAGCCTGTCAAAGTTCTGGTCAAGGGGTTTTTGAGATTTTTATTTCTGTGGTTTGTTTTTTCCACGGAAACAAGTGTATGGGGTGGGGGGAATGGAATGAAAACATGCATTTTCAAAAGTAAACAGAGCTTAGGTGAAAGGAAATCCAATAAACTCTGTAAAGGCAACAGCTGAGGGCTGAAATGGAAAAAGGTTTGGAGGAGAATGAACTCAATGTAGTCAGAGAGGGAAAGAAGTTAGAGCAGAGAGAAAAGAGGCAGTTGAGAGGTGGAGAGACAGAGCCTGTATTTCGGGAACTCAGACTCTTGCTAGTTCCAGTGTGTTCCCTTCTTTGGTTTAACCTGCCCTGAGTTTGTTTCTCTCCTTTTGAAACACAGTAGTCTTGACTGCTTTTCCAGTCTTCTATATTCTTCCTCCTTTGATTCCTCCACAAATGTAGATTCTCAAGGAGATAAAATAATTTGCCCCCAAGTCTCACAACAGGTAAATGGCAGGTCTGTATTTGAACCAGACACTGGCTCCCAAACTGGTGGTTTTTCCAGCAACTGAGGCAATGTTTCCCCTGTTGTACCTGCCTCTCTGACTGCCCGCCCTCTTTCTCTGCTCACTTCCTTCTGCTGGAGAAAGATGACTGGGGCCATGGAAGCCACTGTAGGCTCTTATAAACCCTGAATTATGGGAAAGAATCTCATGATAGAAGGTTCCATCACCTGCTTTTGTGTTTCAACTTAGAAATATAGAGAGAAGACATACCTTTCAGTTGCCATTCAAGGCAAGACAAGTGAATTAGTTTGCTCAGGCTGCCATAATAAAGTATCATAGGCTGGGTGGTTTATACAATAGACACTTATTTTCTCCCAGTTCTAGAGGCTGGAAGTTGGGTTCTGGCGTAGGTCTTCCTGGCTTGCAGGAAGCCTTCCTGCTGCCATCTTGCTGTGTTCTCAGTTGGACATATGAATTTGGGGGAAATACAATTCAGTCCACAGCAGCAAGGAGGCAATACTGCAGTTATTACACACATTAGGGAGCTGAGGGTCAAAGAAGTTGTCTCATAGTCAGGAAGTAACTGAGGTGGGATTTGAGAACAGGTCTCTGACTCCAGAATCCATGATCACCATTCCCGGAATTTTGATGCATTCTTATCATTGTTGATGATAATAAGATTGTTGTTTAATTGCTCAGTAGTGTCCAGCTCTTTTAGAGACTCCCATGGAGTGTAGCCTGCCAGGCTCCCCTGTCCATGGGATCCCCTAGGCAAGAATACGGGAGTGGGTTGTCATTTCCTTCTACAGGGGATCTTTCTGACCCAGAGATCAAACCTGTGTCTCCTGCATTGGCAGGTGGATTCTTCACCCCTGAGCCTGTGAGAATACAGTTAGCTAATACACATTAGCAATTATATATATTAACCAATTTAATCTTCACAACAGTCCTATGCTAGATTTTGGAGGTGATGAATACAAACATGAAAGTGATTAGAAATGAGTCTTCTCAGAAAGTGACCTTTCAGTTTGGTATCTTCCTTGCCCCTTTCTTCAGCACCTTTTCACATCCTGCTTGAGCTTCAGATGGGCTTGATGGCACCTGTCTGGGTAAGAAGCAGGTCTGGGAGAGTCTGGATCCTCAGATGAAGGTCTGTGATTGCTTCCTGCATTCTTCCAGGTTTCTATGCACACCTGCCTCATTTCTTAGAGTTCCTGGCGGGGCCCTTTTCCTTTCAGATCCCCTTTCTCCATCTCCCTTCTCACCTCCTTTGGCTACATCTGATCTGTCTCTTTGACAGCTGGATACCTTTTGCCAAGAGAAATAATCCCCATGTGTACAGGGTGTTACCAAAGCGAACAGGGTGGAGTGAGGAGGGAAGGGCTTCCTGCCAGCAGCCCGTGGGCAGGGGTGGGGGAGCAGGAAGGCTGGTTGGGCCAGGAGGGCGGGGCAGATGTATTCAGGGAGAGGATCTGCCTAGGGAAGGAGAGGGTCTTGGGCAGCTGGGAAATAGCAGGGGATGGGAGAAGCCAGGAAGCAGAGGGGAATAGGAGGCAGTTTCCCAACAGGAAAGGGAGGGAGGGAGAGGCTGGAGGCCGAGGAAGCCCACAGGGAGGGGAGTGATGCTGATAAAGGAGGCGGGGGCGGGGGTGGGGGGTGAGTGACGGTAGCAACTCACTGTTGTGCACTATTTCAATGCTTACTGAGCAGTGTGACCTATATTGTTATACCAGAGGGGCTTCCTGAGGCTACCCATTTTGCTGCAAAGGAAGCTGCCCAGGTGGCACTATGGTAAAGAACCCACCTGCCAGTGCAGGGAGACATAGGAGACATGGGTTCAGTCCTTGGGTCAGGAAGATCCCCTGGAAGAGGGCATGGCAAAATACTCCAGTATTCTTGCCTGGAGAATCCCATGGACAGAGGAGTCTGGCGGGGTACGGTCCATAGGGTCGCACAGAGTCAGACACGACTGAAGAGACTTAGCATGCATGCACAGAGCAGTGTGACCTAGATTGTTATACCAGCAGGGCTTCCAGAGGCTATCGATTTTGCTGAAAAGCAAACTGAGGCTCAGATCATGAAGTGGGTCACAACAATGCCTGTTGGGTACCACCATGTGCTGGGTAAGGTAGCAGGTGCTTTTTGTGAGTTGAGGCAATCCTCAAAAGTCAGTGGCAGGAGGTAGCTAGACATAACTGCTCTTTTTTGTTGAGGAAACAGGCTCTACCTAATTCCCGCATTTTAGAAATACCTACTGGGCTAGTACTTGTGTTTAGGTGCCATACACAGGCTGGAGGTGAAATCAGTGCAAACGTTCCCCTTGTTCTAAGAGTTTTGCAAACATGATTTCCTTACATTTTCACAGCCAGGAGATAAGCACACAATTGTTATCATTCCCTTTTTACAAATGAAGAGACTGAGACACAGAGAGGCCAAGTGGCAGAGGGGTAGGTGTAAGTAGGTTTTGAACCTAGGCAGTCCAATTCTGGAGTCTAAGTGTTCATCTACTGTGCTCTACAGCAGCAAGTAAAAGAAAAGTGGCCTTGTTCTTAGTTTCGAGTGACTGACTCCAAATTCTGTGTGCTTTCCACCAACCCAGACTGCCTTTCAGGTTAATTAAAGGGTCAGTGCATATGTTTTAAATATAATGAAAAAGGAATGGTTATGTTGAGCCAAACAAGTGGCCCACTTCTCTGACCATTGGGACACAGCCAGACTCTACAACCTACACCAGAAACCTAACAGCCAACCAACCGACTAACAAGCATGTCAAGGAAGATGCCATGGTCTCTGGTTCCTTGCAGATTAACCAGGTCTCACACACTGGAGTGACACCCAGCTCCAGAATAATCTCTATGCATGGGAGAAGTAAGATGTTCAAGTGGTTTGACTGTCAGGCTCAGGAGACAGATCTGGCTCATATCCTTGTTCTGCCACTTGCTGGCATGGGACATCCAGCTCATTGTTTCACCTCCAGCTTATTGCTTCACCTTCTCGTTGTCAGGATTAAATGAGATCACACCTGTGAAGGGCTGCACCCCATACTTGGTGCATATGGTTACACATGAAGTAAATGTTAAAACGGGCTTAAGAGATTAAGCCTGGCCCAAACTCCTTGGGTTTAAGTCCAAGCTCTGATATTGAGGCTATGTGCCCTCAGCAAGCTAATGAAGGCCTCTGGGTCTTGGTTCCCTTGTTTCCTGGGAGAATTGAGCAAGCTGATGCATGGGCAGCCTCAACAGATGGACTATTATGATTCCTAGAGATTAGAGAGAGGTGACCACTAGGCAGCTTCTGTCACTCTGACTCCCCTTTGCTCTCTGAGATTTGTTGCACTTGCCCATGAAGGCCTTGAGAAGTGGCCATCACTCAGGAAACCTATTTACTCATCAAATTAGGAAGATTTCACTAGAGTAGAGCTTTATGAGGCCTTTATTGTTGCGGAGGACACTCTTGTGCTAGGTGCAGTGGGGTGCAGAATGCTCAAGGCAGATCTCTTTACTGTATAGGCTTTGTATTCAGGAAGATCCAGGTTTCAAAATCAGGGTAGTCTTCTTTGCCTTCCTAAATTACCATGTCCTCTTCTGTAAAACAGGGAGAATGATTTGTACCTTGTGCATGCTATGGGATGATCAAATGAAAGGGCCCAGGACTTCAACTGGCCTGCAACAAATATTAAGCAAATGATGATTATTATTCTTGGCCATAGGAGTCAATTTTCTTTCTAGAATAGGTATAATGAATGGAAAGAGTTTCACTTTCTTTTGATAAGAAATATATAATATCACTTTTATATCTTGAATAACTGATTTTTTAGTTGAAGAAGGAAAGGCAGGAAGGAAGGAGGGAGAGAGTAAGGGAGGGATCAAAGGTAGAAGTAGGGGGAGGGACGGATTCAAAAACCATAGTTACCATAGACCCTTCCAGAATCTTATATTTCTTGTTTCAAACCATCTATCCCTTCCTTTCTCTGCTGTCCACATCCATCCCTTACTCAAATCCACTTATACATTCTGTTGGACACTTGTTTTGTGTGAAGAAGTGGTCTAGTTAAATAGTTCATGTACAGTGAGTGAGTTTAAGATTAAAGTGTAACTTAATTACAAATGTATAAATATGGCAACCCATATTTACAGAGAAAATGGAGAGAGAGTTTCTACAGAATAGCCAACTATAACTATGTTTACTTTCTCTCTACAAACTTCTGAACTGGTTTTAACAGAGTTGACTTCTGAAAGGTTTCTATATATATGATTCTTCTAAGACATCCAGTAAGGACCCAGTTCCTTCCAGGACCCTACATTACAGGCAGAAGTTTGGGGACAGGAATGTTTGTGTGTGTGTCTGTGCTTATGTTTCAAAAGCCAAGTGGAATTTTCTGCTTCTTTTTTCCTACCCTGAAACCTTATAGTCACTTTGGACCCTTGAAATGAAATGATATTCAATGGTATAGTTCCCTTTCTCACTTTCTTTAATTCTTCTGTTTCTTAACATCAGTATGTACTAAGGACTGAATGAATTTCTGGTCATGGTAGCTAAAGGGATACCTAATCTGGGCTCTGGCTGGATCCTCTTTATTATTCATCATTCTTTACCTGTAACTGTCTTCTGAACTCCATTAGCGTCCATTACTAGTCTATACCTCGTGTTGATTCATTTTCGTGGGTCTGTGCTGAATTATTCAGCATCCTCTGTGAAGTCTTTCACACAGGAAATGTTTTAAATTTTGATGAAGTCCGTATTATCAACTTTTTAAAAGATTATGCTTTTGGTGTCATGTCTACGATCTTTTCACCAGCAATAGGTCCTGAAGATTTTTTCCTATGTATTCTTCTAAAATTTCTATAGTTTTACACTTAAATCTATGACCCATTTTTGAGTTCATTTTTCTCTAACCTGTGAGGCTTAGGTTAAGCTTCATTTTTAGCCTGTGGATATCCAATTGCTCTAGCACCATATGTTGAAAAGACAGTGGATAGATTTGTACCTTTATCAAAAATCAATTGGCTGGATACGCATTTAGGCTAGCTATGTCTTTTTGGTGTAGTAACCCTTTTAATCATTTTGTATTGTCCCTCTCTTTCCCCGGTCATTTTCTTTGTTCCAAAGTCTATTTTATCTGATATTCATATAGCCATTCCTACTTTCTTTTGGTTAGTGTTTTCATGGTGTATCTTTACGTCTTCTTTCACTTTCATCCTACCTTCATCATTATATTTGAAGTTTCTTGTAGACTGAACATGATTAGGTCATGTTTTTTAATCCATTCTGTCAATCTCCATTTTTAATTGGTATATTTAGACCACTTACATTTAATGTAATTATTGGCTCATTAACCCTGAACAAAGGTTGAAGTCCTGACTCTCCACTGCTGCTGCTGCTGCTAAATCTCTTCAGTCATGTCCGACTCTGTGTGACCCCAGAGATGGCAGCCCACTAGGCTCCCCCGTCCCTGGGATTCTCCAGGCAAGAACACTGGAGTGGGTTGCCATTTCCTTCTCCAATGCATGAAAGTGAAAAGCGAAAGTGAAATCACTCAGTCGTGTCCAACTCTTAGCGACCCCCTGGACTAGCCCCGCTCTGATACCAACCCTATGAGTAGCAGCTCGTTTCTGCTCCCCCAACCCCCCGCCCACCCTGCTTGTGTTGAAGGGGAGAAGGGAGAAGGATGGCTGGCAATGGTACACATCTTGGCCTCCTATTTGGCCTTTACTAAAACCACCCTGATGGAGGTGTTAAGACATCTTGTTACAGACTGGATGGAAGCCTTCTGGTGCTATACCTAGCCCACTATTTTCTTTAAGGCAGGAGCACTAGAGAGAGTTGTTAGCATTGTTTCTCAGAGTCAATATGCACTGACTCTATAGTGAGCTGCCTTTCCTTCTTGTCTCATGACAAACTGTTTTGGATCTCCTGAAGACTTCTTCTGTGCTTTAGATCATTTTTGGGCTCTGATCCTCAGTCTCTTCTTTGTACTCCTGGGAGACTTACTGCTTATAAAGGGTTGTTGGGTAATGGAGCAAGTGCTACTAATAGAAGATACCACTTGTACCCTGGATCAGTCAACTTGTGCCTTGAATGTGCTGAAGTTGAGTCTCCTTTTTCTTCTATGGCTATCCCAATATCTCTCATACTTCCCAGAGTTATTGTAGAAATCTGAGGATGTAATGAAGCGTAAATGCTAAAACACTGGAAAAAGGGCAGGATTAGTTGTTATTGTGGGATCCAATAGGAGATTTTATTCCAACAAGAAAATTATTAGTAGACACTGCTAGTTGTCATCCAATATATGCTCTCTCTGCTTTTCTAAGAAGTATGTGTCTCATGTTAGAGCTGAGACTCAGAATAAACAATGAATTTCCCAATGTCACTTAACTAAGCATGGGCAATGGGATGTAAGTAGAAGAGATGTGTGCACCTTCCTATGAGTATCCCTCAAAAGAAAAGAGCATCACTTTCTTCTTTCTTTTGTCTTTTTTCCTTTTGAATGAAATTTGGACATAATGACTGGTGCTCCAGCAGCCGTCTAGAATAAGGAGCCACATAGTAGGAATTTCAAAGTAAATGGAAAAATCCTGGGTCTTTGTTATATTCACAAAACTGCAATACCAGCTCTGGACAGTTGATCCAGAACATTTACAAAGGAAGTAAGGCCTTTTGGGTTTAGGCAATGTCTAAAACGGATTTTCTCTTTCTTGTAATTGAACTAACTCTAAACAATAAAGATGCACATTCCAGTGAAAAGCACAGGTTCAAGTCAATTACCTATGATAAAAATGAACATCATTAGCAATTACATAGCCTTAGGAAGACTAAAATTAAGTTAAAGCATTAGTCACTCAGTCATGTCTGACTTTTGGCGGCCCCATGGACTATAGCCCACCAGACTCCTCCATTCATGGGATTCTCCAGGTAAGAATACTGGAGTGGGTTGCCATTTTCTTTTTCAGGGGATATTCCTGACCCAGGGATCGAATCCAGGTCTCCCACATTGCAGGTAGACTCTACCGTCTGAGCCACCAGTGTGGGCTAAATACTAGTGAAAACTCTTTTTTCACTGAAGATTTACCTGTCAGAATTTACAAACTCTTACATGAAGATTTTTCAAAGTTTAATCTGGAAAATAATTGCATTAGAATTAGTTTGTGGGATAATTTTTAAAATGGAGATTTCTGGATCCCTCTCCAACTTTTAAGCAGAAATTCTGAAGAAAGGAAACATGACTCTGCAAGATTCCCACATGATTCTTGATTATTCCAAAGCCTGAGAACCTTAATACTGACTTTTATTCAAAATTTCACTAAATGTTGTCTATCATAGAACTACAGATAAATAATATTGAAGATCTTTAAAGCGTGCAGCTATACACTGTCAATGGGCTGTTGATTCTGTGCATGTAGAAGCTGTGGATACAGGGGTCTGACTATATTTGCAAATCATATAATTGGTAACAGGTTAATGTCCAGAATATATAGGAAACTGGTACAACTCAGTAGCAATGAAAGTGAATAACCCAATTGAAAATGAGCAAAGGATTTGAATGGATATTTTTCTAGAGAAGATACACAAATGGCCAATAAATATAAGAAAAGATGCTTAACATCACTAATCATTGAAAAACTACAAGTTGAAACCACAGTGAAATATCACCTCACACTTCTAGGATGACTATTGTCAAAAAATCAAAAGATAAAAAGTAATGGCAAAGATGCAGAGAAAAGAGAACCCTTGGACACAGTTCATAGGTATGTCAGTTGGTACAATCGTAATGGAAAATAGTATGAATCTGTAAGTTCTTCAAAAAATTAATAATAGAATTACCATATAATCTAGCAACTCTACTTCTGGGTCTATATTCAAAAGAAATAAAATCATTATCTTGAAGAGCTATAAATTCTTCAGTGTTCATTGCAGCATTATTCCCAGTAGCCAAGACATGGAAATAACCTAAAATGTTGACAGATGAATGGATAAAGAAAATATGGTCTATTATTCAACCCAAGGGAATATTATGCAACCATAAAAAGAAGGAAACCCTGCCATTTGCAAAAACATGGATGAACTTGGAGAACATTACACTAAGTGAAATAAGCCAGACATAGAAAATCAAATACTTCATGATCTCACCTATATGTGGCTTCTAGGGAAAAAACTGAATTCACAATAACACACAGTTGAATAATGATTTTTGGAGGCTGGGAGTTGGGGGAAAAGGGGATATATTGCTCAAAAGGTACAAACTTTTAGTTACAAGATGATTAAATTCTGGACACCTGAAGTACAGCATGGTAACTACAGTTAATAATAATGCATACCTGAAATTTGCTAGTACAGTAGATGTTAACACACACAGGGTAACTTTGTGAGCTGATGGATATGTTAAAAAAAAAAATGAGGAGGAATTGCTCCTCAGAAACCCCTGCTGATTCTCAGTAGTTTCTTGCTGAGATTATAATTAGGGATCAGTAAATTTAAATAGAAAAATCTTAAAAAGAATACAAAAGAAGTCGAGAAAGAAGATAATAAAAAATATTGTTGTGAGAAATAGAAGTCAAATGACATCAGTAATCACATAAAATGTAAGTAAACTACTCCAATTAAAATACAAAGAAATTGTCAGAATGCTGTAAAACTACAGAAAATGTGAAAGTAAAAGGACAGGAAAATATATACCACCTGAATACTAAACCAAAAGTCAAACTTAAGGCAAAAAACATTACTAGGTATAAAAAGGAATATTTTGGAATAATGAAAGTTTCATTTTCACATAAATATATAATAATTCTTTATAATATTTAATAACAGAACATCAAAAATAAAACTTGTCAGAACTAGAAGGAGAAATAGATCAATTTACAATTACAGTTAGAAATTTTAATATCCCTCATGGTAAGTGAGAGAAGAAAACAAAAAAATTAGTAAGAAACAGAAAATTTGAACATGACTAATTTTTGGAGAAGATTCTTGAGAGTCCCTTGGACTGCAAGGAGATCAAACCAGTCAATCCTAAAGGATATCAACCCTGAATATTCCTTGGAAATCCTGATGCTAAAGCTGAAGCTCCAATACTTTGGCCACCTGATGCTAGGAGCCGACTCATTAGAAAACCCCTATGCTGGGAAAGATTGAAGGCAGGAGGAGAAGGGGACGACAGAGGATGAGATGGTTGGGTGGCATCATCGACGCGATGAGTTTGAGCAAGTTCTGGGAGATGCTGAAGGACAAGGAAGCCTGGTGTGCTGCAATCCCTGCTGTCGCAAAGAGTCAAATACAACTGAGCGACTGAACAACAAAATAAGCATCATGTTGGATGTTGTACTTCAAAACCAAAGAACCTATTTTCTTTTCAAATGTGCATGAAATATTATTTATTTGTTGAGCTATAAAGCTCGGCTTAACAAATTTGAAAGAATTCCAATCATCCAGAGACCATTTTCTGACCACAATAGAATTAAGAGAGAAACTTAAAGGTACCCAGTAAATTAATCCTATGTATACTTCAAAATAATTCATGGGTTAAATTTTGTAAAAAATCAGGTTGAAAATTAAAAGTGTTTTATTTTATTTTTTTAAATTTTCTTTACTTTATTGTGTTGGTTTTGCCATACAATGACATGAAACCCCCATGGGTTTACATATGCTCCTCCTCCAGAACCCCCCTCCCACCTCCCTCCCGATTCCCTCCCCCTGGGACATCTCGGTGCACCAGCCCCGAGCATCAACCCTGGTCTGGCGATTGATTTCACATATGGTAATTAACATGTTTCAATGCCATTCTCCCATATCATCCCACCCTTGCCCTCTTCCACAGAGTCCACGAGTCTGTTCTATACATCTGCGTTCCTTTTGCTGTCTCGCATGCAGGGTTCTCATTACCATCTTTCTAAATTCCACATATATGCGTTAGTATACTGTATTGTTGTTTTTCCTTCTGGCTTACTTCACTCTGGATAATAGGCTCCATTCCATCCACCTGAGTAGAACTGATTCAAATGAATTTTTTTTTAATGCTGAGTAATATTCCATTGTGTATATGTACCACAGCTTTCTTATCCATTCATCAGTTGATGGGCATCTAGGTTGCTTCCATGTCCTGGCTATTGTAAACAATGCGGCGATGAACATTGGGGTGCACCTGGCTCTTTCAATTCTGGTTAGGGTTGAATAACAATGTATGGGATGTCTACCTGTCCCTCATCTGTTGAGTGGTTGTTTCCCTGACTGACTTGCAAAATCTTAAAGCCAGGAAAGGACTTGAACCAGCTGGATCCAGAAAATAGTTTTGCATGAACCTCTCTCTCCTCAGAATTTCGGGAAAGGAACAAAGAGGCCTGGGGGAACTCTGAAGGAGGGACTCAGGGGCTATGAAGTCTCATGAAGCAGAGCTCTGAGAACATTTCCACCACAAAAAGCATTCCTTCTCATGCTTCTCGCTAAGGAAAAACAAATGTGGGATGCTACTAAAGCAAAGAAGAAAGAAAAGTCAGAGCCTTAAATACGTAATATATTATAAAAGAAGAAAGGTCAAAAATCAATGGTTAACTATCTATCAAAAATATTGGCAGAAGAACAGAAAATTGAATCCAAAGAAAGTAGAAGAAGGAAATAATAAAGATAAGGGCAGAAATTAGTGAAATAAAAAATAAACATTGGAAAGAAAATAATCAGCAAAACCAAAGTTTGTTTCCTTGAAAAGACTAATAAAATTGATAACCTTAGGAAAAATAATTAAAAGAAAAAGAGAGAGAAAGCACAAATAACCAGTATAAACAAAAGGACAGACATTAAAGAGATAATTATAGGTTATTATAAATATTTTTTGTGAATAAACTTGTCAACTGAGAGAAAATGGATAAATTCCCAGAAAAACACAAGAAGATATAAACATTTAAATAATTCTATATCATTTAAAACAGCAAATTCATAATTTAAATCTCCCTATGAAGAAAAATCCAGGTCCAGATGGTTTCACTAATGAATTCTTCCAAACATTTAAGGAAGAAATAACACTAATCTTAGATAAACTTTCTCAGAGAATAGTAACAGAAAGGCTACTTCTCAGCTTTTATTGGGTCAGCAAGATATCTGACAAGGATATTATAAGAAAGAATTCAATCTTCCTCATGAATATACGTGATGATATTTTAAACGAAATATATATATATAAACAAGATATACAAAAAAGTACACATCATTATCAAGTCAGTTTTTTTTCCCCAAAAAAACACAGTTGATTTAACATTAGAAAATCACTGTTATTATTTGGTAAATTAATAGAAAAGAGAAGAGGAACCAGGGAGTCATGTTAATAGATTTAGGAAAATATCTGATAAAATTTAACATCTATACATGACTTAAAATAATATTGTGTGTGTGTGTGTTTGGTCACTCAGTTGTGTCTGACTTTTTGCAACCCCATGGACTGTAGCCCACTGGGCTCCTCTATCCATGGGATTTCCCAGGCAAGAATACTGAAGTGGGGTGCCATTTTCTTCTCCAGGGGCTCTTCCTGACCTAGAGATCGAACCCATGTCCCTTGCGCCTCCTGCATTGGCAGGAGGATTCTTTACCACTGCACCACTAATCATGGCAAACTGTGAATAGAACTTCCTTAATTTGATGAATATTTATAAAGTGTTATAGCAAACTTTATATGTAATGATGAACTACTAAAAACTTCTGAGATTGGAATTTAGGAAGAAATGGTAGAACTCATCTTTGTATATCATCATTTTCTTATTGTTGTTATTCAGCAGTATGTTGGAGGGCCTAGAATTTGCAATAAAGTAATACAAAGGAATAAAATGAATAAGAAGTGAAATGTAGAAATTACCATTATTTATGTACCACATGATTATGTACCTAGAAAGTCCAAAAATAATCTATAAATAATACAATAGAATTAGTAAATAATTTTAGCAAAACTATAAAATGTTATTAAGAGAAATTAAGAAAGATCTAAAGAAGAAGAGAAATATACCATGGTTTGCTCCCCATGCTGATCTATAAATTTAATAGTTTTAATGTAGTTTTATTGGAAATTATTAAGTTGATTTTAAAATTTATACAGAAATGAAAAAGTTTCCCAGTAACAAAGGCAATCTTGAGGAGGAAGAACAAGTTTGGCCCTCATATACTACTGACTATTAAGAGTTATATAGCTATAGTAATTAAAACAGCATGATATGTTAATCATCATATGTGAAATCAATCGCCAGCCCAGGTTTGATGCTCAGGGCTGGT
Organism: Antilocapra americana; assembly: GCA_007570785.1. NCBI lineage: Eukaryota > Metazoa > Chordata > Mammalia > Artiodactyla > Antilocapridae > Antilocapra > Antilocapra americana. Next base: position 28,086,391 of record ML663562.1, on the reverse strand, counting down.
GCATCGGGATGACCCAGAGAGAGGGAATTGGAGGGAGGTGGGAGGGGGGTTCTAGAAGGGGAACACATGTATACCCATGGCAGATTCATGTCAATGTATGGCAAAACCAACATGATAATGTAAAGAAAATTAAAATAAATAAATAAAATAAAACAGCATGATATTATTGGCATAAGTATAGACAAATAACTAATGGAGAAAAATAAAGTCCAAGTTGAGAACCAAACATATATTAACACTTATGACAAAGGGAGCATAGTAAGGCATTGGAGAGAGGATGGTCTTTTCAAGAAAATGTTCTGGTCATGTGTAAAATTGCTATTGACTCCTGTCTCACACCATATTAAAAAATGAAAGGCTTATCTCAATAGGAGAGAAAAAAATCAATAACATTTCTGGAAGATAATACAGAGAATATCACAATTTTGGTTTAACAAAGATTTTTGAAATAGGATATAAAATTACTAAACATAATAGAATTGGTTGGTAAGCTGAAATATATTAAAATTAAGAATTCACATTCCTCAAAGGACAACATTCAGTGACTTAAAATGCAAATCACACAGTGGGAGTTATTTTAAACATATATAACCAACAAAGGACCCATATCCACTGTTCCAAATCAACTTTTAAAAAATTTATTTATTTATTTTTTCCTTTACATTATCATGTTGGTTTTGCCATACATTGACATGAATCCACCATGGGTATACATGTGTTCCCCCTCCAGAACCCCCCTCCCACTTCCCTCCTGACTCCATCACCCCGGGTCATCCCAGTGCACCAGCCCTGAGCACTCTGCATCATGCATCAAACCTGGGCTGTCGATTCATTTCACATATAATAATTTACATGATTCAATGCCATTCTCCCATATCATCCCACCTTGCCCTCTCCCATAGAGTCTAAGAGACTGTTCTATAGATCTGCATCTCTTTTGCTGTCTTGCATACAGGGTTATCGTTACCATCTTTCTAAATTCCATATATATGCATTAGTATACTGTATTGGTGTTTTTCCTTCTGACTTACTTCACTCTGTATAATAGGCTCCAGTTTCATCTATCTCAGTAGAACTGATTCAAATGTATCCTTTTTTATGGCTGAGTAATATTCCATTGTGTATATGTACCACAGCTTTCTTATCCGTTCGTCTGTTGATGGACATCTAGGTTGCTTCCATGTCCTAGCTATTGTAAACAGTATGGCGATGAACACTGGGGTACACGTGTCTCTTTCCAAAAGACAGATAAGCAAACTTAAAAATGGGCAAAAGAATGAAGCATTTCACATCTCAAGGATCACTAAGTACTTAAAAATGTACTTAAGGTCATCTGGAGAAGGCAACTTAAAATCACAATCTGAAACTATTACAGATTACTAGACAATCTATTACAAACATACTATAAAGACAATTTCAAATGTTGATGAAGTAGGCCCCATTGGAATTCATAGACTATGAGTAGGAGTGTAGACTGACACAACCACTTGGAAAAGCTAACTTTTGTGTCCTTACTCAGCAATTCCACTTCTAGGTATGTACCCAAGATAAATGCTTACATCTGTTCATAAAAATGTCTGAAGAAGGTGTGATGCCATATGAAGTACACAGCATTGCCAGTGAAAAATTTTGTCCAAAATATTTAACCCAAATCTATTTAAGCTTTGTAACCTAAAATCCAGTTTATAGTGAATTCAGGGTAAAGAGCAACCATGATAACTATAATAAAACACTCAGAGAAACTCAGAATTTTTGATGCTGTACAAAATGACCTGAACACTTCAAAAAGTCACTATCAAGGAGGAAAAAATAAAACAAAACAAAGGTGAGTTCCCAAATAAAGCACCTAACACAAAACCTGAACCAGTACTGGATGTTTGTTAAGAAAAAAAAAAATCTATACAAGACAATCTTGTGACAGCTGTGAAAATTTGAAGGTTAGATGCAAGATGCTATTATGAAGTTATTATTTGTAACTGTGTGAAAAAATATAGAAGCATGTTCTTATCCTCAAAAGGTACATCTGTGTATTTAGGAAACATAAGGGGTCTGCAACTTATTTTCAAATATTTTCCAAACATAAGTATAGATAGATGATAAGTGGATGAATGTAGAGGTAGGTCTATGTATATTATGAGGAATTAGTCATACATGGCAATAGGTACACATTGTCTAATTTAGTCAGCAGATATTTTGGTGTTTATAATACCATTCTTTCAACGTGTCTATATATTTAAAATTTCAATAAGAAGTTCTGTAATACATTTTTTCAAAGGAGCTTCGCACCTAGACTTCTTTAGAAGGGCAGTAAAGTTCTGCCCTACTTTAAGAAAACGAAAATTACAAATCCTAAAATATATGTTATGGGTATAATTTATGTTAGAGGTAGTATTAAAACTCCAGTCCCAGGGCTCAAACCCTCACCTCTCACATCTCAGGCATCGGCAGGTGGGCTCTTCACCACTAGCGCCACCTGGGAAGCCTTCTAATCAGAGAATTTAAAGTCAAAGAAACTACCTTGGCTCTACATCAGAAGTCTAGTTCATGAATGTACATTCATATGTTATAGGTTAAAATAAAATGTTTGATGTGTGTATCCATCACCTTTTAATGATTCCCAGCTTTGGCCATATGTTTCCAGTGAGCCAACTAATGACTAGGGCCAATTAATGCCAGATAGGAGGGCATCTTCTGTGTACTTTGTTATGGAAACAACGTAGCACACAGCAAAGAGCTGGTTCAATGATCATGACTGGAATAAGCACCGTCGGTGTTGTTGGGCCTTCCGTGAGAAAACAGGACAAGTGAAGGCTCGCCTGGTGTTTTAGGGGGCCATGTGCAACACAGAACCTCAACAGCTGGACTCCTCACTGTCCCGTAGCTTGTGGTCCCCACCTAGAATGCCAGGACAGCTTTCTCTCAACCTATTTTCCCTTCGAAGCCCCAACAGTGGATGGTTATTCCAACCAGAGGAACATGGCATTAAATTCTGGACATGCATGGCCTTGGAAATGTCACTTCACCAACACGAGTCCATTTTTTTCACATGAAAGGTGAGACTCAGACTCCGTAGAGTTTTTGTAAGGGTTACAGATGCACTGACGTCTCTATAGCAACTGTATAACGCAGATGTACCACAAATGCAATGTTGGTAGCGTTATGGGCTGGGACGTCTGGCAGGAGGAAGAAGATTCTGACACATCAACCAAGGCTGTAACTGTAGCTGAGACATACGGTAGTTGCAAATTCTGCTTTCTCAGAAACTTTTAGAGGGCAGGGGATAGGTTGAATTTACCAAATGTGCTTAAAATGAATTGATTCTTACAAACTGGTTGAACCAATTTTCTTCAAAGGATGACCAAGCCCTTAGGTACCAGTGTCACTGACCACAATTGTTCAAAATGCAGATTCCTGAGCCAAGCCCTGTACTGACTGATGGGAAGCTCTGGGAATGGGGGGAGGGTCCTGGAAAGCTGCATTTAACGGGTTTGAAAGCTACTGAGTGCTCATAACATGTCTCCCATTCATTGCTGTGTCCTCTGTACCTGGTAGAATGCCTGGCACACATAGGTGTTTAATAAGCACTGATGGTTCAATGGGCAGATAGGCAAATCAACAGCATCCCGCTCCATGACTGTTACAAAGAGGGCGGAAAGTGTGGACTGATTTCTGCCCTTCCTTACATGCCTTTTGGGCTGCAAGTTGCCCATTCTCTTTTTTCATTTTTACCACTTTTTACCATTATGACTTGATTTTGCTGCAGGGACTTGCTTAGGCTAGAAAAAGGAGGGACTCTGTACCTCTCACCATGTGATAAGTCTAGTCCAGGGAGCTAGCTTTATGTTCAGCAGTGGTCCTCACTCCTGGCTGCAGTTTAGAATGACCTGAGGCTTGGCCCCCATTCTAGACAAATTAAATCAGAATCACTGGAATTAAATTCCAGATATTAGTATTTTTCAAGAGCTCCCCAAGTGATTCTGTTATGCAGTGAAGTTGAGAGCCATTGGCAAACTGTAATATGGATAGTGCTAAAAATCTATGTTGAGTGCAAAAGGTGGAAAGCGATTTATAACACAATACCACTTAAGGATATTAAAATTTAATATTCACATTAATCAAAGCTACATGTTTTTCAAAGATACATAGAAATATAAAGACATATAAGTTCCAGGAAAGAGGAGAAAGGAGGGGAGTGAGAGAAGGTTATGGAATACATGGTGAAATATAAAATAAAACAAGAGAGAGCCTTACACGGGGCTTAAAGCCATGGGCTAAGGAATATCCAAAGACCAAATCACAACAGTTAACATAGACAAAGCACTTATGTGCATCAGATACAGTGAAGTTGCTTTAATGCCTCATCTCTGTTCATCTTTATAACAATTATGAAGTAGGTATTATTACTTGAGTCATTCTATAGATGAAAAAATGAGGCTTAGAGTTTAAGACTACTAACTAAGGTTTTAAAATTAGTAAGCAGCAGAGCTGTGTATCTGAAACAAGGCAGGGCAACGCACTCTAGTATACTTGCCTGGAGAATCCCATGGAGAGAGGAGCCTGTTGGGCAATGATCCACAGGGTTGCAAAGAGTCAGCCACGACTAAAGTGACTTAGCATGCCCACACACATGCAGGGTTGGGTATAAGCCCAGTAGGCCTGACCAGAGTCGAGTGAGTCTTTGTATCACTCACGGCTTCCTTTGGGTCTTCTTGTGTGTTGGTTGAAAAGGAAACTTCCTTTTCCCCCACCCCCAGTTCCTACCCCTCCTCATGCCTTTGTCAAAGATGGCAAAGAATAACCATACACTGCTCTGTGCCCACAGCAGAGGAAGGAAGTGAAGAAGTGAAGTCGCTCAGTCGTGTCCGACCCTTTGCAACCCCGTGAACTGTAGCCTGCCAGGCTCCTCCATCCATGGGATTTTCCAGGCAAGAATACTGGAGTGGGTTGCCATTGCCTTCTCCAGGAGATCTTCCCGGCCCAGGGATTGAACCCAGGTTTACTGCATTGTAGGCAGACGCTTTACCATCTGAGCTACCAGGGAAGTCCAAACAATCTTCCTGACTGGGAAATACCCAGAAAGAAGCCTCATATGATGAAATAGAGGGAAAAGATGGTGGAGGCTAAGAATGGAGAAGAAGAGAGGTCAGAGCTCATTTAACATATTTAATTTACTTTAAAATATTTAATAACAGACATATTGTTTTTTCCCTTATGCAGACCCATCATGTGAAATACTTTTGTTTAACTTCATATCCACTACTCACAATACCTTCTCTGAGGACAAGCTCTTCCCATCAATCTCAGCATCCTTAGAAATTAATAATAAATAAATTTATCAAGGCAGATGCAAATATTAGCTCCCATTCTCCAGTGAGAAAACTGAGGCCCAGAGGCACAACTTGAACAAGATGCCCCAGCTAGTAAGTAACGAGGCAGGACAGGAAGTCCACACTCTGCTCGTCTGGCGTGGTCCCTCTGGAGGTACATTGACTCGCCTAACCAACTGGACACCCATGTTTATAGGCAGTGTTCTTTACCGCAGAATCCAGCCCCTACCAGTCTCTAAGTGCTCTATCTGTGAGGTGTACTCACAAGGGTAAAACAGACAAGGCTGGCCTTTGTTTTAGCTGCATGTGCAGCTGCCTGATGGGAAAAATCAAGAAGTACTGGAAACTCCTCTTATTCCATTCACTTTAAAAGGACCTCCTCTGCTGCCCTGCCAGAGGCCCAAGTCATCCCATTGGTTTGTGGAATTAGAGGCTTTGTCCAAATTTAAGTCTCTAACCTGAGGGAGTGTGAAAGAAACAAGTGAGGTTCCTCTAATCTTACTGTGCCTAAAACTCAACTTGAAAACTTATTGAAAATGTAGAGTCTTGGGTCCCAGTAGCAAAGGTTCTGATTCAGCAGGTGCAGATTGGGCCTGGAAATCTGGAATGTTAACAGACCCGTCTGGTGATTCCTGAACTTAGGCAATGCTGGCCAGGTCTCTAAGGAGGCAGAGGAGAGGTACCCAGCTGATCCCCTCTGGTTCCTGTGCCATTCAAGTTTTGTTCTCAGCTCATGGTGGAGATAGAGCATTCAAGGCCCTAAACCAGAACTTGAATTCAGTCCTAAGCCTCGAGATCAACCAGGTTTTGTCCAGACGTGCACTTGGGGAATGACTTATGCTGTGTCAGGATCTCATACAGTAGTTCTCAGCTTCATAGGCGCACCCAAGAAGTAAAGGTGGAAAGAGAAAAGTGATAGTTTGAATCGTGATGACACTGCTCCGACAGACGCTTAGAGCCTTCCAGTCTTGAATGGTATTACAACAGAGGGCCACTTGAGGGCGCTCTAGAGAACCACCAGGAGCCGATTTCAGAGCAAATGAAGAGGTGGAGGTTGTGCTAACGAGTAGATTTTACCTTTTAATGCGATTGAGCCTCCTTAGCCTAGAAAGATCCACAGAGTTTTCGCTGGTGTGTGCACGCACATTCATGCTCAGCGCGTGTTTGTTGCACGCATGGAGGGGTGTGGAGTAAAGAGGAATAGAAATTGATAAGGAACCACAAGGAGAGAAAATGAAAATAATGAGCCTTCAGAGGTCACCATCTTTGTGATTGGCGAGACGGTTTTCTGCACTGTCATTAATATGCCCCCATCCCTGCTCTCCAAGGGAAAAAATACCAGTCCCCCCAGACAGTCCCTGAGTAGGAGGAGAGCATGGGAAAACGCGCCAGAAGAAAAGGCCAGATGAGCAGGCTTGCCAGTGCAGACTCATCTCTGGGGGTCAGCTTTTTCGGGGGTGGGGCAGGCTCCTACCCACGCCAGCCTCACTGGGCTCTCTCCACAGCCCCCCCCCGCCCCCGCGAGGCTCAAGCCCCAGAAAGTGCAGCTCCAGTTACACATTAGTCGCAAAAAAAACAACGATCAAAGGAAGCAAAAGGCATGAAATGGCTTCATTTTCCCCATTTAATTCTGGGACTGCAGGACCCATTTAGATCTGGAAGAAGTCTGCTTTTAACCTGTTATGAAATAGTGGAATAAAAAACTGGATATTATTTTATTCCCCATTTTTCCAATTTTTTCTCCCCTTCCTGACTAAAGTGTAAGCTTTTAATGAGCTCCTAGGTCCTTGTTATTCCCTCCCCATATGCCTTAGATAAGAAACATAAAGGAAAAACAATATCTGTCCCCTTTTCAACTGGGAAAGCCTGAGGGCCCCATCAGAGCCTACAGCTCATGCTCCTTGGAGTGTTCTGGCCACCCCCTAAAGGAATGACAGCATGTGAGTGATAAGGGGACCACCCCCTCTCAGGGCAATGCAGTGGTCTCATTGGGAAGGTCTTTGGTTATCTGAAAAGAGGGGCCTGTGCCTGCTGGATCAGGGAACAGGGCTCCAGAGGTGCTCATGGTTACAGGTTGTTTTACTGGGCAGTAGAAGATGTGGCTCAAAGCTGTGCTCCAGGTTCACGGAATGCCTTGCCCCTCATCCCCACTCCCTCGGACACACGTGTGCACACATGCGTGTGCACGCACAGGGCTCTTCCTGCCCCAGGGCCAGGTCTTGAGCTTTGAAAGGCTCCCCGAAAGAAACAGACCAGGTGATCTGTGGTCCTGTTGGAGACTGGCTGGTTTCTGTACTTAGGAGATACAGGATATAATGATGTTGTTGCTTTGTGAGGGTAAGACCATCAGGTTAGTTGGGGAGCAATATGAGACAATTCTTTCTGGGGTCACTCATTGTACATGATGAGTTTGGTTGGGACCACATAGTGGGTAGAATCCTCTAAAGCTTGGATTGGCAACTGGGGAGCCAGAAGTCAGGGGTGCAGTTTGGGGACCAGTCCTGCCTCTGACTTACCTGGGGGTAGGGGTGGTTTGGGAGGGGCTACTCTGGGGTTGTTGCTCTTTCTCGGTACTAGGAAGTCTCTCTTTCTGGATCTTTTGACCTCCAAGGTTCTGAGAGTCCCACATCTGTGGGCGTCATTGTTAGGGGACGTCTGTTCTTTTAATGGATATTTTGGGGGGATTTGTTTGGAATTTTACTTATTCTCTACAAGGTTTAACTTTAGTGCAAGGTGAGTCTTTTTCCTACCTCCCAGGAATGAACTCATAATGTATCATATAGGCAGGAAGTATATGAAACAGATAAGCATGAAAGGTTTTCACTACTTTTTCTTTCAGTTCAGTCACTCAGTCGTGTCCGACTCTGCGACTCCATGAATCGCAGCACACCAGGCCTGCCTGCCCATCACCAACTCCTGGAGTCCACCCAAACCCATGTCCATCGAGTCAGTGATGCCATCCAGCCACCTCATCTTCTGTCATCCCCTTCTCCTCCTGCCCTCAATCTTTCCCAGCATCAGGGTCTTTTCCAATGAGTCAGCTCTTTGCATCAGGTGGCCAAAGTATTGGAGTTTCAGCTTCAACATCAGTCCTTCCAATGAACACCCAGGACTGATCTCCTTTAGGATGGACAGGTTGGAGCTCCTTGTGGCCCAAGGGACTCTCAAGAGTCTTCTCCAACACCCCAGTTCAAAAGCATCAATTCTTTGGCCCTCAGCTTTCTTTATAGTCCAACTCTCACATCCATACATGACCACTGGAAAAACCCTAGCCTTGACTAGATGGACCTTTGTTGGCAAAGTAATGTCTCTGCTCTTTAATATGCTATCTAGGTTAGTCATAACCTTCCTTCCAAGGAGCAAGCGTCTTTTAATTTCATGGCTGCAATCACCATCTGTAGTGATTTTGGAGCCCAGAAAAATAAAGTCACCCACTGTTTCCACTGTTTCCTCATCTATTTGCCATGAATTGATGGGACCAGATGCCATGATCTTCGTTTTCTTAATGTTGAGCTTTAAGCCAACTTTTTCACTCTACTCTTTCACTTTCATCAATAGGCTCTTTAGTTATTCTTTACTTTTTGCCATAAGGGTGGTGTCATCTGCATATCTGAGGTTACTGATATTTCTCCCAGCAATCTTGATTCTAGCTTGTGCTTCTTCCAGCCCAACATTTCTCATGTTGTACTCTGCATAGAAGTTAAATAAGCAGGGTGACAATATATGGCCTTGATGTACTCCTTTTCCTATTTGGAACCAGTCTATTTTTCCATGTCCAGTTCTAACTGTTGCTTCCTGATCTGCACACAGATTTCTCAAGAGACAGGTCAGGTGGTCTGGTATTCCCATCTCTTGAAGAATTTTCCACAGTTTGTTGTGATCCACACAGTCAAAGGCTTTGGCATAGTCAATAAAGCAGAAATAGATGATTTTCTGGTATTCTCTTGCTTTTTCAATGATCCATCGGATATTGGCAATTTGATCTCTGGTTCCTCTGCCATTTCTAAAACCCACCTGAACATCGGGAAGTTCACGGTTCGTGTGTTGCTGAAGCCTGGCTTGGAGAATTTTGAGCATTACTTTACTAGAGTGTGAGATAAGTGCAATCGTGCAGTAATTTGAACATTCTTTCGCATTGCCTTTCTTTGGGATCGGGATGAAAACTGACCTTTTCCAGCCCTGTGGCCACTGCTGAGTCTTCCATATTTGCTGGCATGTTGATTGCAGCACTTTCATAGCATCATCTTTCAGGATTTGAAATAGGTCAACTGGAATTCCATCACCTCCACTAGCTTCCTAAGGCCCACTTGACTTCACTTTCCAGGATGTCTGGCTCTAGGTGAGTGATCACACCATCATGGTTATCTGGGTCATGAAAATCTTTTTTGTACAGTTTTTCTGTGTATTCTTGCTACCTCTTAATATCTTCTGCTTCTGTTAAGTCCATACCATTTCTGTCTTTTATCAAGCCCATCTTTGCATGATATGTTCCCTTGGTATCTCTAATTTTCTTGAAGAGAACTCTAGTCTTTCCCATTCTATTGCTTTCCTCCATTCCTTGGCATTGATTAGTGAAGAAGGCTTTCTTATCTCTCCTTGCTATTCTTTGGAACTCTGCATTCAAATGGGAATATCTTTCCTTTTCTCCTTTGCTTTTCACTTCCAGTCTTTTCACAGCTATTTGTAAGGCCTCCTCAGACAGCCATTTTGCTTTTTTGTATTTCTTTTTCTTGGGGATGATCTTAATTCCTGTCTCCTGTACAATGTTATTAACCTCCATCCATAGTTCATCAGGCATTCTGTCTATCAGATCTAGACCTTTAAATCTATTTCTCACTTCTACTGTATAGTCATACTAATTCTCCATATTAAAGTCCAGCTCTGGCTTCCTTCTTCACATCCCTATTACAGGTTCCACAGGAGAAGTTTCTCTATGCTAAGTTTAATTAGGGTTCTCTTCATTTTAAATTTAAGTGCACTTTTCCTTATGCAATGGATTCACCTTTTTAAACAGTGTAATGTGGCTAAGGTGAAAAGCAAAGAGGACATACATGAATACAAAGCAAAATTACATGGTTGTCGTCTCTTAGCCAAAAGTGGCATGTTTCTTTACAAATTATGTATGTAACAGATGCCATATAAAAGCAACCTCAAGGCTGATTTCACATTGAATCACATTGAAATGTACATACTCCAGACTGATGTGTACATACTTCCAGACTGAAGCCACATATAGAGTAATTTATGCCTTATATTTTATGTGCTATACTTGGCAATGTAAATAATCACATCTGAAGGCCCATGATTAGCATTGGCTAAGAAGAACACAGACTATGTACGTGCAGGCAAGGAAGGGTGGAAAGAATTTTAACCTTTGGATTCCTGGTTTATTGACTATTTAGGATCCTAATTGTGAAGCTGGATACACAAAGTTTTTTCTTGTCTGTGTTGCATTTAATATTTATGTATTTTTCCAAAAAAGAGCCAAAGAGTAAAAGAAAGGCTTAACTTTTCTAATATCAGATTCACTCCTGGTTTAATAAAATAATGCTTTAATGGGCATTAAAATCACTGGAAACTTGTTTAAAAATGTTGATTCTCAGACCACCCCTCAGAGTGTTTGATTCCGTAAGCTGAGTTGAATGCAAAAATCTGTATTTTAGCAGGTGCACCATAGTGATTCATATGCCTTTAGGCCAGGGAGATTGTGCTTCATGACACTGATATCATATATATTCATTTTTTTCCCAGTTAGAATGGTTCAGTTTTTATTTTGACTCTTTTATATACTCAAAGGTTTAGATGTATTATTACTATTATAGTTGAACTTATTTGATAACCTTGAATAGATTGTAAGACACACCAGGTGGAGGGCACACCTTAACATATTTCTAATTTCAGAACTCAGTGCACTGCCTGCCAGGCAGGAGATTGTCAAAATGTATTCACGTATCTCAAGGAACCAAAGGTTGGGCTGTGATTTAAAATCTTGGAACTTCAGCACACAACTTTGAACTCTGAAGACAAAATGTCAACATCATCTGACCTCCAAAGAGGCCAGTGTTTGCACTAATTCATGTCCTCAGCCAGAGATTTTTAAATGATCATTTAAGTAGTATCTGTAACAAGCTCACTTATCTTGCTCCCAGCTTAAAGGAAGTGGAGAAGAATTAGAGGAGGTACTTCAACAGCTCTTTCCTTCACTTGTCATCACCCAGGGAACATGTTCTCCTGCCAGGAATCCTTTCTCCACCTCTGTTCTTGTCTGAAACCTGCTCATCCTCCAGGGCTCAGCTCAGGCTCAGTGGAAGCCTGCCCTAGCCATTCCCACCTTCTCTTTCCATCTTCCACATCTCATCTTCTTTGCATCTAGCAGCTCTTTCAAACCAGTTCTCACACGGGCCAAGCAAATCTTTACTGCCCCACCCCCAACCTCTACCTTAGAGATACTGCTTGGAGTTAGAATTCAAATTCCCTTCCTGCCTTTTCTTCCCACAGTCCTGAGATTTGCAGTAAAAAATGTAAATGGTTTCCAAGTTCACAGCATGGTGTTTAAAATCTTGAGTTTGTATTGCCCAGTTAGCAAGTCAAACATACCCTGCCTGAGAATCTTGTCTTTTCATATATATATAATCCATCACAAATCCTGTTACTTTTAACTCCTTAAATCTCACAAAACCATCCACCTTTCTCCATCTCCACTACCGCTTATCTAGTTTGTCCAAATTACCATCTTTTCTCACTTAGGCTTTTGTCCTGATTTCCTGCTTGGTGTTCCCACATCCCATCTGTTCTCCATCCTGTGACTAGAATGATCTCAAAATGCGAAGTGATCTTATCTCTCCTGAGCTTAAAGTATATGCTGTATAATTTCCTGTTGCTTTTAAAATAGATAAAGCTTCTCAGTGTGAACCACAGGGTCCCTGTGTGGGATGACCCTGCCCACTTCTCCAGTCTCATTCTCCAATAAGCTCACCCACTTCTTTCTGCTCCAGCTGCCATAGCCTTCTTTCAATGGGTTGTATTTTCCAGACTCTCTTCTGCCACAGGGTCTTTGCACACACTACTTCATCTGCTTGATCTTCCGTCACTTCTCCATTCAAGTAACAGCTATTTGCAGCACATAACCCAGCTCAAATGCTTGCCTGATTTTCCTAGCTAGGTCAAGCCTCATTCCCCAAATACCCCTGCATCTTGATGAATATCAGTTTCTTCATGAGGACAGAGGAAATATCTTGTTTTGCTCACCATCGTGTCCCAAGAATTTAGTCCAGCACTTGTCACATGGCAAGTACTCGATAAATATTTGTTGAATGATAAATGTTGGATAGATTTATTCAACAACACTGAATGTGTCATTTACTGGGCATGTGACTGTATGTTAGATATTGTCCTTTGCAGTTAGACTCTCACCATCTAGTGGAGAAAACACACTTGAAAGCTCTTAATGTCAAGAATGTAACACAAAGATGACCGTAGATCTTGGGATCCGAAGGAGAGAGTGAATAAATCTGTCCAGAGGAATTTATAGACTTCACAAAGGACGAAATGTTTGAACTGTGTCTTGAAAGACAAATAGGAGTTTTCCAAATGTAGAAACATCCCAAACAGAAAGAAAGTATATGCAAATGCCTGATGGTGTGCAGTAGCTGGGTGACCGGCATATAGAGTTCTGGAGCGGTGGGTAGGGAGAATGGACGTAATGATGAATGGGTGGCAGGTTGAGGTGAAAGATCTTGCTAAGAGCATTAGACCATAAGAAAGAGAGTGAATGAAAGTATAGGTAAAATGAATTTAAGGTTGTTTGATGTTCAGTCAGCCTGGAGTGAGAAATCATGGGAGGGGCAGAGAGAGGAGTTAGGGAAAACAATGGAGAAACAACTTCAGTAGCTCAAATGAGAAAAAAACAGGATCAACCCAAGGAAGTGATATCAGAGAAAGGGCACATTAACTTTGAGAACTGTTTCTGAAGGAGAAAGAAGACTTGATGATTGGATGTGGCACTTGAAAAGGAGAAGCTTATGATTGTTTAAGTTCAGTAAACTTAGTGAGATGGCTGAATTGTTCATCTTCAGAGAAAATATTCTAGGGAGGACAGGCGTGTGTATAAGGGAAGAGATGACCAGTCTGAACCAGGCTAAGTTTTTAGTGTCTGTGGTGCATCTAGATGGAAATGGTCAAGAGAAGGCTGACCAATAAAAGGACCGAATGCAAGTGGATTCCTACAACTACCTGTGACTACCTGTTTCTCCGACTTAGGGACGACCTATAAAAAAAATACTTCAGTCCTGTGTGTCTTTAAAAAGACAATAGGTAGAATCTGTTGCCATGCTTGGAGCCAGGTATATCATCGCTAGAGCAATGCACCACTCAAATAATAGTTTAACTGAGGGGAAATTCATCATATGTTGTCTGAATAATTGAAAAGGCACATCTAGTACTTAAATAGAACTTTAGTTTGGCATTCACTATCAACAGATGGATGCTGGCTTGGCAAGTGAGTAGAATGGAACCCTTTTAAGATTTAATATTACCAGGTGGGGCACAGAAGACCTACAAAGGATCATTACATTCGCATTTAGATTCAAAATCTCTTGACAAGAGGTGATAATACCAACTTTGGTTCTTGTTCAGAGTTAAAACCCATGAACTCTGGAGCCAGAGAGCGCTGGGTTCAGATCATGTCTCTGCAGCTTGTGGAATGCATGATTAGTTTTATTTTCTGTGTCTCAGTTTCATTCTCTGAGATAATAATGATAATAATGATAACCATTTTAGGGATTTTTGTGACACTTAAGTAACTTGATACATGTGAGCCCCTCAGGGGAATGCCTGGCATTTAGGAAATGCCTAATAAACTTTAGCTTTATTACTGGATCTTGAAGTTCATAGATTGCAAACTGAGGTATTTTGCTTGTTAATCAGTATCTTCAAAAACAGATTTAAATGCCTTTAGAGGAGCAGGTATCATCCAGTTTCTCAGGCTTCACTAATCTCTTTAGCCTTAATACTCATCCTGGTTACACATTTTTGTTAATCTTCCAGCCCCTATGTGTTTGGGAGTCTATACACACGGGTACATTCCAGTCTAAGACACTATTTCAGATCATGCCTAATGATGAGAGGGAGGACCATTTTTCTCATCTCTGTAAGTAAGAGTTGTTCAGTAGCTAAGTCATGTCTGACTCTTTGTGACCCTATGGACTGTAGCCCTCCAGGCTTCTCTGTCCATGGGATTCTCCAGGCAAGAATACTGGAGTGGATTGACATTTCCTCCTCCAGGGGCTCTTCCCAACCCAGGGATTGAACCCTCATCTCCTGCATTCACAGGCAGATTCTCTACTGCTGAGTCACCTGGGAAACCCGTAAATAAGAGTACTTTGTCCTATATGAGGGCAGAATAAGCAATTAGCTGATGTGATGAGAAAAAGCTAAGGAAATCTCATTGGTTCTGGAATCTCACCACTGAAGTATAATTTCCTTGGATGAAATACCATGGGATTGGGATTTTCAGAGACTCGAAAGCTAGTAAGGTCAGCTTCAGATATAAGCAGCTTATTGATGTCTAGAGATTAAGTCTCGGTGGATTTCTGACCTAGATTAAAAAATTACATCTGTGTTTGAGTTTGGTAGAGATGAGTCTTGAATTTCAGTTAAGTGTGGGTCTCAAATGGGCTCTAGGGGCCTGGGGCTTTCCACTGTGAGTCAGGCTGTGTACATAATGCTTTCAGGACCCCTTTTCTTCTTAGGCTACCTTGTGTTTGTCATGGTCGGCACTGGGAAATGTGAGACGTGAAGTGACAGTTGCAGAAGTGACAACGAAGGTGTTCATTCATGCCCATTTCCTGCCCCCATCATTCTCATGTAACCCAAGCTGGTTTATTTCCAGGAAACAGGAGATAGGGCAAAAATAAATTCATGAATGAAGCTAATTGCATTCAGTGGCAAAGCTTGCACCAAGCTGTTTTTAACATAAGCTCAGTGACTCAGGTCACACAACTGAATTCAGCAGCATAAGCGCAGGGACTTCTCTGAAAGCCACTCACAGCTGTTATAATTCATTCCAACCCCTCCCAGAAAATTCCAAGCAGTGAACATATTCCCTGATAGATACTGCCTTGACTTGTATGGTTTAGGTGTTCATCCCTGGGGAAAAAAAACTTGATTTCATTCAGTGACAAAGCTGTCACACAAGCTATTTCAGTGAAACTTCGCTTATTAAGGGACTATTTGTTGCCCAAAGTTTCTAAACTTGTAAATCTATAGGGCCCATTAAAAATCTGTCCGTTGCTTTGCCTTGCTTTGTTTTGATTTTTTAGTGTATAAGGATAACCTGCGCAAAACTGGGAAGGAGAGAAAGTGTGCTTTCACCACTCTTTCTCTTTGTACCTAGTTTTACTCTTTTAGGGCTTCCCTAGTGGCTCAGATGGTAAAGAATCTGGCTGCCAGTGCAGGAGACCCAGGTTTGATCCCCCACTGGAGAAGGGAATGGCTACTCACTCCAGTATTCTTGCTTGGAGAATCCCATGAACAGAGGAGCCTGGCAGGCTGCAGTCCATGGGTCACAAAGAGTTGGACATGACTGAAAAACTACTATGTTCACTTTCATCACTTTACTCTTTAATGAACCAACATCTAATAAACTGGATCCTTGGCTACTAATGGCAGAGCAACTAACTGATTGAGCTGGAAAACTTTACAAAAGTTACTTCTTTTGAGGTCATATCTGTGCCACTGATAAAATGCAGAGTTGTTCCTGTTGCTCTAGTACCAATTAATATATCAGTAATCTCTCTGCTGAGCCCCTTGCCATAGAACATGGTTCGCTAATTTATGGACCTTGATGTGACATTTATCCTTCCTGTGCTCAAGGCAGGGGCTTTACTAATAAGTCACACTCCTCTTCCTGCCTGAGCCCCAGCTCAGCCTCACAACTCCTATCAACACATCACCTAAGCAGCCAGCGGAATGGAATTGTGCTCAAGTAGAACACCATATGCCCTCCTACTCTATAATCTCTCTCCTTTTAAAGCCTAACTCTTTGTATTTATGTAGCCATTCTGTCCCTCTGATTTTAAGATGGTAAGATGGGATCTGCCGATAGACAACACTTCTTTGAGCTTGGGAAGTGTGTGTGCTGTGTCATTCTAAAGCTGACTTTATATAGTCTTATTGGAATAAAGGTATTAATAGTAAAGCTGACACATGATGGTATGCTTTCTACATTTATCACACTCTTTGTCAGCTCTTCAAAGTCTAAGAATTTCTCTGCATTGTTCATGTCCCAGTGGACCACACTGAATTTGAAGCATCCAGATTTGGTTACCTAGAGTGGGGAAATTTCAGACACATTTGTGTGAATAAGGGCTGTTTACATCTGATGTTGTTATTGGTACATGATAAGATAATCAGAAAAATTATACTGGGGAAAGGATTTGGAAGAACACAGGATAGGGAGCATAACATATTATAAGACTAAATAGACCCTTAAGTTTGCAATATGACAAAGTAACAACTATACAGAATATTTTAAGACTATAGTAAGATCCAAGTAAGATGACAAGAGAGAAAAAAATGAAAAATGTAATGAACCTCAGAAGCTTATTCTTGTCAAAATGAGCTTTTAGACATGGACTATTAGGGTGACAGCATAATTTACTGTCCAAACCAGGATGTGCTTGAGAATGAAAAGCCCACTATAAATAACTGCAATAGGACAACAGGTGTGAGCTGGGACATATGTTCATTTCTAATGGTCATGCTGGAGAAGACTCTTGAGAGTCCCTTGGACTATAAGGAGATCAAACCAGTCAATCCTAAAGGAAATCAACCCTCAATATTCATTGGAAGGGCTGATGCTGAACCTAAAGCTCCATACTTTGGCCACCTGATACAAAGAACTGACTTGTTAGAAAAGACTTTGATGCTGGGAAATATTAAAGGGAAAAGAAGTAGGCAGCAGAGGATGAGGTGGTAAAAATAGAATCACTGACTTAATGAACATGAATTTGAGCAAACTCTGGGAGATGGTGAAGGACAGGGAAGCCTGGCATGCTGTAGTCCATGGGGTTGCAAAGAGTCGGGCAGCGACTTATCGACTGAACAACATGTTCACTGCAGCCATAGTCCATCTCTTGCAGAAACTTCCAGGCTTGTGTCAATCAGAAGGGAGTAAATGAGTAAAATACATTTGACAGAGAAACCTTGTCTCTGAGTGTGGCCTTCCTTCCCATTGAGGGGCATCAAAAATGGGGACGAAGGTCAAGTGCAGACATGGGGAAAAGCATTAAAATATACAGTTTTCCTACCAATATGTCATTCATTATATATTTTTGTTTCAAAGTATGAATAAATTGGAAGAAAAAATTCATTTAAAAGTAAATATTTGTATTCCTCAAGAATTGCATCCTTTAAGATGCAATTCCTCTTTGCATCTTAAAGAATGAGAAACCTCAACTGTCTCATTTTTGAAGCCAGCTCTATAGCTTTAATAACCAGAGGTTTCCATCTGTCCCAACCAAAATGTCACATTTCAGTGTTTAGGACACTGCAGGATGTTGCCACAGGGATCACCAGACTGTCTGCATCAGCTCAGGTTTCCTAGAGGGAGAAACCAACACCATATTATTTAATCTCACAAAAATTCTGAGTATTTTACAGATTCACCATTTTACAAATAAAGAAACAGGGCTCAGAAATGAGTTACCCAGGGTCACATCATTAAAGACAGCAGGGGATTCTGATTCACCAGGTTCAGCTTTTGCCACGGCATCTAGGATATAGGCGTCAAACAGAACAGCAAAACATTCAACTCACTCATTACTTATTCAGCTCTTTATTGAGCACCTACTGTGTGCTCAATAAAGATAGTGTTCCATATATGAGAAGTAAGGAGATGAACATAAACTGTGCCTTTTTGATGCTTACATTCTAGTGGGCAAGGCAGGAAGAGGATTCTTGGTAAAGGGAATAGGACTTACAAAGGCAGTGTTAAAGGACCATCAGGGAAACCAACTTGACCATAGAGAAGTGGGAGAGAAGCGTGGAGAATCAGGGGACAAAATGTGTGGGGTCCTGTTGCCGCATAAAGACTTTGGCTTCCTAATAAGATGGGAAATCCGAGAACTGATGTGGTCTTATTTACAATTGTGTGGACCCTGGATGATAGGGGGCAAAAAAAGAAGCTTGGAGACCACAAAAGATGCTCCCACAGTAATCCAGGGTAAAGATGATGGAGGCTTAGAGGAAGACAGCAGCAGCCGAGTGGCTAGAAGTGAATGGAGAGAGGAAATGGTCTGACTGATGGGTTACATGCTGCCCTGGGAAGCAAGAGAGGCAAATGATAGTGGAACCACGGATATAAAACTGGTGGTGAGGAGAGATGAGGCTGGGGAAGTGGGAAGGACTTCATTTTTCTGCCAGTGGAAGGATTTAACATGTTTAGTGGAACTTCAGGTCCTAAAGGATCTCCTATGGGGTGCTTTAGGAAGTTTAAAAAAAATTTTTTAATTGGAATACAGTTGATTTGTGTGTGTTAGTCACTCAATCGTGTCCAGCTCTGTGATCCCATAGACTGTAGCCTGTCAGGCTTCTCTGTCCATGGAATTCTCCAGGCAAGAATACTGGAGTGGGTTGCCATTTCCTTCTCCAGGGAATCTTCCCTACCCAGGGATCGAATCCTGGTCTCTTGCATTGAGGGCAGATTCTTTACCATCTGAGTCACTGATTTACAATGTTTTATTAGTTTTAGGTGTACAGCAAAGTGAATCAGTTACACATATACTTATATCCGCTCTTTTTAAAAGATTCTTTTCCCATATAGGCCATTACAGAGTATTGAGTAGAGTTCCCTGTGCTATGCAATGAGTTCTTATTGGTTATCTATTTTATATATAGTAGAGTGTATATGTCGGTCCCTATCTCCCAATTTATTCTTCCTCCCTTATTCCCAGGCAACCATAAGTGTGTTTTCTACATCTGTGATTCGACTTCTGGTTTATAAATGAGTTCATATGTACCCTTTAAAAAAAAAAGATTCCACATATAGGCAACATCATTTGATATTTGTCTTTTAGTGTTCAGCTTACTTCACTCAGTATGACAATCTCCAGGTCAATCCATGTTCCTGTAAGTGGCATAGTTTTGTTCTTAATCAATGGAGAAAACTCATTCAGATTTCCTTTTGGAAAGACCTGTGGCAGTGCTTGGATACATTATCCAGCAGGGGAGAGAGGATCAGGGAAAACAGAAAGTTCACTGCTGAGTAGGAACGGGATTATGAAGGTTTGGATCAAGATGATGGCAGGGAGGATAAAGAGGAGAGATTACTTTGAGAAATATTTAGAGGGGGAGTGTTAAAAATAGCAACTTATTAGATTTTAGAGGTGAAGCAGAATATTAAAATGGTTACCCTTTTCTGAATACTCTTAAGTCTGAGAGGTACAAAAGTCTCAGTAAATCCAAATTTCCCTGAAGGACCAGTATATGTAGATTGTTGAGTTGCTAAGTCGTGTCTGACTCTTTTGTGACCCCATGAACTGTAGTCCACCAGGCTTCTCTGTCCATGGGATTTCCCAGGAAAGAATACTGGAATGGGTTGAGATTTCCCTCTCCAGGGAATCTTCCCAACCTGGGGATTGAACCCACGTCTCCTGCATTGGCAGGCATGTTCTCTACCACTGAGCCACCCTATGTAGATTAGTGAACCATTAAGAAACTTTTCCACAGAAAAATAAAGCAGTTTAAAAGAGAGCGAGGAGATCTTTCTTTTTACATTGGATCCAGAATTGAAATATTAATATATACCAGGATTGGAAATGTAGTGATCTTTTTATTGACTCTCTATACTATGAATAAGCTCTCTATACCACAAATAAGAAAATCACCAAGTAATGTGAGATTTTAACAGACAATCCATTTCAACAGGTTGTCGCCTCGCAAGGGCTCACCTTGGGAGTTCATTCAGAGACTTATTGTCTTGATTCTGCCCACTGTTGGTGCAAACCTTTCTGTTCTTTTAGGAGGAAGCTATTTGTTTAAGTCAGGCTGTGAATTGCACAAGAACGTAAGTTCTATTATTTTGGCCCTCCTCCCACCTCATTCTTGCCTTAAGGTAGAAACGTCATCTCAATTGCCCGATTTATTCATGTGACTTAGCTCCCAATGGTTTTGGCTGCTTCAGAAAGTCAAATCTGCAAAGGATGGAGTTTTTTTTCCACCGAGGATAACTAAGATAATGTGCTACAGGTTTTGAAAGCCGTATGGGACCACCATCCTAATGTTTTTCCTGAGACAGCATGGCTCCCTCTGGTGTTCATGTCTCTGGAGAGAAGGTATCTTCTCTCCTGGGGTTCTTCCGCCCTCCCACCTAGGTTCTCACAACTTGTCTTTGGGAACCAACTCAGTGCTCTCTTCCCTTGGAATGCGTCCTTTGCCCTCCAAGGACAGGTGGTCCCTGCCGCCCTCCCCAACCTCGTGTGCTTTTGGACCCCTGGTGTTTGCTATCTCTGTCTTCACTGGCTCTCATGCTCTATTATTAATAGCTGCTTCTGTCACTGAGTTGTGTCCAACTCTTTGTGACCCCATGGACTGCAGCACACCAGGCTTCCCTGTTCTTCGCTATCTCCCAGAACTTGCTTAAACTCATGCCCATTGAGTCGGTAATGCCATCCAACCATCTCATCTTATGCCGCCCCCTTCTCCTCCTGCCCTCAGTCTTTCCCAGCGTCAGGTTCTTTTCCAATGAGTTGGCTCTTCACATCAGGTAGCCAAAATATTGAAGACTGTGGCTCCCAGGGTTAGCTCTGAGCAGAGCTAGTTGGAGGCTACTGACCACTTTTCATTTGTACTCAGGATTCAACATCTGGGGCCACTCTGTCCTGCCTGTGGAATTTGGGGGAAACCAATATAATAAATAATACCCTGGAGAAATTTTAGAACCACAGAGAAACCTCTCTAATATCACCCTCTCAATTTATCTCTTTCAATTCAGTTTCAATTTGCAAACTTATATTTAGTTTTATACCAAAAATTCTGAAGAACTCTCAACACAAAACCCAGGTATTCATCTGTTTTTTAGGGGTGTAAAAGAGCCTTCATGCAAACATAATGTTTTCTGGACTTTATCTGCCACATCTTGTGTGTTTATAAAAAGATAATTCTATTTCTAATAAATGTCTCTTGGATTCCTTTGTAAGATACTAAGCTCAACTGTGTCCTTGCCTTTCATCTAATGAAACTCATTCTAACTCTTAAGAGGATCATGTCATTTTGCACATCAGCGAATAAGCCTCGCAACTCCCATTTCAACCCACAGCAAACGCCCTTGAGGTTAGAGCTTGACGCTTAAACACAAAAGGTCCCAATGCCCCAAGATTCCACAGATGCCTGTTGAATTACCAGGATGCCCACAGACTGCAAATACTTAACAAAAGAGGGTTCTCCTCCCTGACACCCCCTGTACTTCCACCCCTACCACTACTAAAGAAGAAAAAAATGCCCCAAACTTCAAACAGTGCACCTGGCTGTAATCTTTTCTACTTGAGCTAATTGCTATTTGCAGTGGCATAAGGTTGGAGGCTGGGGTGGGGGGCGGTGCTGGAGATTCCTCCAGCTAATAATGAAGATTCAAACCACAGAATGATTTCATAGGCTTGGTTGTTCCATCCCATGGCAGCCAACATCTTACGCTTATTTTCGGTTGAAGGAAATATAGTTCTCACACAAAGAAATGCATTCCTAACAAGGTACAGGAATTAATTGTCAAAATGCCCTAATGCAAAAGCAGGCAAAGAGTTTCAACTTGTTTCAGAGTTTTGGAGTGACTTTTATAGATGTCTAAAAACTACTCAACTTCTGGACTTTTTCAAAGCTTTAATGTTCTTAAAAGGGGGAAAACCCCAGTGTTTATATTTGACCACAGTTTTAATTATGCTTTCATGTTTATGATTTTTATTTAATGTCTGCCTCACCAATTAGATTGCGCATATTACCGTCACATCATATTTTCAGTATTCAGCAGAATGCCTGGCATAGGGCAGGTGTTTAGTAAATCTTTGTTGATCAAGTGAATGAATCAGATCTCAAGGCTAGAGACAGTTCTTTAAATGTTTGCAACAATATCCTGTTGCCAAGTGATTAAAAAGGAAGAGATAGGAGGAAGGGAATTTATAAAATTCTATAAATTAGATTATTTATAGAGTGCCTTATCTAAGTGGAAATATTTTCATCTATAGTGATAATATTATCATTATTATTGTTAGTAGTACTAGTAGCAATGATAGCAGTAGGGTGGTGGTAGTGACCTTGAGTGATTACTATGTGCCAAGTGTCGGGCTTAGCTCTTGGCATAAATCGTATTTTATTTCCTCCACTTCTCTGTGAGATAGTTGTTATCATTATCTTCACTTCTTAGACAAGAAAACTGAGGCATAGATACATTAAATAACTTCCCCAAGTCCTAGCTTTCCCATAGCTAGGAAGTAGCAGATGGGACTAAACTTCAGCCCATCTGTAGCCCACATTTTTTTCTTCCCTTCCCTTCCCTCTGTCCTTAGAATAGCATAATGGAGGGATGTCAACTTCATGGTAGACACTGTGGTTTGACTCTTCAGACACCCTTCCCCAGGCACCTTCTCACTGGCATTCCTCTCCTAAGAGACTGGGAGGCTGAGCACTTCATTTCCTAGCACCCATTGCATACGGGTGTGGGCATGTGACTCATTTTGAAGCAAGGAGTTAGAAGAAGAAGAAGTCAACAGAGAGGCTACAAGTAGGGGCTTGGCAAAGTTCTTGATTTCTCTGAAGAAGGGACAAGTACAACTAACATTCTCCCATTCCACATCTGCTTATATTCATCATTAAACCTGATGTTTGTTTGGAGGGGCAGCAACCACATTGTAACCTTGAGGCCAAGAGAAACAGGGCATTCGATCTCAGCATCGTGGATCCACTGAACCAAGTGCTGCCACCACCTACCTGTAGACTTTTTGCCATGTCAAGAAAACTAGCCTCCATTTTTTTTTGGCTGCAGTGAATCCAGTTTCCCATTATTTGCAGGTGACACATCCTGAAACGATGCCAGTCTGAATCTTCTAAAGTTAAGACTAAGGACCTAGGAAGCTGCTTCAGGGGCAACGTGAAAGAACGTGACTTTGGGCGATGAAATGCCAGTTCCCTCCTCACTTGTGCTGAGGTCCAGTCTTGCAGAGTGGTGGCAGTATTCATGTCCCAAGTTGGAAAGCGATGGATTGTGAACTTAGGTCTGCATATCGATCTTTGCTATTGTCTCTCCCAAATAGTCACAGACATTGAGTGTTGCTATTAAAAAGTCTAAATCATTGTTCTACAGACTGTAATCATGTTAAAATGAAAAACTCAGAGAAGTGGAAGCAACCTGATAGTCCACAAATAGATGTTCATACATTTGAAAGGATCTGCATCATTGCTCAGGAAGTGCATCTAAATTTTGTGGTCTGACATAGACAAATCACAGTGATTGTCATCAGTCATTTAAGGTAAGAAGTATGTATATATTCCTGTCTGAGTAGTCTTTCTTTTTGCTGTTTCACTCTATCTTAAAGAATGATCCAGAAGAGTTTCTTAAAATGTGACTAATTAAGCTCAGAAAAAGGAGTTTCCCTATTCTGTTAGAGTAGAAAATTCTTTGCCTTTGGTTGAAAGAGATTGCATTTATTCACTGTGACTATGACATGAATTTATCTGGCAACTTATTTCTCCAAGTCATTCAATTCAATTCATTCATTCTTTCAACAGGATGGTGGACATTTCATGGCTATGTTTCTAGAAGTGTTATCTGGCTGGCAGTCAGCAGTGTCTTAATAGTTTCCAAGGAAAAAATAATGATCTGAATTTGTTCATATATTTTCACAAATTTGAAGTGTAAAAATAATTGTGATTTTCACAGAGATACCATTATATTTTTAAAGATTGTTTTTGTGAATGTTCCCTTGACTAGTATGTTTTTATCTCATTTGTGTATTAGTGCTTCCATTTGCTGAAATTCTTCTTTTCCATCATTATGATGGGCTCTGTATCTAAAATTTTCATCTCAAAGAGATCAGTGGTTCAAAATTGATTTGCTGAACATAAAGTTAGTGATGAAAATAGGTGTGTAGTTACTTTAGCTCAAAATAATGTTACAAAGGAATGGGACTCCAATGTATATGTAAATATGTGTGTGTTGGGACAAGTGGCCATGCGTGCCAGTGTGCCAGGTTTTTGATAGCCTCTTGCCTAAATGTATACACAGGAAGAATCAAAATGAATATCTGAGGGTTCATTTTACTATAAACAAATTACACCTAAAGAATCCTAATTTTCAAAATGAATGAATGACTGCATAAGTGAATATATGAAAGTTAGATTGTATTACTCTGCAATACATATTATATTATCTATTTTGGAATTTTGTAGAGTAGGAACATAAAATCAACAGCATTCTCATTTAATTTTTAAACAAACCCTTGTGGTATATCGAGCACTTGAGTTTCTCCAGAATAAGGACAAATTAATGCTTTCCAGTACAAAATTGATAATTTAATTGAGGCAGTGAAGAGACCAAACTCTTGAAATATCATCCAGATTCATCCCCCTTGAAGCAAAACATCTTAGCTACACTGTGGCTAAGACCATTATAAGACTAGCTTCAAGTTAAAAAGTTTGCCATAGAAGAAATCAGAAGAGGGCTTCGGCAAGATTTCCTCTTCCAGAAACACTTTTGGATTTCTTACTCATGACAGTGCCCAAAAGAGAGAAGTTGCTATTGCCTTTTTTATTGTTTGACTCTATTGATATTCAGAGTGTGAATGAGCTCTTAGGCCTTTTGCAAGGCACATATGAGGGGAAAGTGTGAGGCAACATCTTGTTCTATTTAATTGCTTAATTCCCTGCCACAGGAGGAGAGGTTTTCCGTGTAGTTAACAGTTATTTAGTGATTCACGTGCAGGCTGCAGAAGGTGGCTAGAATCAGTAATGATGGCACTGCTCTGCAAATAAAGGAGCTCTCACCCAATGCTGGTTCACACACTGCTTGATTCAAAGGGAACTGGCAAAAACAGCTCTAAGAAACAGTACTGACATTGTGCTCGAGGCAGACAATGGCAGTATTACCCACCAAAGTTGTGCAACGAGGTAGCCCGGCTGCTATACCAACCATTCTTGAGTCAGAGTTGAAAGAAATGGAGAAAATTCCAAGTCCTAGCAAACCACGTTTAATGGGGATAAATCTTTTCTGGGCCTTTGTTAATTAACTGAGCAGTGAACCTCTGTTTTTTGGCACTAGTGTATGTTGGCTCTTGAGGGGGAATGTGCTCTCAAATTTTTTTTTTCAAATGAAGGATAAGGAAAAAACCACATTTTTTCCGTGACACTAAAATATCCTTTTAAAAATGTCATTTCAAGTGGCTTGCTCAAGTGGACTATCTCAACAACACAAACTTCATGTCTGTTCCAAAATGCCATATCTTTTAACATCAAGGATTAGATAAGATATTAGGATTACTTAAGAAAAGCAAACTGGTATAAACATTTCCATTGCTGGGAATTTGATTCATTCTCAGTGCTTGATGTTTTTCTTCACTTACTGAGGACAATCATTGATGATATATTACTGGTCATATTTTAAAACCATATCCAAATATTCCAATATACCAGAAGAAATACTTTTGAGAGCAGAAGGCAACAAAATGGATGTATTAGGAATTCACTGACCAGTAAAGATCTCCCAAGTTAAAAGAAGCAATTTCCAACATTTAAATGTTTTGTTGTTTCCATTTGTTAAGTTGTGTCCAACTTTTTGCAACCCCATTAACTTTAGCCTGTCAGGCTTCTCTGTCCATGGGGTTCTCCAGGCAAGAATACTGGAGTGGGTTGCCATTTCCTTTTCCAGGGGATCTTCCCAGATCAGGGATTGAACCTGTGTCTTCTGCACTGGTAGGCAAGTTCTTTACTGGTTAGCCACCAGGGAAGCCCCAACATTTGAATAAGATAAACTTATTAACTAGATTATCTGAAATGACTCAATGCTTGCTGCCAGCCCTGATCACCTTCCTCTATGTTCAAACATATAAATTAATATATGAATTAATAGATGTATATTCTTTTCCTTCTCATTCTTTTTATTAGCAAAACGATGACATTTTACTGTATGTTTCACTCTGCAGCTTGCTTTTTATTATTCAAGAATTTGTCATGGATAGCTCTCCAAATTGATAGGGACAAAATTTTATTTAGCATATTCTAATTTTATAAGTTACATAATGAAAGGAAACCAGTGGAATGTGAAACTTACCACAGATGAAGAAAAATTACAAATGAATCCCGCTTTAATAGGAGAACATCTTGTTACTAATTTTGAAATTTTATAGAATGATTGATCATTTAAAAATCAGAACATATGTCTAAAAATCCATTGCAATATAATGGACATACAATAAACTACAAGTATTTAAGCTGTAAAGTTTGACGTATGGACATATAAAGGTTATCTGTGAAACCACCCTGACAACCAAGGCAATGAGCATATCTATCACCACTGAAAGTTCTCTTGCACCCATGCCATCTCTCCCTCCAGCCACACCTGGACGCCAGCTGTAGATAAAGTTCAAGTCCTCTCCAGATGTCTCATTCTGGAACCAGCAGCCATGTAACATGTACATCTCTCCTAGTGATGGCAGAAGCAAAAGAGGCCAAGCCAAATCATGCAAGTTCATTGAAAACTTCTCCTAGTTCCACGACTACTATTAATAACATTGCATTGGTCAAATCCAGTCACATGGCAAAGCCTAACATCAAAGTGCTGGGGAATTGTACTCTTCCCACTCTAGTGGGATGTCCTGCATAGTTATGTGGCAAAGGGTGCAGGTGTATTCTCTGAGAGGAGGTAGAAGATGGCAAAGGATAACTCAGTTACAATAAAGGGACAGCTGACAAAATGGGATTGGTGTTCAAAAGCTGGGAATTCATATTTGTGAGCTAAAGCCCCCAGGTGTTTCCCAGCATATGCAAGGGTATTGAAGGATAAAACCATGCTGAAACTTCAGGCTATGCCCTCTCCAAAGAGTGAGTGCAGGACAAGAGGAATGAAAAGAGCTTTCAGGAGGCTGGAGGAGGATCCAAAGGGGAAGAGAAAGTGTTGTCAGAGGTCATCTCTCAATCAGCAAAAGGCCCTATAGAGACTTTAACGGTTCTAACCATAGCATTTTGTGATTAATTTTCTCTACTCTCAACTTTTTACTTTCCGCTCCCTTTTGGTTCTACATAATAGAACCAAACTATGTGCTGAAGTCTCTGATCTCATTTTTAAAATATCACTAATTCCAATGTAAAATAGATAACTAATGTGAACCTACTGTCTAGCACAGGGAACTCCACTCAGTGTTCGGTGGTGAGCTAAATGGGAAGGAAATCCAAAAAAGAGGAGATGTATGTATACAGATAACTGATTCACTTTGCTGTACAGTAGAAAATAACACAATATTGTAAAGCACCTATACACCAATACAAATTATTTATATAATAGTGAGGGCAAAATTAAGTAAATACAAAAAAGTAAGAAGAAATAAAAATCACTAGATTCCTATTATAGCCAAGCAAGTATTATAAAGGGGCAAAATAGAATTAATTTGTTTTCTTTTACGCATTTAGTGCATATACAATGAGAGATCATTTACTATTCCACAAAATCTTCCTTATACAAATAAATACATATACATCTAAATTTAATATACATGTTTACTATGAAGAGTCTGAAGTATCATGTATAAATACATCGTATGGTTGGTCTCCTGTAACAATGGGTGCTCCCTCATTTTCTATGACTCATCATTTCATGAGCACTGGGAGGACCTGACCACAGCTGTGCAGAAGCTTCCATAATAAAACCATAATGGGCACGGCACAGATTGCCTTTTTTAGATTTGGGGTTTCACTGCAATTGGGAATGTTGGACAAATTTCCCTGAGGCTTGGCTTGAGGAACATCCAGTCGTTCTTTGCCTAATCCTGAATCTGGAATATGGCTTTAAGTGGAAAATATGCTTTAAACTCAGTGCTAATTGTGGTGGTGGTATCTTTTTGTTGTGAATAGTAGACCCGATAGAAAATGAAAGTCAAAAAGTGATTATTGGGACTTCCCTGGCAGTCTGGTGGCTAAAACTCTGTGCTCCCAATACAGGGGCCCTGGGTTTGATCCCTGGTCAGGAAGGACTGGTGCTGAAGCTGAAACTCCAATATTTTGGCCACCTGATGCGAAGAGCCAACTCATTGAAAAAGACCCTGGTGCTGGGAAAGGTTGAGGGCAAGAGAAAAAGGGGGTGACAGAGGATAAGATAGTTGGATGGCATCACTGACTCAATGGACATGAGTTTGAACAAACAGGGGAAAAGCAAAGGACAGGAAAGCCTAGTGTGCTGAGGTCCATGGGGTCGCAAAGAGTCTGACACGACCTAGCAACTGAACAGTGACAGTAGCAACAGGTTATTGGATCCCACATAATGCAACTAAGAGTTCTAGTACCACAAGTAAAGGTCTCATCTGCTGCAAGCAGAAGACCCTGCCTGTGGCAACTAAGACCTTGGCACAGCCAAATTTTTTAAAAAGTGATTATTTGTGGAATGAGCTACTGAACTTCTTGGGCATGTATTGAGAAGAGAAAGTGATATAGTAAGTTTAAAATTTTCTGACATGATATGTCAGTTATGAATGGATGGCCTCTAATTTCCCCTGTTCAACCTACCTATATGGTTTCTATCTCCTGATTGGGTCAAAACTGCTACCCAAGGTATTTAAAGATTCACAAACCAGCCCCAGACTTTCCCTCAGCTTCCTCTCTTATCCTTTCTCTTCTCAGGTTTGATTCTTCAGTCATCCCTCCTCTCTCATCTCTGGCCTGGATCACCCTTCTTCTTTCCCTACTTTTCCTATACCTTTTGTCATTAAATCCCACCCATCCCTCACATGTCAGAAAGGCATCATTTCTTCTGAAAAATCTTTTCTAAACCTGTCAACTCTGGATTGAGTGTTTTTTCTAAATGGTCCGATAACTAACTTCGTACGGAACTGTACTAAGTACAGATAATAATAACTGTATTGTAGTCATCAGCTTACTTGTCTTTCTCCTCCTGAAACAAGCTTCTGGAAGGTGCAGAATTGACATCTTTCCCTGTTACAAGCTTAGCCCCCGGGTGGGCCCAGGCACATGCACCCAGCTGATACTCATACACATTTACTGAATGAACACCTAAATGACAAGGTATTATTTAGGGAGATCATTGTCAACCACAGAGGTTAGTGCACAGAACACTAGCTGAATTTAAAATTTTAATTTTGTTGTTTAGATGTCAGAGAAAGCTTGACGGAGAAAGCAGTATTTATACTAATCTTTAAAGGATTTCAAGGAGGCAGAGATGAGGAATTAAGGGTCGAACGGACAGAAGAAACAAATATATAGAAGAGATCTCACTTATGTTCTGTACATGTGGAAAACAATCTCAGTTTTCTGGACTGGGTCAAATGTGTGATGGGGAACCCAACTGTGGCAAAGAAGTGTCAACAAGAGACTTGGGGCCAGATCCTGAAAAGTCTCACAATATATGGAGGAAGACTGGTTATGAAAAATAACCATAACTGGTTATGTGTATCAGTATCAGCAGTATCAGCAGCAACTGGGAAGAAGAAAGGTAAATTCTTAGCCTCCATCCCAGACTTCCTGATTCAAGAGCTCAGGTGGAGGGGAGGAGAAGAAGGTGGAGGTTGGGGGTGGGTCCAGCAACCTGGATTTTCACAAGCCTTCCTGGCCATCTGGAGAGTGCTGGGGTTTGGGAACTGCTGTAAGATATTTGGACTTCTGCTCTGAACCCAAGCCACTGTTGCTGTGTTGTGTTGACTGTAGGCTATTTTCCCCAGTTCTTCTGAGGGATGCTGTACTTTGAGGCTAATTTGCCCAGATAAATAAAACGTGGTGCCTTCTGTTGGTTTTTGGATCATATGTCAGATGTCTTCAGAGAAGTCTGACCTCAAAAATCGGCCCCAGTCCATAATTTCTGCATTAGCCTGTCACGTCCTCTCTGCAGTGCCCCAGTTTATCAATGGGCCACTCGCCTCCTCCTTACAGGGTTTGTCAGTGGGATGTTACCAACAGATGAGGCCAGACTCTCTGGAATGGTTTATGTTCATCAGGGGGTGAAGTCATGGACCACTGTTTCCCAAATCTGTTTCCTTAGTATGCAATAATTCTTATACTGATGCCAACACTGTCATTTAGGGAAATAGGTAGTC
The DNA here is from genome assembly GCA_007570785.1 of Antilocapra americana. Taxonomy (NCBI): domain Eukaryota; kingdom Metazoa; phylum Chordata; class Mammalia; order Artiodactyla; family Antilocapridae; genus Antilocapra; species Antilocapra americana. The sequence continues at coordinate 28,055,769 of ML663562.1, read as the reverse complement.
TGTCCACAGAATACACACTGAGGTCAACTCTACCCCTCCTTATCCCACCCCTGGCCCATTCCCATGGAGTCCTGAAAGTCTCTTTGAACTACCCAAACTCACTCTGTTCTCCCAGTTATAAGCACTCAATATCCATCATCTTGCTTTTGCACTGCTCATCGTTCCTGTAATTATTCAACATGTGTTTGGACTGTGAATTTCATGAGGTTGGGCATCATTTCTGATTTGTTCACACCAACATCCCCACGTTTTACAGGCAGGGCCTGGATTGTGGGAAACGCTCAAGTGCTAAGTATTTTTAAAAATTCTATAATTGAAGGAATGATGTAGTTTTATAATGCAGGTCACAAGGATTTACCTCTTAGTTATGCCAAGGACTTAGAATCATGTACACAGCAGACACTAAATAAATGACTCTTGAGACCTTTACATGTACTATTTTGCTCTGCCTTAACTGCCCTCCTTCCTCTTCTGTACCTCCTCAAATCCTAGCCCTTCAAGATGTAAGTCAAGGTCACCATGTAAGACTCCACAGGTTGTCCACTTCGTGCCTCTGGGGGAGCCGTTGACATAGACTGTGGTGTGAATGTTCAATACAGAGCCTCCTTCTAGCTCGAATGTCTCTATGAAAAGTTTCTCTGGATGTAGACTGTCATCTCCATGAGAATGAACTTATGGTTGCCAGGAGGAAGGGATAGTTAGGGAGTTTGGGATGGACTTGTACATACTGCTATATTTCAAATGGATAACCAACAAGGACGTATAGCATGTGGAATTCTGCTCAATATTATGTGGCAAGCTGTATGGGAGGGAAGTTTGGAGGAAAATGAATACATACATATGTATGGCTGATCCCTTTGCTGATTTTTTTTCTCATTCAGCACTTAGAGCAGTGCCTGCCTCATAGCAAGCAATAGATAAACTATTTGTTGAATATATGCGAATGTCTTCCTCAGTCACGAAGAGCCTTTTGTCCTCTATATTTTATAACTTGTTCTTGCTTCTAGTTTGGTAGTTTTTTTTTATGTGGAATGATATTCATAAGTTCACTCATGATTATAACCCAGTTCCCTGTGATCCTGAACTGTGTTTGTTTCTATACCAGAATGTGAGGGTTTCAGAGAGCCTGTAATTACCAGATTGAGGGTCTTGTGCCACATCTGTACACAGGTGGGTCAACTCTCTAAAGAAATTTCTGGAAATTGGGCACACCCATGTTTTACTGTAGCCTGGAAATTTTACCTCAGGGTGTGGTACATGCAGTTTAGGCCACAAATCATGGTTTCTAAGAAGGACTATTTGGAGAGTGAAGGCTCTGGAAACTTGAATAGGAAGCATGCATAAGCTCTAACGGAGGAGAGTTAAACTCAAAGACTGCCAGCCCAGCTCCAAACATTAACTGCAACTGCCAGGCACTGCTGCTTGAACTGTATGAAAGGGTGGTGTCCCATGTTTTCAAGACATGGGGGGATGGAGGAGCTGTACCCTAAGCTTGGGTGAAAAGATGCTGTATTTTTAACAGTGCCCTCTGGGATAAGTCATTTCATGTTTTGTGTATTTAAGGGTCTCAATTCATACAGCATTATTTGTTCTCTTTATACAACGTCTAGGGATGTCTCCACACTTTACTGGACACACTTCACTTGACAGGACATTTATACTTAGATGTTCTATGTGTGTATGTTTAGTAGCTCAGTTGTGTCTGACTTTCTGTGATCACATGGACTGTAGCCTGCCAGACTCCTATGTCCATTCCAGGCAAGAATAATGCGAGAATACTGGAGTCGGTTGTCATTTTCTCCTCCAGAGGGTCTTCCCAACCCAGATATTCTATATTGGCCTGCAAGTGATCAAGCTGGCAGCCAGTGTACAAGGCTGAAACTATCTACATTCTGGCCTTTCACAGAAAAAGTTTGCCTACCTCTGACTTAGACGATGAAGCCTGCTCTGTCAGTAGGAGGTGTCCTGTTTAATTGCTTTCTAACTCTTCCTCTCAATAGATTAAGTTCCATGATAACAGGGAGGCACCTGTCCTACTCACTGTTGGACCCCCAGGAATTGGCCCATACTAGGGACTTTCCCGGAGAAGGCAATGACAACCCACGCCAGTACTCTTGCCTGGAAAATCCCATGGACGGAGGAGCCTGGTGGGCTGCAGTCCATGGGGTCGCTAGGAGTTGGACACAACTGAGTGACTTCACTTTCCCTTTTCACTTTTCACTTTCATGCATTGGAGAAGGAAATGGCAACCCACTCCAGTATTCTTGCCTGGGGAATCCCAGGGATGGGGGAGACTGGTGGGCTGCCGTCTCTGGAGTCACACTGAGTTGGACACGACTTTCCAGGTGGTGCTGGTGGTAAAGAACCCACCTGCCAATGCAGGAGATGTAAAAGATGTGAAATTGGTCCCTAGGTCAGGAAGATGCCCTGGAGAAGGGCATGGCAACCCATTCCAGTATTTTTGCCTGGAGAATTCCATGGAGAGAGGAACCCCATGGATAGGCTACAGTTCATGGGGTTACAAAGAGTTGGACACAACTGAAGCAACTTAACACACACAAAAGCACTTGCTAAATATTAGTCAAATTACTTAAGAACTAAATAGGTAGATACAGAATATGGGAAATGAAATATACACTTGAGGTGCACAGAAATGACCAGTCCTTTGAAATTCACTTCTTTGAGACCTATACATTAATTTTTGTTGTTTAATTTTTAAAGATGAAGTACCATATGACCCAGCAATCCCACTGCTGGGCATACACACCAAGGAAACCAGAATTGAAAGAGACACGTGTACCCCAATGTTCATCGCCGCATTGTTTACAATAGCCAGGACATGGAAGCAGCCTAGATGCCCATCAACTGATGAATGGATAAGAAAGCTGTGGTACATATACACAATGGAATATTACTCAGCATTAAAAAAAGAATTCATTTGAATCAGTTCTACTCAGGTGGATGGAACTGGAGCCTATTATCCAGAGTGAAGTAAGCCAGAAGGAAAAACAACAATACAGTATACTAACACATATATTTGGAATTTAGAAAGATGGCAGCGAGAACCCTGCATGCGGGACAGCAAAAGGAATGCAGATGTACAGAACAGACTCGTGGACTCTGTGGAAGAGGGCAAGGGTGGGATGATATGGGAGAATGGCATTGAAACATGTTAATTATCATGTGTGAAATCAATTGCCAGCCCAAGGTTGATGCTCGGGGCTGGTGCACTGAGATGACCCAGGGGGAGGGAATCGGGAGGGAGGAGGGAGGGAGGTTCTGGAAGGAGAGCATATGTAAACCCATGGCGGTTTCATGTCATTGTATGGCAAAACCAACACAATAAAGTAAAGAAAATTTTTTAAAAAAAGATGAAATACAAAAGAAAAATTTTCATGTATAGGAGATGTTTGACTATTGATTCATATGCACCTAATGACTTCTATTTTAATTTAAGAAAAGTTTACATAGAAAAATTTAACCTCTGATAGGCAATAAAATGTATACGTAGGAGGTCCAAACAGGCCCTTTTCAAGGGCACTGTAACATCACTAAACTTATCTAGTGTTTGATTTCTAGGGTTACTATAACAAAATACTATAGACTTAACCAACAGAAACTTATTTTGTCACAGTTCTGAAGGCTAGAAGTTCAAGGCCAAGCTTTCAGCAGCTTTAGTTTCTTCTGCAGCCTCTTTCCTTGGCTTGTAGACAGCTATCTCCTACTCTGTGTCCTCATGTGGTTTTCCCTCAGTGTAAATCCCTGGTGTTTCTTTCTGTGTTCAAATTTCCTCTTCCTACAAGGACACCAGTCAGATTGGATTAGGGACCACCCTAATGACCTCTTTCTATCTTAATTACTTCTCTAAAGACCCTATCCCCAGATATAGTCACATTCTGAGGTACTGAGGGTTAAGACCTCAATGTATGCATTTGGGGGAACATAGTTCAACTTATTACACCTCCACATTCTATGTACTTTCTTTCTGTAAGCCCTAAGTACTTGTGAGGTGACTGTCACATTGCTGATCTCCAAGGCTGATGTGACCCATCCAGCTGGTAAGGCAGGTGTCCACACCTTCTCCACCTTTTCCATCAGAGAAATTTAAATTCCTTGTTTGGTCAAGGGCCTTCTAATGACTATTTCCTCCAGTTCAAGCCTCCAACTAAATTTTCAAGGTCAAATTTTGCCCAGTATAGATAAATCATTTAAATACATTCAATGCCCTACATAGGTTTAAAATGAGGGGAGAATTCAGGGGGACCACTTAACCTAAATGCTTAACCATAGAGTGTTGGATAAACTCGTTATAACAGAACCATAGTGTGAAATATGATATATTCTTAAAAATGTGAGTATTTTAAAAAATGTGAATATGATCCATTCTTAAAAATATGAATATGATATAGTCTTAAAAAGTGGTATGCTGAAGAATATTTAGTGACCTGGAGGGCTCTGTAAAAAATTGTTAAAGGGAAAAAAAAATGCAAGATACCAGAAAATACTCACTTATTTAACAGACATGTGTTGAGCACCTCTTATGGGCAGGCATTCTTCCAGGCTGTGGAAATTCAGTAGTGAATAAAACAATGTTCTTCCTCTGGGTATTCTGATGACTAGCTTCCTTGCCTTCTTAAGTTTACTGCTCAAATGTCACCTCCTCCAAGAAGACTTCCTGATCCAACCAACTGTCTTCTTAGAGTTTCAGTTGCAAAGGAAGGCACTCATAGTAAATCAACTACTCTATAATAGGACCTCAGGTCTTATAGTACATTGGAGGAGAGTGAAGCAGAACACGGGAATAGAAAAATGCCAAAAAGAAGCAATTATTCCAGCCTGTGTGATCAAGAAGGCTTCTTGGAGGAGATGACATTTGAGCAGTGAACTGAAGAAAGTGAGGGAGCTAGTCATTGGAGTTTCCCAGGAAGAACATTCCATGAAGAAAGAATAAATGTAAAGGCCATGAAGTACAAATGTGTCTGGAGTATTTGGAGAATCTCAAGGAATGGCAGTGTGGCCCAAGTGGAATAAAACAATGGCTTTAACACCCCCCCTTTTTTTTAAACAAGAACAGCATGATTTCAACCCTGTAGAAATGAATAAAGGTTAGCGGGAGATATATTAGGATTATGATGCTCTGGGTAATCTTTATTCTCTTCCCTTTGATAATCTGTAGTTTTTTTGATTTGGTATCAAACTTTTCTGGAGCTTATTATCTTTGTCCTGGAGGCTCTCACTGATCCCATGCCACCTGGGCATTTAGACAGCCACTCTGGACATGTGTTACTCCAGGAGCAAAGGAGTAGAGAGAACCCTGAGTTGGAAAAGCCAGACAGAGGTGATTTTACAGATGTTCTCAGACAACCGGAGTGGCCGTTGATTTACTACTAGTGGTAAAGGTGTTAATGTCTCTTCTCAATGGCATTTCTACTATCAGTAAGTGTGGGCTGAGTGTAATGATGACCTAATTGACAACAGAGATCAGAACAGATATCTCACCTAATAAAAAGCCTTTGTGTCCATGGGCTGACCCCTTTTGGGCTTAGCTGGGCTTTGGTACTAGGCATGATCTCTCTTGGCAATTGTCATTAGTCAAACACATTCATTGATAGTTGCTTGGTGAATATCGAGTCTCCTAGATAAACCTGGGCCCCCTGAGCATGCTCAGCCTGGTTTTCCCTGAACTCTGATCTAGGCCTTGTCTTCTGTTGCCCCATTTAATGCACTCACAAGTTAGACTTGTCACCCATCCATTCACCCCATGAGTCCTTGGTGGATTTACAATGGATTTTCCATTCTCCAGATGTAGGTCAGTGAAGAGATGGTTCTTATCTCTCTCTGACAAAGAGGGGCTGTGTGTGGTGTGAAGTGAACAGGCCTGAATTTCCATCCAGTGGTAGAATCGAGACCAAGGACTTCCTGTGCACAGAGAGAAGGGAAGCAAATGTTTTGGGGTGTATACGTGCCCTTCTTAATGTCTACTGTACCAGGTATGGTTAAGATGATGGCTATCAGCTTGCAAAGGCAATGAAATTTTACCTGCCAAATTTCTGGTGAAATTCAGCATAAAAATGAACAAAATATACTATTGTTAAGAGAACAGCCTCTTTATGGAGACCTAAACAGCTAGTTAACAGAATTAAGGAGCACAGGGAGCAGCATTCAGGAGATAAACAGAACATTTCCTTAAAACCTAAAACCTTGACTTCCATTTTTCAGTCAGTAGTAGAATGTTCTTCTAAGAGCCCCATCACCCTCCTGGTGCCTCTCATCCTTCCTTGAGTGTTGTATTACTGTTAGGGGTTGAGAAGCCAGAGAAGTTAGGCTCTTAGCATTCCAGGGAGCTGGTCCTGATGAAGACTGAAGAACTGCCTATGTGTGAGTTCCTCAGTGGTGAGTTTCTCCACATACCTTTCAACATCGCTAATTCATAGAGAACCCAACCCATTCAAGTCAGTACTTGTCATCCTTGAGTATCAAGCCCTGAGCCTTTGTAGTGGGAGCACTGACTCCAAGACCCTAGACTACCAGAGAACTAACCCTAGGGAGTATCAAATAGAACTCACACAAAGGAAACCACTTGAATACAAGACTGGGCATCACCCAACCACCAGTAGCACCCTGTGCAAGATGCCTCATCTAAACAACAAACAAAACAAAAATACAAACCCAATCATCAGCAGACAGGATTACTCAGCCTTGCCCATGATAGGAAAAAGAAACAAACAAACAAAAAACTCAGCACAAATCTCACTCCGTAGAAGCTTATACAAACCACTGGACCAACCTTAGGAGAGTAGAAACCAAAAGAAAGAATGAAGTCAACCTTGAAGCCTGGGAAAAGGAGACCTCAAACACAATATGTTTAAAAAAATAATGAAAAGGCAGAGAAATACTACACAAATGAAGGAACAAGCTAGAAACACAGACGTCCAAATGAAGAGGAAATAGGCAAACTATCTGAAAAAGAATTCAGAATAATGATAGTAAAGATGATCGAAAACCTTGAAAACAGAATGGAGAAAATGCAAGACTCAATTAACAAAGACCTAGTAGAATTAAAGAATAAACATATAAAGACAAAAAACACAATTACGGAAAGTAAAAATACTCTAGAAGGAATCAATAGCAGAATATCTGAAGCAGAAGAATGAATCAGTGAGCTGGAAGGTAAAATGGTGGAAATAACTTCTGCAGAGCAGAATAAAGTAAAAACAATGAAAAGAACTGAGGATAGTCTCCGAAACCTCTGGAACAATATCAAATGCACCAACATTTTCCCAGAAGAAGAAGAAGGGGAAAAAAAGGGTATAAGAACATTTTTGAAGAGATTATAGTTGGAAATTTCCTCAGCATCGAAAAGGAAATAGTCAGTCAAGTTCAAGAGGTGCTAAGAGTCCCATATGGGATAAACCCATGGAGAAACATGGATGAGGGTAAGGGTGGGATGATATGGGAGAAGGGCATTGAAGCATGTTAATTGTCATGTGTCTAATCAGTCGCCAGCCCAGGGTTGATGCTCGGGACTGGTGCAGCGAGATTTCCCGGGGGGAAGGGAGGAGGGAGGGGGGATCCGGAGGGGAAGCATATGTAAACCCATGGTGATATCATGACAATGTATGGCAAAAACAATAATAATAAAAAAAAAAAGAATACAATTAAAATCTAGCCAAGTCACACACACACACACACACACACACACACATACACATGAACTAAAATCTTGAAAAATTTGAATCCTGTGGTCCTAACTCTAAAATTCATAAGCAGTTATAAAAAAGAAAAGAAATTTACATGGTTAAATAAAAATTTTTAAATAATAATTAATTAATTTTGGGCTGTTCTGGGTCTTTGTTGCTGTGAGCGGGCTTTCTCTAGTTGTGGTGAATGGGCCTCTCATTGCAGTGGCTTCTCTTGTTGCAGGGCACAGGCTCTAGATAGAGCATGTGGGCTTCAGTGGTTGTGGCCTACACGGGCTTAGTTGTCCCGAGGCATCTGGGATCTTCCTGCATCCGGGATTGAATCCATGTCCCCTGCATTGGCAGGTGGATTCTTAACCATTGGACCACCAGGGAAGTCCTCCATGGTCAAATAAATTTGGGCCTCACTGGGTTAGACAAATTTAGACAGGTTCCTTTTTCTATAGGACTTATCAGAGCCTTCTATATAGACTATAATTAATAGAAGTATACTATTTTCACTCAACCTTTCTTACAACCTTTCTTACAAAAAGTTGTATTAACTGAATTGTGGTGCTGGAAAAGACTCTTGAGACACTTGGACTGCAAGGAGATCAAACCAGTCAAGCCTAAAGGAAATCGACCCTGGCTATTCATTGGAAGGATTCCTGCTAAAGCTGAAGCTCCAATACTTTGGCTACCTGATGCTAAGAGATGACTTATTGGAAAAGACCCTGATGCTGGGAAAGATTGAGGGCAAGGGGAAAAGGGGGTGACAGAGGATGAGATGGTTGGATGGCATCACTGACTCAATGGACATGAGTTTGAGCAAACTCAGGGAGATAGGGAAGGCATGGAATCCTGGTGTGATGTAGCCCATGGGAGTGTAGAGTAGGACATGATTTAGTGACTGAACAACAGCAAAGCATAGTGCAGGTAAGTTTTTATACAGAAACTGACATGTCTATCTTTTTTCTAATTTTTAGTATTTGATGTTTCAGAAATTTCTAGTATAAGAAGAAAAGTGGAATTTTTTTTCAAGCTCTCCATTAATTTCACTAGTTATAGTTTTCTGAATGCATGCATAGATGGACAGATGGATAAATGGGATGGAAAAGTCTAATAGCAAAACATTCTCAAGAACATTCCCCTCCAGCTCTATTTTTATTATTGTGTGATTTGGGGCCATTTCCTGTTATTATTACAAGTACTGTTGTCAGAGGAAGCCAATTCATTTTAATATTAGCCTGAGCAAAACATAATTAGGAAGAGAATCTGCTACCAAAAAGGAAACATGTAATTGGTGTTTTGCATTCCAAAGCTCAGTACTCAGATGAAAAATCACCCAGAGATGGCTCTATGCATGGTTTCAAAACATCCTGCCCCCGCCAGGCCAGTGAAAACTCCAGCCACTCCAAGGAAACACAGCCAGAGAACCAGATGACCTACGAAGCTTTTCACTATTCCTCTGTATATTGGAAGAGAAAAGAGAAGATGCTAGAGAGAAGGGGACAGAAAAGAAGGGGCTCAGAAAGGAGTCCTGAAAATGTCACCAGACACCAGGCTGGAGACTGAACTGCTGGCCTCCTCTGCTTAGATCTTTCAGCACCTCCAGGGTCATGACTGACATTTCTTCATGTGAACTGAGAGCTTCTGAGGGCCTGGAAGTCCATCGTCTCCATGTGCTAAGGTTTCTTTCCCATCCCCCTGCCTTCCTCTTCCTCCGTTACTAATGCACTTCTTTGTTAAAATCTTTTTTTTTTCTTTTTCTTTTTTTAATTTTATTGGTTTTGCCATACAATGACATGAAACCGCCATGGGTTTACATATGCTCCCCCTCCAGAACCCCCCTCCCTCCTCCCTCCCGATTTTAAAATATTTATTTTATTTGTTTATTTATTTGGCTGCACTGGGTCTTAGTTGCAGCACGTGGGATCTTCGTTGGTGTCTGCAAGATGTTTTTTGCAGCATGCAAGGTCTTTCATGGCAGCATGGTGGTCCAGTGGCTAAGTCTCTGTGCACCCAATGCAGGGGGCCAGGGTTCAGTCCTTGGTCAGAGAACTAAATCCCACATGCTGCAATGAAAGATCCCTCATGTCACAGCTAAGGCATTTCCTTTTAATTGTGTGGTTTGTACACTCATCTGGAAAGACTGCAATTTTCTGGGCATGCGCGGGAGGTGCGGGAAGGTAGAAGAGGGGAGGAGAGGGACAAAAAGCAAGCAGGTGAGGAGTGGCTCTGTGCCTGGACCTGTTAAGTCTTTTCACACAGTTTATTTCATATCCTCACAACCAATCTTTCCAGGTGGCCCTAGTGGTAAAAAACCTGCCTGCCATGCAGGAGGCATAGGAAATACAAGTTCGATCCCTGGGTCAGGAAGATCCCCCGGAGGAGGCAATGGTAACCCACTCCAGTAATCTTGCCTGGAGAATCCCATGGACAGAGGAGCCTGGTGGGCTACAGTCCATGGGGTCACAAAGAGTTGGACTTGATTGAAGGGACAGCACATTCCTTGCAATCATCATCTGAGGTGGGTATCCTTATCATACCCGTGCTATGGATAAGGAAATCAAGGCTGAGAGAGGCCATGTGCCACAAGGAAGACTGAAGATTTCCATGTGCCACAACTAAGACCTGGTACAGCCAATTAGATAAAAAATAATTTTCTTAAAAAGCCAAGTCTTAATGTCCTGCACTTAACTTCAAGCCTCTGAGTTCTTACTCAGGAAAATAGCTTATTCTTGCTTTTGCCTTTTTTCCCCTTATAGTTTATTCCCCACACAATGACTGGAAAAACATCATACCATTTAAGACTAGGCTCATCTGCCAGAAACAGAGATATAAAACAAATATCTGGAGGTTGTCTATTGGGCAAATATGAATCAGCTCCATTATGTCCTTAAAGACTTAAACTTCTTTCCACTCACCACTATCCCATCCAGAGGGGTGGTCCTTGTCTTCACAGTCCAATGCAGCAACTAGAGCTCCAACCATCACATCTTCATTCCGAGCAGAGAGAAAAAAGGAAAGGGTTGAAAGGTATAAATTGCTTGTTTTTTTGGCATGAGTTTTTGAAATACCATGTGATACATTTGCATACCGTCTAAAGACTTAGTCATATGGCTATACCTACCTGCAAGGAAAGCTGAGAAATACAGCCTTTATTCTGGGGTGCCACACAGCCTGCTAGAAATTTGTGCTTTCCGCTATAATGCAAGGAAGAGGGAATGGATACTGGGAGCAGTGCACAATCTCAGACAGAGTAAGCCTTTCGAAATATAAGTCAAGTCATGTTACTCTGCTTAAAATGATGCAAAGACTTCCCACTCACTCAGGCTAGAAATTCAAGCTTTTGCAGTGTCCAACAGGGCCTTACATGTCTTGTCCTTGTTATGTCTCTGACCTCACTTCCTACGGCTCTCTGCCTTGCTTGCATTGCTACAACCACACTGGCCCCCTTGCTGATTTTCTAACAAGCCAAGCACGTTCCTGTCTGAATATTTCTTCTGAGCCCTTGGCCCCTCTTCCCCCAGGCATGTGCTCATCTCAGCCCTCAGTTCCTGAGGTCATGCGCAAATATCCCTTCAGCAGGGACCACCCTTTAGGAAACAGTATACCCCTCCTAAGGGACTTCTCCCTTACCTTGCCTTACTTTTGTTTTCCGCTTTTACCCCCATCTATCCCATCTTCTGATATAGTCTATATTCATTCACATTTGCTTATTGTCGTCTTCTCGTCTCTTTTCTCAGAAGTTCAATGGGATCTGGAACTTGATTTGTGGTAGTCAATGCTTTGTATCTTCCAGACCTGGAACAGTGCCAGGCATCCACTGTAGACACCCAATAAACCTGAGTTGAATAGATGAATGATTGATTGAAAAAATCCTGCTTTATTCATCTTCCAAAATTTAGGAGAGGATGAATTGAGGTATCCAATCTAAAAGGGCTTTGAAAATAGAAAGAGGCAAATATAAATTAGGACTGTGCTTCTCTTTGATGTCCTCCCATTCGTAAAAGCACTCTGTTGACCGTGAAGATTAACGCAAACGCTGTTGGCAATTATTATTTTGAAGTAAGGCACAGTGGGATAGGATTTCCAGTCATTTCTTCCCAAAGCACCAAGCCTATTTATTCTAAATCCATTTCTTCCCTGCCTTTAGTTTTGAATGAACATGGCTTTGCTGCACATAGTTGCCTAATATATCACTTTGATGGTTTATTTCACCTTAAGTAGCATGGAATTGAAGTCTGAGACTGTATCAGGCTGATTCCAGGTCTTCTTTGCTCCCCTTTGTGCCATCACAGTGGGGGAGAGTTGTCAAGCTGTGCTTGGCCAAGTTAAATGAGGAGACCAGATGGTCAGAAAGAAAGGAATTTTGGTCAAGGTTGAGGAGGAGAGAAGCTGAGAGCATAACTCCTGCATAGTTTTTGACCGAGAGATCAGAATACTCAGCACTGGGGGTGCGTCGCTGCAATGTCTGTGAGACACGAGTTCTCTTTCATGTTAATCTCCTAGGACTTTCTGCCAACACTTCAAAATCATCCTGCAGTGCTTGGAGTTTGGTTCTCTGTTGATTTTAGTTTCTAGAGAAAAGAGAAATTGATCTATGTTAAACACAACAAAAAGGAAAAACAAAACAGGAGGTAAAGCAGTCCCTTTACGCTTTGACATTTAGCACGCAATTTTAGGAAGAAACGCAAGCAAAATCCAAAGTTTGGAAAGAATGGAAGATAGGAAACATTTGAGTGACATGCAAGGCAGTGAAGGAAGATCTCTAGTCCTCTAAACAGAGAAGGCAGGTGCTGTAGAAACTGAAAGGCCATTCCAGGTTGCACTGAGAAGTGGCATCTTGAGTTGTCTGGCACAAAAATGGGGTTTGGAGGCAAGAGATAGAAAGTCAAGCAGTAGGAGGTGGCAGAGATCCAGGCAGGAAACAGGCTGAGTGTGAACAAGTGTCTTTGTGGTGGGACAGATGGAAAAGGAGGCGTCAGAGACACACTACTGAGAGAGCAAGAGCCTGACTCCTTAATGTCCTTTGACCAAGTACTTCACTGCCTCCGGCATTCAGAGTGCCCTGTTTTTATTGTGCTTACTGCTCTGCTCAAAATAAAATGCCAGGGCCTTTGCCCTTTGGCCTCACAGCTTAAATGTTCCCTAAAAGGCATAAGCATGGGACACAGTCCTGGAAGAACTGGGGCATCGGCATTGCCCAGGCTGGCTGAAGTTGCCCAGTTTTCATGCAGATTGTCTCTGGCAGGCCAGGATGACCTAGTAACCACGTGGCATGTCTATAACTGGGACTGTCAACCACTTTCATGTTGGCTGTCTCATTTGAGCTTGACAACGACCTTAAGGCTTACATACGAAATGAATCATGGCCACCTTTGCTGAGATGAGAGGACAGATGGTTGGGGGTCTGAATGGCTTGCCCATGGAATCGTGAGCAAGGGAATCATGAAACTGGGAGCAGAGTATGGTTCTCTGACTCCTAACGTGTTCCCTTTTCACCGCATTGTTTATGGGAGATAATTAGCAATGCTGACTGTGTCTGCACTTTGCTAGATGCTGTGGGGAGAGGCCGAAAAACAAACCAGATGTGACTCTTCTCCTTGGGACTCTCCTGATCTGAAGCAGAAGACAGGATGAAGGCAGATAAATGAATCCGTGTACACATGCTCCCATAAGTGTATGTCTAACTAGATGTACAGACAAATTCATGCATCCTAAGGGTGTCGTTGGAAGCTTCTGGAAGTAAATCTCTGGGGATCTGAAGAAGCTCAGAACATTGACTCATTTGGCTTGGCTGTGAGACTATTCCAGATATTGGCAGCTATCTAAGTGAGGGCTCAGAATTAGGGCCAAAAGATGCATTTGACAGGAGGGAAGGGATTTGGGGTTAAGATCTGAACAGTTCTCAGGCAGCAAAGAAATTAAACAGCCTCAGCAAACTTCCCTGTGGTGACTTCTCTGTCTAGATAGTAGGACTTTTCAAACTCATAACTGTAGAGAAAGAGAGAGAGATGCCTGGAAAAATTTACCCCATTGTCATTTGGTTTTCCTTTAATAGTTTTCTTGGTGTGGCATATGCCAGACTTTGGATGATTGGTGCTCTTGGAAATACAAATATTGTCTTGATTTAGACCATCCCCTAAACTTAAAGATGCTGAGTAGGAGAAGAGGAGATGGAAGTCTGACCCTGAGATGAAAGGTTCACCCTTGGGCCAGCCCTGTCTTTTGGCCTGGCCATGCTCAAATTACCTGCACAGAAAGTGTCAGTGGGTGGAAACCACAAGCCCCATCTTTTTATGACACTGTGACCTCATTATCAGTAAGAACATCCTGATTTCTTCTGGGAGAACCATCCTTCTCCCAAGATATAGAAGCCTGAAACTTTCAGCAGGACCAATTCCTATCTCCCTGGTTCAGAGTCTTGAGCAGAGAGGCACACAAGACGGAAGCAGCTGCCAGGCAGTCAAGAAGACAGCAAGCGGTACTCTGCAGAGACCACCCATTCGTGTCTGTCAGATCCCTCACTGCCTCTTCTCCATCCTTCCCTTCTGTTCTCTGAACCGCTTCTTAGCCTCCCTCCGAATTCCTCTTTTACTTTGGATGACGTTTGTCACCTTCAGTCAATGAACCCAAGGAATGAATTTGCCCCAAGTGAGGTCATATGCTTTCTTTAAGGTATTCAGGATGTGTCTGCTTCTGTCTGTCCTCCAGCCCACCTGCCTGAGGAGACTTCTTGGGGGATAGGACTCCTTCATGTGAGCCAGAGTCCTGTGTGACACCAAGGGGTTGAAGCAATCAGGTGGATAACAGTATGATGCAGATTTCTGTTTCAGAAAAATGACTAAGATCTCCAGATCATTCTTTAAGTATGACACTAATTGCAAGGTTAAGTCTCAGCAGTAAATTTATACGTTCAAGACCATTTCCAGCTATGCAAAGAATTTCTATTTCCTCATGTTAAAAGCCAGAGCAATAAAATATATCCCCAATGTCACTATTACAACATTTACATCCTGGAAACATAATAAATGATCAATACAGTAAAGGAATGCCTGGAAATATCCATATTTAATGGTAAATAGACTTTAGTACTTATAAAGTCTTTGCTAAGAATGTTAGCTTTTTATTTCTATCATGGGGAACCCAAGTTCTCTGACCGCGATTGGTAAAACATTCCACAAAAAGGTTGATAATACTTTACGACAGAACTAAAAGGTGGCCAGGGATTCAGGAGAGCACAGCTCTCGAATTGCATGAAGACCCACTGTGATTCCAACGCAGTCTGGAGCAAGGTGGAATTGGAGTGCTATGGACAAGTGTGGGAAGGGCTGCGATGGGTATGACAGAGAAAGCCTTCAGATTCAGGTGGCCCTGGGTTCACCTTTCGTTTCCGTGTCCCCTTTGGGTTCAGTTCCAGCATCCTGGCTTTGAAGTGATCAGCTTCACCACCATGTCATGTCTCTGTCAGCATATGCAGGGCATGAATGGCATGTTTTAATATTCCCAAAAATGCCAGTGACAAGGCAAATGCCAGTGGGAGATGAACAGTAATAGAAAATTTTAGTGAAAATAATAATGTTTGAGAGAACTGATACTTTTTTAATGCAAGACTGGAGGCATCAGTCTATTTCTAGCTATCCTTGTCAACTAGCTTGTCTTTGCTTTGCACCCAGCTCATACCTCTGATTGCTGACCTGGTGACCAGTGCTCAGCTCTAGGCACAGGGATTTTGTAGCTCAAGGTCATCGACTTCCCATAGACTCCTATGAGAGTTGCCCCTTTGCTGGCTACTCCCAAGGCTGGATCTACCTGGTTCCTCACAGCTCCCTGCACATGCCAGCTTGTTCTCCTTCACCTGGGCTTCAGGAGGTCTGGTCCATAGCTCCTTCTTTGATCCTTTTATTTCTCTTTTCATCCCTTCTGTTTCCCAGCTTCTCTGACACTTGTGTAAGGTCTGACTCTCATAATGAACTCCTTATTCCTCTAATATTAATTGTTACTACGCATCCCTAATTGAATGTTGACACAACCTCCAATCTAGATGGAGTCACAATATCATTTCTATGAAAACAGTCATCTCCCAACACAAGGAGAATAGTGAGATTCCCAGGTTAGTGGTGCAAGGCAATGTGGGTTAGACATGGGGGAGCATGAGAGCAAAGAAAAGCTGGGACCCACTAAGGATGCTTCATCTCTCTAGTACTATGTCTGAGGATGCTCTGTGTATCTGCTGAGAGCAATGGCCACTGATTTACTTCCATCTTCCAAATATTGAACAGGCTCCTCTTTCAGCCTACTCTAACCTGGAACTATGCAGAATAGAGAGAGAAAGAGCAGGAAATTTTTCAAAGTTTCCAGCTTAAGTAAGTTGACAATGCAATGATTATCAACTTGGTGCATCTTTCTTTTTTTCTATATTTAACTTTCAAATAGAGACAATACAAAATCATGCTATTAACAATACAACAGTCCTTCATACAAATGAAAACAGGCTAACTTTCTCCAAATAAGTGTACATTTATTCATCTCTGGGTTACATTCATTTTCACTACTAGCTGAATCATACCCCTCTTAAATATCCTGTAACTTAAATGTCAAGATATAAAGGCTTACTTCTTTCACCACAGCTTTTCTTACAGCATGAATGAATAGGATAAGGGGAATAAAGAAAGACAAAGAATATA